>FR989868.1:7505000-8755000 GCA_905404145.2 Biston betularia
GGGTCTTACGTATTGAACAGACCAATTTGGGACTTTTTCAAACACCTAGCCTGTCAAACATAAAAAAAAAAAAAAAACCAAAATCGTTAATAGTTATTTGTTATACAAGAGTGCAAAGTTGCTTTTTAACCTCGTGCTCAATTTTGATAACCGAGCAACCGAAGGATTCTAAAATTAAATTGAAGAACGAGCGCAGCGAGTGTGCACTAAGTTTGTGAACTCAAAACATGATTAAATCTATTTACTTCTACCTCCATGGTGCTAAATTTATCATACAACTTTTTTCTTTTTTTTTTTAATTTGTTAAAAACTCGAGACTCAGAACCTCCTTGGTGTTTATTTTTTGTAATTTGCTTTGCGCGCGTAATTTTCTTTTCACGTCTTATTGTTAATGTAGTAGATAATACCTAAACGGTTTTGGCGGGAACGCGGGAAGAGTCGTGTCGCTCCGTTGTATTTTTTTCCAAAACTTGTGTTTTGTCGAGTGTTTATGCATAAAAATGGTGGTGTTTTATTCATAAAGTGCTGAATTATATGCGTGAGTGTGGGAAAATGATATAATGTGGTGAAACATGACTTTTCGTGGTGCTTCCAAAACTCCATCGAAGCTTTATAGTAAAGTTGCCACTACTTTACTAAAGCATGACTGGACTTGACTGACACAGGACTGGACTTGACTAAGACTGGACTTTGACTATAACTAGCTACAAGGACACTTATTTAACTTTTGTAACTTGAAAATATATCAATACTTGACACTGGCAAATGCTAAAACGCGACGCCAAAACCAAAGAAAAAAAAAAATACCTAAACTGAAATAAAAGTATCTTGTGATTGTAAAAGATTTTTTTACATTTCTTTTAGTCATTTCTTCGCTGAGGTGGGATGAAAAGTTACGCTCAGCATTCTAATTTTTTAGAAATTATTTTTCATTTATTAGAATCCTGAGCGTTAGCGAGGGAATCAAAAGAGCACGAGGTGAAAAATCTTTACACTCTTGTATAACAAATTACTATTGTACCGGTAATTCTTTTGCTCTAGCGTAGAAACAGTAATATCCACATTGACGTCTCAAACTTAGTCTGATGTTGTTATAATAGATAGGCATACTTTAACTATGTAAATAGATAAATAGTAAACTTGATAGATAGGAAAGAAATTTTATGATAAAAATATGAAATTTAAAAATAACTTAATTTTGAGTTTTACAAATTTTACAATAATTCTTCCTCTAACAATGCTTTCTCCTTTGCTACGTTGCTGTGCCCGACAGGGTCTATATATATTTGACCATGTACCATTTATACTACTTTGCATTTACAGCGTCTTGTACTGTATGGAAGCACTAAATATCTTGAATCTTATGTTTGGATATATTAAAAACTCGAGTCAAGTGCATGTCAAGTTTGCATAGGTTATCGATGGACTGTTTAACTAATACCGTATATAATATCATGTGAAAACCTTGTTTGAAACTACAATGGCAGAGACAAATTTAGCCGCAACCTTAGGTCATGTTTTTTACTACACGTTTTTGCAACTATCATTGCAAATCGCGGAATTTCAGACAAAGAAAACTGGTAGCAAGCTAAGAGGGTTCCTTAGTGTGCTACGAAATCCTAAATCAAACCTGACATGGTTAATTTAATGGCGTATCAACAGAATTAGTCTTAGCTTTGCGGAAGCTTAGGAAATAATGATATTTTTATTGCAAAAAGTACCTACCTATAAGTAATTTATTTAATTGACCTAAATACATAATTTCGTAATTTACAACACTCGAAGAAACAAAATAGTAATTTGACAAAAAAAGTGAATTAACGCAAAAGAAAAAAATTCAAATTTAGCATTAGGTATTACATTAGGAACTTGCTCCTATATTGCTTAACAATTAAAACAATTGTTGTAAGAAAATAAAAACAGATATGTTTAAAAGGTCAGTGAACCTTGGAGTAAGTGGAGTGATAATAATTTCATTTAAAAAATTATACTTTACTTTTAGCTGCAGGATGCATCCGTCTGGGGCAGGTTTATCAGAGTAAATGTTTTTTTTACTAATGTCTTAAATTTTAGAAGAACGTTACGTGAACGTTAAACCGTTCATGACTCAGAAAACAATGTTGAAATCTGTCGATTACTTAACCAAATTATAGTTTATATAAATGGTCGCAGGCAAATGCATAGGATGCTAATGTTATTCAAATCTATGGTTTATTGTACAACATAACAAAACGAACAACTAAGCTGTTCTATTTAGTATTCTTAATGACGCATATTGTTGTCAATCATATCAAAATAGCTAATAATTAAAATAACACCCAGGGCTTCTGACTAGAATGGCCAAGCGTCTCGGGTTTCACTAAATTTAAATAATACTATGTCTGAATCACTACATTGTAAATATTAATACAGGTTTTAGTAGCAATCCCAGTCGATTTATATTAATGATTGTAATAGAGTCAGCAGAATAGTATAATATCTAGATTCTAGGTATACAGCTTAGGTAGCCTAATAAAGTTACAGCTGACTTGTTGAGTAACCGTCCGACTGCCAATCTGGAGGTCCTGGATTGAAGTACCTCGGTATATCTCTGCTTTTTCAAAATTATGTTCGTGTTACTGGCACGAGAATTTTAAGATAATCTCCACGTCTGACAGTTCTTAGTGTTCTCGAAGATAATAATAATAATAAACACCATGTGGGATGTTGATTTGACGACCATTGTCCCGATAGTTGTCAGGGTGAAGAGCAAGGAAGAGCGAAGAGCCTTAGCGAAGAGTCTCAACGAACATCTTAAGAGGCTCTCGTGGGATGGTTGGGTCAAGGTTCAGATCCAAAAGGTAGTAATCCTTGACACGGCACGTTTTGTGAGGAGATTCCCAACTCTGCAGCCCTAACCACCGGTACCTTGAATCCTGCCTTGTTGTCGGCAGCACTCTAGCTTTAAGTTTTTATAAAATTTATTGTTTTATATTTCCTTTATGCAAAACTTAAATTTAGGAATAAAAAATGAACAATGTAAATAATTAAAATTTCATTTCATGAAAATTAAATATCATACATATTTCTTAACTAACTTCCTTTCCCTAAATATTGAATCGTTATGATGTGGGAAGACTGCCAACCCGCACTTCCCTAGGGACTATGGCTTACCCGTCTCACAATGAGAATAGGACCGCGCTAAAAAGTGTGACAGTGTATTAAAAAACAACTGATTAGAAATTGTAAAATAATTATTTGAGGTAAACGATTATGAAACGTCTGCGCTAAATTGTATTGATATCGGTCGATTGTCGACTGCATTATAAAACACGTACGGTGCGCGATATCTCTAATGACGAATAAAAGTCGTGATACACATATCAACTCGGCACCTTAAAATTAATGACCAGTGTCAATTGATACAAGATTGTCCAGGAAAGATGAGGCCTTAGGTAGTGGCCAACTAAAATCACGGCTAGTTTTTCCTAAACTGCCATGGAAGTAAAGTTGTGGACGCGACAACATATGTAATTATAATGACGACTGCACAAACACAAGGCCTGCGGTATTGGCAAAACTCACGGCTATGCCAATAAAGAGCAGGCTCCGAGTCCCAATTCCATTATTGCGTAGGATGTGCTACACATGTCAGTTGCGTGGGTCCATTTGCTTGTCCAAATGTGTCTACTTTTCTATTCCAATAATCATTGCAAAAGGTTCTTATTAAATACTAGCAGCTCGCCCTAGTTCGCACGGAAAAACAAAAATTCGTTTAACAATATAAATATAGCCTATGTCACTCAGTGATAATGCAGCATTCTAATGATGAAATAATTATTTAGATCGGTCCGGTAGTTTTGGAGCCTATTCAATACAGACAAACAAAAATCAAATCTTTCCTCTTTATAATTAGTGTAAATGTAGATGACAACACTGTAATAGTTAGGTATATGATATTGCGGACTTATATAGCTGTCAATCTGCTCTTTATAACGTCACTTTATTCTATTGTCAATTGTCAATAAAAGTTTCCGCAGCGCATGCTTAGTAAGGGTTTTTCGGTAACTTTGTTTTTTACATCTTTGTCCATCACGGATAATATAGCATTCTAATAATGAAAGAATTATTAAGATCGGTCCTGTAGTTTCGGAGCCTATTCAATACAAACAAACAAGACATAGTTATAATATATAGATATAATTATTTTTGTTGATAACCCAGGTGTTCGACCATAGCTCACAATATGGTGTTAAATGACGATGTGGTAGAAGCTGGGAAACACGCCTAGCCTGTTAATACACCGTTAGATGCTAGGCGGCAGATTTTCAACTTGAAGCTGGTAGCTAGCCAGCGAGTACTGGAAAGTTCCCTATCACCATGCTATGTTTTCGTTACGATGTTTTCCTTCACCGGCAGTTCAAGCTCATTGTTATGTTTGAACCCACACCTTTCATCGTGCGAATCGACAGCGCCAACCATTGACCTATCATCGCTACAATATGTTGTTTTTTCTGTAAATCTAATGAGACGAACTATGCGCTTGCATTCTAACACCATTCCCCAATAAGATAGTAGGTAATAATATTTATCATTTGCCGTGCGTCAGTCTCGCAAAAAAACAAACATGGCTAATGCGTTCGATGTTGATGATTTTTTTGTGTGTCATTGAGTCCTTGGGTAGTTTAGAATTAAACCCAGTAGGTGGCGCTGGAAAAGTACGTCGTGTTATTGAGCATACCTTGTTATTTTTATGGGCGTAAGGACACTCATAATCGACATCAACGTCCTGGTCATTCGTCTCGTGACTCAGCCCTTGATTGGCATAAAATATGATCTACCTAAATTCTGACCCTAAAGCACTTCGGACAAAATTCTCATGTAATAAATATTTTTGTAGAACCGAACCATCAACAATCTTGCAACTTGTTTTGTAGATTGTCTTGTTACTTAGTAAAAATATGTCAAGTTCAAATTCAAGTTACACACTGAAATTTCTTTTCATTTCACTTTTATGATTTTTATTATGTACTAGCTTACGCCCACGACTTCCTCCACGTTAACTTTAGAATTAGATTCAGCGAGAAATGAAACATGTCTAAGTAACAAATAAGCAATAGTCATGAAACTTGCGCTATTTTATTATTAGATTAAGATAAAGGATACCTTTTATCCCAGAATAATGCTCCGTAAGATGCATCTATGTATACCAAATTTCAAGTGAATACCGGAACCTAACATTTTAAAGTATCTTATATGTTAATCCAGGTAATCAAAAAAAAAAGTAATCAACTATAAATGTGCCAAATTTTATCCAATTATTAATTAAATAATTAATTATTTAATATAAAATTCAGTTGTTTTTGCGTGCTTGAGTAACAAATATCTAAATATACAAACTTTCTCATTTTTAATATTAGGAGAATTAAATTGTATTTCTAATCTTTACTACGTCTTACGCAACTTGCAGTGGGGTTGGTTATTAATCTTACATTTTACACTGTAACGACAAAAAGTTTCTGATTTCAAAAAAAATTTAAAAACGCCAAAATATATTTTAAGTTTAAATTGTCTTTAATTTAAAAAAGTCAAATAATTTTTTGCCATTTATGGGCAAATGGAGCATAATTTTACAGTGAAATCACATCTACTGTTTTATTAAAAAATCATAAATTCATAAATCATTCATTAATTTGCTTTTATACTAACAATCTACTGTTTTATTCAAGCAATTGTGATTTACCGCAAACAAAGATCAAAATAAATGCCAGTAGCTGTGATTTCACTGTAAAATTATGCTCCATTTGCCCATAAATGGCAAAAAAATATTTGTATGGAAATCGAACCACCTTAAAAGCAGTTGCAATCTACAATGGAGCAGCACGCTTGGCTAAAAGAAACCAATTACATGCGGAGAACATCCATTCGGCGATTCGTACGATGGAAGAGGAATCGAACCGCTTAGCTCAAGTTTTTGAAACATCAAGTATGAAGCGGTGTCGCTTTTTAGACCTGGCTGTCTGATAGTAGAATGGGCAGGGTGAAATTAGATCATACAGATTAAAAGCGCATTCTCCAAACTGTATCCAAAAGAAATATGACAGACAAGCAACTGGTGTAGTTGCTTGTTGTCTTAATAGAACCCTATTAGACACTATTCCGGTACAAACCCCTGAAAATTGCATATTATATGCGTAATAATGTAGAAAATGACTTAAACTCTTCAGTCGAGTCACAGTCGAATGTAAATAAATAATTAAACTAATTGGTAGCTTATTTACTTTATTTAATAATTAGGTACATTGCAGATCACTGATCACTTACGCTCAGGTACTAAGACTAGAATAGATTGAGTTATTTAGGTAAATGAGCACCGGTGGCTACGAATCCGTTCTCATCGGCGGTATAATCTACTCTGTAAGAAATACCGTCGGGAGCCGTGAACTCGTAGAACCCTCTGACTTTGATAGCTTCTTTCCCATTGCTAGCTAGCTCTAGCTTGCCAGCTTCCTCGGCCAGGATTGTGTTCTCGGTTTCGTAGATGTAGTGGTAGCCGTCAGGAACGATGTCGTTGTCGTAACGAATCAGACCAAATTTGTAAACGTAGTCGCCGGGACTGCCTTTGGAGTAGGTAGCGGTGGGGTACTTGGGGGCAGATGGTGTGACACTCGCGCCAAGTCCCAGGCCGATAGTGGCGCCTATGCCGCTAGAGCTGCCTAGGCCGCTAATGCTGCCTAGACCGCTTCCTGAGCCCTTGTTGCCGCTGCCAGACCCACCACTTCCACCAGATCCGCCGGCACTGTAATTAAATTTTCACATTGTCAACACAAAATCACGCCTTTTGCTCATAGAGATGAATTTCCCTTTAAGGACAATTAGGGTGCCTCAAATCCAAAGTAAACTGTTTTTCTCTAGGTAAGCGTGCTCCAGCTTAAACTGGATTATTGCTTGACAACAGGCAAACTGTGATCAAAAGTAAAACCAATTCTAATATTATTTTATTCGAAATAAAAAGACTAAAGCAGAGACTAGTTATAATCAAGACACCTATCGTTCAAAGCAGTGCCATCTAGTGGCGGTAGAAACAGATGCGCCTAAAGATTTGGCCTTAAAAATGTATCTGAGCAAAATCAAATTGATATAGATTAGAAAACCAGACAGGTATCAAACGTATTAGATTTACATTTCATCTACATTATAGTTATGACGATTTCACATAGATGGTGCTATATTACAAATTCTTATAAATCATTGTACTTTTGGCGCCAAACCAAAAGACCCATGACTTAAAATCAATGCGTGATAACATGTTGATGCGTACCTACCGAACTATGATATAGCACCTATAGTAGGGGAGCCCATGACGCTAAATGGGGATTCACTCGAGCATCGTGGGGACCTATTAGATTTTTCCGTTTAAGGTTCATTTTGAACTTTCAGAGATGGGAGCGTCTACAGGTTTTCAAATATTTGTTAATAAATGTTTCAAAGTTTGTAACCCTCCCTTTGTAAACTCCCATACGCTCAAATCTTCAGATTATTAAAATTAATACATTGATTTTGTTAATTATTTACTTTTCAGCATATAACTAACCCACCTTACCTAAATCTGATGCTCTCGAGTATTTCTAACAATCGTTTCTTTTACTACATATTATTATAATGATCGGCCCTACGCACGGTTCTACATAAAGCTAATCTATCCGGTAAAATCACAGTAAAGTTCTTTTTTGTTCTAACTTAAAGCAAGAGAAATTAATTAAATTAGTAAAGATTGCTAATACTTTATTGAGCGGTACTTTATCTCTCTTTTAATAAATAATAATAGTTTCAATCTTATTGCGTTGCGGAAAATCCCCAGCACGACCTTTATTTAATGCACTAGACACTGCTTTTACGTACCTACTGTTATTTTTATTTTTTTATAACTATACGCTCCACAGACACTGGGGTCCGTGACCTTTGTCAACTTTAGTTACATATTTTTTTATTTTATTTTACAATTTTACATTACAAAAAGAGGAAAGTTACGTTAGTAATCTTAATCTAAAGTTAAAGTAGGTACTAGATTGTGTGTATACCTACTGTTATTTAAAATTTGTTGTGTGTTGTTATGTCTGTAATATAAATATTTTTTACTTGTATACTATACGTTGTTTGTAGTTTTAATCGTTGTAGTATCTAGTGTATTTAAAAAAAAATTGATGTGTTCTTTTTTTCTTTCCATTAATTGTAATTAAAATTATTGTCCAATAAGTAAATGAATGGTGGGAATCGCACCGACAACAGGCCATACTTTTATTTCGCTAAGTGCAACACTGGGTATTACTGTTAGTTTAGTAATCAACTGAGATCCCAAAACACTCTCACGTCTCACGAGCTAATGTGGGCACCATAAGACGTAGATTGCGGTAGTAGCTAATAATGGCGACAGCTAAACTCGCTAGGATAGATGCTGCAGATGGGTGCTGAACGAGGTAGCAAGCATTGTAGCCTGTTCTTTGCAGATAGGGTTAATAGATAGTTCTGCAAGGTTGCGTTATGTGAGATTCATACCCAGGAGAGCTGCTGGTATCAGGTTTGTAGGGAACAGCATTTTCGCTACTGCCAGTGTAGCCGCTTCCAGGGCCACCGGGTCCACCTGGGCCGCCGGGTCCGCTCGACCCGCTGTAGAACCCGCCGGGACCGCCTTGGGTACCAGAACCTGTGTAGAAACCGCCTGCACCGCCGCGGTCACCACGGTCACCGCTGGAATAAGAAAAAAGATGTGCTGTTAGCTATTTTTCAATCAAGCAGTCGTATGTACACATTACGCTGATTGGATTTCAAGCAAAATTACTGAATTAACAGTTTTGAATGTTTTAAAGTAAGTAATGAGCGCCAATGCGCATCGAATTGTTATTTGTTCCTCTAATTCCATAGCAGCGCTGCAACGGTCATAAATGGGCGTCATCCCTCCTTGCTTGTGTCATTACTTGTATGTTATCATAAAGTATACAATTTGATCCAATCATGGGAATTATTCGTGTTTTTCTTTATTACAAAAAATTTTTACTAAATGTAAATATGTACAGTTCATCTGATGTTAAGTGACTGTGTGATCAAGATGGTAAACACACCTAGCCTGGAATGGAACTGGCTCTCAAGTGAGGCTGTCGAGACACACTGCTAAGTGCTTGGCGGTAGATTTTTATCTTGAGGATACTAGCTAGCCAGCCGAGTACTATAAAGTACCCTACCACCATGCTATAGTTTCCTCGTGCTGTTTCCTTCACCGGCAGCTCAAACTCATTATTGGGGTTACACCCTTCGGCGTGTGAACCAAGCGCGCTAAACAATTAGCTGTCATCGCAACAATAATATAGAATACGAGTACATTTATTGAAATTTCACTTTATCGCCGGAATTCGATTGAAAACAAATGCTATGAAATTAGTTTTGTAATTTATGTATTTACCTCGACGTTTCGACCATATTACAATAGCTGAGTTCACGAGCTGACCACGGCTATTCCAACATGGCACAGACATTCTTCACACACCCAGGTGTGCGCTGAGTTATCACAAAAATGTTTGCGTTTGACCGCCATCTCCCTTGATGAACGAAAGTGCTATGATGGAGCACGCTTGCTCAAAACAAACCGATTCACCTGCGACTTGAAGGCACTGGATTGTATCGAAACTTAGCATACACCATGGTTTACATGGAATTAGATACCGTAATTATGCCAAGCCTAACCTAAAACATTCCCCATTGTCTAGACTAAGGGTTATTAAACTTTAAAGATAACGGACCACCTACCAAATACCTTTAATTGTATGGAACCCCATATCAAATGATTACAAATCAACACTGAAATTTGTAAAAGATCTTTTTTTTTAAGAAATGTGTAATATAATTGAAAGACATTATTCTTAACTTAAAGTTTTAATGTGAAGAATGACATTGTTTTACTGTTTTATTAATAATTGTTTTATAGTTCGGTATTATGTCCGACAATTGTATGCGTGTATCTGGGGTAGCATCCAATCTTGACCTGTATTTGTTTTTTGTATTACCGTGGTATTATTTAATTTTTGCGGAACCCTGATGACTATTCTACGGAACCCCTAGGTTCCGCGGAACCAAGTTTAGGAATCCCTGGTCTAGACTATAGCAAAAAATAAACTTGTAAATAAAAAAAATAACGATCCCGTGGATGTCAAATGTAAATACCAACGAATAAAGAGCTACTGAGCCACTAATTTAATCAGTAACAGTTATTATCTTTATTGCTTAAATTTATATTAATTACTAACTCAAACCGGATTTTAAAGATGGATGAATTAATTATTTTTAAGGTCCATTTATTACAGAATTAATCTATGTAAGCTATCAAAAATGTTTATACTTGAACTTTAAAGGTAGAGGTATTTAATAGATCAGATAGCCTAGATCAGATGACATCACGTCAGTGTTTATTTTGGTATCTCACAAAAATACCTATTGTAAGATAAAATATGAATTTATAGATTTGCCTGCAGTTTCACCGGTGCTGACAATAATAGAAACCATTTGCTTTTCAGGGATCAAAAGTAGTTAATTTTACTCTCCATGTCTTAATCTAACTTTAGCTCTGTAGCGGCATTACTTTAACATACATATAACATATTACCTAATTTGTTATATCAATACCCCTACACGTACATATACCACTAATAAACTCACCAACTTGTATAATTATTATGTTGATTCATTATAAATCATTTATCAACAAAATTTAGTTTTACTAATTAGGTGTCATTATCAAAATGGGTAAAAAATTTAGGGTGTTATTGCAAGATCGTGCAGAAAAAATAAGAAAGTACTTATGACAATTTAAAACCTTATATTCAATAGTCATGTAAACTTTTATCCTTACTATTATTAATAGTGTTTGTTGTTTTACTGAATTTCTTCCTTTCAGTCGTTTTTCTTTGTTTATCGTTTGTTACGCTGTAGCTAAATAAAGGGTTGACATAATTTTTGTCATGGAGATAGTGAATAATTTTTATCCCCAAAAAATGGTATCAGATTGCGACCACGGGTGAAATCATAGGGTGCAGCAATGCAGCATGTAATGATACTAAGATACGCAAGATAGTAGTACTAAGTGTAAAGATGATTATTGTGCTGATTGTGAGCAACTTTTAAGTTTTTTAGAAGTCGTATTATACGTATCATCGAGAGTGAATGACATTCTATAACTTCCTTTCAGCTTATTAATACTGTTTCATGCTCCCCGGATAAAGTCAATTCTAAAAAATTGCTGAAATTTTAAAATTACGTTCGTCATCAGCTTTATTGAAACAACAATCAAGTGCAGTTAGATAGCACCTTTAGGTAGCTGTAAATGATGGTTTGACATTTTATATGCGCTACAACAACCTGTTTTGGCGGAGAAATATTTAAGGCCACACCTTTTAATAACCTTGACACTTCCAACAGAGCTTCTTATGACCTAATTAGGTATTTTATCCGCATTAATTAACATAATTTATTGACCAATCTGTGACATTTTATATAGATAACGGGCGCTTCTCTTCCGTGTGTTTTCGATTTTGATGCCATCTTGCCTGACATTAAGCTAAGGCACTATTTATGATCGAGGACGCTCTTCTAGAACAATTTTTTCATGAAACGCTCATGTTTCGGAAATTATGTTTTCATCGACATACAAGAATATTTAACAATATTTTATTTTCTTTATTTCTTGTTCGCCGCTGTATGGCTAATCTGAACAAGTGGTTCCACTCCGGTCACTAGCCTAAACATAAAGTCCGGTCACTAAACTAAACAAAAAGTTTCTATCTATTTAGATAGATATTAAAACAACCGGGCTTATAAAGGCGAAAGCAACTCCCTTTGTCTGGCTGTCCGTTTGTTACCCTTTCATGACAACTAAACAGCAAACTAAACCGATCTGGTAAGATAGTAAACATGCTACTTTCCAAAATCTGTTACCCATTTATCTGTTGGATTCTGGAATCGTAGTAGGTATACTTAATGGTAATTGATATTACTGATCATACACTTATCTGCTCAGAAAATTTAACTAAACGGCCGATATTATTTTATTTAGTTACACATGTTTTCTGTTCACAGGGTTGTCTGGAAGAAATCGCTCTAGGCGATAAGACCGCCCATCGCATATACATAGAGTATCTATTATATTGTTTTGTTATATATCTGCTTCTTTTTTTATTATATTTTTTTGTTTCATATTTGTATTAATTGTGATCTGTGTTTCATTTGTAAGTTTTTGGTGTATAATAAAGTTATATTCTATTCTATCCTATTTTCTATTTAGAAAATTTTAAGTTTTCATACTATTTTTAAAAGTTTAGCAATGAGTCAACTATCAGGCCAAATGTCTTCTAACTTACTTGTATTTTCCAGATTCATCAGGAATATACCGGCCCGAGTTGTCCTGAGTGGGGTTGTAGCGGCCGGGATCGTAACGACCAGGGTCGTAACGACCGGGGTCGTCACGGTTTGAGTCGTAGCGGCTCGGGGTATAACGAGGAAAACTGGTAGTGCGTCGGAATGGAGGTACCACTGTGGTAGATCTGAAGGGAGCAAAGGTAAAAGGCGTGTACCTGCAATCCAAATAATTACTTGTTACTGCCAAATTAATGTAAAATAAATGAAAATTAAAGACTTTATAAAAATACAAATACAAATATTTTATTGATATCACAAGTTATTTTTCCATTGACATTTAAAAGTGTCAAATTTATGAAATCTCAATATAAAATGAAAAATTTTTATGATGTTAAAATAACTGAACATCTTCAAACATACAAAAAACGTGTCATTTTTTACTATACAACCCAAAAATATATTTTTTTATACATAAAACCAAAATTTGAAAAGAAAAAGCTAACACAATAAATAAACAACATGTTTTTGTTTTTTTTTTAATACTAGATCAATTTTCAGTGTAAATTAATATTATTGATTAGTCACATAAAAAGTAAAACAAAATACTTACTTTCCAGTTTCAGCCGCCAGGGCCACTGTCAAAGACAGACAAATCACCTGAAACAAATGTTTGTCAATGATTTATCACTTCACAATTAACATTAAAATAACGCGTTGTTATTATCGAGTTACATAGTGTTACTTTCGTAATTCATATGAGACGGTAATTAAATATTAATATCACAGCAGTATTAATTATGTCCGATTTAAAGCTACGTTAAAATCCGACTGCAGTGTCATCGGATGCTCTTTCGACCACTTACCAGGAGGACCCGCATTTCCGTTATTATCATGCGCGACTTACAACCTGAATGTGGCCGCTTATTGATCCAAGCCTATTTATATCTTTTTAAACCATTTTACAATGTTCTTCAACATGAATCTTCTCATTTATAATGTGTCACTTGACGTTCATATGGACAGAGTTTCTCAATATTTAGCATCGCTGATTAATTTTCCTACGTTACTTTTTGACATCTGTAAAAGTGTTATAGCCGTTGTGAAGAATTATGCAGAATTACGACACTTGCATCGGTAAAAATAAACAATAATAAAAATTTTATAAAGACTTATAAAACGATGACCTCTATGATATTTCTATGACTAGATAGGTCGACAAATGTTTTATGAATTATCTTAAACCTTGGTGCAATTTAAACAGGATAAGTATGCTTACATATATGTTTTATGTCATGTTTGGAACAACTTAACTGACCATCTTAAGGGATTTAAAGCTCAGAAACCATGTATTCAGTCGATTTGTGGACTAAAATAGACGGCCATATTACAAAGCTTTTCATTTGGCATAAAGTCTTAACACTACTTTGCTTGTATAGGTACATGTAAGCGAAATTGTCGTGTTTGTAAACTCAAGCCCCGAACGCTTTCCTTCTTTAATTATTATTATTTATAATTTAAAACTTTGACATTTATTTGCTTGGTTAGGATTTTTTATTGATATATTAGCTGCGCCCCGTAGTGTTACCCGCTGCATGTTTTCAGGATAAAAAGTAGCCTATGCATGGTGTACCGACGTATTATCAATCATTGATTATACATATCCGAGAAAAAGTTTACTAGCCACCAACTTTCGATCACCTATAAGACTACACGTATGACGTGAGAGAATACTCCTTGGTTCTACAATTTTTACTAATCATACACAAACTAGATGCACATGCACACATAGCATAGCATATATAATTATATCTGTGATGTAAAGGTTTTTTTTTTTTGGTTATGGCGTCGCATTTTAGCATTTGCCGGTGTCAAGTATTTATACATTTTCAAGTTTAAAAAGTTAAATAAGTGTCCTCTTAGCTAGTTAAACTCAAAGTCCAGTCTTAGTCAAGTCCAGCCCGTGTCAGTCAAGTCCAGTCATGCTTTAATAAAGTAGTGGCGACTTTACTATAAAGCTTCGATGGAGTTTTGGAAGCAACACGAAAACTCATGTTTCACCCCATTATATCATTTTCCCACACTCACGCTTGTAATTCGGCACTTTATGAATAAAACACCACCATTTTTATGCATAAACACAAGACAAAACACTAGTTTTGGAAAAAAATACAACGGAGCGACACGACTCTTCCCGCGTTCCCGCCAAAACTCCCGATGTAAAGGTTTGGCGTTTTTGTAAAGGAGAGTCTTCACTCTCTATGCACATCCGTAATTTTTTTCTAATTTGTGTTTCAAATAAAGAAAAATATCGTCCCGCGAGTACAACTCGTTCTAAGTACTATGAAAAATTGCAAAGCCCCTAATTTTTTGTTAAGATTCATTTCATTACATTACTATTTATTTATCATTTTTCATTGATTTGTTTTGTTACTCAAAATTATATGTATCCTTGCAATAGTCATGGACAAACGTTATCTCTTACCATCAGGAGAGCGTCCCGTTCGTATCATAACTTAACGATGCGATGATAGCTCAGTGGTTACCGCGGTAGGTTCGCATGCCGAAGGGCGTGGGTTCAAACCCCAACAATGAGCTTGAGCTGCCGGTGAAGGAAAACATCGTGAGGAAACCATAGCATGGTGGTAGGGTACTTTAGTACTCGGCTGGCTAGCTACCACCCTCAAGTTGAAAATCTGCCGCCAAGCATCTAACGGTGTGTTTCGACAGCCTCACTTGAGAGCCAGTTCCATTCCAGGCTAGGTGTGCTTTACCATCTTCGACCACACCTTCACTTAACATCAGGTGAGCTGTGGTCAAACAACTAGCCTGTAAATCATGAAAAAAAAAAAAAAACCTATAATATATTTTACAGTTATTTTTTTTTGAAAGAATATCTAAAGCAGCGTTTAGCATGATCATATCAAATTTGGTTACATAATAACACTGGCAGGCACGGTCGAAAGACGTCCCATAAAACTACACGTGGGTCACAGTGGGGACTCCAATTCTTGCAACGCAACGGATCGAGCACCCGTACAGCGATACTATTGTTGGTACCTACCATTGTTGAATGTTAAGAAGTTGTATCTCTCTCTGAGAAATATTTGTAGTTTGAGAAACGCAAATGATTTACTAATTAATTTACTCGTTTGCATAAAAATACACTGATCTCCAGTTTTATATAACATAGTGAACTATATATCCGCCCAGACTTCATGATACCATTCGTTATCTTCAAGGCTAAACAAATAATAAAAAAGTAAAGCATCAACATACCATTAAGATATTAATATATATTAAAATTTAATAATAATGCTTCGTAATAAAAAATGGCAGATACTTAGATCGTTAATTATATTCATGATTTTAAATATTCTGTAAAACGTGTACCTAATCTGATGATAATGCCCTGAATAATAACAAAACTGATTTGCACACCAACCCGGCTAGTATAAATAGATTCTGATAATTTAATTTCAGGCTATGTATGATCTATCATCTTCAACCGCATCCTCACTTAACATCAGGTGAGCAGTGGCAACCAAAAAAAGACTTTTATTTTATTTTATTCGATGCTTTATTATAATTTTCGTATTCAAACAACACACACCATTAAACTTCGCCGAGGTTTGTCTCGATGTCGAGTCCTCTTTAATTCCAATGTTACACTATTATTATTATATTATTTAACATGTTGACTTATTTTGTTTTCTCAGAGAAATTCAAGGAAACAGGAAAACCACTCGTAAATCACTAAAGCAGTGTTGCCCTGGACTTTGTTTCGTCACTCAAAACATGTGCCCTGGACTTTGATTCTGTGTATCGCTGCAATGGTCATGGACAGGCGTTATCTCTTACTATCAGGAGAGCGTCTCGTTCGTTTCATTATTTTTCACATAAAAAAGAAAGAAAAAAGGCCATGTTATTTTATTTCATGAATTAGAATCCATACCAAGTTGTGAATCGCCACGTTCATGATTTTCTTTCTTTTCGTGCAAGCTACTTATTCATAATACATACCCAATGTCAATGTGATTTAGTTTTATATCCTCTATTAAATTGAAAATTAGATAGCACGATCCCGTAATCTATTACGTGTCTCGTTCAGATTCTTTGTATAAGCCCATTTAAGCCAGTCGCTAGTTTAATATTCCGATGTTTATGGATGCTCTAGCCATCTGCGTTATTGCTAAATTATTTCTAAAATATAAACCACAATGTTTATGGTGACAACCTTCTGAAGTAACATGGTAATTTTGTAGTGGAACAGATTAACATGTTTGGTTTGGAGGATAGATATGATTCGCTAGAGAGGCCTAGTAGACCTTATCACTTAAGTCAACTACATGCCTTTTCACGTCTGCGTCAGCGTAAATCGTTGCATACATCAGATACATGCCGCCTCTCTCATTTAATACTCTTTGGTTTATAACCAATGTCAGTAGACATCCTCGAGAGCAAATGTTTAATTGACAACTTTAAGTGGGTGCAACTAGTTTCTACAGTGTGACATCCTATATAATTATCTTACATCTAAGATGTTACATGATTAATATGATTATAATTTACCAACTACAAAATATTATGTACAAAAAAATCTTAGGACTTTTTTCCAGAGACGCTAAATAATAATAATAAATATCACAGGGCATTACACACAGCGCCATCTGACCCCAAACTAAGCAAAGCTTGTACTATGGCATTCAGATAACTGATAGAATACTTAATTATTTTTGTTGTTGTAAATACAGACTTATAATACATGAGTACCTACACTCAGACATAGAACAAACATTTGTTTATACCACAAAGTTTGACCTGGGTGGGAATCGAACCCACGCCTTTCAGCTCTTGAAGCAGACATTCTACCAATGAACCAATAGAACTGTCTTAGACTGGCTGGCAGGGCTTCGGACTTCTATAGATTTGATTTTATGCTAATAAAATCTACTGTTTTATTCTATCAATTGTGATATACCGTAAATAAAGACCAAAATAAATGTCAATAGGTGATTTCACTGTAAAATTATGCCCCATTTATCCAAAAATGGAAAAAAAAAAATTGTATGGAAATCGAACCACCTTATCATGTCCGTACATGTTCTATTGTCACTTCTCTCACTTATGGATTTTATAAATGATCAGTCAGTCTCTCTTTTATACTAAAAAAATATCGTGTGCCTTATTCGTGTTGCTTATTTCAACTTCAGCTGAGTTAGCTATGGTAACTTAATTTTTTAAATACAATCTTAAAATATAGCAATATTTTCAGGTAGTGCTTAGAAAAAAACACAGCCAGTACCTTTTTTTTTTATGGTTGACAGGCTAGGTGTTTGACAGCTCACCTGATGTTAAGTGAAGGTGTGGTCGAAGATGGTAAAGCACACCTAGCCTGGAATGGAACTGGCTCTCAAGTGAGGCTGCCAGAACACACTGTTAGATGCTTGGCGGCAGATTTTCAACTTGAGGGTGGTAGCTAGCCAGCCGAGTACTAGAAAGTACCCTACCACCATGCTATGGTTTCCTCACGATGTTTTCCTTCACCGGCAGCTCAAGCTCATTGTTGTAACTTTTAGATTGTAGTTATTTGTATTTAGAATTTACAGTATTTTGTTATTTAGGGGCCGCCTTGTGAGAGTATATCTATATCATGTATTATTCTATGAGAACGTAGCTCAGTAGCCAGGGCAACACTTGAGCCATAGATTACCTGTAACACTATACAGACTAATCTATTGATACACTATAAAGTCAATAGATTTCATCAGCATTCAAACACCGTCGTTTTGCCGGATTATTACAAAAGTTCGGTTAGGTACATTCGTTTTCGAATAGCTAATAAATGACAAATAGTTGATTAATTCTTAACTACGTTTATTTAATATTTATTTATTTTCAGTACCTATACGGAATTTTTGTAAGGGAAATCTTTGTCAGGATGCAGTCAGGTATTAATTTCAAATAATACAAACATATCTGTAATACTTTTTGTAGGTAAACCGTGAATAACTTAATACATAATATGAAACCTAATCGTAATTTCGTGTATTTTATAACAATGTACAATGGCTCTTAACGAAACAAATCACAAGTTCGCTCACTGGCCCTTACTTTCCATTAGGTACTCAGGCTTTTATATAGTTGTAAAACTAGGTTTTGATCACAGCTCACCTAATGACGTCGTAGTCGAAGATGATAAATATAGTGATGAAGATTGAATCCTACGTAAAGCTGTCGAGGTTGTTAGTTAACCAGCCGAATACTAGACAGGATTCTATCCCACAAATTTTTTTTTTTTTTTAGTTACAGATTTTTCATGTTGTTACCTTTCACCGGTAGCTTGATATTTGAACCCACGCTCTTCGGCATACGATCTGACCACGCTAACCACTGAGCTATAAATCGCCACAAACCACCTAGCCTCAAGAAGAAAATAAAAAACAGCGTAGATATTTTGGCAGCGTTATACTCCTCATAATGACACACACACCAACGCAAATGTCTAACATCAAATAAAAATGTGTTCAAATACCTATCAGCAAAAAAAACTACTAATTTTACAATTGGGCCACGACATTTATAGACAAAATATGCAATAACACGATCATAATATAAGTGCTTCATCTGTCATTTGATCGTTTAAATTATTCAAGACATAATTAATGGCCTAATATTTATTCAAGCTGACCATGACGCATTTTGAAAATTTATTCCAACTGAGTCTATTCACGCTTATAATAATTGAGCCATAAAACGGAAGCCAGATAAATTAGGCTAGCATTATGAGCCATTATCGTAAAAGTAATGTTGGTTGTTACAACTATTACCTACATCAGATTTACTAATCTCAATATTATTATAATTATGTCGGAAAGTAGATTATGAAAGTTAATGCGTTCCGAATCTGTGACTTAATTCTCTGCTCGTTGTCCTACTATCGGAGCACAAGGAGCTATAAAAAGCATCGCCGTTTCATTTTTGATATTCCAAAAACTCGAAAAGAAGGGTTTGATTCCACTTTCATAACACGAACAACAAATTTGCTTAAGTGGAATTTGCTGTCTGAGTGAATATTTCCTGATAGTGGCTGATAGATACTTACAAGTCGCGAGTGAATTACTTTCTTCTAATTAAGCATAATCCACCGTTGACCACATATAAAATTAGGCTTCCATTCGACAATGAAAGCCTTACTTATTACTAATAATATAACGTTTGGGATTTGTGGAAAATTCGTTGAAAACAATTCGTCGAAAATACAACCTGTCGAATCAATATGACACTAGACGGAAAAAAGGTAAGAAAATTGAAGATGTTATGTGTGGGCCCAAAAACCAGGTTGGTTAGCTTATGTTAGTACCTACAGAGACCACGTGCGTGAACCGAGTGAGCGAAGCGAGCGTACCTACCTCGGTAGCGGCCGACGAAGTGCCAGAAAGAAAATTGAAGATTTTAATTACGATTACTGCACGATTTGACAAACTGTTCTTGATGAATTTTCCGTAGACGAACGTTTGGTGACCTGCTGCAGTACCCCGGGAATTCCTCGTACCCTTCGCTCTGCCGTTAGGTACCATGACCGCCGTCTTGCCAGAAATAGCATGGTAGACAGGGATTTCAGGCCGTTTATTAATGTTGATAATCATATGAGGTTTTTGCCTATATTCGCCACGGTTAGCATGTGGGTTGGCGCCCGCACCTGCTCAAGTGCTCATCCCTATCCCTCGTCTATGTTTTTCTCTCTGCTAATAGAAATGATGAAGGAATATACGCGTTTCATTCCTAATATCCCAGTGCTCAGCCCACTGTAGTTTATATTAGTTTTTTTGTGGTAACAAAAGTTACAAATAAATCACTATAAAATTCAAAATAATTATGTGTAGGTACTTGGCGTTAAAGTGCCTGATTGAAGTTTTTAAGCAATGTTCTTTAAGGTGATTTAGTATCACTGTACAAGCAGGCAAATACAGTATTCAGTATTTACAATCTCATGGACCTACTACCAAAGCAGATCCTAGATCTAGAGTTGCATTCTGGTGCCATGTGTGATAGGGCGCAGTATAATTATTATAGTTTACGAATGGCCAGACAGCATCATTGCAAATTTTCAACTATAGAAATTCAAATAATCATAAAATATATAATGTAGTTCTATTAATAGTCTGAGGTCAGTATCACACATTCATTTTTTATTATGTTTATTGTATTATTTTTTTTCATACACAGAAATTTTCATTTTCAAAAGCCAAAATACATTCTACCTATCTTCCAAGTAAAACTGATTAATTTATCGTAATAAAAAGTAGTTAAATAAAAAAGCTTATCTAGCCCATGTAAAATTATTATATTTTAAGGCCTCTTGAAAATAATACACCTACGAATTATAATTTATACTGGTTGATATTCGGACATACGGACGGAGAGACAGATACCAAACTTTCACCATAATAATTTTTTATTTCTTTAAACTGCTGGAAACAGTTTGTTATATTAGAATTTTTGATGTTAAATTTTACTTAAATTTGGATGAATAATTACATAAAATGTATACATTTATATAGCGAGTTGACCTATGCAAGGGCTACCTACTTAGGACAATATTGATGTAGGTAATACGTATCTACAGGTCGTTTGTGGGAAGTGTGGTACCTAATATAGGAAAGTCCTAATCTACCCATCGCTGTATAGACTCTTACAATGAGCAAATAAAATCATACGAAAGAAGAGAAAGCAAAATAAGAATAAACATAGGAATTTAAAAACTTTCTTTCAACAGTTTCCGTTTTATTTCATTAAATTCATTCGAATGAAATGGTGAACTTCCCGTCCCTGCAGTGCGATAGACTCGGCACATATATAAATAAATAAATATCGTAGGACATTACACACAGCGCCATCTGACCCCAAACTAAGCAAAGCTTATATGATGGAAGTCAGATAACATATATAATAGATAAAAAAAAGTATATATGTATATACTTTTTTTTTATCTCACACCTTCGTTTTGCGGACGACATCGTCATAATGGCGGAATCGCTGGAGGACTTAAAATGGATGCTGACCAGCCTTACTGATTCTTCTCAACGCATCGGTCTCCGGATGAACTTGGATAAAACCAAGGTCATGTTCAACGAGTACGTTGTTCCGGGACCGGTTGCCATAAATGGTTTCACTTTAGACATTGTTCATAAGTACATTTACCTAGGGCAGACGCTCGAACTAGGTAAAAACAACTTCGAAAGTGAAGCCAATAGAAGGATACAGTTGGGCTGGGCAGCATTCGGAAAACTACGTCGAGTCTTCTCGTCATCCATCCCACAAAGTCTGAAGACAAAAGTCTTCAATCAGTGCGTCCTACCTGTCATGACCTACGGAGCCGAAACGTGGACACTCACAGCGGGAATGGTCCGTAAGTTCAAAGTCGCTCAGCGAGCTATGGAAAGAGCTATGCTTGGCATTTCTCTGAGGGATCGGATCCGAAACGAAGTAATTCGCCAGAGAACTAAAGTCATTGACATAGCTCAGCGTATTAGCAAGCTGAAGTGGCAATGGGCTGGACATATCTGTCGCAGAACCGATAACCGCTGGGGTAGACGTGTTCTAGAGTGGAGACCGCGTATTGGCAAGCGTAGCGTAGGACGCCCTGAGACCCGATGGAGTGACGATATACGTAGGACAGCTGGCGGTGGATGGAAGCGAAAAGCCGAAGATCGGGCTGAGTGGCGTGTCTTGGGAGAGGCCTATGTCCAGCAGTGGACTAGTATAGGCTGATGATGATGATGATGACTTTTTTTTTTGTAAATGCATACTTATAATACATACAGAACACCCAGACACAGAACAAACATTTGTTGATAGATAAAATGTTTGTCCTGAGCGGGAATCGAACCCACGCCCTTCAGCTCGTAAGGCAGATACGCTACCAATGAGCCAACAGGGCTGTCAAACATATGTATTACATTAACTGCTATTAAATGTTAAGAAATTTCTTCTCAAATTAATTTACATATTATTATTATAATCTCTTGCAGGTCAAATACATGCGAACAGTAGCCGGCAAATCATGAAAACTGTCACGTTATTAATAAATGGTACAAGCTTTTTGTTTTAAAGCTTGTTCCTGGCTGGCTAACAAGAAAGTAACTTCTTCTTCATTGTTTTTTGCGTCATACTAGTGCAGTCTGGTCATTCCTTTTTCCAAAGTAGTACTTTACTACAAACTTCAATTAAGTTTTGTTGTTATTTTGTTTTGAAAGGTCATATTTCGCCACATTATGTCACTTTTACACATTTTTTTGTTATTTTACTTCTCGTCTATCTCTCTATCTATATCTCGTCGTCTATACTGTATGTATGTACAAAAATACTATTTTAAGTATTCTATCAGTTATTTGTCTTCCATAGCACAAGCTTTGCTTAGTTTGGTGTCAGATGGCGTTGTGTGTAATGTCCTATGATATTTATTTATTATTTTCCATAGTCATGCACGTAATTCGACACTTAATGTTTAAAACATCACTATGCATAAACACATAATATGGACACACCAAAAAGTGGCTTTAAGTTTAACATTAAGTGGCGGCGCCAATTAAAAAAAATCGCCAAAAATCACCTCAAGTAAGTAATGGATGTCCCCTAAAAAAAAATATAAACAAAATAAAACTAACTTTTTTATTTCACGGAAATGTTCTTTGTTATAGCTACATTATTTTCGTTTCTCAGCCTTTTGTCGTTTTTTAATTCGTAAGTGTATCTTAGTCTAGTATTTTTCTGACTTCGGGGGGTTAGCAAGGATGTACGCTACGGCACGGGCAATGTCTGCAGGCACTGGAGGGGCCACAGGCAGGAGATTGCTCTGAAACAAAAATAGAAGTTCATGAAAGCTCGAAGCATATAATAAGAAGAAATTATGAGATGAACGAGACGCTCTCCTGATGGTAAGAGATAACGACTGTCCATGACCATTGCCCCGTTGACAGCCCCGTTGGCTCATTGGTAGTAATATCTGCCTTGAGAGCCGTAGGGCGTGGGTGCGATTCCCACTCAGGGTAAACATTTTGTGAAGAAACAAATGTTTGATCTGTGTCTGGGTGTTCTGTGTGTATTATAAGTATGTATTTACAAAATAAAGTATATATGTATTCTATCAGTTATCTGACTTCCATCACACAAGCTCTGCTTAGTTTGGGACCAGATGGCGCTGTGTGTATGGTCCTACAATATTTATTTTATTTTTATTTATTGCAGCGATACACAGAACTTTGAGTAACAAAACAAAGTCCAGGGCATCACTGCTTTGACGCTCATTACTTTGAGACTTTAGATGGTTAGTGTCAGCAGCCCAGTAATTTCGCTAGCTGCAGTACCCTTCGAATCGGAACACAGTAATGTTTACACACTACTGCTTAGCGGCAGAATATCTGGTACTGCGGTGGTACCTACCTAGACGACCTCCTGCTAAGGAGATCTACCACCAAGTAAATCAAAATAAAAAACATCGCCACTGTCAGAAGTAAAGTAAGTTTCTTTATGTGCTGGTTTTTATTACGCACTATTTAAATCATTTTTATGCTAAGGGTTCTAGTTATGATACTACGTTCCTATGATAGTAACAACCATAAACTAGTTAACGGAAACGACAAATGGAAAGGGTTGTTTTTGACCGCATTCAGGTATTTTATGCAATTAACTATGGAACTAAGACTGAATAACTGAGGGTATATTCTGACAATTCGCGATAAAATTTCGTCGCGGCTTCGACACAAAATAAATGAAAAATGGCAGCACGTTATATTAGTTTCAACTCGTTGTATAAATACCTATCCGCTAGAGACGCTGATCCATTTTTCATATTGGAACACTTTGGTATCCAACACTTAACGAAAAACATCCTAAAACTTCGCGTGGAGAGACGACACGTTAATATTTTAGATACTCTGAAATAAATTATATTCTCATACAAAATATGTAAACGCACGTACTTACGCTATACTTAATACAATTTACTCAATCTTTTTCGAAAGTATCGTCCAAACTAAACTCGTTTGCTCTTAATACTTATTAAAGAACCATTAAATTTTAAATGAAAATATTTCTCGGTTCTTACCCTGGGCTGGTATCCATTCTCATCAGCTACGTATTCCAATTTCACAGGAGTGCCATCAGGTGCCGTGTACTCGTAAGAACCTTGAATAGCCTGTAAAAATATGAAATAGGATTGAAACATCGAAAAACTGACAAAATTATTATATATATATATTTTATATACACCAACATTTAATTTTTTTTGTTGGACTTTTCACAAAAACCACAGCACCAACTAGCCCCAAACTAAGCAGTTTTGTACTGTAGGAACCAGTTAAGTAATAACCTACTCGCATACTTTTTTTCGTTTAGGTAAGTGCATGTTTACAAAATATTTAAAACTTTCAGAAACAGAACAAACATCTAAGTATATATGTGGCTGTGGACGAAAATCGGGCTGAGTGGCGTGTCTTGGGAGAGGCCTATGTCCAGCAGTGGACTAATATAGGCCGATGATGATGATGATGATGATGTGGCTGTGAAGCACTATTCTAGTACTGGACAAGCAAACAGGGCATTTAAAAATAGGTCGCGATATATTATTCTCGTTTCTGACTGTATCTAGGATAATGAACTTACGAGTGCTGAACCGCTTTCCGAAGCCTTCAGGACTCCAGAAGATTGAGCAGCAATACCGTTGGCAGTTTTGTAACTGAAATATGGCAATGAAAATAATTATTTACTTACTATACTAAAAAACAACCAATTATGCGCTTGATATACGCGCCAAGGGTGCTATATAAACTTAAACATCTGTTTTCACCAAAATTTAATAAATCAGCACTACTGAAAATCATAAATTATAAGAAATCCCCGAACATTGTTTTTATACAATAGAGAGATAAACAACCAGATAGGCCACCTGATGGTATGTAGTCACCGTCTAACAAAGAACAATATCGCATGAATAAGTAACTTATAAATTTGTTATCACGATCAATTCCACTACAAAATGTAAGTTTGTAAATGCAAAAAAAAAAGTATAATTTATATTTTATATAGTTTATCTTACTAACATTTCCCCCCCTTTATTTGTAAACGTACTACAAAACCTTGCTTCTTTAAAAATGTATTCGAAGTGATTCACTAAAGGTTACGTAGTTTAACGGGTAGAATTGGAAATAATGTTCTTTAAAAATAGGTTAATATTTTTCCCGGTAGGTACTATGTAGGTTAATATGTCAAATACACACAACTCCCCACGGTATCACTTGCGAATATTCTTTATATTTTAAGCAACCTAATACATGCTCTATCTCTATTATACTTTCACTCAAAACCATTTAGACTTTACTAAAATTTTAAAAAGATTTAAAAATTTACCTAAAACGCCTGATCGAAGAGAAGGCAAAATATAATACCTATAATACCGATTGTAAATCTATCATAACGTAGATGCGATTAAAACTTACGCGTAGTTATAACCTTCAGGTGTGATAACGGATTCGGAACGGAGGATGCCAGCATCGTATTCCTTGCCAGTATTGTACACAGTCCTAGCAGCAACCGCAGGAGCAACAGCAACAACGCGGGCGCTATCGTAGACAGCCTTCACAGAAGCAACAGGTGCGGTGACAACTGGGGCGGCTTCGTAGAAAGGCTTAGCTACAACCGGTGACACTTCGACAACCGGGGAAGCGCTGTAAACAGACTTTGCACCGACAACCGGTGCAACGGCAACAGTGTCGTAAGCGACCTTAGCAGCAACTACGGGAGCGGTGGCAACAAACTTGGCAGCATCGTAGGTAGTTTTAGCAACACCGATCGGAGATGCCGGACGGAATCCTTGGAACTTCTGTTCGGGCTGGTATGGCTTATAGGGCTTGAAATCGAAAGTGGCGGCGCTTGCGGCGCACACGCATAGGGCTAGGACCTGAAAAAGTACAAAACGAATTATTACACAATTGCAGATACTTACACCCAAATGCAAAAACTACTCAACTTATACGATAATTTTCAGGTAGCACGAATTTAAAGGATTTTCTTTAGGTTCAAATATACATATATGTACAAGCATGCAATGCAGGCGAGCTTGCTTCAATTTCCATCGCACTGTTGTTTATGATCAGGTGAGATAGCTAAAATGTAAAAACAGTCAATTTCTAGCGCAGTTTAAAACTCCTGATAAATTAATAGCACTTGGGCCATTTACGCTACGATTTGAATGATCCCAGGATTCTGGTAACGCATGGTTATTGGTTATCTTTAGTAAAATAAAATATCAGCCGACAATTTATTTTAAATCATCTACTAATAAGTACATACTTTTATTGAAACTTGATTTTACATAAACTTAGAAATTAATTTTAGAAAACGTCTCACCAAGAATTTCATTTTGAGATCTGTGTCTGTACAATTCCCGACATAAACAGGTCCCTTCCCATCGTTTGGTTTTGCTTTTATATTGGTTTTTGGCGAACGTGTAATATCATAAATCATAGGGCCATTGGACTCGTGATAGTGGCCTTGAATTTTTTTATAATTATATTATGTTAAATGCAGTTAAACAACGTGCCATCGAATATCAATTTTATTATATCATCGCCTTATTGGCTTTGTGAAATTGATTTAATTAAATGATTCAATTTTTAGAAGGTTCCGTAGTATATTCACAAGCCAGCGATAGAGAAATGTATAAATTTTTATTACTATTATTTAACATAAATTCTGTGTGATTTTTCTGACACGCCATACACATACCGTGCATAACGCGTCACGTCCCACCTCGGGAACCAAACAACAACTGGCGCCATACGACCGCGTGTCTGGACACCAGTGGCCCGCATGCGACGGATCAGCTAAGTGGCCCCGCCCGCGCCGCCTGCTGCAGAGGATAGGGAGAGCGGCTCACCGTCATACTGGTACTCCTCTTCCTCTGCAGCCCCACCGTGTCCGCCATTAAACAGTGGCGGCCCTGTCAAGGCTGCGGAAGGTAGGGGCAGCAACAACGTCACACCGACAGTCCTCTCCCACCAGCCCTTAGCTACAGTGTCTCCCACACGACATTACAGCCTGCCTCAGTTGCGATACCGCCCACACAGCTCCGCAACCTACATTGGCTGCTTTTACCAGGCCCGGGGGAACTCCCGGAAAAGCAGGCCCACCTAGGGTTCCTCTTGGTTTTGCCTTGACACCCTCAATCGGCTTATTCAGACAGAGAACCCACGGGGGGTGCGATTAAACACATATACATCTGTAAAAAAATATTATGGTTTTTTTTATTTAAAATGTAATGTTTTATCCAATACTGAACAATTTAACTCTAGCTTTCATATTTAGGTACAATGTAACTTTTCGTCACAGATATCCAAAAAATATTGTCAGTTGAACTCTAAAATTTTATTTTCATCTTGTGAGGCTAGTGACCCGTACAAGAAAACAATCTATTTTCTAGTTGACCTTCATCGATTGAAACAAGCTCACATTAAAATAAAAAAATTAAACTTTTGCTAAAATTTTGTATGACGTCATAAAAAGAATATAAGAAATATGTTACATTTTGTCATTATTGTTATCTTTGTATTCTTCACGGTGTGGCTAATAATATAATTTATATTATTAGCTTAGTCAACTTAGGAAAAACATTTTTAAACCCAAGGTGTTTAAAACCCAAACCTATTCTACAAATTACACAAAATAAAAGTGTTAAAGTGTTTAATATTGAAGAAAATTTTAAAAACACATATTTTGAAGGTACTTATAATATGAAACCTATAAAAAATACAGTTTTTAAGCATTGTAGGTAACCGTCATGTGGCGAATAGGTAGGCTATATTGTTAATCGAGATTTGTTTACCCGTGCGAGCTGGGTCGGGCCGCTAGAAGATTACTCATTAGGGTTCCGATATTGGAAAGAGCATGGGTAAGATTTAGAGCGTAATTTAGAAGTTCTTATAGTATAAATATTTACTTACACACATTTGTATGACACCCTCGGCGCGCGAACAGACTCTCATTTGTCCGGTGTTTTTACATCTATCCATCTATACCTACTATTATACTCGTAGGTACTTATTATCTTTGTTTTGCTACTCAAAGTTCTGTGTATCGCTGCAGTGGTCATGGACAGGCGTTATCTCTTACCATCAGGAAAGCGTCTCGTTCGTCTCATTACTTTTAAAAAAAAAGGAAACATTTGATTCTTTGTTTGTTTTTTGTATTGAATAGGCTCCGAAACTACTGGACCGATTTTAAAAATTCTTTCACCGTTGGTAAGCTACAGTATCCCCGGGTGACATAGACTACTTTTAATTTCTGTATTCCCACGGGAACGGGAACTACGCGGGTGAAACCGCGAGGCGTTCACTAGTATAGAATATATTTGACGCAACCCACTTTCAATAACATTCATGCAGGCCAAAATTTATTCATGAATTTATTTTACATGTGTGTGTGTTTTTTGACGAAGAATTTTTATTTTCTTTCAACATAATACTTTCTCTCGACAATGTACATGATGCATCTTCATATTTGTTACACCAAAAGTTAATGAAAAGTTAAGCAAGGACTGAAACTGGTTCTTAAGTGAGGGCTTGTATAATGGTAATTTATCAGAAATGTTTTTCTGAATAAATAGCAGTCTGACTTGCTTCAAGTACCGCTAAAATGCTGGCTTAGCTACCTGGCTTGCTTCAAGTACCGCTAAAGTACTGGCTTAGCTACTTGGCTTGCTTCAAACAACGCTAAAGTGCTGGCTTATTGATCGGACGTTCTACAGTTATAAAGATTTCCTTGGCCATAGAGCCTAGAAATATACAATTGTGCAACATCTTTTATTCATTTTGTAATTATTTTCAATACAAATATTATTTTTAAATAATTTCATATATTTAATTTATTTAACTTTAACATGTAAATAACACTTATAAAATTTGAATATTAATACAAATACCTATTTTGCTAAAGCTTTAGTTTAGGGGTGAAGCGCCTGTTACAAATGAAACATTTATTCTTGTTTCTGTACATTAATCTTCTAACACTTAAGGCACTTTTAATAACTAATGTGGACTTCTTGTTTTCGTAGCTCAGTTTACTACCAAACTAAAATTGCAACACATATAGCGCAGCAAAAATGTTGCAGTTACTACCTATTTTTCTTTGCGAAAAACGATTTTTTTTCTATCGAAGAACTGTTTCGTAATCGTGTTTTGAGAACAACAACGGTGCTCCTCAGATATATCTTGAAAAATAATAATTAACAGCAGTTTTTTTTTAATATTTTGCTAAATTTTAATTACAAAACCATTTCCACTGCCTACCGCATATTAGGGGTCCTATTTTAAGATTTATGAAAACTATAAAATGAACAATTAAACTTATGACATAGAAAAAAAGAGGCTTTTTCTACTGTCTTTTTATTTTTGAGTAGTGTCCATACTTATAACTGACAGCCTCGAGCTGCTTGGAGTTAGCCTCTCGAAGATTCTTCATTTCGGCTCATTGATAGAGCCAAAAGCCCAAGTACAGAACAGCTGCTCATGGTAGCTCTTGACACAGCTCTGCCAACATAGAAGTTGAAGTGGAACTTCCTACTTGCCTAATTGGCAACGACACTTTGCTAGAGTCCTGGCTTTAATGCCTTGAGCATCGTGGTAGAGTTGCTAGCTTGTCAGTATTTTATCGGATACATTTTGGAAAGTGTGGCCATGAACTGTAGGTACAATTTGGTCCTACTTGCATCTTTTTACTACCGGACGGCCAGACAAACGCGACCAAAAATTCATCCGGTGTTCATTCCCCACGTACGCACAAAGCCTTTAAATTCTACATTTTTTAGTCGTACAGTGGAAGTAAGTTAAAAATTGGTTGTTTTCAAATCTACATAATCTAATAAATAAGTTCAAGTAAGTAAGTAAGTAGTTAAGTTCAGTTCTATGCTTCATATTCAACTCCTTGACATCAGGCAGGCTGTGGTCAAACGATAACTTATTTAGATTAAAATCTAAAAAGTCATGAAAAGAGTTACCTCTATATATTTTTTAGTAATCTAGATATTTTTGCTAAATATTTGTTTAATTATATTTTTCTGTCAAATTGTCATGAAAGTTCTGTGTATCGCTGCAATGGTCACGGACAAGCGTTATCTCTTACCATCAGGAGAGCGTCTCGTTCGTCACATAATTTTTCTCATAAAAAAAACTAATATACATAAATAAGCTCGGGGCGTATAAAGCCGTAAGGGGGAAAATATTAGCTGTCCCATACAAAAAATACGTTGAACCATGACCAGCATGGGATAGCTAATATTTTTTCGAAGTTATATACATCTAGAGTAACAGCTGTTCATAAAAAAAATTTTATGGTTGACAGGCTAGTTGTTTGACCACAGCTCACCTGATGTTAAGTGAATGTGTGGTCGAATATGGTAAAGCACACCTAGCCTGGAATGCAATTGGCTCTCAAGTGAAGCTGCCGGAACACACCGTTAGGTGCTTGGCGGCACATTTTCAACTTGAGGGTGGTAACTAGCCAGCCGAGTACTAGAGTACCCTACCACCATGCAATGATGAGCAATGTCCCTTTCTGGTTACAACCCTGTATTATGCCACTATTTATCATCTCAGATAGTTTCCGTTCTCGTGGCTGATTAAAAAATAATTCCTAATAAGTGTCCAAATAAATAATTAAAATAAATTTGTCATAAAATAACACTAAGATGATATGGCACAGATAGTTTTTATTTAACTATAAAATAATTAGTAGCGACATTCTGTAGCTTTTATTTTCTTTATCACACGTGTTCTTTATTTTCAATCCGTGGTCAGTATCTGGCGTGTAATGGCTTAGTATTACTCAGGCTTGTAGTTAGCAGCGATGTAAGCAAGAGACCTCTGAATGGCCTCAGGAATTGCAGGGCCTACGGGGAGAATGTTACCCTGGAAATAAAAAAAATATACATTAAGTTATAAATATATAACAATTGCTAAAGATCAGTTTAATCACCAATGCACGTAAATTTCGGAGAGCTAGAATATAGGCGCGGGCCTTTTTTTGGGACTAGCGGACGCCTCGCGGTTTCACCCGCGTAGTTCCCGTTACCGTGGGAATACAGGGATAAAAAGTAGCCTATGACACCCGGAGCCTATTAAATACAAACAAACAAACAAACTAATCTTTCCTCTTTATAATAGTATATTATAATCATTAACTGCATTATGACAAGTTTTTTTATGGTTGACAGGCTAGGTGTTTGACCACAGCTCACCTGATGTTAAGTGACGGTGTGGTCGAAGATGGTAAAGCACACCAAGCTTGGAATAGAACTGGCTCTCAAGTGAGGCTGCCGGAACACACCGTAAGATGCTTGGCGGCAGATTTTCAACTTGAGGGTGGTAGCCAGCGGAGTACTAGAAAGTACCCTACCACCATGCTATGTTTCCTCACGATGTAGTATATTCGACGCAAGTATATTCGATTATGCATTTAAACATGAGTATGTTTAAAAAAGTATCACGTGATAAAACTCTATGTGGTCTACGGTAAAACATGCTTGTTTTGTAACATAGGTAATAACCTTTAAGCAACCCAACATCCTGTCGCTGTCGCTTAGACAATAACAGACATCGATAATTACTAGAGGTAATATTAATAGAAAGTGAATACCTGGGGCTGGTAACCGTTCTCATCAGCTACGTAAGTGATCACCTCCTCTTTGCCATTTGCATCGACATGTTTGAATGAGCCCTGGACAACCTGTAACAACATTACATATATCGTTAACTATGTAAAATATATCCTTTACACAATAGTATGATAGCAGAGATTGAGGACGGTCAATAGGGAAGAGCCTTTAACGCCACCTTAAGAGGTTTTCGTTTGGCGGTTAGCACTCGGCAATCCTAAACACCGTCAGCTTGAGCCCTGCCCTTCTGCCGATAGTTCTTGAGTTTTTATAATACTTTGCTAATTTTTTAATGTATAATTAATGATTTTTTTTTTATTAAGAAGTAAAATAAATAGAAAAATGCTAATAATTATAATGATTGTGTGATATCACTTAAGACTATGACTAAGGTAACTTATTAACGATGAAGATGTTATAAAATAATACTTACGACGATATCTTTGTTTTCTACCCTCTTGGTGACACCAGACGCTTGCGCGGCGATTCCGTTGCTGGTTTCGAAGCTGTGATCATAAAATGGTAGTTCTAAATTAGCTGCTTATTTAACAAAAACAACTAATTCTCAGAAAGGAAAAACATAGTTCTTTATTATGTAAAAGCATGGGACGAACGAGACGCTCTTCGATGGTAAAAGACAACGCATGCTACAAACTTTAAGTAATAAAACAAAATGTAAGGCAACATTTCTTCGGCGATCATTACTTTGAAATACAAATACATAAAACCGTGTAATTTTGCTAGCGGTACTAACATCAAACTGGAACACAGTAACGCTTAAATACTATTGCTACCATTTACTAAAGTACTGAACTCATGGTAAGGCTCCATGAATACCGTCTAGGCTCGTCAACTGAGCCACGCTCACAGGTGCAGTGTGAGAGTCACCCCAACACCGAGTTTTGGGCTCACAAGTAGTGGAAAAAAGTCATCTCATTCTGACTAACCGAAGCTAAAACTCCGTACCTATGAGCCCAGAATGACAATTTGCAATATAAATAGCTGTTGTCAAGTTTCCGAAGACTAAAATGTATCAAAAATGGATCAGTGGTCCTGGCGGACTCAAACGAAAACTACCATAAAATGTTAAAACTTTTCGTAAATCATCGTTATCCAAAACCTTAATGTATCATACACCTTAATTTAAATAAATTGTAAATTAAATTGGCATGCTGGAGTCGCAAAATACTATACTCCACTTTATACCTACTCTATCAAAATACGACACAAAGCGCACAATTTTAAAACTCCGGGAAGAGTTGACTTTTCTGTGCCGCGTATACATCTGCTTCTTTTAGAACTTAGTCCCTTGTTTGCTAAATTGCAATACTCACTAATATTTGTATACTCACAAGTAATTGAACCCGTTAGGTTCCACATTGGATTCAGAGCGGAGGACGGCAGCTGTAGCGTCACTGCCTGCATCGTAAACAGCCTTGGCGCCAGAAACAGGAACAGACTGGAATGCAGCTTTGGCTGCGGTGATGGCAGCAACTGGCACGGCAGCTGGCAAAGCCGCGGTCTCGACGAACGCCTTAGCGACTGTCTGCTGCTGGAAAGGCCGCTGACCGACCGAGCCGAAAGAGGCAGCGCTTGCGGCACTCACGCACAGTACTAGTACCTAGTCATAACCAGAGAACATTGATAATATTAAGGTAATCAGCTAGTAAAGCTATTCATATATATTTGTTAATCTTGTACCAGAACCAATAAGATGATTCGTTTTAAATTTTGGATTGCAAAGTATAAGTAATTTGTAAAGTTGAAGTAAACATTTCTTGCAAGGAAAGTTGATCAAAGTTAATGAAAGTTGATCAAAAAAGTCTGTATGTAAAAAAGTTTCATATTCCGCGTCTATAAAATTAACGGTCTTTGATTTTTTTTTTCATGTAAATTTGTTACACAGTGTCAGGAAAAGACGATACAATTGTTTGTTTCATTTGTTTATAATATGAATTCTTACCAAGAATTTCATTTTGCTGAGATCTGTGACTGTATGATTACCAGCAACAACAGGTAACTATTCTGATGTGTCTAATCCTCTTATATTTGGACTAGGTGTGCGTAAAAAATACTGACCAAACATAGGGCAATGACCTAGGATAGTGGCCTTGTCGAAAGTTTTTAGCAATTATTTTATTATGGCAGATTTTATGTCATCAAATAAAGTTCAAATTGCTCCGTAAATAGGTAATGTTTATTGTTTTAAATAATTTCGTAGTAATAGGTTCCGTACACATATATGTAAACTATTGTTATTTTATATAAAAACAAAATTTTTATGTAAACAACATAAAAATTATTATTTAACTATTGGTTTTTTTTTTGGTTAAACGTGTATAGTGCATGCCGTGCCCCTACAGTGGGGGGCCTTTAGAAGTTGATGACGATACTTATTTTTATTTAGGATGAAATTTAAAATAGTGATGGCAGCCCCCGACGGATAGTCTTAGGTTTTTTATTAAGTTTATAGGTAGTTTTAAGTCGGGGTTCTTAAATTATTTTATTCTTTTTCAATTACTTTTTAACAGTCGTTAGTTTTTTTCAAAAATTTAAGTTTTGCTTTTTATTTTATACTTTTTTAGAGAGCAAAGATATTATGTACATAACGCGCCGCTCCGGGCGTTTGCCCATTTAGGGGAACCCTATGGAACGCCTCTGCTACAATTACAACAACTATGTACATTAAATAAGTATTTGCAAGTTTTGGCTTAACACAAACAAATGTTTATTGCAGCGCTCCCTGGTTATTTGTCACCGTAATACCTATATAAGAACATGCACCAATGCCCGAACCCATAACTGAAAACTGCATCAAAATATCGACTAATAGTTTTGGAGAAAAATGGCAACATGGATTTGCACAAACAAACATCCTTTCACCGTTCCGTTGTGGGTAAAAATGCAAACTTTCAATTGCAAATACAAATACAAATCCATTAAGTCTTTACCAACAGCGTTTTTATAACAAATATATATTCACTACAAAGAAACTTTCACATATTATTATTAATGGGATAATTTTTGTGTAAATAAAGTAAAATAAGGCTTGTTCAGCATTGTAGTAATATTTCACATGCTGTTGGTATAAAATTGTATAAAGTTTTAATTACTTTTTATTTGTTATTGGCTTCGTACTAAGTTTTTTAAACCTAGTGTACTTATTCGTCCACAAGAGGAAAGAAATGTGGCCAGAATGCTGGCAGCATTGCCACCCGGGATTGTAAAATTTTGATAAGTTTTCGCCAGCTAAGTAGATAAGTAGAAACCAGCATTCTGGTCACAAGACGCAAGTGTGTGTTTATAAAAAAGGTTATAATAAAAAAACAATAAAATTTCATGTAAAATTTGTGATTAACCCTAAAATCAGGTTTTGTCATTCATAGTACCTACAACACCCATTTAACTGACATAACTAAACGAAACCATCCTCGTTGACCTTAGAAAAACCAGTATTAATTTTGGGAAACTATCTGTCAGGTCTTCTTCAAAAATACTTATCTATTGAATATTGTGCCGGGATACAAAACTAGTTTCGTTGTAAATGCCAACAAGTATTATTATTATCGCCTCCACAGGTCGCCAGGGTCAACCGTCGGCAGACACTAATCACGCAACAACATTTATGGTACGCATGATATGCATGTACCATGTATGATACGTAGATCGCACGACATTTTTATTTTATAATAAATCGGTTTGCGTTTGACCACAATCTCACATGATGTTAAGTGAAATTACGGTCTGCGATGGACACTACTCTGTACTGTATTACATAGTATTTTAACATTAATGTATTTCGCCTTGAAGTGTACTGCAGCTAGCGAAATTACATGGCTATTGAGACTAACCATCGAGTATCTTTAAATATTGAGCAGCGAGACCCTGGACTTTGTTTTGGTACTCAAAGTTCTTTGTAACGCTGCAATAATCATGCACAGACGTTATCTCTTACCATCATCTCTTCTGACTTACGATTAGGGTTTCGAAAATTTTTTGGTCCGAACACATTTTTTTTTTTAAAAAGCTATAAAGGTTGTAGTACTCTCAAAAATATAGTATTAAGGAAGAATAAAAAAAAACTAAGTTATATTTTTTACTATACTTTTTTGCACTTCTTTAACAATTTTTTGTCTTCAATAAAACTGGCATATATTAATTTTTAAATTATATGAATCAAAAATTGCGGGATCTGTTTTATTTTATTTTACTAGTTTTAGTGTTGCAAAATATGAACATTGGTCTATTGTACTTAAATATAGTATTTTCGCGTACTATTTATTTCTTCAGCAGTATTAGCACTAAGTCCCAAAATACAGTACTACACTACTATATATTATAGTACGGTTGGCAACCCTACTTACGATGTTATTTTTTGGGAAAATTCCGTCAATGTACAGCAAACTTTCATAGTCCAAAAACGAAGTCTGAGAATAATTTATTGTAATAAAAGTGATGTTACATTACGGCAACTAGGTATTTACTGAAAAACAGTCACTAACTCTAACTGGTAGGTACGTATTTATATTCTTCAAATTGCCTTATTTGTAAAAAACAACAGTGCGAGATACCACAATGAGAGGTTATGATTTATTTATTTATGCTGCAGACCAAATCATCCATTTACAAAAAGAGCACCTTCATTAGTGCTATCCACATTTATAATTTATTACCTAAAGTGATCACAGACATTCCAAACAATGCTCAGTTTGGGAGCAAACTGAAAAAGTGGCTAATAGAATTGTCTATTAGAAATCATAATTGTCTATTAGATATCATTAGATCTAATAGACAATTATGTCTATTCCATTATAATATATACTCTAATTTACGAATAGGGGCATGCCCTGTCCGGCGAGATGACATTGTTAAATAAATTTGTTTCTTACCTAATTATTTTTAACACTTATTGACATTGACATGTAATATTTTTGACGTTAAATTAGAATAAATATAATTTGCTACAAATTGACATGAAATGAAAATTAATAATATCACTTGAAAATATATTTTGAAATTATTTATTATTGTTAAAATCAGTATGACATAATTATGTTTAAATTAAATTATTAAATGTCCGATAATGGTAGACTGATGGCACAATCTTTGCAAGAACACCTAGCATAATATTTATTTGTATCAATGTATTGTGTTTTTATTCAATAGATATTTCTGAATCTGAACCTAGCTAGCCTAACCTAGCCAGCCAACTGTAGAAAACTATGTTAACGTAACATTGGTTTTTCTTGCCAGATATAGCTATTTAACCGTGGCAGATACCTACCAATACTTTTTTGCATTCAGCTTTAAATTGTATTTTAAATGTAATGAATTAATTTTAAATGTTCTTTACGATAGCGGCGCCATCTTCTAAAATCTGCGTAAAACTTTATAATATTCATTTTATTATTGAATGTGAGTTGTCGCATATTAAAATTAGTTATTTTAAGCATGAAATAGATTTTGTTCTAGTAGTTCTCCAGATTATCGCTAGAGGTATATAATAGAAACTATTACGTTTAAGTTGTTTGTAAATATGAACAGTAAATTAAAAGGCATTTATCGCTGTGCTAAAAAACAATATTGTATTTTTCTCTTTATCTAAGTTAACTCTGTGGCAATCTTGTTGCTTAGAGTGTTGAGCAATTAATAATGATGGTAATTTAATGGCATAGTAATGAATAAAATCCTTGAGCTTTTTTTCCATTGTAGCCTAATCGGGATCAAAGCCTTTGATACACTACTATAGATAAGACTTAAAAAAAATGTTGCAATTAACTAATTCTTATGACACGGTGCAATAATTATACTAATGGTAGAAAGAATAAACAAAATAAGTTTCAAAAATTTTATTTACAATTAGTATGTATAAAAGTAAAAAATGGTTTATACACAACACACATAACAGCGAAGTGACTTTTTAGGCGATGACATGTATATCACAATTAATACATACTAAAGTCTCACAAAATGATAATTTACTAAAATTAATCTAAGTGTTCGCTAGAACTTAGCGCCTGTTTTCAGGCTGCGGCGGAGCTGTGGCGAGATACGCAAGCGCACGCTGGATTGCTTCAGGAATGGGAGGTGAGGTGGGTAAGTGAGCTCCAATGGGCTGGTAGCCATTCTCATCAGCGACGTAGCTCAACTGGATGCTGCTTCCATCGTCGCTGGGGTATTGAATCTGGCCTTCTATTTGCAGAGCTGGCTCTTCGGCACCTACATTCTTCAGAGAGCCTCTCGCGTTGGTGACGATTCCATTGCCAGTTTCGAATGAGTATTGGAAAGAACCATCAGGGTTGACTTCGTTATCCTGTCTCAGGATTGGAATGGGCTCGTTTTGAGCCTGGGGAGCGGCGCAAGCCACGGCCAGGAGTCCAAGGAATACCTGTAACATGATACAATTTAATAATTTTGCTCTGATAGCTCTTAAAATTTAATATTTATTTTCTAAGGTTTTTAAAGACAGTTTTTTTTCGCACTACAATAAAGATCCATGAAATAGTCACATCGTGGTTCATTAGAACCTTGTTTAGCGTCTATTATATTAGGCTCACAGACACATCACATATTATTTACTATTTGTTATTTTATTTATCTGTACACTATCACTGCCACTTACAATGGTCTTCATGTTTGTGTTAGAATGTCGGTGAAGGCACTAGATAATGTTGATCTAAGAGTGTATATCGGTATATATACGCACGGGTCAGTATGTGCCTACCACTTCTGGATGCTATTGCACCATATGGCACGTCACAATAAAATCGACAAAATATGTGTGAGCCCACGGTAGGTAGGGTCATGCGTCACACGCTCGCGTGATGACTATTCAACCTCTCTAATTAGCGAATCTGCACAAAATCTTTGAACAGTAAAGTGAGCAGATTTGCAAGACAAAAGTCAATGTAGACAATTTATTTATTTTATTTAATCGTTTAAAGGCCTTCTTAAAAAAATAAATTCCGTAGGACATTACACACAGCGCCATATGACCCCAAAAGAAGCAAAGCTTGTAGTATGGAATTCAGATAACTGATAGAATACTGAATGCCTTTTTTTTTTTTGTAGATACATACTTATAATAAATACAGAACACCAAAAGAACAAATACATACATTTATTTTAAACACATACATTTATTGCCAGTTTTATACATACTTCTAACTTTAGCCTTATATCATTTGAAATTGTGTCTATGAGTAAAAGTTAAATTGAAAAAAAAAGTTAATTAAAACATGACCTAATAAGAAAAATATACGAGTGTAAAAATCTTATTTAGTTAATTATTTAATTTTTACTTTTTAGAATGTAACAGACCAGTTAAGGTAGATAGGTTTAATCATCATTATCTTTGTTAACAACCCCTAAAAATTGCTGTTTCCTAAATAATTACGCTAGGAAATACGAACATTTATACAATCTTAGACATAATAAATTGTGCTGATTTAGTGCTCTTCTGCAAAGTGAAGTGCTTTGTGGGCACTCTTATCCTACCCGTCTCGGTACATTTTATTGTCTTAATTTCCTATTAACATATATTTTAAGCAACAATCCAGCCCCAGAATGTATCCTACTTATACACAAATTATTAATTATAGATGTGAAAGTTTGTATGTCTAGATGTGTGGATGTTTGTTACTCAATCACGCAAAGACGGCTAAATGGATGTGAGTGAAAATTGGCACACATATAGTTTATGACCTGGATTAACACATATGATACTTTTTAAATCAGAAAAATATTATGTTTATGTGGGATTATCAAAAAATTAACTACTGAAATCTGGTATAGATGTATCTTATGGAACATTATTCAAGGATAAAAATTATTCTTTATCTTAACAAAATAGCGCAAGTTTCATGACTTTTATTTGTTACATCTCTCGCTGAACCTAATTCTAAACGCAGACGAAGTTGTGGGTTTCTAGTAAGTATTAGCTATTAGTATATATGTTTGTGTCATGAAATCGATCGCAATTTGTTTTACGCATAAAAAATAAAATAAATGTTTAGGACTCGATAAGCCAATTAATAAGCAACTTTAGTATGGTATACATATGCATATTTTAACTATGCATGTCGGCCGAAGTAAAACCACGTTACACCCATTAATACATACTGTTTTGTTGGTTGTTGCAATACTTTACAAATATACTATGACTGTATGTGTAAGTTAATAGTCATGTCAACCAATTAGCTCATTGAGCTAGGTCACTGATTCCTAGATTTGACTCAACATAACTGATGAGAAACTAAACAAAAGCTTGCAAAAACGTTTTGCAAAGAATACTTTGCGAGACCTTCACCGATAATTAACAAATAGTCGCTCATCAGCCAAGCTAGGTATTTAAAATACGTTTTTTGCAAGCTATTGCAATGTATTATTAAATATGAATATCTAACCATTTTTTATATCAGACTCCGCTCACTTGGATATGTGGAAAAGATGCGGAAAATCGCGCCATAGACTCTCAGAGGGCGGAAGAAAAGAAGAAACAAGAAGCCCAAAAAGAGGTAGCTTCATCATCATCATCTTCATCTATGTCGCCGCGAAGTGCTGACTGCTTTTCATCATTGCTAGCACTTCCATCTCACCCACTGGAGCTACTATGCTAGCGGCCCAGAGCCTCGCTCCGGAACTTCAAGGAGCTGGGTTGGCTCAGGTAGATGCTGGTAGGGGGAAATGCACAATACACCCCAAGCGGGACGTCAGTGCAGGACTATTCCGAATAGGAATAAGAATAAGGACCCCAAGAAGCTGCGGGCCTCTAAATTTCGTTAATCGTTTTCGTTTTATCAGCGTTGCGTAAACTTTTTTAATCTATGCAAATTACTAACTCCGTCTACTTTTTTTCGACTATCAGAATCCCGTAGTCTCTATGATGAAGATAGACTTAATGTGTTGTATCTTCAATTTTGATAATGTCTTTGCGCAAATTTTTAACCAAAAACATTGTGTTTATATTGTAGGTACTAGCGGACGCCTCGCGGTTTCACCCGCGTAGTTCCCGTTCCCATAGAAATACAGGCATAAAAAGTAGCCTATATCACCCGGAGATAGAGTAGCTTCCCAATGGTGAAAGAATTTTTGAAATCGGTCCAGTAGTGTCAGAGCTTATTCAATACAAAAAAACAATCAAATATTTCCTCTTTATAATAGTATAGATAACATTTTTATTTTGAATAGACGTTCCTGTAAATAGAAACACATTTACAACATTTTTGTTAGTCTAACATATCTTTGAAAACACGATTCGATAAGAATGTCAAAGTTCGGGGGCCTCTGGTTGATTAATAAAATCAAAGAATGTGACTTTTTCAACAGAAAATTTTAATTTCGACGATAATTATATGCGGTGTTCTATACGCAACCCACACAACATACTATAGTTATATTTTGGTAGTGACCAGACAAACTAGACGAGAGTTTTCGGAAGTTTTTCATATTTGTACTATATGTAAAAGTAAAGTAATTTTATCTGTTTTATAGTTATTATTTTAAACTGCTAGGCTTAAAGCCCGTATTTTTGAGAACAGAAAAACGAAACAACCGAAATTATAAATATGGAAATAATCCAATATTTTAAAATAATAATTGATGACTGCCCTGTTGGCTCATCGGTAGCATATCTGCCTTATGAGCTGAAGGGCGTGGGTTCGATTCTCGCTCAGGACAAACATTTTATATATCAACAAAATGCTTGTTCTGTGTCTGGGTGTTCTATATGTATTATAAGTATGCATTTACAAAAAAAAAGTATTTATGTATTCTATCAGTTATCTGACTTGCATCACACAAGGTCTGCTTAGTTTGGGGTCAGATGGCGCTGTGTGTAATGTCCTACAATATTTATTTTATTTATTTATTTAACTATCAAATGAAATTAATTTTGAAAGGAAAAAAAATGTAAATTTAAATTTATATTTCTTTGCACGCGTGTGGATGTTTCTTTTTAATTTGTGTTAGACAGGCTAACTATTTGACGGTTTGGTCGGAGATGGTAAGCACACATAGTCTTGAACGTAACTGGCTCTCAAATTAGACTGTCAGAAAACACCGTTAGGTGCCTATCGGTAGATTACCAACTTTAAGGGGTAGCAAACCAACCAAGTATAGAAAATGCCCTACTATAATGTTGTGGTATCCTCATGACGTTTTCCTTCATCGGCAATAGTATAGAAAATGCCCTACTATAATGTTGTGGTATCCTCATGACGTTTTCCTTCATCGGCAATTTGAACCCACGTCTCTCGGTGTGCAGCCCGAACGCACTAATCACTGTATTATCATTGCCTGACCAAAAACTATAGTTTTAAATGTATGCGTAAGCGATTAATGAGGAGGTATTTGCTCGAGTTAATAAAAATGTAATTGTAACCAAGATCAAACAGAAACTTTATCCTGAAAAATAAATTATGCCAATGGGATTATCGCCATAGTAACATAAGACAAAGCTAGTAACAAATATCGCAGGACATTACACACAGCGCTATCTGACCTCAAACTAAGCAAAGCTTGTACTATGGAAGTCAGATAACTGATAGAATACTTAAATAGTATTTATTCTAGTAATAAATTATTGTTAGTGTAAAATACAATTTTAGAAATTACCAAGTTCTAGGTTCATATACATATATAAACTAAACAGAATCACTCAAATATAAATGATTGAACGATAGAATTTCATTAAGACATCGCAATAAATAAATGTGCGGAGTCATATGACATTGTGGTTTACAGTGTCTTCTTATGTAACCAATAAATAATAACTATGAATGTATCTAGATCCTAAAATTACAAACATGTGGAGGGTTACCTTATTAGAATGGCTGAAGAAGGTTACTAGTGCGTCTATGTAGCCAGTTTTGCGAAATAGGTTAAGAAGAATTGAACCCGTCATCTCGAACTCTCTCTCTGTGAGTCTCGTTACGTTATATGCCTTTACATGGCATGGGCCGGCGACACTCGAGATTCACTCTCGCTACGTCGTGTACTTTGCCCATCCTGCCAGTCAAGTAGTTCAAGTATGTCAAAAATAAATTAGATTAAATCCCAGTCATAGTCACATAAAGTAAATCATGGTCCAGTCCATGTTTTAGTAAAATAGTGACGACTTTATTAGAAGCTTAGCGATGATAGCCTCACTTGAGAGCCAGTTCCATTCCAGGCTAGGTGTGCTTTATCATCTTCGACCACACCGTCACTTAACATCAGGTGAGCTGTGGTCACACACCGAGCCTGTTAACCATAAAAAAAAGCTTCTACAAAGTTTAAAAATGGTGAATCTGGACATTACAGATGCTCCCTCTCGTGCGCATAAATCAGCATTGGATGATAGAAACATCACTATTTTTAGCATATCTAAGCACTAGGAAAGGGAAATAATACAATACAGCTACATTTTTTTTGGCATTGCCGTCTAAACTCAATGTACCTTTTCATAATGAACTTTTTATCGGTGATAACAGATAACATATATAAGTAAATCTTTTCTCTTTTTTTTTATGTAAAAAGTAATGAGACAAACGAGACGCTCTCCTGATGGTAGGAGATAACGCCTGTCCATGACCATTGCAGCGATACACAGAACTTTAAGTAACAAACCAAAGTCCAGGGCATCACTGCTTTGACGCTCATTACTTTTGAGACTTTTGATAGAGTTAGTCTCAACACCCCACAAATTTCGCTAGCTGCAGTACCCTTCAAACCGGAACACAGTAATGCTTACACACTACTGCTTAGCGGCAGAATAACTGGTACTGCGGTGGTACCTACCTAGACGACCTCCTGCTAAGGAGATCTACCACCAAGTAAAGATTGTAAGAAATACAGTTAGTTATGTACTTAGGTAAACTGCACTTGTACATATTGGAGAACTTTACAGAGATTGCTTTCTAACCCCAAATTAAGAAAGTGTAAATACAAATATTTAGTAAACTCGGACTGTATATAGCTTCAGTAATAGTAATAGTATAACTGTAAAAAAAAACGTTTGCGTAAGTAATTATGTATGTTTGATACTAAACTTCTTCATGTTGTACCGACTTAACGGATACGAATATAATTTGGAAAATAGATAGATTAGACTAAAGCTACTCTTTAGTCCAAAAAACTGTTTCCGTGGGATAGCAGGCGTAGATAGTGCGAAATATTTATAGTAACAAGTTATCCACAAAGAAACCGAAAACCAGATGATAATAATAATAATAACTCGGCAAGAAGGACAAGCTCAGCAAGTACCTTGACTTGGCTCACGAGATAACCGCCATGTGGGATGTTGATTCGACGATCATTGTCCCGATAGTCGTCACGGTAAACGGTCTTATAGCGAAGAGTCTCGACCAACATCTCAAGAGACTCTCGCTAGACGGTTGGGTCAAGGGTCAGCTTCAAAAGGCAGTGATCCTTGACACGGCGCGCATTGTGAGGAGGTTCCTCACTCTGCAGCCCTAACCACCGGCAGCTTGAGCCCTGCCCCGCTGCCGGCGGCACCCTAGTTTTTAAGTTTTTTATATTATATATGTTTTTTAAATATTTAATGTAAAAAATTTAAAAAATAAGATGAAAAATAAATAACGATGAATAACTCGGCATATATATAACATCAATGTTCATAATGTTTATTTAGGTGCGCCTAACCTTTTTTTTTAAGATAGATAGATAGATAGATATTCTTTATTGACACAAAAATAAATCTATTATTATGCAATGGGTATAATAATGATTTTCTTCATGTACTCGTCCAGGTTTTACATGGGTATTTCTTGACGCAGAAATGCAGTGTTGATTAGATTTTTAAAATTTGAAATGATAAGAGCTGTATAGAGGCTAAACTATGTTTAAACTTAACTTAACTCGGCTATGTTTAACAAGCTAGGTTTTTTGCCACGTGATGGTGTGGTCGAAGATGGTAAAGATCACCTAGCCTGGAATAGAACTGGCTCTCTAGTGAGGCTGCCGTTACATACCGTTAGGTTCTTTGTGGTTTGGCCTATATTGAAGTGAAAACTTCTTTGGCCACGTTGTACAATTTTTTTGGTAGTGACAAAACTCATAGGGTTGCGTCACCGACATGTTGATTTCAAAAGTTTTCTCTTCTATCAGCAGTCCTTATGAGAAATAGAAACAATAAAAATCTTTGTGAATATATATATGTACTTATACGGGTTGTTTACTGTTGGGTTCTTTATTAAATAATAATCAATTTGATAATTTATTTCTAACATTGTAAAGAACCCATTCTGTGAGCGTATTACATAATAGATTCACAAATATTTTTATGGTTCTTAAATTATTAACGTTTTTGCATCTCTACAACACTATAAAGATGATTGTACAGTAGCTGGGTTATCGCAGATCAGTTTTTCTAACTCAACAGTTTAATTCACTTCTCGGTGTCCTTATTCGTCGATACTTGTGGTATAAATTTATAGTGATGCATGCTAAAGTACGTAATCTGTATTCCACCTACGTAAAATAAGCGCACGGTGGCCTTTACTGTAACTTTAATCGTATGATTTCTTGCTAAGCATTGCAGTACTTTATGAAAGTTGACTATAAAGTTAAAGAAGGCTTCAAGCACCTCAACGTGGTATTTATGTTTCAGAATAAACAATTTATATAAGTGTAGATAATTTTGTAGTATTTAGTGGTGAGTGTACAGCTGTACAGGTACTTAATAATAAAAAATGTTTTGGTTAATACAATAAAAAGTTTAAACAATATAAGTTAATAATAAATATCATAGGACATTACACACAGCGCCATCTGACCCCAAACTAAGCAGAGCTTGTGCTATGGAAGACAGATAACTGATAGAATACTTAAATACTTTTTTTAATTCATCGTCGTAAAATACACACATCTATACCATAATAAATAGTGTTGAAAACTATGTTAGCTTGAAATGGTTTTATTTAGTTTGCCCCGTTTGTTGTTGTTTTTGGTAATTGACATTTTATCACCTTCCTGTTATACATATTGATCTGATATTTGGGTGGACTGAATAAACAAAATGGCCGCTCTACGCTTTAGAATTAATTTTATTATTCTACATGTATCGGCATGATAATTGCATTTTTGCTCAATCAAATCTATATTCTTGGTTTGTTTTATAACTCTATGATATGTGCTTTACTTATTATGATGTATTTTAACCGACTTCATAAAATAAAGTTCTTAATGTATAAGATTGGGGCGTAATTTATGCCAACTTTTGCTATGGGCACAACACTGCTTTTATTGGATCAAGGGTCAATTTTTCTATGATTTCAGAGCTTTTTTTTTTTTTTTTAATGGTTGACAGGCTAGGTGTTTGACCACAGCTCACCTGATATCAAGTGAAGGTGTGGCCGAAGATGGTAAAGCACACCTAGCCTGGAATGCAACTGGCTCTCAAGTGAGGCTGCCGGAACACACCGTTAGATGCTTGGCGGCAGATTTTCAACTTGAGGGTGGTAGCTAGCCAGCCGAGTACTAAAGTACCCTACCACCATGCTTTGGTTTCCTCACGATGTTTTCCTTCACCGGCAGCTCAAGCTCATTGTTGGGGTTTGAACCCACGCCCTTCGGCATGCGAACCTACCGCGCTAACCACTGAGCTATCATCGCTACAAAAGAGCTATGATAATAGTAAAATGTTTTCATAATGATGAATAAAATGACTTAGTACTCCCCAAGCTTAAACCCCTGTATATCATGAATATTAAGTTTAGCTTATCATAATGTGTGGGAGGTTAACAGTTTGAAATTATAAGTTGCATATTTGTAGGTAAAAAATTTAATACTTAACAAAAACAATGACTATGAGTATTACAAATTCACAAAATGAGAAATCTATTGAGCGGTGGCTTCAGGCTGGGGGGGAGCGGTAGCGAGGTAGGCCAGGGACTTCTGGATTGCCTCGGGTACTGGTGGGGCTGTGGGAAGATGGGCACCTTCGGGGTGGAAGCCGTTCTCGTCAGCGGTGTAAGTGATGGAGATGGTCTCTCCATTCTCACCGGGGTACTTGTACTCGCCCTGCACGGAGATTGCCTCTACGTCGCCAACCTTCTTGAGCTCGCCCTTCTCGTCAGCGCTAATACCGTTACCGGTTTCGTACGCGTATTGGTAGGAGCCGTCACCGTTGATTTGACTGTCGTCTTTCACGATGGGGATGGGCTCAGTCGGAGCCTGAGCAGCCTGCGGCGCGCCCAGCGCCACTGCGACCAGCATGGAGACAAGCACCTGGAACAACACATGTTCATTAACAAAAAGAAATGAAAATCATGAATGTGAGAACACGAGTATCGGTCGAAATAGCACTTCGTTGTAGATACATTTGAATAATTTTCATATCAAAATCCAGTTCACGACGCCGACCTTTCCATTTATAAAGTGATTATGTAGCATTAGCATAATTCTTATCGAAGCACATCACTAGTCCAAGATAGATGGCATGTCACTGAACTTTGGTATCACTGATCCACGTGGATGAAAATCTAAAACTATTGCTTTTTGAATAACACTTACAATAGATTTCATTTTGTTAGGTTTGGGTGGTTGTAGATAGATCAGATGAAGACCTGAGAGTCGACTGATGCCATTCATCCTTAAAATTTGAGTTTTTATAGTTAGCACCATCTAACCACCACCCTGCATTCCTAATTTCACAATTGAATGCTATGTCGCAAAAATCTATGAGATAAGTAAACATTGGATGCATTACCTCGGCCCCTTGTATGTCAACTCGGCGGGGGCGACGTAATGCTTGTCAATAAGCCTAACGGAAATTTCATTTGTCCAGTACTGGCCTCTCCCAAAACGCTAGTATTTGCACTTAACATTTTTATCAAAATTTGCACCTACTGACCGTAACCGTTTCATTCGCAGTCTAGCCGTCGCGTCGCGGATATCACTTATAGGGTTGTCTATACGATTACTTAAAGGTAAATGTCAAATTACTTGTATGCTATAAATATATTATAACTTTTCGATAGTCAGACAAGAAAAAATGCAATTTATTATGACTGTGTCAATCGTTAATTAGTAAGTAGGTAAATACAAAACAATCCATTTGTATACAGCCTAATTAATTCTAATTAAGCCTAATTAATTGTTGTTGATACCTCAAACCTTACAAATATGTGAACTAAATTATTACTTTTATTCGTCTCCACATCTATGTGCCTTCACTTATGATACAACTTTTACAAGAATTAAGTACACTTATGAACAAAATCTACTTTTAAAACCAATCATCATTTTAATTTATTTACTTTATATCATTTTTGCTACAGATCTGCGTGTCTTCAAGTCGAGAGTTAACTCTAGGCAAGCGTGCTCCATCTTAGACCGCATCATTACTTAACATCAGTTGAGATTGTGGTCAAATGTAAGCCTATTTCTTATTTAAAGAAAGCGCCCTATAATCATCAGAGCTAAAGCATACTTTTAGCGACTCTGGACTTAGTAACTATACCTATAATAACTTAATACCTACTAGTGTGCATACTAAGTATACATATAAACAATCGTTTTAGTGGTTAAACTCTCATTCTTTATCACATCGCATGATAATCATAGTAAAATATCTGCAATTACTCACTTATACATTCTGGTTGCGTACCGCCGCGACGAAGTTTCAAGACCAGCAGCCGAGATAAAAAATTGTAATACAAAACACATCAACGAACAGAGTTACATCTTAGATGTTTAACCTTTAACAGATTATTTTATATGTGACATGTTACTTCATTGACATTTTCATTTTCATTGCTTTGACATATGTAATGATTTTGATTTTGATATTTTTAAATATGAATGGAAAATGACCTGTAACTTTGGTGTTATTAATAAATTATTTGTATTTGATAAATATTAAAAAATTGATAAAAACCATGCAATTGCAACGCACCATTCTGGCCAATATCTTTAGGTAGGCAGTAGTTTACTTTGACTAAAGTAGATATATCAATTAATTTTAGATGGGTTGACCTTTTTCATTAAATAAAAATAAGCACATTTATATCCTAGTTCCACAGCTAAAGAGCGTAACAAACCCATTTTTTCCGGCAGTGCACCACTTACAGAAGGAAGTAAAGTAGGTACCTAACAGTTAAAAGGAAAACCTAAAGATTCCAGACTATTATTAATTGTATTATTATTATGTTGTAGTATTTTTTTCTAATCATTTCCGTTCTTTTTCGATATTTTGTTCAGGAACTGTTAAGAAATTTCAGAAAACGTACCAATCTACTATTATAAGTGTCAATTTTGTTGCTCTATGTCGTATTACCATTTATGGCTCTGCCAAGATGTTATCTTAAAAGCTATTTCAAAGTTGTACAAAAAATCTTGTAGGTACACTGGACACGATAATATCACCAAATTAAATGAAGCAAGAAAAATCACTTGATGATGAACAATATTAATATCACTATTTATGCAAATTTGAAAACATTTTGTAAAGACGAATATTAATAAGGTTAAGTATTGGGTTTTCTAAGTTGTTTAAAGGTCATCGTCAACTGTTATTAACATTTTCTTGTAATCATAACTTTCGACTTTTATCTCTATTCTGATTTTCATCTGAAATCTCTAAAATGACTAAAGTAAACTATACCTATATTATTACCTATATTATTTCTGGCGGATTCAGTCCAAAGGAAACTTGCATGCAAAATCTGCATGGTGGTAAGTTACTTTCTAGTATACGGCTGGCTAGCTACCACCATCAAGTTGAAAATCTGCCGCCAAGCATCTAACGGTGTGTTCCGGCATCCTAACTTGAGAGCCAGTTCCATTCCAGGCTAGGTGTGCTTTACCATCTTCGACCACACCTTCACTTAACATCAGGTGAGTTGTGGTCAAACAACTAGCCTGTAAACAATTTAAAAATAAAACTATCAAAGTTACGTAAGATAACAAAATGTAATAATAAATACAACAAAATTGTATACAATTGCGTTGGTGAACTGGCTACGCTTCGGGGACCTTTTTGGGGAAACTGAGGATATTTCTAATGCCATTGCGGACAAAGTCATCATGTCAAACAACCATCGGAATTATAATAATATCATGAAGGACGGCACAGTCGATATCTGTCGGGAATGCCACCGTCCGAAAAAAAGCTCCAAAATGTTTCTGGTTGTTTGCATCTTGCTTACGGCGATAATTTGCATAGGCACAGCCAAGTAGGTAAAACTTGCATTTGCATACAGGCTTGCCAAATCTGAGGTACCGCTCTCTACAATTACGCACCAGCGACGCACAACAGCAAAAATAAATCAAAAATACAAAAAAAAAAAAATTCAAATGCCTATTCAAAAATGCCTATTCTCAAAAATAGTCGAGCTTTGTACTGTTAGTACCGGTCTATCATCACGGATAGAACTATTGAACGCTGGGGTCCTCGTCGATATAAACATCCCACATGACGAGAATCTCATGATGTCTGAAAAATACAAGCTCAGCTAGTCTAGTAGCTAGCTAACCTTGACTTGACTCACGAGATAACCACCTTCTGAGATATTGATTCGACGATCATTATTTCGGTCGTCGTCACGATAAACGGATTTATAGAGTCATTAAAGAGTATCTAGCAACATCCTAAGAGACTCTTGCTAGATGGTTGGGTAAAGGGTCAGATCCAAAAAGCAGTGATCCTTGATACGGCGCGCATTGTTAGGAGGTTCCTCACTCTGCAGCTCTAACCACTGGTAGCTTCTTAAAAAGATATTATGTTTTTTATACGTTTTAAAAACCCCAAAAATTAGCAAGATAAATTAATTAATTTTCTTAAAACTTCTGACTTCTTAGTGTTTAAAAATGTACACATTGTCACGTACACATGGCCGCGTTCACGACACAGCCACACCCTGATTTTTTAATGTGAACAATATCGAATCAATCTATCTGCTTATGAAATTCCTCATTAGTTAATGTAAAAACAACATATAATCATGTTTGAGATGAGGTAAATTTAAACATCCGTCACATTATAAAGGCCAACTCATAGATACTCTCATCTCTTTAATCTGACCTCTGAATATGTAGACATGTTGCCTACATGACTGAGCAAATTTAAAACAACCCATATCTGATTCTTACTGTATCGACGTCTATCACATTATGCAATGAGTTTATAATAGACATTTTATGAACACATATTCAGACAACAAAAGATTTCTCTATATGTCTTATGTAAACCGTATTGTACATAGGATCAATAGAATGACTTTAAGCTCAGTATTGCTGCAGTAACATCTATTTGTTGGGTGTGGCATCGGTTAAAAAACTTGTCTATTTTTTTATGATAATGTGATGAAGTCATATGACATTTCAAATGTTAGTTAAACGAATGATGAACTCTAGTAAGCCAAAAAATAGCTGGAGCCATGATTTACACGGATGTGATTAGTTTTATTGATTAGGTAACCTTAGTATGACATAAACAAGAGAACATGTTTATACCTATATTTTTAAATACCTATCTACCTTTATCTTAAAAGAGAAGATAGTTAAATTTAATAAATGATTACATTTTGAACCTGATGTATTGTTAATGATGTTTTCATAACGCAAAAAATTACTAAAATTAGGTATGGCAAAGAGATACAAAATATTATAGCACATGCTTCAATGTTTTATATTCTATAACCATTAAAACAAAAACTACTTCTAGTGATGTAAAGGTCGGCTCTATAGAAAACAACAAAAACTCTAAGAACCCCTACGGCAAAAAGCTAAGTTGAATCAAGCTAGACTAAAAATGGAACAAATAACGTAAAATTGATATTTGTTCAAGTCAAACATTAAAAAACGAATCTCAAGTGCGTCTGGGTCATCGTGTTACGCAAACCATTTATTTAGTCGACCTTCAACAATTCAAAAAATTATATAGGTAGGCTCCACACAATCTTCCATTGAATAAACATTAATAAATATTCATGTTTTATTAAAAAAATTATCTATCGAAAGTAAATCGTTGATAATATTATAGAAGCATCTAGTTTCATAATATATTCAACGATTCATATTTTCTCAAGTCGTAAAACATTTCGTTTTAAAATTTAAAAGATCGTTAATGAGACAACTCCAAGTTCAATGTCAAGTTGAAGTCTAGTTTCTGTTTAATAAAAATCAAAATAGATGACCCCTGTCTTGACGAAACATCGAACTATTCCAGTTTTGATGTGACTTTCGGCAGTCCTCACATCACGCATATCATAAAAGTAATCGCGTCCAATCTATAGCTGTATCGTTTGACCTTCGAAATGGCCGTGACAAATCAGTATTTTTTCTTTAGAGCTGAAGATGGTAATTGCTCATTTCATTTTCATCGGGTGTATGAAGATATGACCTTGACACGAGAGTGGGGAAAGTGAACCGACCGGTTTATTGCCCAAGTGCGGGTTGCGGTATGATTTGACTGCCATACCATAGGGCCACGTTCGTACCGTCTGTCATATTGATAATCTTTTCAGGTATCAGTGTGCGTGCCTATTAAATGAAATGTAATGCGTTATATTATAATTTATGATCATAGATAATTGCTAGTTTCATAGGCGTAGGTAATTTATTGCGGAACGAAATTAAAGTGCGGCTTGTGTTAGCGTAACGTATAATTAACAATTGTTGTTTATTTTAACAGTTTGATTTTGTTTTGAGTAACATTAATTGATATAAGGACCGATATTAGCGAGACTCGTGGTTAGTTTTTTCATTTAAAAAACAACCAATATATTTGTTGCATTAGTATTTTTTCACCCGAATACTTAAAGATTCTAATTTCGTAATAAATGTAATAACTAGTGCCTTTATGGCACAAAAATAAAGTATTTTAACTGGCACATTTTAATTTAAAGAGTTTGATGTTTTGTTTGCATTAGTTATAAGTATTCTTCGCAACATTCCTTAAGTAACTAAAATAAGAATAAACAAACAATTTAAAAATAGACATTTTATTTGCAAATTTTATCGAAAACTTAATTATAAATTACATTAAATGAACCTTTATTAAACGTTTTAACCATAGTACAATTACAAAGATCCACATAAATGCCTACAATTACAAAAAGTAAGGAAGTGAATTTGTACAAAGTGCTTACAATTTTTGCAGAAATAAATTGAAAAAGAAAGTGAGGTGCTAAAATCTTAAATTATCACATTCAAAGCCTACATAAGATAAGGAAAATATCAACACATAAATAAAAGAACAAGCAACAAAACTAGAAAGCAAATGTAAAAACATTAGATACTTTTTTGAAACGTTTAAATTATATATTTAAAAACGATTTTCTGCCAAAGGGCAACTATCTCCCTATGTGAGTCCCAAGAATAAATAATCTACTTTTTTTTTTCAAAAGGTGTTTCTATTTATAAAAGTATGGCTTAATTTTAAGTGATTTTCAGAGTAGGTATATTTATTTTATTACGGCTATTATTATTTACCAAAAGTATTTCATAGAGCAAATTATTATTTTATTATTATTCCAGTGTTACGTTAATCTGTAGTAGAAATCATTTTGTTCTATTTTTCGTTTTTTTTTTATTTTTCAATAAATGTTCTTTCTAATGAAGGTCTAAGGATTTCTGAAGTAGACAGGATCTTGTGCTGGTGGGGGTAGAGTCGCGAGGTAGTCTAGAGATTTTTGAATGTCTTCTGGGACTGGAGGCGGTGTCGGTAGATGGGCACCTTGGGGCTGAAATCCATTCTCATCTGCCACATACTGCAACTGTATTAGCTAAAAACGGAATAAGAACATGATTGAAAAAATACCATTACTGTGCATCATCACATCTTAACTTCACGCGTGATTTTTGAATTAAGAATAAGAATTTGTAAACCAAACGAGGTAGGTCTGTATTTCTTGATTTTGTACTGTGTCATATACCAACTCGAACATACGCCTACATAGAAAGGCACTGTTATTGAAATTCCTTTAAGTCGTAAATGTTGAAGTAATTTTCAAGAAATTGGCCATTTTATGGGGCTACGATTGACTCGACTCATCTGCAACATGATTATTATTCAACTTCTCCCAATTAAATGAATCCAGTCTTCATCCGGTTCGTTTTACAACGTTTTACTAGTAAATGACAATAAATCTGAGACAACACGTTTGGTGTATAATCTGCAGGACTAAAACGAATGAATAGATTTATTTCGAAAAACAAACTCTGAATTCTCTAGCTTTTGTAAAAATGCATTTTTTTTTGGAGTCGCTTATTATATCTTGAAACTAAATGTTTTGTTACTGATAGTAGCAAGCTTTATACTCGAACAGAAATAAAATTTTATGTGCTCTTCATATCGAACGAAAACGAGAAATATGTATGTATTCTAGACACGGAAAAAGACAATTCATCCTCGGTGAATGCTAAGTCCGGAAGAAAGGTAGAATAATACAAATAAAAAGTTGATTTTCTTTGGCAAATAATATAGACGCTGATAATTATGATCAATAATTTAACATAAATTAGCGTCCATGAATACTGTTAGCATTTTAGTAAGTAAAATAATGCAAACACGTGATTGGTTTTTTTAACATTTTGATGTTAAAAAAACCAATCACGCCATGGTCACTGGTAAAATAATTAATTGTTTATTATGTAACCCAATATTTCACTTATGTTTGAAAACATTTGTTTACCTGTCCATCGGGGGCAGTGTATGAGTACTGCCCTTGTGCCACCTGCGCTTCTTGTTCGGGTATTCCCTGATTTTTAACGTAGCCTTGCTCTTCAGCCGCAATGCCATTTCCAGTTTCATAGCTGAAAATACAATGCTCAAATATTAAAAAAATAACCAAAAATTTATTTACTTATATATTTATATTATAATAAAGGGTTTATCTACTTATCTATCAACCTGTCATGGTCACCATTTACTTTTTTGCAGCTCGATAAGCTATGTGTTTGACCACGGCTCACTGGATGCTAAGTGTGGTCGAAAATGGTACACACACCTAGCCAGGAATGAGAACTGACTCTCAGGTGCTTGGAGTCCGGTTTAGTTTCTGATGCCTTTTGGATATCAATCCCAAAGATAACGATTGGAAATCTTAAAAAATAGACTAATAACAAAAAATGACTATCTAGAAGTTGCCTGCAGTTTTACCCGCTATCGGATGAGATTTATGTAGATGTCGGACTATTGAAAGTTTTTTGAGATGTATAATAAAAGATGAGACGATATCTGTCTATATGTACAGTATAAACACTATTAAATATCTCAAAGTAATGAGTCACAGAACCGATACATTAGATTACTTTTTTGTATTTATAGAAATTTTCTTTGCAAGATTGTGTTTACATTGTGATGTTTTACATAGACTGCTGAATTATATACACGAGTAATCAAGTGATTTAATTTGCTAGAATACGTATTATTGTGTTGTTTTTAAAATTCCGTAGAAGCTTCTAATAAATTTACGATTACTTTACTAGGACACGGACTGAACGACTTATAATAAAGCTTACTTTATGTAACTTTAAGGCTTATATTACTTGATTTTATCATGAGACACTTGAAAATGTAAACTACTTGGTACAACGCACAAGGCGTGATGCCAAAAAAATAACTCACTTCCACTTGTAGGATCCATCAGAGTTGATTATCTGTTCTTGTCTGATGATGGGGATCGGTTCCGTAGTGTATTGCTGCTGTTGCTGTTGTTGTGGTTGTATGAGGAAGTTAGGTGATTGTTGAAAATGCTGGAAACTATTTACATCGGCGAAAGTCACTCCCACTACCGCTACTAAAATTACCTGGAAATGTACACAAAATTAAGCAAATTCTATACTTTTCTTCTAGAATAGTTAAACGTCGCCTGGAGAGAATCGTATCGCCCCATTGTATTTTTTTTTTCAAAACTATTGGTTTTTCAAGTATTTATGAATAGAAATAGTGGTGTTTCATTAATAAAGTACCGAATTATAAGCGCAAGTGTGGGAAAGTCATATAATGAGGTGAAACATGACTTTTCGTTTTGCTTCCAAAACTCCATCGAAGCTTATAGTAAAGTCGCGACTACTTTACTAAAGCATGACTGGATTTTTCTGACACGGACTAGACTCGACCAAGACTGAACTTTGACTACTTTTTAACTTATGAAACTTGATAATATCAAAACACTTGACACTGGCAAAGGGACAAAAAGAGACGACCAAAATCAAAGAAGAAGAAAAAACGTCGCCTGATGCATTGCCATATATGTAGGTGGATCAGATAACATTAAAAATATTGTAAAGTTTTGAATTAAGTTTCAACCAACAGCACAACTGAATAATAAAAATTTACATAACATAAAATCAAAAGTTTTTTTTTTATTTTCTTGAGACTTACAATGCACTTCATTTTGACGATGAGAGGCGGATTGCGTAGGGCAATGTAATGATGCGTTTTGGATGCACCCTTCTGTATTTATATGAAAATTTCATTGCAATTACACATCGCAACGAATTCTGCACGTACTTTATGGGTATATTGTGAATGAATAACAATAATTATTACTGTCCCTTGGTTATTGTCGCCGTCAAAAATTTCATAGAAACATACAATTTAAAACTTTATTTCCTTAAGATACAGTCTGTTTAGCACTTCAGAAGGATAAACGGTAGAATGGTAGGTACTAATAAAAAACAAAAATAATTAATTTACAATTACGAAAATGATATTTTGGGCGGATCATGTTTCCGATAATTTATTAATAAGATATGCATCTGTTTAACTATGTAACTTTGTGGTTTTCATTCAAAACAACTTCATTCATGTAACTAATAAATTGTAAATTATTTTAAGATTGAGAAACTATGACATCATTAGATTGTTAAAACATTATGATTAATCAACTGGTTAGGTCGGTGCGAGTAAGTTTTGAGTTACCATTTTTAAGCCAAAAACAGATGATCAGATTAAAAATAGATTTATACGGTTTTTATTAATCAAAACTACAGAATAACTTCTTATTTTGGCGAGAATGCGGGAAAGTCGGCACCGCATTGTTACTTGTATTTTGTCGTGTCTTTATGAATAAAAACAGCAATGTTTTATTCATGTGCCGAATTACTCGTGAGGTAATGTCAGGAAGTGATATAATATGTTGAAACATGACTTTTCGGATTACTGTCAAAACTCCATTGAAGCTCGTAGTAAAGTGGCCACTACTTTACATTGCCGAGCATAACCGGACTCACCTATGACTTGCTTAGTTGGTGTGTTAGTAAGTTAGCTTAAAATACCAAAACACATCATATTGACATAATATTTGTTATGTTATGATTTTGACATTTTTAATGTCTTTTTAAAAATAAACAGAAAAATTACCAGTAAATTTGGTGTTTTCAATAAAATATTTGTATTTGTATTTTGTATTAGCAACAAAAACAAAGAAACGAATAATGTCAAACTTACTACTACAGCTCTCTCTTATCTATATACCTAATACGTTTAACCCTAGAGTGCTCGCGCTATGAGCATTTTGCCGCCCGCGGCACAATATTCGTATTATTTTGTAAACGATGCGTTTGTCCAGGTCAAGCGTCCTAGTAGCTGCCTCCCTGTTCTTCACCTCCTTGTTTTAGAAATTGCAGTAAATTCAGTGCACGGGTGACTGCAGGAAACAAAGTTTGTCGCATGTGTGTCGCGTTTGACGGCAAATTGCTAACTGCGCGACTACTCACGTAAGTAAAATTTGTGGGTCTGGTTTTTACTATAGTTGAAATCTTATTAGTTTTCATTGCGTTTAGTATTGTTTTGATGTAAATAACGTATTAAAATTGATTTTTGGTTTGTTTTAATTAATTATTGGGCGTTTTTTTTTGCTCTGTTTATTTTATATATTTTTAGATAGTACCGCGTGAAATTAACAAAACATGGTCAAACAAATACCTACTTGCGTGGTTGGAAGGGGAGAGAGATGACGAAGAAGATGATGCACTTAGTTTATGGCAAATAATGTTTGAAAATGGTTTTACTATTGTCACCTTTACACGATCGACGAAACTACCAGAAATAAAAACCAGAAATCATAAAATATTATAATAGGACTAAAATTAACGTTGTTGATCAAATGTAAAGGAATAATCCGTGGGTAGAATGACTTGCAGATAGCCAATGAGATTGTTTTTCTCAATTCTGAACATTGCTGGCATAAATAGTCAGATAATATAAGAACATACTGAATAATTATTATAACGACGAAAAATTTTGAAAAAAAATGTCCTGGCGATGACTAGACAACATATTATTTCAAGATCCAACGTAAACACATTACACAAACAACTGAGAAAACAAATCGCTCGATTTGTGCCATCGGTTCATCAAAATATAGCCTCAGCAAGGGAAGGTATGTGCGCAGTATCTCCGTCCAAGAAAAATAAAAGGACGAAAAAAGGGTGCCATAGATGTGCAAAGTTACTGTGCAACGAACATTGCCTGTACATGTGTCATGATTGTTTTGCTGAAATACAGGTTGTAGATGATGAAAACGTATAAATTAGCTATTAAGTTTAATTTTTGCTTTTTTTATACAAATAACTGTAAAGGTGTTGCAAAAAACCATTTTTTTTACCTAAAATCTCCCAAAGCATTATTTTCTAAATTTTAAGTATAAAACTGTAATAAATGTTTCTCATTCTGATAAGGTATGTTTTATTCTATCTTTTGAACATAAATATAAAAACATAAAACTCTAACTTTAAAAATTAAATCGTATTAAGTACGGGCGGCAAAATGCTCACCACGCGAGCACTCGCGTTTCATGGATAGGCGCGATTACTCTAGGGTTAACACAATAGAACAAAGTAACCAAGGGCTAAGAGTTTTGGCGGGAACGCGGGAAAAGTTGTGTCGCTCCGTTGTATTTTTTTTCAAAACTAGTGTTTTGTCGAGTGTTTATGCATAAAAATGGTGGTGTTTTATTCATAAAGTGCCGAATTACAAGCGCGAGTGTGGGAAAATGATATAATGTTGTGAAACATGACTTTTCGTGTTGCTTCCAAAACTCCATCGAAGCTTTATAATAAAGTCGCCACTACTTTACTAAAGCATGACTGGACTTGACTGACACGAACTGGACTTGACTAAGACTGGACTTTGACTAAAACTAGCTACGATGACACTTATTTAACTTTTGAAACTTAAAAATATATAATTACTTGACACTGGCAAATGCTAAAACGCGACGCCAAAACCAAAGAAAAAAAAACCAAGGGCTACATTTTTGAATCGTATCTTTCAAAACTTTATCGTTGGAAACTTATTATTTCTTTATTTTAGGCATCGCACTTTATGTTATTTTCCAGTGATAAGTATATTGATATTTTAAGTAGGTACCTATATCATGAAAAATCAAGTTAAATAAGTCTGATTTCAAGTCAAAGTCACACAAAGTAAGTCAGGGTCAAGTTCGATGCCCTAGTAAAGTAGTGACAATTTAAATAACAGCCGCAGAGTATTGGAAGCCACGCGAAAAGGTTGCACCACATTATACTCGCATCTCTTGTGCACGTAACTCGAAACTTTGTACATAAAACACAACTATTTTTGCACAAAACCATAAGATCTAGACAATATGATTTGGCAACATAATTTTTTCGAGTTTTATAATTAGATAACTGTGAGTATTTTGTTGTGAGAAGAATCATGCGTATGATAAAAAATTGAGTTCCAATTATTATTCGTCATCTTCCTCAGTTTTTTAAAAGTTCATAAACGAGTCAGAGGATAAGAAATAAGTCTTAATAAATGATGTAACCTGCAAGTCGTAAAGCCAACCTTATGTGGGAGCATCATTTTGGATTTCGGACTTGAAAGCATCCGCTTGTGACAGCAAAAATGTTTATTCTCATACTTACAACATATATTTATTAAAATGAAAAGCCCGCCGTTTGTTTCCCGTTCTACATGCATGATTTAAATATCTGTAATCTATTAAAGTAACGTGTTACTTTGTGGTTTGTGGTAATTGAATTTTATTTTTAAATTTACATTCCATTGGATTAGGGATTTAACAGACGTAGATTGACGGTGTAGTCTAACATGGCTAGCATCTAGTCCGGAATGGAAACTGGATCTCACGTGAGGCTATCGATAGCATAGGTCGCTATATGAGTACTGTGGCGGTCTCAAATAGTTTTCCTTACCTTGTACCTCATTTTTGAAGATATGAACCAATAGCCTGCGGCATAAGTTTTGAACTCTTCAACTACTGAGCCATATTTGCTACATTTGAGAAGGAGCGATCTCAAGATTGAAAAAAAAAACACATAATTATTCAGCCCACTAACGGACACAGGCTTCCTCTGTCTCTCACCTTCTCTGTTAATTGCCATACTAATAGGTGTTTTACTAGTGCTACGAGTGCTCTTTGCTCTTTACATACAATTTATCTAAGTAGTACCTAATGAGTTTTTTTCTGAAAGAAAAATAATCTTTTTTTTTATGATTGACAGGTTTGTTGTTTGAACACACAAAGTTGGCAGGTTGTTTGAACACAGTTCACCTCTGTGACGGTGTGGTCGAAGATGGTAAACATAAATAAATCAGTAATTTAAAGTAAACCATACATACTACAATGAAATTAATTACCTCATCTAAAAGACCGCTATATTAATGAAAATCGGTATTTACCTCTGCCCCATGTTTTTATGTGAAAGTACGAAACGCTCTCCTGATGGTAGAGATAACGCCTGTTTATAAATAAATAATAAATAAATAAATATCACAGGACATTACACACAGCGCCATCTGACCCCAAACTAAGCAGAGCTTGTGCTATGGAAGACAGATAACTGATAAAATACTTAAATACTTTTTTTTTTGTAAATACATACTTATAATACATACAGTACACCCAGACACAGAACAAACATCGATGTTAGTCACACAAATGTTGGTCCTGAGTGGGAATCGAACCCACGCCCTTCAGCTCTCGAAGCAGACATACTACCAATGAACCAACAGGGCTGTCTATTCAGGCTCAGGGCTGGGCTGTGATGACTATTGCAGCGATACACAGAACTTTAAGTAGCAAAACAAAGTGCAGGGCATCGCTGCTTTAGCTCTTATTACTTAGAGACTATGGATTGTTCGTCTTATCAGCCCTAAAAACGCTAGCTGCAGTACTCTTTACACCGGAACACAGTATTAAATAAATAAATAACACACTTTTATAATAAAACATATAAATTATAAAATATGAATGACTTCTAATATGTAAATATAATACTTCTAAATTCTAATAATAATGTAATTAAATTACGTATTGTGCATACCTAACATAAAGTAGGTTTTCTACCATTTTTAACAAAAACATAAAATTTTGCTACGACTGAAATGTCAATTCTATTTAAAATGGTAATCATCAACTATTTATCTTTTAAATGATTTAACAAAATGCTGTCTGACGTTTTACAGAAGTAACTACACCAAAATTACGTGGACATTATTGCATATTTGTGCAAACATTGCAACCACAATACAACGAAATAAAAAAGCCAGTTTGCAATATGATACTACTAAAGCCCACACGCTCGTGCTTTATGCCAGTAAATGCCGATACACGTACATTCTTTTTTATTATATACTTTAACTAAATGGTTTATCAATAAATCCATGAAGGATAAGTTGATAATGAGTGAGGTTTTGTCACTTTATAGCAGTCATAATAGAGATTTAATCTTTCTTCGCATGTATGTCTACATACATTTTGTTTTGGAGCAATTTTGTTACTGACAGTACAGAGATATAAATTTGGTAAAATGATGTTATAATAAAAAAATGTAACAGTTTACTATTTAATTGTGCTTTTTAAATATAATTTAATTGTCATAGCTGTATATATATATATAGAGAGAGAGAGAGATAGATGAGATAAATAGATAGATAGAATTATTATTTTTTTATCAATCCAATACATATTACTTGATATTTAATCCGACATAAACTTAAAATAAATTAACACAACAAAAATCTCATATTCTTGGTGCAGTAACTACTTGCCGAGACTTATGAGCTAAATAAATGAGTAAGCACGACAAAACATTGTAGTTAAATAAATTTTGCTTATCAGAGTTGAGATAATCATTAAATACTAAAGACCTTATATAGAACTTATACAGAGTTTATACAACATCATTAAAAACACTTTAAGTACGATTTTGAATATAAATTGAAAGGATCAAGAGTGGCTGCAGGGGGCTAGCCATAAATTACGTCACACGAATTTCATGATTATTTTACCCCTTCCCTGTCCTTTTCACACGTGGTCACATTTGTATGTCACAACAAGTGTGATGTCACATATTTTGCAATTTTACATTTAGACATTTATGAAATTAGATATAAAATATTATAATAGTATGTATTTTGAAAAAATGTGATGTCACAAAATTCGGGACACCGCCACGCCCCTTGTCACACAATGTCACACTTCGTCGACCCCCTCCCTCCCCCTTAACGTGTGACGTAATTTATGGATGACCCCCAGGCTACGCTGGCGTTGTGTTTAGCAGGCTTAGGCATTCGCTCCATTTGAGATGTTGCACCTGCGCTCCTGTTCAGTTCACAGTAAAATAAGTAAAATCATTTCCCCCCATCTCGGAAATAGTATTTTTGCTCTTCGATGTCCGAGTGCAAAAGTCGTTTTTATCTGCTAGAGGATAAAGTAAATTTGAATTTAGAACATCATGTGCACTAAGTTTGTGAATTCAAAACATCATTAAACCTATTTACTTCTACCTCCATGGTGCCAAATTTATCATACAAATTTTTAATTTTTTTTAAACTCAGACTCGGAACCTCCATGGTGTACGTTTTTTTTTAATTTGCTTTGCGTGCGCAATTTTCTTTTTACGTCATGTAGTAGTTAATACCTATACATAAACTGAAATAAAAGTATCTTGTGATTGTAAAAGATTTTTTTTGCATTTAGTCATTTCCTCGCAGAGGTGGTATGAAAAGTTACGTGTTGCACTAGAGTGCAAAGATTTTTCACCTCGTGCTCTTTTGATTCCCTCGCTAACGCTCAAAATTAACTGCAGTAGGTACGTATTTGAAATATTGTTGTATTTTTTTTTACGACGGACTAACTTTTAATCATTATTGTAGAAAATAACGTTGACCGTTTAGTTTTATAGGCACGAAGCATAATTTTTAGATAGGCGGAACTATAAGGTTTCTGTTTAAAACCGTTTGTGAACTTTTATTAAAAATAACTAAAACAAGGTGTGCAATCTCTGTTGACCTAGTGTTATATTTAACACATTATTTTGTTAGACATTGGGTAGCCCTAGCTTGTGGTAGTAGTACAGTGCTTACACAACTAGTCAGCCATCACCTACCAAGGAGTATAGGTACACTCTAGCTAGAGGTCACCATCGCCGAGACAGTCTGCGCAACAATGCCCACTCACAAACCCGCAAAGGACGTGAAAAGAAATGGATGTGCTAACGGTGCTAAACTGCTAACACCTATAGTTGAAGAGCTGGCGACAGACCTTCATTAGAAATCAAATAAAATTTCAAGTTCAGTTTTGATGAAGCTGTATTCAAAATACCTTGTTGTTTTTTTATTATTTCTTTTGCTTTTATTTAAACATTTTAGTTATAGTTGGTATATAGTTATTTTTGTATAATAGTTATAAATTTTTAGAATGTGGTCAGGGAAAAATAGAAATTAAATACAAAAAATATGTTCAAGGATAGTTAGTAGGTACAAGTATTGTTTATACGGTCACAAATAAAATTATTATATAAATCGGGGTATGTGTACGAGTTTATTTTTAACTCTGAATAAACTTCAAAGTATATAATACGGTTTATATATATATATTAACCAATATCTCTTTATTTCCATCTTAAGGTTGTCTGGAAGAAATCGCTCTAGGTGATAAGACTGCCGTCATACACCAAATATTTGTTGTTTGGTTTTGTTGTATTCTTTATCCCTTTTTTATATTTCATGCCCGTATATTTCGTGTTTTGTTTTGGTATGTAATAAAGATGTATTATATAATATTCTATTATATATTATAGCGGTACCTAGAACTTTGAGTAACAGAAGTAAGTGCAAGGTATCGCTATTTTGGGTTTTCGCTTTAAAAGATCCGATGCGATGGTTAGCTTCAATGGCCCTGTTGTTTTGGTAGCTGCAGTATTATTCCCACCGGAACACGGCAGTGCTTACATAATTATTTTTACATGGCGACAATTCTGTCGCCATTTAAAAATATGTTAGCACTTTTCAGCACAATTCCGCATATTAATCTGATACCGCGCTGGTATCTATAAATCTAAAAATCTGTTGTTTCAATTTGATTTTATAACTTAACTAGCGGCGCGTCCCAGCTCCGTACAGTGATTCGATTCGATTAGATAGCTTATATTTATACATAAATGCTCCTTTATATCCCAGATAACGCGGTTAAAACCTTGTTAAAAGCTAGTTACGCAGCTATTTATTATTAATATGCGAATATAATATAGAATGCGACATTATCTAAATTAATATGTAAGATCTTAGTCATGCGAGCTCTTACGCTAGCCGTCTAATTGCGTCTTCATATTTACAGAAGCTGACCTTTGCGCAGTTGAAATAGCTTGTAACACGATCAAAGTTACACTCTGCCGACGTTTGTCGAAAAGCAGGTAATGCTATAATAATAAAGAAACTTATATTTACGTTAAGTATCAAAAAATGTTTGTAGAATAAAACCGTGGGATTTCGCAATCCCACACAAAATTTATTAAGCAAAATAATATACAAAATGTTGATAATTTAATGGCGTACGTGACAATACTGAAGACTTGTTCAAGTTAGTTGCTGCAGCTAGCGAAATTACTGGGCTGTTGAGACTAACCATCGAAAGTCTCAAAGTAATGAGCGCCAAAGCAGCGATGCCCTGGACTTTGTTTTGTTACTCAAAGTTCTATTTATCGCTGCAATGCTTATGGACAGGCGTTATCTCTTACTATCAGGAGAGCGTCTCGTTCGTCTCATTACTTTTTTACACATAAAAAAAAAAGTTATGTATCCGCTATATTTCATTGCAGTACATTAGACATAAGCAGCGATGCTTTAGAAGTATATACCTATCATCCTAAAAAGATAGAATCGACCTCATACTTACTAAAAATAAAGCCTCATACCAATATTTACAATTGTACAAAATAATGAAAAAATTCGACACCATTAGATTAAAATATGTTTACAATATTTATAATGTTTTTCAGTAATTTATTTTTTACGTCGTTTTTTCTGTTAAGTAGTGTAAAAGATGTTTTAATTGGTTTTCTTGTATTTGTTCAGGGCAGGCGTTAGGTACTTATTCTTCAAATATGGACTATATTTGGCTGCGTCGTACGAATTTCTGAGATCGTAACCTTGGAAAGCGCTGACGCCGTTGTAGCCGTGGCGAAAGAGAGGATCGTACCGACCATACGGGTCCAGGATCTGTCTCTGTTTGTCACCAATGACGGGAATAACAGCTTTGCCATCGGCAGGAATGTGGACGCCTGAAGGTCTGAATCCTGTAAATAAAATAGTTTTACTAACGTTTACCTACCTTACCTAATTGTTCCCAATATCAGCTGCTACTTGTACTGTATGCTGTTCCTCACACATGTACTGTGTGAGAAATTCTTGTTACTACAATTTCCGCTCGTCAAACTATAATAACTACACGCACAAAAGTAAGTTTATGCCTTATGTCACACAAATAGGTCAACACATTTGCATGTAGTAGCTTGCCAAGTGAAATTGTAGCACCAAGGAGTAATCACCCGTTTTCTACTTTATACTTATGCTACTTTTTAAACGGTTTTTTATTTAGCTTGCCCTGATTGTTTAATGCGTTTTTATTTATGTAACAATATAATCAAATCATGGAATTCTTTTTTGACCTAGGTGATTCTAATTGCTCTACGAGACGCTCTCCTCATGGCAAGAGATAACGCTTATCCATGACCATTGCAGCGATACACGAAACTCTGAGTAGCAAAACAAAGTCAAGGTTAACGCTGCTTTAGCGCTCATTATTTTGAGACTTTCGATGGTTAGCCTCAACAGACCAGTAATTTCTCTGGCTTCAGTACCCTTTAAACTGGAACACAGTAATGTTTACACACAACTGCTTAGCGGCAGAATATCTGGTACTTCGGTCGTACCTACCTAGACGACCTCCTGCTAAGGAGATCTACCACCAAGTAAAGTATATAGTTTCAATGGCAATACTAGTAAGCTCCTCGAGTTTAAGGTTATAGAATTCATTTTAACGAGACAAATATAATGCATATTTCTACTTTAGTTTGAACTGCTGTTAAAGAAGGTTTTTTTAATTATAATCTGTTAAATTTGCGGTGACGATACGGGAAAATTATTTATGGATATCTAGTTGAACTTCACGTGTTATTGCTAGCAAATATAATAATAAAACACTTACTAAACGATGACAATAACTAATTATACTATTATTACTAATTATATAATTTTTTTTTAGAGTATTATATTTTGCGAGGGAAGATAAAAGTATTATACTCGTAGTTACGTTTTCTGACAGTTACCTACCTGGTTTCCGTAAATAAATAATAGGTAGACAGCGCTGCGTTAAATATCCTACAGTATTTGTTTATTAATAACAATCAAATATCGTAAGACATAGCGCTATATAGACCCAAACTAACAAAGGGTTGTTCTATGGGAGTCTGATAAGTGATAGAATAATCTTATATGTTTGAGGATTTCATACCGTTTTCGTCGGCTATATAGTTCACTTGCACCGGAGTTCCTTCGGGTGAAATATAGGCATAGTTTCCCTGGACGACCTGGAAGATCAAAAAGTTCATCTTTTTCTCATAGTTGCTTTATTTATCTACTTTTAAGGCATACACTGGAGAAGGCATATTACACTGTAAATGAGTACTTTTCAGATAAATTTTAAATGTGTGTGATTGGTCTCATCAAATTAGTAAGGTAAAAGTATAACAAGACTGTCCAAAATTTGTAATATTGTAATTCAATTTGACATTAATTAATTTATATTTTAATTTTTTTTATGCTCCGACGAAATTGTATTGCTTGACATTTTATATCATTGACATTTTGACAATCACTGACTGTAGTTATTATTTTATTTTTTTTGTGTAATGTTTAATTTTGTTAACGTTAATTTTAAGTTTTGCATGCCGCAAGGCAGAATATGGCGCTCGTAATCGTTTTTAATATATCTATTATACCCATATACGCAATAAATTAATTATGAATTATTTAATTGCTAAGATTAGGTAGTTATCTACTTATCCATATTGAAGCGATGATAGTTCAATAGTCAGTGCGGTCGGTTCGCGCGCCGAAGGGCGTGGTCGGTGAAGGAAAACATCGTCAGGAAACCATAGAATTGTTGTAGGTAGTACTCGGCTGGCTAGCTACTTCAAGTTGGCTTCAAGTTGAAAATCTGCCATCTGCCAAGCATCTAACGGTGTGTTCCGGCAGCCTCATTTGAGAGCCAGTACCATTCCGGGCAAGGTGTAATTACCATCTTCGACCACACCGTCACTCTATATCAGGTGAGCTATAGTCAAACACTTAGCCTATCAAGCATAAAAAAACATAGAAATTAACTGGTTTAAATACCAAAGTTTAAACTATATTCGGTTAAAGATAGGTTGCATCGGACGTAACAATCCATTCAACTCTTTATACAAATCTCCATTTCAGCAACTCTCTTCAAGTGCTGAAAATGTATGTTAAAGTATTTAAATACTTCAAATTAATAGTATTTTTCAGTTATTAAACGAAAAAACCGTATTATGCAAGTTATGAGGAGATGAAGAAATCATCTTAGTTAATAAAATTACATTCAAGTATGCTATGTTTCAGCAATTGTAAATCTCTTATAAATAAATAATAGTGCCATCTAACGTAAAATGCTGAAACTTTTTTGCAATCAAAGAGCCTACGTGAATTCGTCAACACCAAACCAAAAGCTGAACTGAAAAATTATAAAAGCTTTATTTGGAAAAGTACTCGGAACTTACTGACCTGAGTTCCTTGTGGTTCTCCAGCGTTGTCAATGTACGCATCTTTTATATAACCGGCTTCTTGTGCTTGCTTACCGTCGGCAGTTGTAAAACTGGAATTTATAAAAACGTATGATAAAGTATGTCATTTTGGTAGTGAGTGAAATTTTTCTATACAGGAATGCGAGTAACGATAGGAAGTTTGTGAGTACCGTTTTATCACAAAATTTCCTGATAGTAAAGTACATTACCTAAATCCAAAAATGGAGTATAGTGCACAATGTTTAGAACACCAAAATATAATTTAAAAAAAAAACAATTTCCTAACCTAATTAGAAATCTTTCTTTACTTTGCTTTTTGTACATATTGTTTATTTGATGTTAATGTAATAAGATGAACGATACGAATATGAATGTAATACTTACATACAAAGATAATACTCACATACAAATATACTTTTTTTTTGGTAAATATACCCAGAGCATCTAGACAGAAGAAACATTCGTTCGTCTCACAAATGTTTGTTCTGGATGATGATTGAAAACATGTCCTACAGCACAGGAAGCAGAGCCTTTAGCAAATGAGCTAATTAATGGCAGTTGTTGATGGTTATCTGTATATAAGTATCCATTGGGAGTTTTGGTGGGAACGCGGAAAGAGTCGTGTCACCCCGTTGTATTTTTTCCAAAACTAGTGTTTTGTCGAGTGTTGATGCATAAAAATGGTGGTGTTTTATTTATAAAGTGTCGAATCACAAGCGCGAGTGTGGGAAAATGATATAATGTACGTGATTTTTTGTGTTGCTTCCAAAACTCCATCGAAGCTTTATAGTAAAGTCACCACTACTTTACTAAAGCATGACTAAACTTGACTGACACGGACTGTACTTGACCAAGACTGAACTTTGACTATAACTTTAGCTACGAGTATACTTATTTATCTTTTGAAACTTGAAAATATATTTTAAATACTTGACACTGGCAAATGTTCAAAACGCGACGCCAAAACCAAAGAAAGTATCCATTCAATCGATGACCTTTTGACATTTTAAACAATTTTGGCGTTTTAAATATAGAATTAACTATTCAGCTAATTCTATAGTTATAGTTCTAGTACTACGTACCCTATGCGGTAGCAATCGGCCTTCGCATCTACGTAGACCTCTTTCGAAATATCACGAAGATTAAAAAAAAACGGATTGATAAATAAATTCACTTTATATCACGCCTCACTGAAGTGTAGACAGGATACAAGGTGGAACTTTTTGATAGAAATTAACAAACCTGAAAGAGTAGGCCCCATCGCCGGTATGATCACTGGAATACGACAGAATCGGCACTGCTGCACCAGAGACGCGAAATTGATTGTAATATGGGTTATTGTATCCTGCCACTCCAGGTACCAACGGGTTGTTGTACGCTGCTACTCCAGGAACCACAGGGTTTCTGTACCCTGCCACTCCGGGAAATAGTGGATTATACCCTGCCAGGTCAGAGATTACAGGTCTAGAAGTCGGTGCCAAAGGGTTAAACGCAGCGGAGATTAAAGGACCAATAGAAGCTACTGGTGGATGAATTGAAGATGCAGCAGACACAGGAGTTGTGGCAAACGGATATGATCGTCCAAAAGACACGGTGTAGGACAGAACTATGCAGGCAACTAGTCGTATCATCCTGAAATCAAATCAAAATAAGTATTAAGACTAACAGTGCTCTATAATCTTCTATCCAAGCCCCTGCTTTAGAATAGAATAGGATAGAATATAACTTTATTATACACCAAAACAAACGTCTCTCGTCGTCTTTACGCTCTCCCTTCAACACCTTGTTCAGCAGCTATACTATGTGAAGCAGTAATGTAGTCTAAGACGGAGCATGCTGAACTAGAAGGAGTCCTAAATAAATTCCCTTGAAACTTATTGTAACTACGCGTAAAAACACGTGTACTCTTACATCACACATTACTACAATCGCGTTGATTTTTGGCTATATTTCTCACAAAATTATGACAGCAAAGACTTACTTTATTGCCATTATCTCTTCTTCCGCTAAACTCTTGCGGCTGTCGACTTAGTCAAATGTTACCAATTCTAAACAAAAGCAATTTTCCTTTCCTTATTGTTCGTCAATCTCGAGTTCACGAGTGGTACTGAAGCGTGGGATCTGAATATTCCATTTATAGTTAGCAGGGTAGCTTTGTACTGATATTTTTTGTGTTGCCATCACATAAACGTGAGGCTCACACACGTCTCTTACCTAGCAGCTGTTATTACCCGAGATACACTTGCAGTTATTTGCTAAAAGCACGAACATAGTGTCGAAATTAAGCAATTTCGAGCCAAAATTATGGTAAACGTTAGAAGCTATTGTACTTCAGAACATTATCCATCCAATTATCTTGCAGAAATATCCAAACTCGGTATTTTAGACACAGCGTTAAGATAGCGCGATGTAGAAAATCTTATCCCTAATAAACCAACCTATGGTCAATTTAATCAATTTTGTGATTTCACATTCACGTCACAGGTACCTACTATTTGTCTCGTCGGAACTATCCTTTAACTCCACAAATTTAATTTGTCATTATAACATTACTCTCTAATTAAAAAGAAGGTCAATTTTAATTTACACGGAGATCTGTATCTCAACAGTAATTAATTATCTCAATTGCATCATAATACAAGTTGCGGTTGTTATTTTAATCTTTTTGCTATTGGGATTTTCCCATTACAATTATTGTTGCTACGGATTTGTAAATTAAAGCTGGTCTAGCTTCACTTAGTTACTAAAAATACATTTCTTTATTGTTGAAACTATCTCAGAGAGTTTCGGGCTTTATACGAACGGACAATACAAATTTTATTACAGGGTGCTGAGACTAGCCATCGAAAATCTTATAGTAATGAGCGCCAAAGCAGCGATGCCGATGATTATGTTTTACTACTCAAAGTCCTGTGTATTGCTGCAATGGTCATGAATCAAGAGAGCGTCATTCGTCTCAATCTTTGGACTCATTACTTTTACATTAAAAAAAATAAATTAATAAGGCGAATCCGGTACGGCGTAGTATTAAAATTAGCACCAAATTCCGCAGTAAAGAACATAGCAGCAATGCCAGGAGCCTTGTTTCGTTACTAAAAGTACTCGGGTACTACTATAATGATCATGAATAAACGTTTCTTACCATCCGGAGAGCACATTGTTCGTTATTTTACTTCGAGATAATTTTTTTTTTCAAGAATGTTCAACTTACTTATCTGCAATATTGGGATATTGCAGATAAGTAGGTACCAACTTGAAACTAAACGATGACTTCGAAATATTTACCAAGCGTATCGTTAAATGTAACAAACATGCGATAAGTCCATAAGACCTGGAATAAATATCGTAGTACACTAAACACAGCGCCAGAACGCCAAAACGCAAAGTTTGTACTATGAGAATCAGATAACTGATAGAATACTTAAAATACTTTTGCTTTTGTGACTTAAAACACTTTTATATAAAATACTTTTTTTTTGTAAATACCTACAGTACATCACATTTCTTTATACCGCAAAATATTTGACCTGGGCGGAAATCGAACACACGCCCTACAGCTCTTGAAGCAGATATACTACTAATGAGCCAACAGGGCTGTCGGAATGTTCAGATAACTGTATTGTTTCAGTTTTTAGAACTACACACACATAACAGTATTCAAGTGAGTGTGAGAAGCAGATATACTACCAATGAGCCAACAGGGCTGTCAGATTATTCAGATAACTGTATTGTTTCAGTTTTTAGAACTACCCACACATAACAATATTCAAGTGAGTGTGAGAAGCAGATATACTACTAATGAGCCAACAGGGCTGTCGGAATGTTCAGATAACTGTATTGTTTCCGTTTTTAGAACTACCCACACATAACAGTATTCAAGTGAGTGTGAGAAGCAGATATACTACTAATGAACCAACAGGGCTGTCGGAATGTTCAGATAACTGTATTGTTTCAGTTTTTAGAACTACCCACACATAACAGTATTCAAGTGAGTGTAAGAAGCAGATATACTACTAATGAGCCAACAGGGCTGTCGGAATGTTCAGATAACTGTATTGTTTCAGTTTTTAGAACTACCCACACATAACAGTATTCAAGTGAGTATGAGAAAGTTAAGCACTAGGTAACAAACGATGTGTAATGAACGTGACACTGTAGCTCACGCATGACTTTTTGTGACATGTGACATGTAAGTTAACTTACTAAATAATTGATTCACATATTTAGTTCCAAATAATCTGCTAAATCCTTTTTACCCATTCGTCTACAATCTACATACTTGGTAAAGGTCAAGAGATGATTTCGACCTCGAGAGGTAAACATTCGTAAAACTACTTTTATGAGTTATCGGAATCGTTGGATATCAAATCTGTTCTGACTTAATAAGTAGGTATTTAACCAATGATGTAATAATTTGTGTTAAATAAGCATTAAAATATTATGTAAGTAGATATAGTCATCCCAAACTCAACACGTTAAACAGAGGCTAAGAGAACGTATAAATACAATGAACACCTATCAATGCTCAAGAGATTTAGCAGAAAGATTCAGCATCACGATCACCAGAGAGGACATGACAAAATTTCTGCCACTTTATATAAGCTTAGTATCCATTTGCATCCACTAGGAACGTTGGTCCTTTTTCATACATTTTGTTATCGAATTGTCATGTTCGACTTATTTAACGAAAGTTTATTCACAAATTGTCACACAACTTTTAAGTAACAATTGAGAACTCAACTTGGTGGTAGATCACCTTTGCAGGAGTTCGCGTAGGTAGGTGCCACTACATTAACAGATATTCTGCCGCCAAGCAAACATTACTGTGTTCCGGTTTGAAGGGTATTGCAGCTACCGAAATTACTGGGCTGTTGAGACTAACTATCTAATGTTTCAAAGTAATGAGCGCCAAATCAGCGGCGCCCTGGACTTTGTTTTGCTACTTAAAGTTCTGTGTATTGCGTCAATTGTCATGGGCAGGCGTTATCTCTTACCAACAGGAGAGCGTCCCGTTCGTTTCATTACTTTTTAGTAAAAAAAAAGAAAAATACAAATTGCCAATTACGAAAGGTCACGTGTTTGCGTCCGGTTCAGGAAAATAAAAAAATGTTTCAGTAAAATATTCTATTTCACTTTATTAACGTCATCATTATTTACAAATACATAAATACAAGTACATATATTACAATATATGACCTTAGATAAATTATACAAAATCTAGCAAATTGGCAATTGCGTGAAGTCGTAACAACAGAGCTGCTATCCTTCGTACGCGGTGGTTAGCGAGCCGGTTATTTCCTGTGTTTACTGTGCCTTAGGGATGGAGTCTCCTTCCGCATGGTAGCCGGTCTCATCGGCAAAGTAATTAACGGTTTCAGGTTTGCCTTCAGAGTTGAGATATGAGTAGGAACCACGTACGACTACCACTGTGTGGGGCTTGTTTTCCTCGTCGAGAGCTTCTTTCAGTTCACCGGTTTCGCTACGGACGATACCATTATCGGCTTCAAACCTGAAATACGCAAGCACTGTAGGTGAAATTTAATAAAACAGGCCAAGTGCGAGTCGGACTCGCGCATTATCTATAAAAACGGCAAAAAAATCGCGTTTGTTATATGAGAGCTCCCTTAAATATTTACTTTATTCTGATTTTTAGTATTTGTTGTTATAGCGGCAACAGAAATACATCATCTGTGAAAATTTGAACTGTCTAACTATCACGGTTCATGAGATACCGCCTGGTGACAGACGGACGGACGGCGAAGTCTAAGTAATAGGGTCATAGTAATTGGGTACGTAACCCTAAAAATGGGTGCTTACTGTTATTGTTGTATACTTGTAAATGTTGCTCTGCGTAATGTAAATCGGTACGGACACAACTAGCTATGTATAACTGCATGAATAGATTTATATGCGGAGTATGTAGTCTGAATATGATGCCTCTATTTAGGGTTAATCTATTTGTATATGAACATATTATATGCATATAGCAGATTGATAAATAATTATTAATCGTGCGAGGTTGTAGTATTTTCAAACAAAACAATTTCAAGAGAAAACAATCGATTATAAAATGTCAGTTGGCTCTAAAAATACCTGTGTTTCTCACCTTTTATTTGAATGGAAAACTAGACTCTATCGCCCGCTGTATATTGTTTTTAAAATTTTATTTTCTAAAATAAAGATTGACGAGTTTTGGTGGGAACTTGTATTTTTGTGCGTAGTGTATGGTGTGGCTGATTTCTTGCTGGAGTGGTGTTAAGTGGCAATGTGGTGAATAATTTACTTTTTGTGTAGCCATCTTTAGTAGGGCATGATAGGACTGTGACTTACTTTATGTGATTTTTATCTTTGAATCAAACTTATTTTCACTTGATTTATCATTACTTGAAAATATTGAAATACTTGACACGGGCGAAATTACAAAGTTCATTTTAGAACAAAGAAGTAGTATACTACGAATCTAAATGATGGAAAAAGCTTACCCAAAAACGTAAGAGCCCTCGGGTTGCTGCTGATACTCGGAGCGGATGATCTTGACTGGCTCAGGGTCGATGGCATATGAGACAGCCACCAGGGCGAGAACCAAAGCAACGACCTAAGTTTAAGAGAGATTCTAAAAAAAGTGTAAAGCTGAACTACCTAAGTACCTACCTCCATTTGTCCATAAATGGCAAAAAAATTATTTGTATGGATATCGAACCACCTTAAGACTCTAAGCGAGGGGGGGGATTTTATTGACAAATTATTTAAAATATTAGCCTGTCAAATGGACTGCAATAAAATAAGAAATTTATTTATTATTTTATTATTATGGTTGACAGACTAGGTATTTGACCACAGCTCACCTGATGTTAAGTGAAGGTGTGGTCGAAGAAATCAACATTTTTAGCAAGAGATCTGGTAACGATAGACTTTAAGTTTTTTTATTTGTAATGCACAAAGCTATAATCTGATTTTACAGATCAGATTATGATCTGATTATAGGTTTTGATTGAGTGCGCCTTTTTGCAAGTCAAAAACTAATAGCTGAACTTACCAGTTTCATATTTAAAAAGTTTAAATAAATCTTGCGGTAGCTACTCAATGAACGACTAATATTGGCATTCGAGACAAGATAGTTTATATAGGTGTCTCGGCTGCAACTTCACTTTACTATAATAATACAAAAGAAAAGTAGACAAAATTCATATTATCCAAAGTAAGAAACAAGTTACGACGACCTTTAACAAGTTATACAGAAGTCAGGAGACTTGAATCCTGGGACCAGCATCATGGCGAAAAAATACGTCTACCTAAATAAAATAATAGTACAACAAAAATGCAAATGTTTTACATTACGTTAGATCGTATGAATGCGAAATGTATAAAAGATTTTGTCATCACTCTTAAGCATCAGTCTTGCATTTGACGCACTAGTACGCGCATCAAAGAAAACAATATTAAAATGAAATTGGTACGTCAATATTTTTTGGTACAAAATATAATCGTAGTGAATTATTTTAGTGCAGTAGGAGTGACAATAATGATTATTTTATTGTGTTCTCAGATCGTGTTAGCTTTCGCGCTCATTGCTGTGGTCGCCGCCGCCCCTGCAACGCCTGATGAAATTTCCGAAATTGTACGTTCTTCATACAACCATAACCCAGATGGATCTTACGCCTTCGGGTAAATATTTTAATACCCCGTTCAATAAAATAGCACGTTCTGCTTGTATTTTTAGTCTGCGTCTTTCATCTTGAATCACATCGTTGTTTACCATCAGACCAGGTGGTGATTTTATTCATTTCATTTATTCATAGATACATAAATCCTAGGTTAAGTATCAGTTGTAAGTTAAAGTTTTGCTGCTAGGTGCTTGCCATATTGCAGGCATATGAATGTTTTTTGGACACTATACAGTGCAAATCAAATTGATAATGTCAGAATTTAAAATAAGACTTATAAATTACAATTATAACATAATATGAGATGACACATCACAGGATGTGCATATCCCAAAACCAATTAAGATTAAACTCAAAAAATTTGATTATGGCTTCCGGGCTGATTGCAGATAGATCAACAATTTAAAAAATTACAATTAAAAATTAAAATTAATAGTAATCATTTAATACATCAAAAGTACCTCATACCTATATTTAAAAAGAAAAACAAAATAATGACGGATTCAATAATTGCATTCTGCGTTAAAGGGCTTTCTATAAGTAAGATAGGCTAAGACTTGGACGCAAGTGATCTAGCAGGTATTCAGACAATTTTCGTTTGAGCTTATAGTGTGCTAGTTCCTGTAGGCAATTTGGTAAAACGCATATCAAACAAAAAAATCCCATCAGGAGTATTTTAGCGTACCAATCTTTATTTGTTTTGTAACTAGCTAAAAATATTCTTGCTCACTGTATTTTTCTTTCTAATAATAAATCAAAATAGACTAAAAAAGTTCGAGTCCATTTTTCTATCCGTATTCTTGTGTAGATTCCATGCCATACTGCAAAGAACATCATTGGATAGCTGTAAAAATAAAACACACTCAATATGTTACACTCAATATATTTATTCATAATTTGTTTTAATAAAACTATAAAAACACAAAGCCGGACGACTGAAGTAGGACTTGGCGGGCTACGTTTGTCGCATGTCAAACGACCGCTGGGCAGGGCACCACAGTTTGGACGCCAAAATTTAAACGGCCACACGATCGACCCAGACGAAGGTAGTGTGATGAACTACATCGTCACGAAAGTCACTTAACCACCAAGCCAAAGACCGGGCAGTCTGGAAGGAGGAAAAGGATGCCTGTGCCCAGCGGTGGGATATTCATCATCATTGTCATCATTTCAGCCGTAGAACGTCCACTGCTGGGCATAGGCCTCCCCCATTGACTTCCACAATTATCGGTGGGATATTAGAGGTTGATAAATAAAAAAAATATGTATGTATAGTTCTAAGTTCAAAATTTGTTTAACAGATACGAAACCAGTAACGGCATTAACCGCAATGAAAACGGTGAACTAAAGGAAGCTTATGATGAGGACAACAAGCCTCACCAAGTAGTTGTGGTGCGCGGCACTTATAGCTACCTGAACGAAGACGGCAAACCCGAGACTGTCAACTACTTTGCGGACGAAACCGGCTACCACGCTGAAGGAGATTCCATCCCCAAAGCTCCCGTCGCCAGTGGATAAGCACTTTTTTATCCTCAATACTAAACTCGGCTTCTAACGAACAATATTCGCCGGAGAAAATGATATTTGCTAATGAACGACGGAAACCGAAACGTGCCATATAAAGAGTAATTTAAGCATTAGTTGCCATGACATCTAGTTAATAATGAATAGTGACACAACATCTTGAAATGTCACAAATCAAGAACTGTGACGCATATTTAAGTTTGTATAGTTTTGTTGATGTGGAAGGATGTTAAAAGTACATTAAAGCTCTTTTTTTTAAATATTACCTATATTTCATTAAAAACTCCCAATTACTAGTAGGTATATAGTATCTAAGTGGTTAGCATATTTTTACCACACTGCGGCGACGCCAAAGAAGAAGGTGTGTTTAACCTAAACGTATGTTTATTTTTATGCCCGTCCCTATGTTCCCTCGTAACATAACAGGGGTTAGTAAATTTGTAGACGCTTGCCTTCCCGCGATTCTTCAAACGTCAAACTCACAAGAACCGACCGAAGCCCTCCTGCAGCTACCCGTACAATGTTGCAGGCCAGCCGTGCTGCGCGACATGAGGACGGGTTTCCGTAGAACGGGTTTTTCCATAGTATAAGAATTGCTTAGTTTGGAGCAGATGGCGCTGTGGGTAATGTCCTACGATATTTATTTATTTATTTTATTTAACTTATTATTTTCTGGTAAATTAATTGCACGAATTATGTCGATGCGTATGTGTCATATCTTTGCTGCACTACATGCGATACTGTAGATTGCTGAATAAGTTGGATAATCAACTGAGACCGACCACATTCACATTCAACTATTAGGAGTGCCTTTATATTGATCATACAACCAATAAACTCTTATTTTTCTTGTTCTAGAGTGTAGGGTGACATTATCCACATTTTCGTTGAGAGATTTGCTTGTGATCGCCTGCACTTTCTGCATTCATATAGAATAGGAACACGAACGCCATAAGCAGAAATCCGGGTTGGAAACGTAGCGTATTTTTATTGCAACTCAATTTGTTTTTCAACAGTATTTTAATCAGCCATGCATTTTGGCAAGCTGCAAGCAAACAGAGGGAACTACCACAAGGATTTAGCTTCAGGGATTTGCTGTACCAGTTTTTTATAGCCATCTGTCGTTCTTCGGTGCAAGCATGTCAATTTCTTCTCCTTCTTCTTGCAGATCATGTATACGATTTTCTTCAGAGAAAGAAAGTAGGTATATTTTGTACTTTTACTTGAGATCGAAACCTTCGATTTGGAAGATAAAGAATGTTAGCTTCGTTTTCATTTCCACTGTCTTAGCGCCAACTAGCCTCAAACTATCCAAAGCTAACTTATAGTATACTTTTTATTGTAAATACATACTTATAATATGTAAAGAACAAATATCTATTTATCGTCACATAAACGTTTGTGCTGGTGTGGATCAACCCTACGATAGTAGGATCCTCCTCGGCCTGCAACACCTCGACAATCTCATTTAACGTCAACCTGTAATTCGTTAACAAGACTAAGTATAAAGAACATAACTTGTTTTACCTTTTTAAAATGAATTCAGAACAGTAGAGTATGTTATATTGCCCAGTGTCACCCATGCCATTTGCATGGTGGTAGGGTACTTACTAGTACTCGGCTGGCTTAGCTACCACCCTCAAGTTGCAAAATCTGCCGCCAAGCATCGAACGATGTGTTTCGGCAGCCTCACTCGAGAGCCAGTTCCATTCCAGGCTAGGTGTGATTTATCATCTTCGGCCACACCGTCACTTAACATTAGATAAGCTGTGGTCACACACCTAGCCTGTAAAGCATTAAAAAACCCTTCGGTGCCACGGAATGATTTCAACGTTGATAAAAAACAACATATGTACGTTATAATTATATTTGTTATAGTGTGTTAGTATAGTGTGTTATATTTGTTTGTTATAGTTTATAAATTATGTTAATTTCTTACATGTAATGAGATATAAAATAATACTATATATTTGTTGAATTTTTTGTCAACTGACATGTCCAAGTGTTCTCAATGTTCCAATAGAATGTAAATAAAATACAATACAATATATAGTATACCGTTTAAAGAGGAACCTTTACGAGTAAATCCTCCTCAAAACATTTGTATGTCTGCATCTGCCGGAAAAATTATTGAACATGGTATCACAAACTTATTAGAGTATAAGTTCATATCAGCTCGCGAGCCGCGTCCTTGTCAATTCTTATCACTTATATGTACTATACGTAAATTACCTAAGGCTAATTAATGGCGAACACCGCTTTATATTAAATCTAAAGGGTTTTAACACAAACTACTGTCGGATCGCCAGTATGGGTTTAAAAGGAGGAGATGTACAGAAGATGCCGTAGAAATTCTGACGTCCACATTGTCAAAAAGTATGGACGGAATTTTTTTTTTTTTTATAGCTGACAGGCTAGGTGTTTGACCACAGCTCACCTGATGTTAAGTGACGGTGTGGTCGATATCGTAACTTATTTGTTACGCAGATGATACAGTGGCAATTTTTCATAGAAATAGTTGGAAAGACACAACAATGATACCGGTAAAAGGCATGTCCCAAATCTCTGAATGGCTTGACCAAAATTTTCTCACGCTCAACGTTCAGGAAACAAATTTTATTGCCTTTACCCGTGCTACGGAGCCCAAGTTTGGTCACATAAATATCCTTGCAAGCTGCTGCCCTGCGCTGGTAGCCTCTCCCATTCAAAATGCCACATGTTTTTGCCAACGTATAAATAGAGCAGTCTTAATTAAATACCTGGGTGTCTTAATTGACCAGAACATTAACACAACAAACAACAACTTTCAAACGACAACGTTCGAACAACTTTTGAGCCTCATATAACGGCTACCGCAAGAAGAGCACGTAAACTCATATTCTTGATGAAGACTCTTAGATTGGCAGCGAATATAGAAGTCAGAAAATAATAAATTAATATCGTAGGACTATACACACAGCGCCATCTGACCCCAAACTAAGCAGAGCTTGTGCTATGGAAGACAGATAAGTGATATAATACTTAAATACTTTTTTTTTGTAAATACATACAGTACACCCAGACAAAGAACAAACATCGATGTTAGTGACACGGTCAGAAAATTCAAAGTCAGAAAATTGGTATATACATACTCTTCTCTATGCCGATCGTTATTTCAATACTGCGTAGTGGTGTGGGGAGGCGCTGAAAAATCTTCTATAATAATCCTTGAATGGGCTCAACGGGCTGTGCTAAAAGTAATGCTTGGATTACCACGTCGTTACTCAACACAGCAACTACTCCAAGAGATTGAGATCCTCAGCGTGAGGCAGTTGTTTGTGATGAAAGCAGTTTCAAGAATTAACCTGTGCTCGCAAATAACGCAGAAAAAACAAAAACGATCAACTCGCCTCATACTTTTACCACTGCCAAACGTCAAGACGGTCTTTGCCTCACGTTTACCACCATATATCCAAATATTCGCATACAATACCATCTCCAAGCAATGTGATTTAAAAGACTACTCCCTTAGGGAAGCCATGAAAAAAGCAAGAAAGTGGCTAATGTCATTAACGTACGATGAAACTGAGTCTTTGGTTAAAGTATATGGTCAACTTTTTAATGAACGTTATGTCCAAGTCACTACGTAGTCGTTTCTCACACCTTTTCCCTAACCTACCTGACCTTTACGACCAATCAATATACAACACTTAATGCCATCTGGACCATTGTATATACGATATTTATCTGCTTAAATTGTATAGATAGTCTCAAATAAATGTAAATATAATGTATATTTACTATATACATTAATTCATCATATTTGTATTTTAGATGCATATGTATAATTAATTATTATTACTGGCTTGGCATAGTAAGAATCCCTTCCGTAACATAATCGTATTTTGTATTGTTTGGATATTTTTATATTATTAATATGTATACATTCATTCACTATTACATGTCCTTTCTACTCTTATTTAAACTGTATGTGCGTGTAACCTGCAAATTCTCTCACTAAGTAGCGCGTAACACTATTTGTATAAAACTTGTAAACCGGGCCACCAAGATACAGGCTTTGCCTAGTTTGGGGCCCAACGGTACTGCTTAATTTAACAGTCTATATTTTGTATGTACTGAAAATTATTTCTGACAATAAATTATTATTCTTATTAAAAATCAATTAATTTAATCAGAACATTTTTTAAATGGAATATTATCGAACGGTTCTAAGAATCGTTTATCACAATTACTACTATTTATTTATTAATAAAGTCCGAGAGAGGCCTTTGCCCAGCAGTGGGACAAAGTAGGCTAAAATAATAGTAATAATAACTAAGTCAAAAGCTACAAATACGAATTCATCATTACATGGTCAAAAATAAAATAGATAATTGTACAAATCAACAATACAATAATTTAAACATAATTGATGTGTAAAATGAGCGTAATCATTGGGTACCATTATAGCGTTTCATTTTATAATTTATTTTTTGAAACCCCCTGCAGTTTTCCAAGCCGGGAAGAATTTTTACGCCGTTTCTATATTTACACTGTCTCTGTTGGACAAGTGAGTGGAATGATGCTTTGAAGTGAGATACTGCTAAAGCTGGCCGACGCTGACGACGCTGACGACGCGTCTCCAGCACGTGGCCAATGGGCATGGGCAATGGCACTCAGCGACATTAACCGCCGGCCGCAGGCGCTCGCCTGCTGCACCGTAAGTAACTAAGTATTTGTCGCGTGTGCATCGAGAAAGGAACGCAGTGCATTGCAGCCTAACGGCTGCGTTCCAGAAGCCAGTCGGCAAGCCAGGTAAGTGCTTACTCCTTGTTCTTCATCTTGTTGTGTAACAAAGAATCTCTTCCCGCATACTGCATACCGCATCGCAGCCGCATGACCAAATTAAAATCTTCCACAATGACAAATATATCATTAGGACAAGAGTTGACCATTAGTATTAACTAATCGTAAAATTATTAAGTTGTGAGTTGAAAGAATTACTAAGTTTTTCGCTACATAAATAAATGGTACAGAAGCATATTTTAGAAGAGGCGTTATTCTTATGCATATGTGTGACGGTGACCCAAGTAGGTAATATGCAATCATTACTTTGTTCCGGATTGAACGGCAATGTAACGAACGAAATAACAGGGCAAAGAGATATAACATCAAATATCTCAAGGTGATGAGTGCAGTGAATTGCAACGCCGGGTTTTGAACTACTAAAATTCAAAATTAGGCAATTCAATTCATTTTTACTCAAATAGAAGTACAATAATGTACACTCATTTATGGCAAATACAATCAATGATAAAAAATTTAAAATGTCATCTTTTTTTTTTTTTTTTTATGGTTGACAGGCTAGGTGTTTGACCACAGCTCACCTGATGTCAAGTGAAGGTGTGGCCGAAGATGGTAAAGCACACCTAGCCTGGAATGCAACTGGCTCTCAAGTGAGGCTGCCGGAACACACCGTTAGATGCTTGGCGGCAAAAATAAAGTCACAAAAATAACAAATGTCAAAAAGAAAAAAAAATGTCACTGATAAATAATATACAATTAAATAATTGAAATAAGAATATAAAATTAAAATCAGAATAAGATGTCAAATAAAAAGTAAATGATATTAAAATATCTTAAGGTGGTTCGATTTCCATACTAATAATTGTTTGCCATTTATGAACATATGAAGCATAATTTTGAAGTGAAATCACAGCTACTGATATTTTGATTTTATGCTAATAATATACTGTTTTATTCAAACAATTGTGATTTACCGCAAAGAAAGACCAAAATAAATGAGTTTCTGTCCCTTCGCCAAATAACATATCTGTCATCGAATAATTCACAATTTTCCGTAAATGATATAGTATCGTAAGAATTAAGTTGCAGGTTTCTTTTAAATAAATACGTTTCAAATGCGTTACTAAAAATATTGATATAAATAACTTACATAGATATTTTTTTATTAGATACTTATGATCTCTCTATTCATGATAATTTAAGGTGAAGCTATTTTGACGTATAATTTTATTAGGTAGATATGCGTAAATATTCGTTAGCACCAATCCGGTATATCTTTGAATAATTATTATTCTTAAGTTCATGAGCAAAATGTATAAAAGAATTGGTTACCAATCAGTCAGCATCAGTCGTTTAATTGGTACCGGCCCAATCAAAACCAAAGCATTCAAGATGAAAATGGTAACTAGATATTTTTTTATAGTCAATGCGTGAAAAAATTTGTGTAGAATTAGATTTTTTTAAAGACATATTTTAGTTTTATAACACAGTTACAATGGCATGGCATTGTTTTTTTACTTCATTATGACATCGCACTTTATGCATTTCTCAAATATCAAGAGAATTAAGCCTGAGTCACCGTTAAAGTCACACAAAATCACGATCATGTCTGATCATGCCTTAATAATGCAGTAACTTATTTCAAAGCTCTGCCAGAATTTCGAAAGCAACACGATAAGAAATTACCGATTATTTTTTAGTTTTACCTCATTATATCACTTACTCGTAACTCATATAATTCGGCACTTTATGATAAAACCTATATGTATGACACTAGAAAATAATAGCCTGATTTACTATACTATACTATCGTTTTTGTATGAAATGAAGTATTTGTACTAGTATTACATTATCTGTACTTTAGTATACGATGTGTTTTGTTACAGATCGTAACTATCACACTCGCCCTCGTGGCAGTTGCAGCTGCCATCCCAGTGGAAAAAAACCCCGCGGAGCTCCTCTCATCATACAATAACCAAAACAGGGAAGGATACGGCTTCGGGTAACTATACCTACCTAACTACTTATAACCTAACCAACCTTTCAAATTGTATTTTTATTTCCAATTTTAATTATACTGAGAATCTTCAAGTATCGAGTGATTATCAAACACAAGTCTACCTATAAAGATTCTACGCTCGGTCTTCCAACAGCAGCCTGAGGGTGGATACCAATACAGGTAACATTGCAGTTTTGAGGTACTGCAATTTTATTTTATAAAGTATACTTACGATATAAGAACTAAAGTATCCAAAAGATAATGTTATTGTAAGTAGGTACCTACCACCGCAGTATCGAGTCGTCAACCACGAAGTAATAATGTGTGAACGTTCCTGTAGTCCGACTTAAAAAAAAAATTTTTAGTAGTATTTTTTTTCTGGTATTTTACAATAGTCCCCGCACTAGGGCTAGCCTGTATCGCGGTAGGCTGGAACCGATTAAATAATTTAAATTTAAAGAAGAACTTGTACTACTTTTTTACTATATAATACAGTGAAACTTGGTTAAGTGGGGCCTGGATAAGTGAGAAACCTCCATAACTGGAACTCATGCTGAGGTACCACCACATTGGCACTAAATTACCTCTGTTAGTGGTACGAAGCAAAGCTCTATATCTGGGATTCATTCTTTCAAACTTTTCGTCATGGTTACCTTTATGACTGTCGTTTTATATGTCTACATATTTATTCTTCCCGCAAATTCCGCACTTAACAAATGTTGAGCACTATGGATGGAATATACAGACGTTTATTTGAAAAATGCCGAAACGAAAGCTCCGATTGTTAGCAGTACATGAAAAACTGAAGTGAGGATCCGTTTATAAAAGTGAAAAGACAAGCACGTAGACGAAGCGGGTTTATTTTAAAAGTGTCTACCCGATAAAACTTTCACCTTTAAAGGTGGGCCCTGTCATGCCGGAAAATTTAGTAAAGAGTGCATTACTATACTTCTGGGTGCTAACATGTCAGGCACTGAAATGCTGTTAAGCTAAAAGCTTAATACCTTCTTTTATTCCCGATAAAGATTAAAACTCACGTATAATATTTACATAATACATTATCTTATTTAACAATCGAACCTCTAACACCGAATTTATTTATATTAATCTGCCCTCTATTAATGGAACCCTCTGTAAATGAGATAGATATTTATGTATACCTGGATATCTGAGACACTGGGTAAGTGGAATACCTCTATAAGCGAGACAAATTTGCAGGCCCCTTGAGGTCTCACTTAACCAGGTTTCAATGTAATTTGATGCTAATAAACTAATAAGCAAGGGATGCAGTAAAGTATATATGTGCATGAGGTATGTGAGGAGTGTAGGTGTGTGAGTGTGTGCGCGCGCGCCTGTGAGCGTGCGTGTGTGTGTGTTGTGATAGAATGTGTAAGATATTTTATAAAATATTTGTCAGCAAGTGTACGAATGGGTTTGATATTAGTATTGGCCTTCAATTTTAGTACTTAACTTGTAGTAGGTATTACGAAAATTACTTCATGATTGGACGATAAACAGAGACTCAGTAGTATATATATATATGTGACTATAGAAAAGTTAGAATTCGATACCCGATTTGATTCCTTGTATTACCTACAGTTTCGAGACCGAGGACGGCACTAAACTAGAACAAACCGGCGAATTGAAGCAAATCGTGGATGAGGAGAACAAACCTCACGACGTCGTGATCGTCCGAGGCTTCTACAGATACAATGATCCCGACAATAAGCCCGTGGAGGTCACCTACTACGCTGATGACACTGGATTCCATGCAGAAGGTGACTCCATCCCCAAGGTAGCCGGGAGTAGATAAACAACCAATGTAAATCGCTGGTGAAGCATCGATTACCTAAAAGGACTGATCGCTCTTTCACCAGCTTAACACGAAACTTGCTCAAAGACAAAGGAATTGAAGATTGCTACAGACTGAGCGCGTCGCAGCATCAGACGCACTCTATCATTACTCGTTTTACTGATGCTTACTGCCATATGTTTTTTAGTTATTTTTAACGTAACTTGATAGTGAAATAAAATTCGTTATAGTATTTGTATTTTTAGTTGTTATTCCAAACCCTTGCTAGTAACAGAAGTATATTGATAAGGTCACGACCTCGCTAAACGCTCTTAGTTAGATACTTACAAGTAACATAAACTTGTGCTATAAGATTTAACAAATCAGGTTTAGTACATAAATAAATAATAAATATCACACACAGCGCCATCTGACCCCAAACTAAGCAAAACTTGTGCTATGGAAGTCAGATATAACTGATAGAATATATAAATAGTGTTTTTTTGTAAATAGGGTAGACCGAGGCGAATCGGATCATTTTTTCTTTGAGAGTATGAAAATCATACTAATATATTATGTAACTTTTATTGTCAAAATGGTCATCAGTAATAATCTAGCTACGCATTAAACATATCCAAACTTAAATTGTTCATATATTTACCAACATTGAAACTTTAGATCCGTGGGGGCCGGCCGCTCTCGAACTGTATCGGGACCTGGCCAAACGTCTAGAGGAGGCTTCAGGTGACCAGAATGCTGGTATCTACTTTGGTCAAAAGCTAAGCATTGCCATCCAGCGTGGCAATGCTGCCAGCATTCTGGCCACATATCCCTCCTCTGACGGTTTTTTAGACTAAGTTTTTTGTATACATTTTGTAAATAGTAGGTATAATTTAAGGTATTTTTTATTTTGTTTAATAAATGGATTGATTCTTTCCAACATATTAATTAAAATCTTCAAAGACAGAAATATCCGAATCGCCCCAAATTTCGAGGCGAATGGGATCATACATAACATATAACTAAATGAAAATTTTCTAAACGTTATAAGCTTTGGAATCATTAAAAATATTTCAATAATGTATGATGAGACCAATAATAATTACTAGCTCATAAATAACATAAATATAGGTACGGGCTTTCCCCTCCCAGATCAGCACATTTTTCGAGGTATCATTATTCGCATGCAATGATGATAATGTCAATCCTTGCTCTTGACAACCCTTCTGGTTTTCGAATAGTTCAAATAAAAAAAGAAATAAGGATATTTCTTTTTATAAAGCATTAAAACCAGCCCTGACTAGCGATTGCTATTTTTATGATAAAATTGTGTTTAATTGTTTGAAGTTTTTCAAACTCAAATGCTCATTTACGAACCGACTTGGGTGTGACTTTGAAGTCATGACTCGCTAAGTGCAGTAAACGGTCTACTTAAATCTCTTCAGAAATTTCATCTAAGGATGGCTTTCCACCATGTGTCTTAATGATACCACTAAAAAAGCGACTCTTCTTTGTAAACTTGTGTATGGTAATAATCTCAGCAGCCCAACGTTAGGTAAACTCTTTGGCCACTACTTTGCGGCTACTATATTGTTTTCGTGGGACCATTTGTCTTTCTTTTGTATGTGCAAACTATCCACAATGATATAAAAATGCATAATTAACCTCATATATAAAATAAATCATTTTAAAAATGTGATCCAATTCGTCCCCGATGACGCAATCCGAATCACCCCACATCAAAGAGTTATGAAATAAATATTTAACTCATTAACCTATAATATTGTGGTTAAAAACTAAAATGTTTTTTAAAATAGGTCCCTTCCCAATCAATATAAGCTATATAAATCAAAGTTTTAACCCAAATCCTAAAAATGACACAAAGAAATGGTAAGTGCGTAACTAAGATGAGCGCTAAAATTGTAACGCACACAAAAATTCGACTCGCTAGCGAGCAGCGCTGTCACTGATGTAATCGAAACACTACCAATGGCGGGAGGTGTGCGGTGGGTGAGTGTCATGAGACTTCAACGCAGGGGCGTCCACAGTACGTTAGATCTTCGCAGCAATAAAAAAAGTAGATCAGCTTGTAACACCGTCACACCGGCTCGTCAAGTCGGAGGGGTACAACCGCGTACCCGCCTCCGTAAAGGATGCACCTTCCACCGCGTGCTTTAGAGCCAAGTTAAGATCGTGGCTGCTAGAGACCTTGTTTTATGACATTGACGAGTATTTCAAATATAAAGATTGTTTAATGTAAAGTACCTAATTATATTTTTTTTTTGTCATGTCATTTTAGTATATTGACAATATTTTTTTGTATTGATATATTTTTATATTGACAGTACTTTTATATTGACAATATTGACATGTTTGTATATTGACATACCTTAATTTGACATGTAATCAGTGTTATAAAACTCATATGACATATTTGAAATTTTAAATTGACTTGTAACAATAAAATATTTGTATTTGATGACGTTATTAAAAGTAGTAAGTGTCAAGTCTTCAACACTAAAATCAAAAATACCTGGCATTTCATCTCAGTTTCCGTTTGAGTTCGCCACAGGCAATGATTAATTTTTAATTTATTTTGGTATTTATATAATTTATAACTTTCGTCAAGTTTTCATAATCTGACGAAAGTTACTTCGCAAGACGCTTAACCTTATGATCAGAAAATTCAACTGCGAGCTCAATTCTTTTATTGCTGGTGCTGTAGTGTACGACTGCAACTTTTTTCTAGAAATTTTCATTTACGTTCACGCTTCCATAAATAATAATTCACGAACTCGACACACTCAGAAAGCATATTTTTCAAACACCGACCAGCAGGTATCTCAGAAGCTGTCCAGCTTTCTTAAAACCAGGGTATCTTTACGGTACCGATAAAAGGATGTGCAAAAAAAATAAAATAAATTTTACGTGCAAATAAAATAAATGCTGCTTAATTTATCAAGTAAGTAAAAATTGAAAATTCTTTCGACACTAGTAACATAAACCAAATTTCGACTGGATCAGACCTGTGGATGATGCACACATTCATGCTGCCGATCCCAGTTGGAGCTCCTGGAGGTCTCCTTCTTCTCTTCTGTTGACAGGTACATTTACCAAAGACAAGTAGTCTAACTAGGTAGGTCCAACTTCGAGAAAGAGGTCAATCATCGAATCCAATTCGGCTGGGCAGCGTTCGGAAAACTACGTAACATTTTCTCGTCTAAACTACCTCAGTGTCACAATTCGAAAGTCTTCGACCAGTGTGTATTATCAGTGATAACTTATGGCTCTGAAAAGTGGTGGTATGGGCCTTATGAATAAGCTCAAAGTAGTACAACGGGGTATGAGGGCTATGCTCGGGATTTATCGACGAGAAACGAATCAGAAATGAGATCCGTAGACAAACTAAAGTTACCGATATCGCCCAGCGAATTAGCACATTTATGTGGAAGTGAGCACAAAGCACACAGAACTGATGGCCGATGGGGCAGTATAGTTCTGCAGTAAAGACCACGGATCGGTAAGCGCAGCATAGGACGTCCGCCCACAAGGTAGACGATCTAAAGAAGACCGCAGAAACGCGTGAATGACAGCCGCTTCCAACCGGTCTTCATGGAAATTATTGCCAATGCCCAACAGTGTACGTCCTACGATGATAATGACACGTATTGCTCAACTGTCTCTAGTCTCTCGCTTCCAATCATTATTTTTGGGCTAGAGCCACCAGAAACATTCTCCATAACCTTAGTCTTAGAGATAAACTTTTTCGGAGAGAAGCATGACAAAGGTTTTTAAGCATACTTCGGAGATCATCCAGGGTCTTAGCGAACAATATCAAATCATCGTATGCAAATCGTAAATACTCCAATTATGTTAATACCGATCTTGTCCTAAGCAACCGTTTTTATAAGGGCTATATCAATTTGCGAGATTTGGTACGTGTATCATAGAAAATCTATGGAAACTGTACTTTGCATAAATTTGTCTTTTATTCATATAATTCCCACAAATTGATATGTCATTGCCTTAGGTATTTATTAATCTTGGTTCTGCCTACCAGGATCCTATATGGTAAAGCTGATGATCAAAAGACTAAAATAAGTATCTACTTAAAAAACTTCTCATCTCTATTCTGTGTTCGTACGTCGGAATAGCCGTTAATAAAACAGATCACGTATAAATTAAATATATCGTTTCCATTTATGTACGTATACATATGTGTATACTACACCAGAATTCATTAGCTAAGGAACTATACTATTATTACAAATGACAAAAACACAAAACACTCTCACAAGACACAAAATAAACTCATAAGCATCGCATGATAGAATTTGAACGAAAATTACTAAATTAATCAAAGGCTTATCTCAAACGGAACGCATATAAATCTGTCAAGAACATTTGTACCTACTTATATTAATTTCTAGAAAGAGTATTCCATACAGCTAGCGTTTGTAGGATCATAGCTATTAAATTTCGATGGGTAATGATGGAAACATGGGAAATAAAGGTGAGCGTTAACACTGGGTCGCACGTTCTAGGCACTGTACGGATGGGAAGCTGGCACTGTACGGGTGGCAGGTTCATCAAGATGCAGGGATGCATTGCGATAAACTTGCCAACTGTGATTGAATGTAAAGAAGTTTTGTCATATTGCCATTAGAGTACAATAGTTGTACTATGATTATTTACGAAAAAATGAAGGCAAGTTTACTATACCAAATTTCAAATGCATACATGCGATAATGTGGAGACATAATTCATGATTCTTTATATTTATTTAATTTATAGTTTTATGACCTAGACCTTCCGCTGGGCACATGGTGTTTCGCCGATACTCGCGATGTAAAGTTCTCTTTCGTTGACTCATACGACCTTCAACCAACCGCGTTATCACCCACCGATGCAGGGTTAATGCATATCGATGTCGAAGGTCTAAAACTGCGGGAAGATGAAGGATATACACTGACACCTGCTCAGAGGATCGAATTAAACGAACTAATAGTGAGTAGATCAGATTGATTTAGCCCAGAAGAACCTCCTATAAAATATGCTACTCACCGGATTCGAGTTGATTATGCTCAAGAACCGCCTCACCGCCTTACTGGCTTTCGCAGAACAGAAAGTTAGTCCTGGACCTGTAGGTACAAAAAATGCTTCAAGCTGACGTCATTGAAGAGTGCGAGTCTCCCTGGGCCTCAAATGTAGTTCTCGTGCCAAAATGAGATGGTAGCTTACGGCTCTGCGTGGAGTAGGAAGTTGAACTCGGTCTCGAAACCTGACCGATACCCTCTATCCAGGATAGAAGACGTCCTCCACGCCGCCAAGACCACAAACTACATGTCTACTCTAGATCTTTAGTCAGGGTATTTTCAGATGGCTGTCGTAGAAGAGGACAGAAACAAGACATCTTTTATCACACCCTCTGGGACATTTCGTTTTAAACGGATGCCCATGGGACTTAGAAACGCAAGTAGGTACAACGTTTCAAAGGTTGATCGACAGGTTAAAATAAAACTTATTCGTTGGAAAAGTGGCAACAGGAATGGAGGCCAAAACCGGAGCGCCATCTATCCTCCAAAGTGGCAGACCAGTCTCCATCCCAGCGTATCTCGACGTTTTGATCGTGCTATCCGAGACCTACGAGCACCACCTGGAAGACCTGGAAGCGGTGCTGGATAGGTTAGTATTGCTTAATCTAAGAGTCAACCGTAAGAAAAGTGCATTTGATTTTTCTTATAAGAAATGTATGTATGTAATGTGTAAAAGTATAAATGTTTAGAAGTATAATGAAATAAAGTAATATATTATTATTTTGATTGGAGCATATTTCCTGCGCGTACATCTTAGATGTTCTTTTATTATAGTATCTATTATCTTATTTCTTAAGTTAATCGTTTTAGGTAAAAGGACTTATTATTTATCTATAGGCATTGATACTACCTTATATCGCATTGCCTATAACTACATTTTCAGTATTTTGACAGCACTGTTGGTTCATTGGTAGTATGTTTGCTCCAAGAGCTGCAGGGCGGGGGTACAAAATGTTTGTTCTGTATCTGGGTGTTCTGTATTTATTATAAGTATGTATTTAAAAAAAACTATTTAATTATTCTATCAGTTATATGACTTCCATAGCACATGTTTTGCTTAGCTTAGGGTCAGATGGCGCTGTGTGTGATATTTATTTATATAAATTTACCGTGCCAACTAAACCTGTTTTGTTAAATCTTATAGCACAAGTTTATGTTACTTGTAAGTATCTACCTAAGAGCGTTTAGCGAGGTCGTGACTTTATCAATATACCTCTGCTACTAGCAAGGGTTTGAAATAACAACTAAAAAATACAATTACTATAATGAATTTTATTTCACTATCAAGTCACGTTAAAAATAACTAAAAAACGTAAAAAACATATGGCAGTGAGCATCAGTAAAACGAGTAATGATAGAGCGCGTCTGATGCTGCGACGCGCTCAGTCTGTAGCAATCTTCAATTCCTTTGTATTTGAGCAAGTTTCGTGTTAAGCTGGTGAAAGAGCGATCAGTCCTTTGAAGTAATCGATGCTTCGCCAGCGATCTACATTGGTTGTTTATCTACTCCCGGCTACCTTGGGGATGGAGTCACCTTCTGGCTGGAATCCGTTCTGATCAGCGATGTAGTTGATGGTCACCACCTTACCCTCGGGATCAGTGTAACTGTAGGAGCCTCGGACGATCACGACCTGGTGAGGTTTGTTCTCTTCATCCAGTGCTTCCTTCAATTCGCCGTTTTCTTGTTGTTTAATGCCGTTCTCGGTCTCGAAACTGTAGGTAATACAAGGAATCAAATCAGGTATCGAATTGTAACTTTTCTATAGTCACATATATGAGTGACCTTTGTGATGGTAAGAGATAACCTTCCATGTATTTTGACTTTTTGATTTGAATTTTGGAAAAAATCATCACAGCAGTGCGTGCGCTCATTACTTGAAAACTTTTGATGGTGGACCTTACTGGCCCCGTAACTTTGCTAATTATACAGTAGGTATCCTTAAAATCGGACTACAGTAACGTTCGCACATTATTACTTCGCGGTTGACGATTCGATGCTGCGGTGGTAGGTACCTACTTACAATAACATTATCGTTTGGATACTTTAGTTATTTTATCGTAAGTATAACTTTATAAAATAAAATTGCAGTACCTCAAAAGTGCAATCTTACCTGTATTGGTATCCACCCTCAGGCTGCTGTTGGTTCTCCGAGCGCAGAATCTTGATAAACTCTGGGGGAGCGGCGACGGCGACGGCCGCAAGGGCAAGGGCGACAACGATGATCTGTTAATAAATATCACTTGTTGAAATACCAACCATATAGGTATTATGCTAGAACAACGATCCAGAATGTGTCTTGACCTTACATGCTAAAAGGAACTTCGAGAAACCAATGCTTCATTATGCAGGCAGACATGCATATTTTGTACCTGTCTGTCTTGCCACATTAAAAATAAATTAAATGACATATTGCAAAGACGCAAATGAAAAGAAGACCAAAATCATTTATTCCACTTTAGTAGGTACTGGTAGTGCATTTTTGCACATAGAGTCCACCTGAGGAACTACCATGTGTGTAGGTAATACTCTAAATGCACTTTTCAACTATTCATCCGGCAAGCAGACGTATTAGGTGCTACGCCCCAAGTTCATGGGTAATGTTTAGGTACTATGGAATTATTGGGCAGAAAAAGATTTGATATATTATTAGAATCGAGTGGTGAACACAAGTAATGCATTGCCGCGTATTTTTAAACTGTTCAAAATATAAATTGACATCGAACTGTTAGAAGCAATCGTGGCGCTGATCATCAAATAAGCAAATTATCTCAACACTAAACTTAAAGAAAAAATATTACAATATAATATTAAAGAAACTACAACGTACCATTTTCATTTTGAATGTTTTGGTTATGTTCGGCTGCTACCAAATGTGCGACTGATGACTCTGCCTCCCTGACAAAATCTTTTATACATTTCACCCGTGATCTAACGTAATGTCAAATATACGATTTCGATATTCCGGATTCGGTCATCGTTTACAAGTATATTTGATCATTCGTCTTGTGTGTACCGAGCGATGCGTGTTCGCGACGCTGCGCAGCTTACAAGGTTTTATTCACCAATAGAAATATTTTCTTAATAATCAGTTGTCACTAAACCTCAAATTAGTACCACACAATGATAGTTCTCGGTTATAGGCCAAGGCTTTAGAGATTGCGGGACTCGAGTAGGTACCGATATTCTTTAAGTAATAAATGTTGTATCACTTATTTATTGCAAAATCATTGCCAAACTAATCTGAGTCTTTTTAATATTTTACTTGCAGTACGGGCTTATTGACAACCATCTGAGTTTAGCGCCTAATTAATGTCATTTTCGTCGGTATGTAACCAACGACAAGGAATGCTACAGGAAGAACTTTAGTACCTATAATTAAGCTGTTTCACCTTTGATCAGAAGCAAATAACTATGTAATCTATCTAGATCGATGTTTCCCATTCACATTATAGGTAAACCTATTGTTTGGTAACAAAACCGTACAAACTTAAGATCTCTTTTCGTGACATTTGTCTAAAAGAACGGGTCCTTTTTTTCTTTCCTTTTTTTTTATTCTTCAGGATAAGTATGTAGGTACTATCGGCTTTTCGAAGTTTGTTGAATTTTTTAACGTAGCATGTGGTCCTAATATGTTTTTGTAGAAAAAAATGAAGAACGCTTTTTAGGTGCCTACTTAAAGATGGCTTAAAGGTCAAATGCAGCTAGTGTCTACTAAACGCATAAGTTTGCTAAGACGACCTTCAGCATAAGTTTGCTTGACTGCTCCAGCGACCATCGATTAGGTACATGATATGTGTCTATTACATCCAAGAAATGATTAAAATAAACTAAAATACCTTCAAATCTATTCCAAACAACTAAACAACACTGTTTCATAGTAAGTATTAATCTCCTAGTGAGGTTCGGGGTAAACCACGGAGTATATTGTTATTTTAGTCTATAATTAGTTTTATGATATTATTAGTAGGTGTGTATCTAAACTTTTATTCCCATAAAAAATATCATTATATTATTGATATCATAGATTTTATAACCACAAGCATCTTCATCGTCAGCATTTTACTGTCCAGCCCTCTGCCACTTACGCGTATACCATACTATGCGCAGTTGAAAAATCTCTGAATTTAATTTTACCCGCCGCTTTGCGAATGTCGATGTCAAGATTTACATAAAAAACTATTTGTAAAATCATTTTCGTGACTTTTGAGCTCATATCGTTACTTTTTCATCAATTCCATAGTATACTATAATGTCCTTCACAAAAAGTTCGTGCTCGTCCATGACGAATAGACGGTCACGTGTGTACCAAGTTAGCACACGTATGTAGGTAACCAATATTTTTTCTTTTGTGTTTATTTATTACTAGCGGACGCTTCGCGGTTTCACCCGCGTAGTTCCCATTCCCGTGGGAATACAGGGATAAAAGTAGCCTATGTCACCCGGGGATGGTGCAGCTTCCCAACGGTGAAAGAATTTTTGTAATTGGTCCAGTAGTTTCGGAACCTATTCAATACAAACAAACAATCAAATCTTTCCTCTTTATAATAGTATACAGATTTAGTCAAAGTCAAACAAAACGTAAAACTGCTAACACCTGTGCATTTTACGAACTCGACCTGTGATAAGATAGACTGCCATAAGCGGGCGATGACACATTCCTGAAAGTTCTAATTTAGGAAAAGATCTTTTTTTTTTTATGGTTGACAGGCTAGTTGTTTGACCACAGCTCACCTGATGTTAAGTGAAGATCTATGTTCTAATTGACACTATTCTTTCGTAAACGTTACTTTTTTTCAATTCTTGACTGAGTTACAATTAACAAATAAGTAGGTACCTACTAGCAACATTTCACAAATCATAAATGATTTAAACTTTGAACTTTTAATAGCCGCCTATATTTTTACAATCTAATATAATTTGAACTTTTGAAGAACCTGTTTCATGTTTTCATGTTTATATTAATAAAATAGGAAACATTTGCCTTTTAATAAGACTTATGATATCTACCTATTTTAACAAACTCCCAAATTTCAAAACATCAGTTACTTATACTTTGTTACTTCGGAATTATCTATCGAAAGTAGCAAAGATAGCCATAGTTTCCTCTACTGCCGACAAAGTTGTACTCACGGCCACAGGATGTGGTTAGAATACCTGTGATGTGCGGTGTACGCTGTATGCTCGAAATACATGTGGCTTGTCAAATGAATTTTTAACGGGCAAGTCTTGTGAAATAAGGCAATCGATGTGTTTTTGTCAACATTTTTGTGCCGTTATACATCATGTGGAAGTTTGAAATTAATGAATACTATAGTACATATCCTGAATTATTATGCTTGGAGAAAAAATAGTTTCAAACGCTTTTCGTTTCTTGAAATTATGAAATAGAATATGGCCAAATTATTTTTAATCCGTAATCTTGACATCAAAATAATTATAGGAAAGGCGCAATTTTATAGATGCTAACTTTGATGCAGATACATTTAAGGCTTAGACCTTTTATTGTACGTTTTGTTTATTCTATTAGCAGATAAGTACGGATAGTTTGATGAAAATTTCTGATAGTGCCTGCTGAAAATCTCTTTTCTGCGTTACGTCTGTTGCTGTTTTATTTTGGTAGGCGCTACAAACCATCGAGAATCTCTGAATCTGACAATCTAACGTCACGAGTCTCGTGGTCGTGTATAGCACGTCACGAGAGGGCGCGCGGTGGCGGCGGTACCGAGCACCGCGCGCATGCTTCCCGCCCGTTTTGTATTTGACACTTGACACTGGCAAGTATTCAAAACGCGATGCCAAAACAAAAAAAAAACTTCTGTCATAATGTAACAGATAATCAATGTAAAATCCGCTTCCGGCAATAGGAATAAACATTCTGTCTCCTTCTTGCTCGTGGCTATAGTAATTTAACTCTCCTTATCTATTTTAGCGTGACGTCAATGTATTCAAATCTAACGTCAGACGTATGTACGTCTGTGTGAGTGGAAAATATCAATGTAGGTGTTCAAGCAGAAGTTCCCACGGTCGAGGACTTGGCCCTTAAATAATTAGGTACGTAATAATTATCTACGTCATTTACGAGGTAAGCTTCAAAGTTCCGTTTTTATTTTTATGTACATTTTTTACGGTAAAAAGTAACTAGACAAACGAAACGCTCTCCTAATAGTAAGATTCTATTGCAATGGTACCCTAAACAGAAATCCTCTAGACTTTGCTTTGTTAGAGAGTTAAAATGTCCAAAGTACCAGTAGGTACTTGAATGAGCTCATTACTTTGAGGCATTCGATAGTGAGTCTCATTAGCAATGTGATTTCGCTAGCTTCCCCTAACCGTTTAATCCTTGTTTGGCAACAGAATATCTAATAGGTATAACAGTTGAAACCTAGGTAGGTACTAGACCATCTCCAGTTAAGAAAACTTTTAAAAGAGATGCCTATTTAGTTATCAAATAAAAAACCTAGCACAAAAACTTTTGGAAAAAAATGCGTTGCTAACGTGTGCAATACTAACGTAAGAAATAATAAAAAATGTCATTTCCGATTAGATGTAGAACATCTATACGTACCTACCATTTACATATTATTTTCATCTGATACGAACGTAGGTATTCTTTGAAAGTTTTTGTGCTGAGGGCTCAATCTTCACGCAGTGAAAAGGCCTCAATTACGAAGGAATAGTACCTAATTACCTAATGACCTCCATTGTTTTGATTATTGTCTCGCTCGCAAAGATAATCGCTAAACGTTGACCGAAGTGGATATTGCATTCTTGTAATAGTAAATTATTCATAGGTGCCATACTATTCATAATCCCCACTGAACATCAGGCGAGCGCACTAAAGCCCCAAACTAAACGAAACAGAATAAAATAAATAATAAATATCAGAATGGACATTTCACAGAGTGTAGGTAGGTAGGTGCTCTAGTCCCAAACTAACAAAAATTTAAACAGGAGGCAGATAAATAATAGATATTTTAATTTATAATAATTATAATACACATCCAAACACAAAGCAAAGATTAGTTTTCGCAACTATTTTCAGAACCATAATCTGTATAGGTACGACTAACACGGCTGGCTTCTGTTATAATTAAATTACTATTTGTGTAGGTCAGCTTATATTTACAAACATTACGGCCCTGTTGGTTCATTGGTTAACTGCTCCAAGAGCTGAAGGGCGTAGGCTCGATTCCCACCCAGGACAAGAATTCTGTGAAAAAAAAAAAATGTTTTTTTCTGTGTCTGGGTGTAGGTACTGTATGTAGGTATTATAAGTATGTATTAAAACAATATTTAAGTATTCTATCAGTTATGTCTTCCATAGTACAAGCTTTGCTTAGTTTGGGGTCAGATGGCGCTATGTGTAATGTCCTATGATATTTATTTATTCAATCATACAACAGCTATAATTTAATTATATGTAAAAACCGCGTATAAGCAATAAAAATGGATATGGCCATCAATTTATCTACACCAATATTACAAAGAATTTGTATGTTTGTAACGAATAAGCTCAAAAACTACTGAACCGATTTCAATAATTCTTTCGCCGTTGGGAAGGCAGTTACACAATCCTCGAGTGACATATGCTACTTTTTATCCCTGTATTCCCACGGGAACGGGAACTACGCGTGTGAAACCGCGAGGCATCTGCTAATTAATCAATAAAAGTATAAAAGGTTGCTCATAATAAAAATAATAGTTCAAACATCTTAGCATATCATTAGATTCAACAATGGCAAAAAAAACATTTGCTATTGGGTTATAAAGCTTGTCCCGGCTTGGTATGCAAGACACAAATAAAAGTGATGTGCTCTTAACCTTTCCAGAGGTCGGATCCATACTTTAGGTACATCGTGAAATTACAATTCAAGGCCGTCTAGTTTTTACAATAGCGGCAGGTAGGTAGATGTGTAATGCTGAGCTTTATTAACTACTAATTAAACACCGAGGCCTCCGATGCCACATCTATGACATATGAGTGTTCTCGCGACAACGCCGAATCGGGAGATTAAACCGGAAATTTATTCCATATCTACCTATAGGTACGCCACGAAATTTTACATAGGTAAACAATTGTTTTTTTTTTATACAATATAGGTTCGCGTTTGTAAGGTAAATAATTGTTTTTTTTTTATACAATATAGGTTCGCGTTTGACCACACCCTGCCTGATGTTAAACAGGATGCAGTCCTAGATGAAGCACGCTCACCTAGAAAAAAAAAACCTGTTTGCTCTAGATTTGAAGACACCTAAATTGTACTTCGCGGGAAAACAGTCGCTGGCAGAGAGAGTTCCACATCCTCGCTGTGCGTATGAAGAATGTGGAATCGGAGCTCTTAGTCCGTACGTGGGGAATATCCACCATGCATGGATGGCGCTTAGACCTGGTCTGCCTAGCCGTCCGATAATAGAAAAGGGCTGGCGGAACCAAATTGTGCAATTCCATGGCACACTCCCCGAAATGTATCCGATAGATGATAGACAATTGTACATACGTAATGCCTTTTTTATAATCATAAGCAATGATCGCGCCCCTAAGGCTCTAACATAATATTAATTAACGTAAGTAATTTATGTTGCACGTGAACGATAGAGAAATGTTTGAAAACAGCCGGCTGTTGAGACAACTGTTTTTATACATTTGACTTTTCGTTTACGTACCTACCTAGGTAGGTACTACGTAAATTGATACGCTAGAACTCATCTCACAATAAAATATAGCTCTTTTAGAAGGATCTTATCAACACATCAGTGTTCTTTATACTTTTAGCACGTTTCCTGTCCCAAACAAAAAGCTACACGTTCAAGACTTTTTGCAAAATACTGCTTTTATATTGTCAGAAGAAAACAAAAGTAAATAAAAAGAATTTTTTAAAACTGGGGGTAGGTATTACTGCCCTAAAACACATGGCTCATGAGCGTAGAGGGTCGTTTTTGTTCCTGCATGTTCATAATCCATATTATGTGGTTCAGGGATGTTTTTACATTTTTTACGGGTTTTTATAAATATGTATTTATTGTTTACACTTTATTTATACAATTTATATAAGTTTACAGTGTTTACAAACTTACAATAATGATAGTACGTATATCTACCAACATGTCAGTGTCCAATATTTTTTTTAGGCACGTGTCACGAGTGCCTGTCCGTTATTTTTGTATTTGCTAGTGATATTAATATTATTATTTATATGCAATAATAATAATAATATACAGCCCTTAAACATTTTTAAAGACGGAATAAAGCTGCATAACTTGTCACAATGCTGAGTTGTCATTGCTGTTAGTCGGATTAGTTATGTTTATGTACGTCGCTGCCGATGTTGGTTTTTATTTTACTTTTGTTTTGTTTATATATATATATATATATATATATATGATGGTGGGATGGTGACGTCGACGAGCACTGCCCGGCGTTGGGCTCAGTCGACCACCACGACATCTAGCTTATTGGCGACAATAGTCCTGTCCGTGATGATAGACCGGTCCCAACAGAGCATACATTATTATTTACCTATGTTTAATTTTTAATTATTTTTCTTATTAGTGTTACATCTCCCATCTGTTCCTTATGTCATCTATAGTGTTTTTCTTTTCTTGGTTGCCTGGACTAAATCGCTCTGAACGATAAGGCCGCCGCGCCACTTGTGGCACAAGTTAATAAGGTTCTTTTGTTCTCTGTTTTTTTTTTCCTGTTTTTGGTGTGCACAATAAAGAGTTCTATCTATGTATAATTTTGAAATAATTGTGATTTCATTTTATTTCAGTTCTAACGTTTTCGCGTTTGACTATAAGATGGACTTAGCACGTCCCATGCAAATATAGTATAGTACCAGCGCGTCCCGTAGAAATATTCGAAATTGTATGTGTACCATGACCAACGTCGCCAGACGCCCCGATATTTAAATCAAAATTAAATGTCCCGCGCGGGAATGGCTTAGTCCCGCTTATCGGGGAATAACTCGACCGTACCTGCAGCGTGCTGAGGAAGCGCGTGTGGGTGGCACAGACAAAATGTGGACTGTCCCGCTTTCGACGAAAGAATCCCGCTTTTTTCACTCAAAAAATTCCGAAATCCCGACTTGAAAGCCTGGCAACGCTGACCCTGACACACATATGGCTCAGGAACGTATGCTTTCCAAACGCAAGTTTCCTGAGACGCATGTGGTGACAGGAAACGTGCTAGACCTAGATATGATTGTGTCATCAATGATCCTCTGTATCATTTACCTTGCTGGACTGGGTGGACCCTGAACTTGCACGGTGATACCATAGAATCCTTATTTGTCACAGAAATTAACTTGAGAATGGCGGTTGAATACATAAATAAATTGGCAGTAAGCTGAATATTATTTGCACATGATAATGTATTCATGTTACTTTAAATTACTAAATTTAGTACAAAACAGGGATTTTCTCTTCCGATAATAAAAAAACTAATTTTTAATACATACTTAATATATTTCAATCGTGCATTCTATACAAAATTATATCATCAAATAAAAATCACTCGGGACACTATAAGTTGCAAACATTATTTTTAATTTTATACGCTACATATTCATGGAGATCAATACAATAAATAATGATAGTATATTAGAAAACAAACGCTTCTAGAAACTTATTTACCAAGTTAATCGCATAACATGATCAGTCTTTCGTTTTGATGACTTAATGAAGCCGAGAAATTGGAGCTCTGCCACGGCTCTTGTAAATCTTAACCTGGAAAAAATAATACTAAAATTAAATCTTGTTTAATCTTAAATTAGGTATTTGAGCATTAAATTCTAGGAATGTGAACAAATCTTGAACGAACCGGTTGTCGTGTCGATGTGAAACATTGTTAATATACATTATATACTAAATTATTGTATCGTCGAATACTTCGTCCAGGTGATACAAACATTTTGGACGAAGTCTGATGACGGCGCCGGAAGGTGGACAGTGAAACTTTTCAGTTGCTCCAATAACAAATAATATAATATGAATAGTATCTCTATTAATATTCATCATTCATATCATCCATACAAACGGCATGAAGATAAATCGAGATTTTATTATTTCATGTAGTTACATATGTCTAGGCACCACTCCACCACCACCAACCACCCGTGTAAGTTTTGCACTTTACGACTCTTAGATTAGAATGAAATAATTTCGGTATTGCACACTTAATTTTTTTATTGATCTCAGTTATAAACTTATTTAATCTGTGCCCTAGGTAAAAGTTTAACCTGTTTATTGTTAGTATTAGAAAACTTGCAGACCTACGTAGACGATTATATGTTTTACCTGCTTAGAGACTTCTAAAACTATCCACAAAATGACATACATTGAGTAAATTTATTTTGCATAATTTGCGACTTTATAATAATCTATGATTAATGTCGTATAAGCATGCCTGAAAGCTACATCGTACGACCACGACCTCTCTATTATACGTTTATTTTTTTATTTATATATACTATATACCAATAAGTTTTTTTTTTCTTTGTTTTATGTTTATTTTATTTTGTATGTATTTATTGTTAATTATGTAGAAATGTGTTTTATGTCACAAATTAAGTGTTGTCTATTGTCTATCATAATAATAAGGCTTGTACTATTTATAGTTTTTTTTTTCTATAAGTGTCTGACAAAATATAGACTATTTATGTATATCGATAATTGTGTTGGATAGCAATACGCTACGATTAGTTCCGAGTATACACAAACGAGATTTACAGATTCATGTAGGTACAATATAACTAGATATAATGTTTCAAGTTAGTTAATGTGTTTCTCAGAAATTGTCGTGTGCTTTAATTCAAAGTATGTATAGGTTACAACTCGCCTTGCCGTAAATTAGATCAAGATCCAAGGAATTAATTATATTATGGCGAAAACATTGTTTAACGTACGTTAAGTTTAGTACAGCTGCAAAACTATAAAGAAATTATTCTCAAGCCGTTTGGTTACTTTGAGTCGGCTGGATAGAAGGTTGTGTTTTAATATTAAATACCAACATAAAACACGTGTGTATAGAGGTCAATGTTGTCACCTCACATCGTCGGTGTTTCACACTGAGATTTTGATGATTAAATAACGACCGAAAATTAATTTCAAAAGTCAAAGTATTGAATGTGACCTCTACATTCTCGTATACAACAGAGCATTTTTTTATAATGACTGGATGTCTTTTATTTCATATTTTTGCTGCAAATGTCTAAAATCCCCTAACTTTACCCCGACTTCCTTTGCCAAATTTTCCTTATTTTTTCATATTTTCAAAATTTGAGATTGTAACACTTAGAGTTTATGCCTTATTTAATGTATGTTTAGCACTAGTTTTGCATCTGCTGTCGTCTAACATCACAGGCATATAAGTTAAGTACATAACAATATACTAGTAGTTGTAGGTGCCTGTAGTAGTAGAACGACACTTCTAAGTTGTTATTGACAATACATAAGAAAGGATACATAAAGAGCACGAAATACTTTTAAGTCATATTTGATCAATTTAAATTTATAATTAAATAACTTAACATTTTGAATGAAAAAATAAATAAACTCACATAAAACTCTTTTTTTGGGCAGTCGTATAAAAACACGACTGCATTAAAATAATTAAGCAAAACTGCTCCCATATCGATATTTATCAAAAAATTAAAGGCTGTGTCGACCCTCGACACGGTGTAAGGAATCCAACGATACACATACATCCATCTTTTCAGTTTTAAAAAAGTTACGGTAGAATAAAGAAATTTAACAGGTTAAGGCCAGCAGGAAAATTTTCGTTTTACTTAAAGGATCGATCTGAAAGCATATAAAAATATAATAAACTAGCGGACGCCTCGCGGTTTAGCCCGCGTAGTACCCGTTTCCGTGAGAATATAGGGATAAAAATATGCCACCCGGGGATAGCGTAGCTTCCTAACGGTGAAAGAATTTTTGAAATAGGTCCAGTAGTTTTGGAGCCTATTCATTACAAACAAACAATTAAATCTTTCCTCTTTATAATAGTATAGAATAGATAGATAACATATTCTCAAGTTGGTTGATAAATGACGGAGTTCGGAGAAAAAAACATTAAAAAGAAACAATTGAATTACGAACCTCTTTCTTTTTTACAAAGAAAAGAAAAAGCGGGGACATCTATTATACAGCCGTTTACATGAAGTGACAATGTCGCACACAGCTAGCTTGACCTGACGATACTAAGCTAGCTAGCTATAGATACATAGTAAACGCCCATCTACTTATATTTTCCGTTAAAATGCAATTACTTGGGGCATACTTCACACACAACATTAATTACACGAAGCGGAATGCAAACTTTTATCGGCGCAACATTTAATCGGCGACTGAAGGCATCTGTTACAGAACTATACCGAGTGTTTTTTTTTTTGTGATTATAATAATATTCTTCATCCGTATTCTAAATTTCAGATTTTGGAAAGTTCTTGTACGATGTACCCCTTTTTTACAAGTTTAAAACGTCGCGCGTCACCGTCACAACCGTCAGTCACGGTTACAAGTTTTTGGATGACTGACGATCGTAAAACTTATTTTCAATTAATATACTACTTGCAATTGAATGTCACGTTTTTTAAATTTGTTGAGAGTAACATAACTTTTTTAGAAAATTAAAGCCGCGCCAAATGCTAACGAAACCGATGACTGACGACATGCTCACTCGACAATGTTCATTTCTTCTATATTCCTTCACTCCACCAATGTGAAGTGATATTACAAAATCGTTAAAAAATGCTTGCAATTTTTGGTCGCTTGCCTCTCGGTGTATAAGGAGGAGCTTCTTAATTCGATTGTTTTTATTTATGTTTGTTACTTCAGGGCTTTATCATTCATAAACCGATTTGCAAAGCTCTTTCTTCATTTGTAAGTATTTACTTTCAGATTGGTTCATCAAAATCGGTTTAGTAGTTTGATTTTTAACTCCGTCAGGAACTCCGTATTAAAACAAAAACAACACCTAGCCGTGTGGCTTAGTGAAATAAAGTCGGTTTTTGTATTTTTTTTCTAAAAAATATGCTGCAATGGTCATGGACATGCGTTTTCATTTACTATCAGGAGAGCGTCTCGCTCATCGGATTACTTTAACATAAAAACAGATACCAATTATTATCCAACAGAACAATAAGAAGTTGATCAAATATATACAAATTTTACGAAAGCTTTTGACCCTGTTAACTATGTTAATGTCCTTATTAAGATACATCACTTAGGTGGTCATGCTTCATCGCTGGTTTCGTACGTACCTATCTAATGAGTTGCAATCAACTGGTAGCCTTGTAAGGTTACAAGTCTATCCCATTTGAACCAACATCAGGAGTACCCCAGGGTTCAAACCTAGGTCTCTTTTTTTTTGGTGTTTATTAATGATCTCTTACATAAAATGTTTTGTCCGTTTACCTTTTATGCTGATGATAATAAATTATTTATTCATGATATTAATTTCATTCTATAAGTAGAATGCTAAAGACGTATACAGTCTGTCAGAATGGTGTAAAAGGAACAACATGTCTCTAAACATTACATTCACGCACAAAAAGAACTAAATCCAATATTCTATTGAAAGTGACAAATTCGATAAAGTCAGTGTAGTACGTGATTTAGGCGTATGGTTCACCATTTCGCTTTGTTTCAAATTACATTACAATACTACAGCAGCTAAAGCAAGTAGAATGTTAGGCTTCGTAACACAAAAACCTTTTAAACGACATGATTCATTTAAATTCTCTGTACATAATTTGTTAGATACTAGAACAAGTAGAATATTTTTCCTCTGTTTTGCCACTAATTTACAAGGTAGATGCTACAAGGTAGAATGAGGTAAATACAACGGAGATTTTTAAGAGACTTCTGTATTGGACAAAGTTTAAAAAGAGGTATATCAGAATACAACGTAATTTCAATCTTCAAATTCTGATACACTGATGTAAAATTATCGACATGGGTCTAGTCTTTAAGATCGCAAATGGTATACCAGGCGAATAATTACTAATTAATGTTGATTTTGCTATTCGCAAAGTATCTGCTTGAAGACCATCACGCGCACCTTTTAGTGTTCCGCATATATAATACGATATATGACGTCAACGATCCTCTTCATCGTATGTGTGACATATAATTATTTATGTAATGTTTGTGATGAGCTTAATCTTAGTTTATTCAACTACAAAAACAGAATTACCTAATAACATAATTTTCTAAACTTGATGTAATTTTTATCACATTTTTTTTTATTGCCTCCCCATTATGGCAGCAAACTTAAAGACGTATTCACGTCAAAATACTTACTGTAGTACAGGGTCTTGATGGGCCGTTTCTTCGTGTTCGGGGCTAAGGACGGCTGCGAAGGCCTGTAGCCAGTCGTACAGGTTGATATGGGTCCCACACTCCCGGTGCAGCTTGTAAGCCAGACACACGTCCGGTAGCGTGCCTACGACGCTCTCCGCGGACGGCAACGCGCAACAATAACACTGCACACATACATTACATAAGAACAGGTATAGGTAATATGTTATTAGAACAGATATTCAAACAGTACAACATAAAATCGGGCGACTTGCTAGTATCATGTGGTGTGTAGATGGTTACAGTGTAAATCTGCCGCCAAGCATCTAACGGTGTGTTCCGGCAGTCTCACTTGAGAGCCAGTTCCATTCCAGGCTAGGTGTGCTTTAACATCTTCGAACACACCGTCACTTAACACCAGGTGAGCTGTGGTGAAACACCAAGCCTGTCAACCATAAAAAAAACTTTGACTAACTATAACTAGACCTGGTTTTCTTGATATTTTCATAAGACACTTGAAATGACACTAGCAATATTCATCTGCTCAACGACCTGCTTGCTCACCAACCACAATTAGATGTATTTGCCGACAAAATTGACTTATTCATGTGCTGTGCTGTCGCCTTCATTGGTGATAGCAACAATAGTAAATAAATAATAATAATGTATTTATTATTAATTTTATTTAATTTATTTATTTAGTAGGTATACATAAGTTATTTTGAATTGTATTTTTATGTAATGTTGACTCTCTGTGCGCTTTAGAGTAATCTGTTGTACAATAAATAAATAAATATATTATACAAAGTAAGTAGCAAAGTAAATAAGAAATAGTGCATGCAAAAAGTACTATACCTGAAGATAGTGTGCAGGATTACTAAGGCCCGTATGCAGTGCGCCGCGCGGCGAACCCACGATCTGTTTTTTGACACTCGATACGTCGCTAAAGAACAGAATTTCATGGAAGGCTTGCGTATGCGGCGGCTGCAACCCTTTACTGAACATTTCTTCTAAGTACCCCACGAACCTTGAGCGGACCATCTCGAACTCCGACTGAAGTTTATCTGCTTTTGTTGCTTTGAGCAATTTCTGAAATATAATTTCATTATAACTTTTCAAACTTTCAGCCCATAATCGCTCACTGCTGTGCATAGGTTTTTCAAATAAAATTTATTCCGAAATAGGTAAATAATATCTGCCTTAAGAGCTGAAGGGCGTGGGTTCGATTCCCGCTCAGGACAAACATTTTATGTATCAACAAATTTAATGTTTGTTCTGTGTCTGGGTGTTCTGTATGTATTATAAGTATGTATTTACAAAAAAAAGTATATATATATATGTATTCTATCAGTTATCTGACTTCCATCGCACAAGCTCTGCTTAGTTTGGGCTCAGATGGCGTAGTGTGTAACGTCCTACGATATTTATTTATAACCATAAAAAGATCACCACGTAATTGAACACGTAGGTAATTCAGTCAGCTCGTGATTACAGATATTGTAACAATTTATTTATATAATAGATAGGCTTGCGTTTGACCGTCATCCCGCCTGATGTTAAGCGAAGTTGCGGTCTACGATGGAGCACGCTTACCTAGAAGAAACCGATTCACTCGCGACTTGAAGGTACCCAGACTGTATTCATCGGGGAACACCCACTCGGGCAGCAGATTCTGGTACGTATGAAGAAAACATACGTACCGCTTATAACATGGCCAAAACGTAGAGACAAATAACTAAAACTAACAGATGATGATGACAAATATAAAACATCGTAAGGAAACCATAGCATGGTGGTAAGGTACCTTCTAGTACACGGTTGTTTAGCTACCACCACCAAGTTGAAAATCTGCCGCCAAGCAATTAATGGTATGTTCCGGCAGCCTTACTCGAGTGCCAAATCCCATTCCAATGTGATAGCCATCTTGTAGCAAATCTCTCTCATTCTGGCATCATAATAGATCTGGTCATTTTCGCGGTAAATTTTAATTGGTTTTTTAAATACACTAAATTTTCAAATTTAATCTACTACTAGTCCATTGACTGCCCTGTCAGCTCATTCTATAGTAGTAGGTACTACTAAAGTGTACAACATTTAGTAGTAGTGGTTCTTGAGCTGTAGAGTATGAGTTGCATTTTAATCAAGGATAAGCACTTAAGTAAAGAACAGAGACGCTTGTTCAGTTTCCGGGTGGTTCTATAAGTACAGTTTAAATGGATTTACAACAATAAAAAAGTATTTAATGGCAATAGAAATGACTGCAAAAAAATCGTGTTAAGCTTCTAACCTCTTTCAATTTATATCTGTTCCCAGCATGAGTGTTTTCTTCATCTTCGTCGGAATCTGTATTTTTAATTAAAAATGTAGTTTCTGTGTTCGCGTTCTCAATTTGCCTTAAAAACGTTAGCAAATGTACTCTAGTAATTTTCGCAAAGTTCTCCCCAAGATCATTGCTTAGACGCATACTGCTCATATTGTTCTTTGTAGGCGTGGAACGAAGAGCTCTGATTGGCGAATCAATTTGCAAATACGAGTTGACTATTTTCAAAGCATTTTTGATAGTTTCAACCAATCTCACTTGCGACTGGAAACCGAGCAACTGCATACTTTCTTTGAAAGCTTCCGTGTCGGTAATTTTTTCTACAGCACATTTGGTATAGATTTCCCGAACCTGAAAATTTGAGCAATTATCAAGAAAATCACCAGATGACAATGTCATGTTATTCACATAAATATTACCTACTGTTGGATTAGCAAAGCCGTTAGATGACAGTTCGGTGTGTACAAACCAAAAGTGTTCAATAGTATTGCAAAGGCAGTTTGTGAGAACGTTGATCATTTAAATTCTCAACGTTTGCACTGGTATTTTGTTCGACGAACAAAAATCATAAAGATTTGTTTAATCTTTATGATTTTTGTTTTTTTTTAATGCAATACCAGTTTGAACATAAAAATCAATAACACTACTATATCATGTTCAATATATTTACTTCGTTGCAGATTTCCATAGCAGGATGTCGTCTAGGTAGGTACCACCGCTGTACCAGATATTCTACCGTCAAGCAGTAGTGTGTATATTACTGTGTGCAGCAAGCGAAATTACTGGGCTGTTGAGAGTAACCATTGAAAGTCTCAAAGTAATGCGCGCCAAAGCAGCGATGCCCCGGATTTTGTTTTGCAACTCAAAGTACTGTGTATTGACGGCATTCCCATGACGCGTTATCTCTTACGTTCTCATAAGGAGAACGTATCGTCCGTCTCATTACTTATATATTTAAAAAAAAACAATTTACTAAGGCAGATAACGGTTTGTGAAGATACATAGTCCGTGAAGTGAGCAACTAGTTTAATAATTTCGCGTTCAAGATTTTAATTGTCTACTGTCTCTTGAATATTATATACTTATATCTACTTACAACAGTTTATTTCCTGACGTGTCGCCGCGTGAAAAAAATAAACAGCCGTTATAACATAATGAAAGAATTGATTAAAAAAAATAACTTTTTGGTTCCATGTATACTTACAGACTTTCCCATTACGCTTTTCGGAATGTCCTTTACAAATGCGCAGAGCAATCTCACACACAGATATAAGCTATATAAATAGTCGTGGAGCCTGGCCATTTCTTTGAGCAAAGTTTCCCTGAAGAAGTTGTCATCTTTAAATAGTTTAATTTTGGTTCTACAGTCGTGGTTCTCGAAGTAAGACCTGAACGATAGCAGCTGTCTAATACTTTCCAGATCTTCAGTGTTTAAATTCATTACTGCTTCGTCGATATGGTTTCGATCACAGCACAGCGACTTCAGATTGTCGCCGTAGTAATGCTCCATCATGCAGTACTGTAAAATTATTCATAAATATTTGTAAAGCTAAAAAAATTTAAAGTTTGTCAACTGTTAAGCTAGAGAAATTCGACAATGGTAAATGTAACTGTATCCAAACGTTAAGATTGAAATTCAGGTTCTAGTAAATAAGTCGTATAGAATTTGAGTGTATGTGAGGTTACAGAGTTAATGAGACTTCCTCGAAATGAATAGGTAACGGTTTTGCCGGGAACGCAAAAAGCCGTGTGATTTTCCAAAACTTGGCGTTTCTCCGACTTAGTGTTTTACACTCGGAAAATAGTCGTATGTTATTAATTAAGTGCTGAATTACATGCGTAATAGAAAAGTTTTAAATCTAATATTATGAAACATGTTTTTTCGTGTTGCTTCCAAAACTTTGCGGAAGCTTGTTGTAAAGTTGACATTTTTTTACTAAGGCATAACCAGGCTCGACCATCACTTGCTTTGTGTAACTTGGATTCATTTCACATAATATTTTAAAATACTTAAAAATGTCGAAATACTCGACAAGGACAAAACACAAAGTGCGACGCCAAAAACAAAACAGAATTAAAGTGATGGCACAGTGATGATTTGAACTTAGTTTTAACTTTCAGAGTAGATAGTTAATGGTCATGGAGTCATGGCATTATTTCTTTCTATTGCAAGAGTCACTTTCGTTTTTATATTTTTACCAGACTATGGAAACCCCTAACGGAATGGTCGAGTTTTTAGCAGTCTTATGTACGTTTAAACTACTCACCCAATGTTTGCGAATGACAACCGGAACATAATAACGAACCGACTTTGGAGTTTTGGCGGGAACGCGGGAAGAGTCGTGTCGCTCTGTTGTATTTTTTTCCAAAACTAGTGTTTTGTCGAGTGTTTATGCATAAAAATGGTGGTAAAAATCGATTGACACTTAGTCAATCGATTCGTTATTATGTTCCGGTTGTCATAGTCAACATCTTCGCTCTTTGATTATAGTTTTTTTTTCCTCATAGTCGGATTACATTATAGTCAAATTCTTATTGCTTGTTACATTAAAAAAAAATGCCTAACTAGTAATTAAATATTTACATCCAGATTACCTTAATGCTTTGAATCAGACCCGTAACAGAGAAATCATAAAACAGGAACACATCTGTGAGCAGTTCAAATGATTTTCCGGATAGATGAAAAGGACTAGTGTGGGTCAAGAAAATGTCTTCAAGAACCTGGAAATATAAGTGACATTATATAATAGCGTATGAATATGAAAAGAACGTCACTTCAACTAAGAATATTGTTATTTTATCATAACCACAAAATTGCTAGAATAATATTATGATTAAATTTAAGGTGGAAAAGGTGTCATCATGACAATGTACTTACTTGGTTCATATACACAGGTGATGAGTGCGTGTGGAATACTTTGATTAGCAGCTTCGAAGAGACATGGTAAGGGAACGACTTGTGCAGTGCCGACACTGATGTAGCCACGCCAAAAACAAGCACTATTGGCAGGATGGGCACATATGAACTGAGAAAGAAAGACGCATTTTATTCGTTTTTTTAAGAACAATTAGTCTTGCGTTTGACCGCCATCTCATCTGATGTTCAGTGAAAAACGATAAAGTACGTAAGCTATGATACCGATGTAGACTCAACTTGAAAACACCCAGATTGTATCTATTAGGGAACACTGGAGTGGTGGTGTATTACTCTGGTAGATAATTAGTTACAAATTCTTATAATTTCAATTTGTATGATATATGTCAGTGACATGAATTTATCTTTTTTTTTTAATGTAATAAATAATGAGACGAAAAAGGCGCTGTCCTGATGGTAAGAGATAACGCCTGTCCATGACCATCGCAGCGATACACAGAACTCTGAACAAAACAAAGTCCAAGGCATCGCTGCTTTGGCGCTCATTACTTTGGAGACTTTCGATGGTTAGTCTCAACAACCCAGTAATTTCGCTAGCTGCAGTACCCTTCAAACCGGAACACAGTAATGTTTACACACTACTGCTTAGCGGCAGAATAACTGGTACTGCGGTGGTACCTACCTAGACGACCTCCTGCTAAGGAGATCTACCACCAAGTATATCTCTCATATACTCTTATTATTATGTAAGTAGTAAGTATAATCATCGAAAAGTCGTCGTATGTCAACAATATTTGGTCGTGGTTTAGTCTGGAATTTTAAAGAACTTACTACAAAATTCCGGACGAATCATACTAGACACAAAAATATACTAACTAAAAGTTGCACTCACGATTTATAGTACAGTTATTTTTTATTTTTATTCAGGATAATTATAATAATTACCACTTCTTTAAATAAATTGTAATGGCTTCTAATGTACGTATAAAATTTGATATGAGAGATTAAAATTGTATTAAAATACCGTGTGGTATTGATTACAGGCCTTCAACCTCAGAGGCCAGTCGTCAATCTTCAAATGTTCATGTCTATCACAAGCACTTATTTATGGTTCATGTCTCATGAAGACTACAACTCACAACTTTTTTTTTGTTTTTTTTAATAGTTGACAGGCTAGTTGTTTGACCACAGCTCACCTGATGTCAAGTGAAGGTGTGGTCGAAGATGGTAAAGCACACCTAGCCTGGAATGCAACTGGCTCTCAAGTGAGGCTGCCGGAACACACCGTTAGATGCTTGGCGGCAGATTTTCAACTTGAGGGTGGTAGCTAGCCAGCCGAGTACTAAAGTACCCTACCACCATGCTTTGGTTTCCTCACGATGTTTTCCTTCACCGGCAGTTCAAGCTCATTGTTGGGGTTTGAACCCACGCCCTTCGGCATGCGAACCTACCGCGCTAACCACTGAGCTATCATCGCTACAAAAATACCTAAGATACAGCCGATTAGTTCATATTTAAGCTGTAAAGGAATATTCTTATGCACACAGAGCAGTGCAGTGTATATATTTATTGTTCTATGTGGTAAAAGCTGGTAATCATGCAAAAAAAACAAGGCCAATCTTACCTGAGTATCATGACAAAGTCCTGAAGTATATTACAGTTGAAGCTCTCGAAGTCTGGTATAATAATCACCAATGTCCGCCTAGTTACACTGTGCTTCTTTTTTCTCGGTGACATGCTTGTGTCCGTCGACTGGTACCAGTTATTAAGAGTCCTCATTGTGCACTGATTTTTTCTAAGCTTTAGTTTATTATAATCCTCAACTGAAGTATCCTGTTAATAATGTTTTGTTTTAAAAATTATGTCATAACTGACAATTATTTTTAAGTATAATAGTATAAGAAATAGAAACGTTTTTCATTTTTTAACAGATTGTGTAATTATATACTATACACTCTATATATAATATCGTAGGACTAGCACACAGCGCCATCTGGCCCCAAACTAAGCAGAGCTTATGTGATGGAAGTCAGATAACTGATAGAATACATAAATACTTTTTTCTTTTTTTTTTTGTAAATTTATAATACATACAGAAAACCCAGACACAGAACAAACATTTGTTTATTCGCAAAATGTTTGGCCTGAGTGGGAATCGAACCCACGCCCTACAGATCTTGGAGCAGATATACTACCAATGAACCAACAGGGATGTCAAACTAGTTAGTAGTTCTATACAAAATAATCAACAAATCATGTTTACCAGAGCACCATGTCCTTTAATTAACTGCCATACTGCATGTTCCACTAAATGTTTAACACTGGATGCATCTTGTGAGTTTACTAAGGCCACATGTGGGGTGATTTCTTCACTGAAAATTAATGTCGAAAAAATGAATAATCCGGACTGTTCATTGAATTAGCATTGTGAAATATGACATGATTTATAAACTTTTCTCTTTTTCCCTGTGACTTGGCTTCATGCATTAGTAATAGGGAAAAAGAAACTACACAAGCAAGCTCTTTACCAAATCTTTTTACTAAAAACTCAAACAGACTTTCGATGTCCTTAAAAAACTATGCTGACTACAAAATGCAGATGTTTTTTGTCAATCATTTTGCTTCTCTTGATATATTTAATATTTAGAGTAGTAAGATTGGGCTTGGGATTCGGGCTAAGCCGAAATAAAGTCATTGTAATCAACAATTTGAACATTTACTATGGGCTCCATACATTCAGTCAAAAGTCAACATACTTTTTCTATAACAGCTTTTTAGATCAGGGCTATCCAGACAATGGCCCGCGGTTTGTTTTCATGCGACCCGCGACGTACATTTTTATCAGTTTTGGTCATTAATAGTTTGAATAATACAATTCTTTGGTAAAACATAATATAATCAATATTTGTGTCCATACTGGACATTGCGACAATTGATATCCATATGATTGTTAAAGATAAATTAACGAAAAACTAATAAACGTATAAAGAAATTATTACCCTGTACTTTTTTTACTTGAAAACTATTTTTTTTTCCGCGACCCTCCAGTTTCTGTAGTAAATTGAATTAGCCCGCGAAGGTATGTAATTTGGACAGCCCTGTTTTAGATCATCAAATCATTTTTCACGATTTCAGAGAGTCGAGTTGTGTTTATATTATTTTTACCTATCTATATGTCCTATATATGTAACATATTTAAATATTTTTTTTTATGTGAAAAATAATGAGACAAAACGTGACGCTCTCCTGATGGTAAGAGATAACGCCTGTCCATGACCATTGCAGCGATACACAGAACTTTGATTAACAAAAACAAAGTCCAGGGCATCGCTGCTTTGGTGCAAATGACTGGTCGATGAAATTTCTGTTATCTGTGAATTTGTGTTCTGTGTTCTGTTATCTGTGACATTGGAATAATTAAATATCTTCCAATCAAGAGTCAGAAACTGTGATAATTTTTAAAACAAAAATCTAGGCTGGCATTAACAGTTTATGTCACTTACCTGATCATATTTATAAGTGTAGAAAACTGTGACAGATGGTCAGGCTGACTTATACCTGTCAGCAGTGTAGCACTAGGTATAACACTTTCCAACATTAATGTCTCATCATCATTATATGCATACTTTATGTAGGCTACTATATCATTAAGCAACATGCTATAAGCCTTGTGATGAAGCTCCTGTAAGCAAGCGAGGTATAGAATAAATAATTAATGGTTTACAAATATATTAATTAATGTGTGTTAGATAACACACACTACAAGGTTAATAAAAGACAAAAACTTTACTTTTAAAGAAGACTAGGTATTATTGGTATTATTAACTATTTCACCATCATCATCAACTCCCATACTTATATCACTATACCTACATATAAAATTGTCATCACAGATTGTTCAAATCTATTTTAATATTGAAACTTTTTTTAATGGTTTATTAAGGTTCCGTACCTAAAGGGTAATACGGGACCCTATTACTAAGACTTTGCTGTCCGTCTGTCGGTCTGTCTACGGGCTGTATCTCATAAACCGTGATAGTTAAGACAGTTGAAATTTTCACAGATGATGTATTTCTGTTGCCCCTATAACAACAAATACTAAAAAAACAGAATAAAATAAATATTTAAGGAAGCTCCCATACAACAAACATTGTATGGGAGCCATATTTATAGATAATAGTATGGAAGTCTTCGTGTGTGAGACTGACTCACTTGGCCGGTTTTTCCTTAAAGAAATCACTAATACCTTGTCTTTTAATTTAAAAATGTTAAGACATTTACACTTTTTATCCTTTAGCAGACTATTTCTCGAACATATATGATGTACAAAACCTTACATTCTTTTTAACAATATCCACAAATGGATATGCTTTAAAAAACTGCTTAAAATTAATTAACATCTTCATTATATAATTTTACTACTACAGAATTGCAGGTACCTAAAACCTACCTGCCAAATTTCACATCTATAATCTATACTGCAATATAATAGTGGCAGCATTGGTAGGATCATATTTATATAATTATTATTTTTTAATGTAACTATTATTGTGACTGAACTCATAATAATATAACTCTTTATTGTTTACACCAAAGCAAACAATAAAGAACGACAACATAACTCATACATAGTTTAAAGGCGAGCACTAGCTGCTGCACTACAGCTATACACTAAAGCAGCAAACAGGGTTATAAATTTATATGGACACAATTTTTGTAACAATGAAGACAGTGAAGGTGAGTGTTGGTAGCTCAAAAGTGATCCAATTAAGCTGGGTCACAAGGCTTAGGCACTTTAAAGGCTCTTGCCCCACAATATGATGGACTTAGCATTAGTAGTGTGATACCATTAAGTGCTAAGATGTGTTCTGGCATATGGTCAGATGATAAAAAATATAAATTTCTGATGTTGTAACTTAAAAAGGAGTTTCATAAATGTATATAACTGTGGAGTTGTTACCATCATAAGAAAAACCTATCGATATTCTAATCAATGTTGGTTGAAACACTCTTGGTTTTTGGCTTTTTACCGGGACACTACACTTATAAGAGTTCAAAACATGTAGCCTCACCATTCTACATTTTTATTCATTTATAAAAACTATACTTCACCTAAGAACAACAATACAAACTCATTGCTTAACATACCTTCAATTCATTTTCAATCATATCCCAACTCCTTTTATAAGTAGTGTACCAAGCATCATTTCTGTACAACTTTTCAAACAGAACTTGTGCAGATTTTTTCTTGTTATTCTTCTCTTTTTTGAACCCATGTGCAAATACAAAGACACCCTAAAACAAGAATTGAGTAGGTAGGTAATTATAATCATATTAAGTTATAGGTCAAGATTAGTTAAATTAAATCATTGTAGAAACCTATAAATAATGTTTTCTTTCTTTGTTACTAATTATCATTACTTAAATAAATAAACTTGCCTTGGAAACAGATACGGTGGATTCCATTTTAGAAATATATTCTAAATGAAAGACTTCTTTAAACCTTAATTTTCAAATTAAATTTATTTAATGGGTATAGCATAAAGGGTCCAAGGGTATAGCGTTAATTACATGTTATGGAAAATTGGAAACAATTGAACACAATTTTTTATTAAATTATTTCAAACAATGCTTACGCGCCGTGCGTGCGGCACAAACAATTTGATGATAAATTGAGAAATAATTAAAGGTAATAAAATGTAGCGATAATTCAGTAATTATTAATAAAAATCTAATTCAAAACGCGAAAGCGAAACATAATACAGGCAAAACGCAAATACTCATCAGCTACGAGGCTACGTACGACAGTTAAGCTAGCTCAGATTTTGCTATTAACAGGCTAACATTTTTTTTTTTTTTATAATTTGCCTCTTCGGGCAGGCTAAAGCTATAAAGCCATACTGCCTTGTCTTAAGTGTTATTTCTGCTGTATCTTAGCTATAAGTATAGTCGAAGTCGTCTTTGTCAAGTCCAGTTCGTTAATTCCAGTCATGCTTTAGTAAAGTAGTGGCAACTTTACTACAAAGCTTCGATGGAGTTTTGGAAGCAACACGAAAACTCATGTTTCACCACATTATATCATTTTCCCACACTCGCGCTTGTAATTCGGCACTTTATGAATAAAACACCACCATTTTTATACATTAACACTCAACAAAACACTAGTTTTGGAAAAAAATACAACGGAGCGACACGACTCTTCCCGCGTTCCCGCCAAAACTCCTAACAGGCTAACAGGGATTGTCACTTTTTTTTTTCTTTGGTTTTGGCGTCGCGTTTTAGCATTTGCCAGTGTCAAGTATTTGTATATTTTCAAGTTACAAAAGTTAAATAAGTGTCCTCGTAGCTAGTTATAGTCAAAGTCCAGTCTTAGTCAAGTCCAGTCTGTATCAGTCAAGTCCAGTCATGCTTTCGTAAAGTAGTGGCGACTTTACTATTAAGCTTCGATGGAGTTTTGGAAGCACCACGAAAAGTCATGTTTCACCACATTATATCATTTTCCCAATTCTCACGCATGTAATTCAGCACTTTATGAATAAAAAACCACCATTTTTATGCATAAACACTCGACAAAACACAAGTTTTGGAAAAAAATACAAGGGAGCGACACGACTCTTCCCGCGTTCCCGCCAAAACTCGGGATTGTCACTTGTCAGGGATGTCAACAGGGTTTTTTTTCTTTTGTTTTGGCGTCGCGTTTTTAGCATTCATTTTTAGCATTTTAGTGTCAAGTATTTATATATTTTCAAGTTTCAAAAGTTATATATAAGTGTCCATAGCTAAAGTTATAGTCAAAGTCCAGTTTTGGTCAAGTACAGTCCGTGTCAGTCAAGTCCAGTCATGATTTAGTAAAGTAGTGGTGACTTTATGATAAAGCTTCGATGGAGTTTTGGAAGCAACACAAAAAGTTATGTTTCACCACATTATATCATTTTCCCACACTCGCGCTTGTGATTCGGCACTTTATGAATAAAACACCACCATTTTCATGCATAAAGACAAGACAAAACACTAGTTTTGGAAAAAAATACAACGGAACGACACGACTCTTCCCGCGTTCTCGCCAAAACTCGCTAGTGTCGTAGGCTAGGCACGTCTGATTAAAAACTACGCACGATACTAGCGAGTTTTGGCGGGTTTTTTTTTAATATATTTGAATAACAAAATGAGGCAGCAGCCACAAAGTAAAAAAATACATTTGTTTTTCTCCCACTTAGTGAAACGATAGTGGCGTCGCACCCTTTGTATTTTCCTGTGTCAGGCATACGACAAAAATGCCGCATCGTATTATTTGGAAAACCTGTGATTTTACAAAAGTTCGTGAATGATAATACAGATGTCACTAAGTACCTACCTCGGCATAGAATTTCTACTTACTTTCATCTCCACTTTTTTCCAGGAATTAATATTTAGTTGTAAAAAGTGCAATTTATGACCTCCTTTGAACTATTACAGAACTTTTTTTATTTCTCACATTAGACTACGTCTTTTTGATTTTACTTAGAACACTGAATACTGTTTGTTCGAGAAGTGAATAATTGCAATTAATTTTACTACATAACTCAAACTACTTAATAGATAATTAGATACTTAGGTAGCTATTTGCGTGAAGTCAAAAGTACTTCTATTATTTTCTATGGCCAAATCAGTTTTAGTGTATTTTTATATTTAAAGTAACTTTAATGCGCAACGATATTAGTAAAATTTATTTTAAGTACCTACTACCACTAAGTTATTTAAAAAAATGTCGTACCATCATGTGAAAATCTACTATGGACCCTGTGATTCTTTCTATTCAGTACTTCATAAACCTCAAAAACTAAGGGGTATCAAAGGTAATAATGGTAATATTAGAATTGTAGCGAGCCATATAGCCGAGTGGTTAGCGCGGTCGGTTTGCATGCTGAAGAGCATGAGTTCAAACCTTAACATTGAGCTACCGGTGAAGGAAAACATCGTGAGAAAACCATAGCATGGTGGTTAGGGTACTTTCTAGTACGTACTCTGCTGGCTAGCTACCACCCTCAAGTTAATAAATCTGCTGCCAAGCATCTAACGGTGTAACTGTTCCATTCCAGGCTAGGTGTGCTTTACCATCTTCGACCACACCGTCACTTAACATCAGATATGCTGTGGTAAAACACCTAGCTTTTTTTTTTTTTTTTTTTCTTTTGTTTTGGCGTCGCGTTTTAGCATTTGCCAGTGTCAAGTAATTATATATTTTCAAGTTTCAAAAGTTAAATAAGTGCCATCGTAGCTAGTTTTAGTCAAAGTCATCTTTGTCAAGTCCAGTTCGTGTCAGTTAATTCCAGTCATGCTTTAGTAAAGTAATGGCAACTTTACTACAAAGCTTCGATGGAGTTTTGGAAGCAACACGAAAACTCATGTTTCACCACATTATATCATTTTCCCACACTCGCGCTTGTAATTCGGCACTTTATGAATAAAACACCACCATTTTTATGCATAAACACTCGACAAAACACTAGTTTTGGATAAAAATACAACGAAGCGACACGACTCTTCCCGCGTTCCCGCCAAAACTCCTCAAAAACACCTAGCTTGTCAACAATAAAAAAAAAACTGATAGATGTGAGCTTAATCGATTCCTTGGCTTCCTTGAATCGAATTAGTAGATACGTATCTACCTATCCAAGGAAATCCCATGATGGTGGTGGTGGTAAAATGATAATGGAAGTTTATGGTAGCACAGGTCTGTATCATATTCTGCAAAATGAAGCAGAAAATTGATAGGCTTGGTACCTTGCGGCAGTGTTTATTAACTTTTATTTGAACTAATTATATTTCAATAAATAATTGTTTATCTTTTTTACATTACCAATAAATCTTACAGCATGCTGCTTTACTGAATCAAGAAAAAAAGTAAAGGTAGTGATGCCGACCTCGTTAACTCCAAACCGATCTCGGTCACATCCATACTCTGCAAGACTATGGAACGTATCCTAAACAACAGGCTCCTGGCATACCTAAACGCTAATAATCTCCTTATTGATCGGAAATATTTAAATAAAAAATAAATATCGTAGGACATTACACACAGCGCCATCTGACCCCAAACTAAGCAAAGCTTGTACTATGGGAATCAGATAACTGATAAAATACTTTTTTTTTGTAAATACATACTTATAATACATACGGTACACCCAGACACAGAACAAACATTTACCTACAGATTCCGCCAAAATCACATCTGGAGTGAGGCTATTACGAAACACGGAGATGCACTCGCCGTTTCTCTCTATCAAAAATCAAAATCACTCACGATCACTCGAAAGCTTTTGACAGGGTTTGGCATGAGCATGACTGCCTAATTAGCATGCTCTTTCGTATGGCTTGTCCATCGGTTTTGTTGGATATCGTACTTTCTAAAGGGAATCGATCAATTCGAGTGGTCATTGATGGCTGCACGTCCGTTTAATAGGACGTTAATGCCGGTGTCCCTCAAGCGTCCGTGTTCTCTGCGACTCTCTGCTTGCTGCACTTCCATGATATGCTATGCTAAAACACGGTACCTTTATGTACGCAGACGACAGCACTGTAGTAGAGTTATACATGCAGTACACTGAATACCTATATAGCTCTGATACATTCAGTGCACTGAATATATAACTCTGCGAAATACCAACTTCAATCTCTTGATTTTTTATGTAGGTAATAAATGGCCTTGCATTCGTCATCTTGCCACCATCTTATCTCTGAATTTTTGCCCAAACATGTAAGCTATCTGCGTCAATAATATTGTTGAGATGAGAGCTATGTGTTTAGAATAGAACTTTTTTTTAGAACAGACAACTTTAATTCCCAATATTTGACCTCAACAGACAGCCTCCAGAAGCTTGGTTTCCACGTTGATCTTGCTCCAATTGATTTCGTGAACCACTGCATGATCGAAATGTGTGGACATGAGGTAACTTAACCATTCTTTAGTACGCCATGGTCAGATGAACAAAGCGAGAACGCACAATTGTTGTCAAAATGGCATTAGTTAATTAGACTAGGATTACAATTCGTCTATATTTTTCTAGAGTTGCGTAGCTGGAAAGCGTTGAAAAGAATCTTATTACTATGATTGTCATCTTTGTATACCATAGATGGCCCCTAGTTTTAATGACTTCCATCAAATGGAGCTTATTGTAGACATCCTGAAGACAGAGTCGCCCTTAGGTTTTATACCTGCTGCAAAATTTTTCCATGATTCATGCTTCTGGAACCGTAGCGATGATAGCCCCGTGGTGGCGCGGTCTATTTAGGTACACGCCGATGAGCATGGGTTCAAGCCCTGACAACGAGCCTGTACTGCCGGTGAAGGAAAACATCGGGAGGAAACCGTAGTGTGATGGTAAAGTACTTTCTAGTACTTGACTACCACCCTCAGGTTGAAAATCTGTTGCCAAGCACGTAACTGTGTGTTCCGGCAGCCTCATTTAAGACCCAATTCCATTCCAGGCTAGGTGTGTTTTAGCATCTCTTAACATCAAGTTAGCTGTGGCCAAACGAATCTTTAGAAATCTTTACTATAGGCAGTACCTACCTGTAGGTACTGCCTATAGTAAAGGTATATAATAAAGGTAAAGGTATATCTATAGCTTTTTTAAGTTAAAATAATAAGATGCACCAAACGCTCTCCTGATGGTTTGAGATAACTCATGTCCGTGAAAATTGCAGCAGTATCCAGAACCTTGAATAACAAAATAAAGCCCAGAGGTTTTAGACCTTACTTTGGGGTTCATTACTTTTCATGACGTGTGTTTCAAATGTGTTCATGACGTTCGGTGACCAGTCCAGTCGGTTTTTTTTTTTTTTTTTTTAAAGTCCCAAAAGCCATGTAGTTTTGCCAGCTGTAACTAGTAGATACCACCTACGTATATAGATACCTACCTACTACCCTTTAAACCAAAATACAACCATTAACCAACATTAACAGCAGCAGCATTATTAGCAGTAGTGTTTAACCATTAGGTTAAACACTACTGCTTGGCGGCAGAGTAGGTATTCTGTATTGCTGATCTGGAGATCTAATACCAAGATTTCCAGCATCTTTGGCAAGTTAGCCTTCCGTGACGTGTCGAGTAACTGCCTACAGCATCTTGATACGCATTTAGATGCATTTGTGGTAGATCTCCTTAGCAGGAGGTCGTCTAGGTAGGTACCACCGCAGTACCAGTTATTCTGCCGCTAAGCAGTAGTGTGTAAGCATTACTGTGTTCCGGTTTGAAGGGTACTGCAGCTAGCGAAATTACTGGGCTGTTGAGACTAACTCTATCAAAAGTCTCAAAGTAATGAGCGCCAAAGCAGTGATGACCTGGACTTTGTTTTGCTACTAAAGTTTTTGTGTATCGCTGCAATGGTCATGGACAGGCGTTATCTCTTACCATCAGGAGAGCGTCTCGTTCGTCTCATTACCTTTTACATTAAAAAAAAAAAAAATGTGACACATTGCCAGTGCGATGAAACTTTATCGATTCTCGTCCTGTCCATTTATGCTTACCAGGTGTTTCGATGCAACTTGAGGCATCTGAACTTCAATACGAAGCTTGAACAGGACGTGGTGGCCAAGCGCGCCGTGGACGCGATTGTGAATGCAGCCCACAAGTTTAAACGTGCTCGCTCGTACCTCTGGTTCTGGACTTTACTAGATGACATCATGTTCCGAAACGACTATGGCCCGAAAGACTTCTGGCCAGAACCTGCCCATATATCGCCTGTCACATCATGTTTTCAATGTGAAGTATGTACCAAACGTGACACTACGAATTATAAAAAATATTATGATGACGATGACTAAATTATTAACCTATGATATTTTTATTTTAAAATAAGATCCCTTACGAAACGCCATAAATTAAAACATACACTTATTTAATACTTATAAGTACTATTTATTCAATAGGTACAACAATAATTTATTTTTCTTTCCTTACGTATAGTAACTAGGTAATAGGTATTTCTTCTAGCATAGTTTTATTATTAATCATTTAGAAATAAATTTTAATGTACAAATACTTGCGTAACTTTATCTTAATCATAGCATTTCACCAGATAGAAACGATGACTTATATTTATTTAGGAACACTACTTGTTTATAAGTAGGTTGTCACAAGCTATTTTAGGCACTTTCTATGGGTTTTGGCACACCCCGCACACTCGATTAGAACTCCATACAAACGCTTCGTTTCAACTACTTATTACACAGACACTACACACTTTAGTTTTTGTACACGCGCAAATGTGTGCGTGGAGTCTAAGGATGTAACTGTATCAATAACATTATTGAACACTAACCCATTATTATTAAACCTTATTTTTTAAGTCGGTTAAAACTTGTATAAATAATGAAGGATATGAAGGAAGTTGTGTACCAGAAATTAAGCGTAGAATGGCAATGGCTAAAGACGCTATGACGCGCCTACAAAATATTTGGAAGAATCGGGGAATAAGTTACAAAGCAAAAGCTCGGTTATATAGTCAGAGCCTTAATATTCCCCATCTTCCTCTATGGAGTAGAGACGTGGGCAATCCGAGCAAGAGAGACACAGAGAATAGATGCATTCGAAATGTGGTGCTGGAGGCGAATGCTACGTATATCATGGTCGGCCAAACGCACAAATAGTAGGTATCTATTCTTTCCCAACTCGGCATTGAGACCCGACTGTCCACCATATATCTATCAAAAGCGTTTGCTGTCTTATTTCGGCCATATAATGCGAAGATGGGATGGCAGCCTTGAGAAGCTGGTCATTGTTGGCAATACCGAAGGAAAGAGAACGCGAGACCGGTCGCCAACACGATTGTCTGACCAAGTGAAAGAAGCCACCTTCTGTTCTAAATTCTACCAGGTGGTGAGAGCTACTTCGGACCGGAGTCGATGGAGACAGATTGCCCGTCTAAGAGGTTCCAGTGACCACGATCGTCAGAAATGAAGGGCCGATTGAAGAAGAAGAAAACTTTGTAGGAAATAATAATATTATCTGTTCTGTGGTTCTGGGATAAACATATCTAAGGTTCGTGTAATTCGTGTATCTGAATTTACATTGAGCGGCCATTTCTAGTCTACGAAAGCACATGCTTAGGTAGGTATAGGTATATAGATAGATACATATCGCACCATGGCAATTTGCTCGGATTATACATACAGACTTAGAGACATACAACCATCAGAAACCAGAATAACGTTAAGGGTTTCCGTAACAACCTTAAAAAATTCCCGATTGCTCATCAGAGGTCCCAGGAAGCTCTGATACATGTGATATATAATGTTACCGCTATTTTCATGAATCGGTTTCCCCTAGACAAGCGTGTTACATCCTAGATCGTATCTTCTCTTTTGGTAACAGGCGTGATGGTGGTCAAACGTGAGCCTGTTATTTTTGTTTTGTTATTTGTATGTTGATATTTTGAGAAGAGTTATTTGCATAGTAGTTTGTTTGTTTGAATTTTTTATTTGGTTTTGTTATATTTGTTGTTGGTGATTTGTTATGTTTGTTTTGTTTAACCGACAAGGGCTCACCGGAAGACCAGCGCTGGTCATACTAATTAGTATGACCAGTATTATGCTGAGGTGAGCCCCTATTTTGTAACTGTTTGTCTCTATTTGTTGTTATTTTTGTTCTGTTACAAAATCAAATTATTTTCTTTCTTTCTTTCCTTAGAATATCTCTGCGTGAGACCGTAAAACAGTGCAAAGACCTCAAAAATGATAAGTAAACACTTAATAAATTAATTTGCTTAGCGTTGTTGTGTGCGATTTTAGCCAACTTCGACAAAACCAAAAGTTGAAATATTTATTGTTATATTTTTAATAGTAATAATGTGTGTTCCATCGCACATTCCGTATTCGGGTCTTTATTAATTGTTACAAATTATGTACCTACCTACTAGGTAATTTGATTTCTTCCGATCTATGAAATTGATCTTTCGCGCCTGCTTACGTAGGCGCAAAGTTCATGCGTAAGTGATATCGAAAGTATACGTTTTACGGAGATACGTAATTTCGTAATTTTCTTTTAGTGCCAATTTATCTGGTTACCTACTCACTGATAGGTACGTAATTAGAAGTATTTTTGTTTCACACATAAAACAACGTGTAAAATGAAAATTTAATTTCAGATTAACGGTAACGTGTCTGTTCTATTTTTTTACTATTGTATTTATTTCACACACGTAAGTTCTATTTATTTGTTTCATACTGTTGGTGTACTAGGTGTGTAAAATCTGTGAAAAGTCGTCTAATTATTTTATACGAACTATTTTTTAACATCATTGAGTAGGGGAACGCGGCTGTCCCGTTTCTTCGCAGGGCGAATGTCTTTCGTCTTCCGTGCTGAACTTGTACTCTCTTTCTGGAGGGTGGTCGGGGGCGGGAGGAGGCGAGCGGCCTTCGCCAGGGGCGGGCTCAAGTGCGGGTCCACTGGGGCCAAACGACATGCCCTCGGAGTAAGGAACCTCGCCGCTACTGACATACTCGGATGGCTGATAACCATATGTGTTTAAGCTGAAAAACAAAAACAATATCTTGTAAGGTTGGAAAGCAAAATGTCATACTTCTTAAATATCCCCAGGAACCTGTAGAAGAAAAATTGCAGTCAACCATTTATTAGTTACCACGTAACCATAATACCAACAACCAAACACTAAAGTTACATTTGACTTGTAACTTTGGTATTATCAATAAAATATTCGTATTGGAATTAGCATTTTTAGTACCCGGTACGTAAAATTTCACATTTGCTGGCAGAATAATTTAAAAATACCGGGTCTGCATATTTTTGATGGCGCTATATGTCCTAGGATATTTAATCGTTAAATAATTTATTAAAAGTAAAACTAAGAAAAAGCACATGCAATATTTTAAATACAGTCGAAACCGGATATAACGACATTGAAGGGACCGTATACTTCGGATGTTATATCCGATAGTTGTTATAAGCAATATACACAAGTAGTCATATGCATGTAGTATGGGTATAGGTTACGCATATGAACGTGTTTTCAAATAAAATGTCGAAAAAATAAATAAAACCTACATCACTCTGTCAACTATTGCACTAAATGAAAAACAAGAAACATGCAAGGTCAAATGAAAAAGAGCGCGGAAGAGTCGAATAGGGTGGAAAAAAGTGTGTAGCTAACAATAGTACCTACCTACCTAAGCCAAAATATTCATTAATAGATTAGTACCTATAAGGATGAAAATTGTTCGCATTGTTTTGTTTTGCTGGAACAAGTAATCGGTTGGTCGTTATTGCCGATGATTATCGATAAAGTTTCGTCGTTTTAAGCGATATGTCGCAGTATCCGATGTCGTTATAGGCGGTATGTTTACTTATGAGTTTGTATAGGGATTCGGCCGGGACCTTGCCATTCGGTTGTTATAACCAATCTGTCGTTATAAACGATGTCGTCATATTCGGTTTCGATTGTAATATACTTACCTACGTATGTAGGTAGATCATTTTGCAAAATTATTATTGTACTTGTTATTTTTAACGATTTAGCTCTGAAGTTATAAATATCATCAATCTTGTATTATAAATGATACTAACCTATTAGGCCAATAGGAAATGTCCTCTATAGCGTGGTGAGCGTATGGATACGCGTGTTGGTAATAGGGGGAGTGGTGTTGCGATGGCGTATCATATTGGAGGGGGTAAAGCGGCGCGGGCGCAGACGTAGGTGCCGTGCTTGTCGGCGGCGCAGGGGCGTACTCAAGGGGAGCGGGATACGCATGAGGAGACGTGCGGTACGGCGCAGGGGAGGTGCTAGGCTGGGGCGAACTTCCCCCTTGTGCACTCCAGTAGCCACTGCTGCTGGCCCAGGTATAGCTGCCGCTGCCGTTTGTCGCAGTCGTGGTCCGTTCCGAGTTACTGTACGTTGCTGTAATCACAAATAAAATTAGTTTGTTTAGTTTTTAAATCATTTTTGTCACCTGCATTTTATTCATCTTTGTATGTATACCTACTACTAAACTCATAAACCGCACACTTTTTATTCCTTATTTTGTCATATAATTGTTTGTTATGCCTTTAAATGATAAGTCATTCGAATTCAAATAACACGTATTATAATAGTTAGCACTAACAAAAAAGAACTAAAATTAAAAAAGTGCTCTTGAAATTGTTCTAGCCGGGCAATTTTAAGAGCGCTTATTGCAGTAATATGATTTTATTATCGATTCAAATGCATATTTCTACTACACCCTGAAATACTGTTGTGTAGTTATAAAATGGGTGCTTGTACTTAATCACTTATTCGTTTTCAACTCCATATCATATTAAACACTTTCCAAGTTTAGCGTAAAATAAATAAATAAATAAAAATAGAATATATCGAGAAATGCAACCCATCCACAAAAGTCGTACTAGGCGTTCATACATTTAAAACACGGGTCTAACTAAAAAAAGTTCCTTCTTTTAATATTAAACGGATATAACTTATTGATAGGTAACGTTGATACAGTTCGCGCAAATCTTTTCAAAGTCTATGAGTGTAGACATAAATCGAAACCGTCTCTCTTCTGCGACACCTTTGAGACCTAAAATCCTTTACTGCGGCCTCCGAGGTATAGATACAAAGATTTCCACCGACAATACAATAGAATTGTATGCGACTCCTTTATAAATTATAGACATTCATGAGGACTGCCGACAGGAGTGAAAACTTGAAACGGTCACATTATCATGTCAGTGAAAACCCAAAATAAAAACGTTCAATGCGCCTAAAGAAGTTTTCACTTCAAAAATGGCAATATAAATATACTATAGACAAGATCAAAAGGCGGTTTTATTGCTAAAATAGATATGTTCTAGACAATCCTTGAACGAATGAATAAATGTCAAAATAATGACTTTTTAAAATAGAGACTGAATTGGTTTGTATTTCGCCACACCCTGCCCGATGTCAAGCAGTAGTGCGATCTAAGATAGAGCACGCTTATATTTAATTATTATTATTTTTTATAAATTTTGGGTTTGAAGACACCCTCGTTGTTCCTATTGAGGAACACATAATTATTTCGGCAGAGAGTTCCACAACCTCGCTGTGCAGAAAATGCGAAATCAAAATGCTTTGTGCGTAGGTATATACACAGAACAAAAATACAGGGTTCGATGAGATAGTTTACATATAATTCTAGTACGTACTATAGTATAGAATAATAATATAATAGTAAGACTTACAGGGAGGTGATAGAGTCCGCGGTCGCGAAGGCGGTCGCGGTGGATAGGGCGCGGGCCTACGCGACGCCGCGTTACCACTCCCATATAAAGGCTGAGACGTCACGAACCAGCCTCCGACTGTAAAATAACACCAACAGCGTAAAGATTCACTATGAGTCGAAATTTACTACAGAAACTGTTTTTTTTTATTAAGTATAGGCTTGCATTTGATCGCCATCTCACCTGATGTTAAGCGAAGATGCGATCTACGATGAAGCCCGCTTGTCTAGAAGATACCGATTCACTCTCGACTTGAAGACACATAGATTGTATCTATCAGGAAACACCCACTCGGGTAACATATTCGATAAGGCCGCCACTTGTGGCACTAGTTAATAAGGGTTTTTGTTCTCTGTACTCTTATGATGTGCACAATAAAGAGTTATATCTATCTAGGTATATTCTACGCTTTAGCCGTTCGAATAATAAAAGTAGATTCAAATCGTTTCGTACGGATTTTTTTTGTTTTTTTAAATGTGGTATTTACACAAACCAGACTACAACAAGCGTGCGGTCTCATCTTGTTTCGCACCCAAGACGCAAGAGCAATCTGGGCGCGCTTATCTCTGCTATAACTCCTTGAAGAAGGCCACCGGATGCGGACGAAACTATAGTCGCAGTATCCAATGTAATTAAACGTTAGAAATCTCGTAGGTCTACCTAATTTTTTTTTTGTTAATTTGCCCTATCGGGCAGGCTAAAGCTGTAAAGCCATACTGCCTTGTCTTAAGTGTTATTTCTGCTGTCTCTTAGCTATAGTTATGGTCAAAGTCCAGTCTTAGTCAAGTCCAGTCCGTGTCAGTCAAGTCCAGTCATGCTTTAGTAAAGTAGTGGCGAATTTACTGTAAAGCTTCGATGGAGTTTTGGAAGCAACACGAAAAGTAATGTTTCACCACATTATATCATTTACCCACACTCGTGCTTGTAATTCGGCACTTTATGAATAAAATACCACCATTTTTATGCATAACCACTCGACAAAACACTAGTTTTGGAAAAAAATACAACGGAGCGACACGACTCTTCCCGCGTACCCGCCAAAACTCCTAGGTATACCTAAGTAAAACAAAAACAAAACGAAACTTGGTATAGGTGTGCGGATCCATCGCGTTGTAAGGACAGGAACCCGTACTAGGACTTAGGTACATATAAACGATCACTATCACTGCCACGTACTAACATCCCTGCCTAACCATTACGCAGTAATAACTAACTCTCTATAACTAACTCGTGAGGAAACCAATAGCATGGTGGTAGGGTACTTTCTAGTACTCGGCTGGCTAGCTAATACCCTCGAGTTGAAAATCTGCCGCCAAGCATCTAACAGTGTGTTCCGGCAGCCTCACTTGAGAGCCAGTTCCATTCCAGGCTTGGTGTGCACACCGTCACTTAACATCAGGTGAGCTGTGGTCGAACACCTAGCCTGTCGACCATAAAAAAACGAACTATGCATGTGTTCATTTGTGTTAAAATAATATCGTTGTAGGTACCTAAGCATTGCGTGTATCAACACAGACTGCCTACTCACCCTCGCGCAAAAATGAAAACACCAGTTACCTTTACTATTTAAATGTTTTACGACACTATTATTTTTTTAATAAAGATTGGTACTAATAATAACTTTCTGTTTTTGCAAAGGTTCCATCTATGCCAGACGTTCCAAGATTATTTAATGATTTTTTTTTCTTTCGAGAACATATTTTTAACGTCCCCTGAAAAATATTGTTAAGGTTTAAAAGCAAAATAAATGAAATGCATTTTTTTTATATAGCTATAAAAATGCATTTAGCTGAGGGAACTGGACTGCACGCGGCATAACTGCCTGTAACTTAGTAATAATAAGTATCTGTTTTTTTATGTAAACCTGTTGTAAACTTTTTAGTTTTATTTTAAATTAATATCTACCTACTAATTAATTACTAATTATTATTAAAATGTAACAGTTAACAAAGTTCGTGGACTTATAACTTTATATTTATCAAATTAATAGTTATCCGCTTCATAGAAATGGTTTGTGGAGTATATCGATTCTTTTTTAAATTCATTAGGTAAATTCATCACTCAATTGTATTTTTTTGTTTGTTGTTAAATGCTTGCTAACAATACAACGACCGACAGGCGAGAACATTAAAAAAATCACCTAATTAATGTTGAATAATAGAATACTTAACATCAGGTGAGCTGTGGTCAAACAACTAACCTGTCAACCATAAAAAAAAAAAATACTCCCCCAACAAATCTGAAATGAAAATAGATAAGTAAGTATAGTTAGTTAATAAAACAAACTTACACTGTGGGTATTGGTGTGGTGAAGAACTTTGTTGAGTATAGTGAGTTCCAACAAAATCTCTTTGATAATACCCTTCAGGTCTTTCCTTCGCGTCCAAGAATGCTTTCGCAAAAGGGTTATACTTTATCTTCAACGACGTAACTTCTTCATTCTGGTAAGCAGTGACGGCTATGAACTGCGTCTCTGGGAAGGGGTACGTCATTATCCTACGCAAGTCGGTGCCTACTTTCACTAGATGTACTCGTGGCTCATACTTGTGAAGGCTGTTTAACATTATCTGAAAAAAATAATAGATATTATAGTTCCCACTTCTTTTGTAGACCGAACAACCAAAGGTTGTTCAAGGGCGTTTTGCATTTCTGTGCACCAAAGTGCAAAAATGATAAGATCATTAGATATGGGTGTGTGTGTGGGTGTGGGGGTGTGTGTGTATGTGTGTGTGTGTGTCTATGTGAGTCTGTCTACTGTTTTATTCAAGCAATTGTGATTTATCGCAAATAAAGACCAATATAAATGCCAGTAGCTGTGGTTTCACTGTAAAATTATGCTCCATTTGTACATAAAAGACCAAAAAATTATTTGTATGAAAATCAGTTGCGCGCGCTGGCCGTGACGTTTTAACGTTAGCGTAATATTTTTTTTTATTGGTAGATTACTCGTACCTAGTTAAAAGGAGAGCACTGGCTGCTGATAGGTATACGCTTAAGCAGGAGACAGGGTAGTAATTTTATATAATCACAGTTTTTGTAACAATAAATTAATTTATATTTGTAAAATAAAAAGTCTTGGTACCTACTGCATTTATGTTATACCATGTCGCAATATAATTTTATTTCGGTCGAGCTATGTATTTTTCTTCGTGTGTTAGACCAAAGTACGTTCATACGTTCAAACGGTAAGTTAGGATGTGCCGACTCGTAACAAGTGGTGTTTATATGCTCATTGGTATCTCCGCGACACGCGTTCGAGCTCGCGTTCACAGAGTAGCAAATTATAGCGTCTACAGGGTATAAACTAGCAACAAAACAGTTAATTATTATAACATAGTCAATATTAGCACGATGTCTAGGGGGCAACTAACTTATAGACTAAAATATGTGTAATGCAAACATAGCGCAGAGACAATAATTATTACAAATGATAGTGCGTACAGGCACCCGCTAAACAGTTGGTAAAGCTACAGATTTCACACCGAGATGTCAACATATGGATCTGGATGTATCTGATGTTTGCTTTCGTATATCATTCGCACCACATCGAGCGTGAGAACTGCCTTCTCAGAACTAGCGGTAGCAGAGATCTGTGGCACTGTAGCACCTCCGTATCGAAAACTTTCTGTTGTAAATTAATATTCTGTCAATACTGTGAACTAATTAATATGCTCGGTCAGGAACGTAATCTGATACGGCTGTAAATACGTTTTGGTAATCTGATTATGCTATTGTATCGTGGGTAAGCGGCTGAAACTAACTATTGTAATGACGGACTTCCGGGATTCCTAATATATGAGATAATGAACGGAAGATCTTTTTACACATCGCTTTCTACTGAACGCGTGGGATGGCTATAAACATGAGTGCGTACCTAACTATACGTATATTGTCTAGAAGCCTAAAAGCGGTAGATTAGATAAAGCTGAGAGTAGCATATATGCTGTATCATGCCGTATCTATACATAGACAACGAATCAATAATCATTCGTATTTTTTATAAAGCAAGAAAAGTGAGATATAATTATTTAAAATATCATAAAAGTGGTTGTTCTACCAATTAAGGAAAGTTCGTTTCATATTCCAAAAAGAAAGTTCCAATTCCAGGCTAGGTTAGGCATGTCTATCATTTTCTACTACACCGTCACTTATATCGAGTGAGGTATGTCAAACATGCAGCCTGTCAATTAAAAAATGTCCTGGTTAAGTGATTTTAAACGTGTTTAGTTAACATTTCGATTTCTATTTTAATACTGAATCCGTGCTACGAAATTCGTAGACCGCTACGAATTTACTTATTTTGAACTACATACTTTCACAATCACAATCAAAATTACAGTAAATGTTGGTACATTATTTGTTCTTTGATCGTTTCTTTATTTTTTTAGATATATCAATAGGTTCAAGCCTCAGTCCACTTTGTTTCTATTTCAGTATATTTTATAGCCCCAAGCAATATTTTACAACATGATATCATTTTAAACTTTCTATATATACTCGTAATAACTTCTTATATAATCAGACGTTCTTTATAATTTAACATGCTCTACAAAAAGTAAATACGGTGATTAAAACATGAGACCACGAGACAGTGCCAGTGCGGTGGTCGTATTCTAGTAAAAGTAGGTACGAAGTAAGTAGGTACCTATTTATATTACGGCCAAACTTCCATTCGAAAACAAGGTGTTGAAAGATAAAAATAGAGTTACCTGGCCATTCCCATTAGTTTTGTTAGTGAGCTTCACTTTTGCGAATGAAATCGGTTCTTTCATCCAATGTGCCCCAAAGTTTGGACTCTCCGGGTGAATGTAGATTGCATTTGAAGGGGGCACCTCAGCTTTCCCTCCAGGTACCTTTAGAAAAAAATATTAATTTATTAAGTACTAACAAAATTCAAATTTGCGTATTTTGAAAAATCATCAACTCTTCATCAGCGTGGCAGAGGGCCTTTATATATAAAGATGTATAACAACATCACCAAAAAATAATGAACATTTTATTTACAAGAGAAATGTTTCGACTCTATAGCAAAGAATTTTCTGAGCTATTGCCATAAGTGGCTGCCTTATCGTTAAAAACGATCTCTTCCAGGCAATCAAGTAAAACACGTAATTAACTATGTTTTTTTTTTATTCTTCTTTCACGTAGAAAAATTAACATAGACCATAATCATTTCTCACCACAACGCTGGTAAAATTGCACAGCGCAGATTGTTAAAATAATAATAATAGCCGCAAAATATTATAAGTATACCTAATACAGAAAATTAATTGAAGCTCTTCTTCTTAGTCGTCATCTTCATTGCTGAAGGTCGTGTCTAGTGTTTATTGCACTCGGCTTAGCATGCTCCTCCACGTGTTTCTGTCCTCAGCGGTCTTAATGGCTTTAGTAATTGGTAGGCCAGTGATCGTCTTTATTAGGTCTGACCAACGGGTAGGTGAGCGACCGCGCGGTCTTTTCCCGTCTACCTGACCAATTACCATCAGCTTTTCCAGACTATCAGGGTTTCTGCGAGCGACGTGTCCGATTTGTCCGAATTGAAGCTTAAACAGCCTATTTGTGAAACTGTCTGAGTTCCACTCTTCTTCTACTTGATATGCGCGTATTGCCGCTTGCGGATAACATCGTTATGAAACATTTTGAATGGCAGTCTTTCATGTTTTCGAAAATGTTTCTAGTTTCAACGGGCACTTAATAGCCAGCGTGGTAGACTATGATCGCTTGCGCGCAGCAGTGGGACACTTTATAAAAAGAAAGTTGATCCAGAATAACTTACCCATTCTCCATTGACGTATTTCCACCGATGCGAGTCGACTTGCACGAACTCTAGCAGCACGGTGTACATCGCCGTCGGGTCCAGGCCACTCGCAGTCACTTTGACCACGGGAAACATGCGCCTACGACAAAGCGATATCGTGACTAAGTAGAAACTAGAAGTCCCAATAAAATTACTTTCAGTACGCACAACGAAACGTCTTACAGAAAAAGACACTCGCAGTACGCTTTTTTTATTTTATAAATTTTCAGACATACGATTTCAAATATGAGGGAGGTTATAAATTCAGTACGTTTTTTCATTCATTCAATTGTAAAAATAAGCTGCTGAGACTAACCATCGAATGTCTCAAAGTAATGACTTAGACAGCCCTGTTGGTTCATTGGTAGAATTTCTACTTCAAGAGCTATAGGACGTGGGTTCGATTCCCATACAGGACAAACATTGTGTTGTTTGTTCTGTGTCTGGGTGTACTGTATGTATTATAAATAATTTTAGTGCGAAAACAAAAATATATACCTTCTTAAGACAATGTAACGACATAAATATATAATGAGTTTTCCACAATAACAGATTATATGACAACACATTGATGACTTCATGAATAGGTGCCTATTCCACGAAAATGTTCGGTAGGTAGTTATACAAAGACGTGTAAATTAAGCACTACGATCACGGATTTTACTTTGATTGTTTTGATAGATATACATTATACATACCTACTGTATCTAAGTAGGTATACAGTTCCGGAATTAAAACATAGTCTTTATCTTTTAACAGTTAATAATCCAAAACGAAATTGAAAAGGGACATTGACATGGACACAACAAACATCTATGTTAGTCACACAAATGTTAGTCCTGTCTGGGAATCGAACCCACGCCCTTCAACTTTCAAAGCAAAACTTTACCAAATGATTTAACAGGGTCAGTCATGGTAAAACTATAAGTTATAGTAATATCATAATTTACGGTTATTTTATTGAGAAATAAGCTATCCATATTATTAAATCACTATCGTAGTAACCATAATGGAAGATTGCTAAAAAGCGTTAAGTTCTAAACATTATGAACTGTTTACGAATTAATGCTCAAAGGCAATGCAAAGTCCAGTTTGTTACATATACAGTACTAAACAAGGACGCAGCCAAGGGTAGGGTACCGTGATGCACCGGCACCGTTTAGCCGCCCTGCGATAATGAGTAAGACCTACGGCGTTAATAACTGAAAACTAGCCGACGGCAGGTTAGCACGACGACCATGCAACGTGTACAGGCACTGATTACATCCCCGTGTGTTAAATGGAAGTAATGACATGTTCAGACCCTTGCGATGATTCAAAAATAGAAAGATTTTCAGGTTTACATGAACTGCAAGATCACATTTTCCATGCCTATATTACTATTTTAAGCTGACATTTTTTATTATAAATAATATTTAGTTTTATTTTGCATTGATATTTTTTATACGTAATTGATCCGATTTTATTTCCTGTTCATTTCAATTTAATACTTTTAAATTATTATCAGCGTAAGTCGTGAATAATGATGTAAAATATTATATGGATTTCACTACATACCACGAACTAATATCTACTAATCATCGAAACGTTCATGTGCCCGACAGGGTCCACATTTGAATACTTTGTATTTACAATATCTTGTATCGTATAGAAACAATAAATATCTTGAAACTTGAATCCATAACTAACAAATTTGTTAAAAGTTAACATAAGTAGGTTTGTAGTGTTATTTTTACTCCCTTTAGAAAGGGAGTAAAAATAGCACCCCATTACTAATACACAATGTTTCTTTTTTTTATGTTATGTTTAAAAGCAACGTAAAATTGAGGTCACATCAAAATAATGTGAACCTTCATTCATTTTACTGTAGGTAGGTATACTTTATGTTGCTAATGAGTAAGTTGTTCAGTGCTCATATTTTACTGACCCGTAGGCTGTCCCATTAAAATACTATGTAAGCTAAGGCCTTATAAATGGCAAGAGGATTAGCGTGATTTAATAAGCACATTTACGGCTTCTCTTATGAGGACACCTATCTATACTCGGCCATAAAACAATATTGTAAGATGTATTGTTCCATTTAATGCCTTACGTTTGCTCATAGATACTTTTTTAGTTCATTACTACAAAAGGCTCATCAACTATTAACGTAAAGTACTTGTGAGCGTTTCGCTCGTTTTTTGTTTTTGGTTTGCTTGCGTTTGTTATTTTTACTTGTGTATCTCAAATTCCTTTCTTAATGAGAGACCATTACAATACGAAAATGTTGTGCCATTTTCAACTCTCTGACGTCTATTTTGTATTAAATTAAACCCTTTTAACTCATTTATTAGTGTAGCGTGGGTTCGATTCCCACTCAGGACAAACATTTGTGTGACGAGCATGAATGTTTGTTTGATGTCTGGGTGTTCTGTTCTGTTTTTCTCAATACATATATTATATCTAAGTATGTATTTACAAAAATGTGCATAAATATTCTATCAGTAATCTGGTTTCAATAAGCTAAGTTTAGTTTGGTGCTAGATGGCGTTTTGCTGTTTGAAATGGCCTAAGATATCCCACTAATATTATAAATATGAAAGTATGGATGGATGGATGTTTGTTACTCTTTCACGCAAAAACTACTGAACGGATTTCGATAAAATTTGTTATCGAGGTTGTGGAGACCCTGGACTAGCACATAGGTTACTCTTTATCCCGAAAACATGTAGCGGGCAACACCACGGGGCGCACCTAGTTTTTTATTACATTACCTACTTTGGATTGTGCGGGCGTCTATGCGTATAGTGCTCATACCTTCACTTTCAAATGCAAGTTTATTGATAATTGTTAAGTAACCTTTTGAAGGTAACTTCTGTAACTCAATAACTTTTGTTTCTGTTTTGAAAATTAGAACCCTAAATGTCAGTTGCGTGTATTCTTAAACGAAAAGAAACAGAAAGATTTGGACAAAGCAATTTGTACATACATATAAAATACATAAATAATAATATTATGTTATGTGCGATGTCATGAAACTGGAAGCGACTGGTGGCGACCTAATTAAAATGCTTAATAATTAATTTGCAAGTACAACATTCGTTAAATTTTCGTTAGGTACTAAAATATATGTAATGTTAGAAACTATTTTTTTTTCTAGCCTTACACGAAATACATGCTCACAAATACCTTGATACATTCGTGTGACGTGAGACCTTGGCATATTTGTGTTCGTGCTCATGCAAGCCGAATAAAAATTTTAGGGCCAAACAGTAATTCATTTTTTACAAAACACCTACTTTTCTTATCTGTGCTATTTCATAATCTATCTATACTATTATAAAGAGGAAAGATTTGATTTTTTGTTTGTTTGTATTGAATAGGCTCCGAAACTACTGGACCGATTTCAAAATTCTTTCACCGTTGGGTTATCTACACTATCTCCGGGTGACATACAGGCTACTTTTTATCCCTGTATTCCTACGGGAATAGGAACTATGCAGGTAAACCGCGAGGCGTCCGTTAGTCTGTTATATAGCAATGAATTGTGTTGTTAGAAAGAAAACATTTATTTTTATTTATTTTGACACACAACACTACAACAACAAAAACACTACAAATAAAAATAAAAACAATAATAATAAGTAGAAAGTTGTCGCTGTAGTGCCCAGTGCGACAAAAAAGGTTACTATTATTTTAGTGGCGTTTATTACTAAATAAGAATAAAATTTCTTACCGTCCATTTTTAGTAACAATCATTTCATTGGTGAGAGTCTGGAAGCGCACCCATAGTTCTCTATCGTCAAGAGCAACGTTGACTTCTCGTTCGCGCCCGTTGCGGGTAGAATTACCTCCGACAGTAGGCTCCACCGCACTCAGAATGTGCGATGCGGCCATCCTGAGAAAAAAAAAAACATTGTTAAGTCAAAGTTTTTTATCGTAAAGGGAATCTCTCTACGATTTTCGTCTATGATTTGGACTTTATTTTTATTATTTGTAATAGTTCCTGTGCATGTCTAACTTAAATTAAGGATCTAACATAAAACAATTTTAAAAAATAAAGTACCAGAACGTAAACTATGGAAAAATAAATTTAAAAAAAAAACAATTTCTATTTACGCCCGGTAATATACCTATTAATTGTTGTTTACATAGGTACGCAGAATTAGAAATATTTTAGATACTAAGACACAGAACTGATTGACACCATGGATACACATTACAATTTGAGAAGGTATTCCAGTGATATAAATGTACACGTACTAGATAGAAAAACTTTGGCACGAAGAGATGCGAGTCTTGCATGATATAAATTACTCTGTAACTCCAGATCACCAGTTCGGGTTTTAGCATCGGATTTTAGCAGTTGGTTGGCGCTCACTTGTTTTCGGAGTTCTCTTCTAGGTACATAGACACCATTGAGGTAATCCTATTTTACCCAAATGTGTGGATATTCAATTCTAATCTCAAAAAGATATCGGAATTAACATTCCATATCTGCCATAAGGAGTCTGGTTCTATTTTAGTTTTCAGACCTATGTGTATGTATCTTGTTATAAAATCGATAGATATTCCTACTATGAAGTCAGATTAATATTATGTCACAAATTTGTTTTTTTAAAACGCAACAGCTCTAGTAATTCCAGTTAGCCTCGCCAAATAGTTAGGTAAAGTTATTGGTTTCACTTTCTTTAGCTCGAAGAAGCTGACGCTGTTTGAGTTAGCAAATTCATATTGTATTCTTTGGTAGTAAGTTTCAATTTATGAATATATGTTTGCTAATTGCTTTTGTAACAAACTTAAATAAAATAATTTTACCATGACACAGCTGATTTTTTAGACTAAAAACTTACCGACACTCTAAATCATTGTGGGCAATTAAAATCCTAGTAATACTATCAAATATGTGTACATACATGTATACCTACTAACTGCGCCACGCGGTTGTACCCATATTTTCTAAAATTAAACGTATCGTATGTATTAATCCAGGGTACAAGACAAATTCCAAATTTCATCCAAATCCGTTAACAAACATATATCTACATAGGTATGTACAAACAGACTATCGTTTGCATGTTTTATATTAGTGTAATCTGTTGCAAATTAAGGTCTTAATTGTTTGAGTCATAATCGCTATATAGAAACACGAGTCACCATCATCATTTTCACTCCATTATCGTGCACTGTTGAGCATAGGCCTCTACTCTGGTATACCACTCATCCCGGTCCTGTGGCAATCTTACTAGTAATAGAGTACTAGAGTAAAATCATAATGATTATGTCACACCGTGCAACTAACTACTTTCAATGGGTAAATCATCAGGATAGAGCTTCGTTCGTCTTATTCATTCTGAAACTGATAACATTAAATGTTCTCCCAAAATTTTAAAGGCGCTAACTAGAAAAATATCATTTACACACCGGCTTCATCGAATAAGTACAAACTTTGTACAAACGCGGCGCATCACGAATCCGTCGGCGATGGCAAATAAGCCGGATATTATATTGTGCGTTTGGCCCTGCCACGACTCTCGACGATGTTTATAGTACCCATTATCACCAGCTACGTCGGTTCAACGTCCCAACACGCCTCCCGGTAAACTCAATTTGTCAAACCTATGCTCTAAGTTTAAGTGAAATCGTAATCCATAAAATACCGAAAGTATCTAGCTAAAGTTTTCTGAACGTTTTCCGTGATTTGCTAGAATTTTGATTATGTGTAGATTTTCTTTCATTATTAGGTACAAAAACTCGAACGAAACATTCGATTTCACTATCATTGTACAAACCGCTAAACAATGGAATACATTATATGGGCACAATGCAGGGGTTTAGCTACCACCATATGCGCCGTATCAATAACACAGAGCAACAGAGGCCTCTAACGTGTGTACTGTGTAAGCAAAAGTTAGTAAAATGTTATCGATAATGTCACTTAATCTCGTCCTTCCCAGGGAAAAAACTGTCATACGATCAACTGTCCGCATAACCAATAAATATTTATTTTGTATTTAATGTAAGCATTTTTGTTAATTTTGTGAGAATTCTTTACCGTTCATTTGGGCCCCCCAACTAATTTAAATACAGGGCTCCTACGCCACTGGCACAACGTCTAAAATAAAAACTTACTTTTATTTTTAATGGTATTGCAGCCAGCAAAATTACTGGGTTAACGAGCAATCAAATGTATAGCGCGAATATGGCAATGCCCTGAACCCTTTGTAACCTAAACCCGTTGCCCTTTGCTTTGTTACTCAAAAGTTGTAAGTACCGATACAGGAGTCATGATCATGTACCTATTATCTCTTACCATCCGGAATTCAGTAAATCGTTCGTTCTAATTATATTTTACGATATAAATGTAATTGCTGATATTGTAGCGTACACCATAGTCAAAAGAAGATCGTTCAAAATGGTTAACCGCAAAAAAAAACTTTTTCTATTCACATATTTTTCAAATACTTATATTAGAAATTTAAAACGTCTTGAATGTATAAAAAAATTATGTTTTTTAAACTCGTAACGGAATGAAATTGAGCGATAACTTATACTTTATTTAATACGTGGGTTATCCTGATTATTTGAACCTATTAGATACTATTTTGGTATTTGTAAAATAACGGGCGACATCCGGAAGCGCCCCTAGTTTCAAAACAATTTATGCTGTTGAATTTTAGAGTTAGTTTAATAAATTACATACTTAAAAATGGCGTTTTGCTCATACTTGAGTAAAAATGTCACAAAAGTCGTGAGTTTGCTTCGTTAAATAAATTGCGGGACGACACTGCGTAGGTATCTATCGGTTTTATTAAGAGTAGGTAAGCATAATATTAATGCACAATAACATCGGTGCAGAGTTTCCGTGATTTTTTCTTGAATATCCAAAGTACATATGAGTATGTGCCTGAATGTAGACACAAAATGACAGACATTGTAAACTTATTATCGCTAAAAAATTAAACAAGGCTACGCACAGCCCAAAAATAAGGGACAACACTTTCCTTAAATAAAAGAACCCATTCAATGCTTAAAGAACTTTTATCGCATAAACCAAAATATTTCCGAATCTGCATAATAGATGCATTATAATTGTCCGAGTAACGTGCTCAATAAGGTAAGAATTTTACAGCAATTAACTACTTAGCGAAAATAAAAGCTGTCTGTAAAAGATTTCAACGCGCGCCTTTAAATTTCTTCTTGTACGTATTTGTTTGTACAAGATTATTTTTGGTACAACAATTATTTCGAGTCAATAAATGAAAATAATGGTATTATATAATGCGATCTGCGCAATGTGAATTTAATCTATGTCCGGACTCATACTAACATAACTTAGAAACTCTTCACTTGATGATAGATCTACGTAGCAGAAGGTTGTCTAGGTAAGTATTACCGCAGTACCAGATATTCTAACACCAAGGAGTTAGGAGTTGGCGTTGGAGTCCATTGAGAAACGTGCTAAGAGGCTCATAAGCAACGATTCGCTCGTTCAGAAAAGGCTCCAAAGCCTTGAACATCGACGGAAAGTTGCATGTCTGTCGGTTTTCTACCGGATACATTTTGGAGAGTGCGCTTCAGATCTGCATGACCTAATTCCAACTTGCCCATTCTACTATCGGTCAGCCACGAGCTTTAAAAAGCGTCACCGCTTCATGGTTGATGTTCCAAAAGCTCGAACTAAGCGGTTTGATTCCACCTTTTTCATGCGCACCGCTAGACATTGGAATCAGCTGCCCGAGTGGGTGTTCCCCAATGAATATAGTCTGGGTACCTTCAAGTCGCGAGTGAATTGGTTTCTTCTAGGCAAGCGTGCTCCACCGTAGACCGCATCTTCGTTTAACATCAGGCGGGATGGCGGTCAAACGCAAGCCTATCTACTATAAAAAAAAAAAAAAAAAAAAAAGCAGAAACATTAAACATTACCGTGTTTCAGTTTAAAGGGTACTGCAGCTAGCAAAATTACAGGGCTGTTGAGACTAACCATCAAAAGTCTAAGAGTAATGAGCGTCAATCACTTGGAATTAGACTTGGCAGTTCTATGTATTGCTGCAATGGTCAAGGACAGTCGTTTTTCTTACCACCAAGAGAGCGTCTCGTTCGTCTCATTACATTGACATAAAAAAAACTCGTTTTGCATCACTATGCAAGGGTGTGTAATACAACTTAAAATAATATTTTAGTTTCGAGAGGAATGAAAAATTCTAAATATTGTCATGGAAATAATATTTTTTTATTTCTGATGCCAGATGTCTCTCGAGCTTGATATTGCAAGCTCGACGACAGTTTTATCGCAAACTGCCATGCTACCAATGAGCGGAAGCTAGGTATCGTCGAGCAGTGGCCGATGGCCACATCTAATGAGAATAATTATCATAAGTAGTTTGTTTTATTTTAAGGTTAGGTAGTCAGTAAGTAAACTATTTTAAAGTTATTTGAGTTTTTTTTTTTAAATTAATCTCTAAAAGGGCATTTTTTGTTACTGAAAAATAGATCTCTAGATGGAAATCTGTTATAACTCTCTTTTGACAATCCTTTGAAGATACCTTACATTTATACAGTTTTTCATTCTTTCCTGAAACAAATCTTGGTTCTTACAAATAGTACGAGCCTAACATAATTTAAAATGAACATCTATAAATGTTTCGTTTAAGTGGGCATGCAATAAGAGGTTGAAAAAGAAACACTATTAATTATTACGTCTATGCTGGAGTAAATATAAAGCAAAACTTAACGCTAATTGGTAAAAGTGACCGTTAAATTTGAAGGGCGACGATAGCTCATATTAAACGCAAACTAAATGTAGGCTTTATTAAATACTGTTATTTATTTTGCTTTCTAGAACCTGAGTGCAATACCGTACTCGTAATTTGGTTTTACGTCCTCGGCACACCACGACTGGATTCCTATCGTATTCTTACATTTAAAGTATTAACAGCAAGAAAGCATGTATCTATAAAGACGATGTAATTACAGCGCTAGACCACTCGTCCGCAGCGTCATTATTCATCGGTTTACGACTCCATGAGGTATAAATATTAAACTTAAGCTGTATAGATGAATTGCGAACATTTTCTTTTTAATGGCAGGGTTAAATATGATGTGCGAGCGTCGGCCCTGGTTTCGGGCAGAGTCTGCGCCACTAAAGGTCCCTCGCGTGAGGTTCAAAGCGTGCCAGACAATGTGTTTATCGCGTTTTAATTACGTGCAATAACGGCCTTTATCAGCCGCCGCGGTAACTCCGGACAGCTCAGAGTGATGCGTCCGCGTCGATGGACGAGGAATGTCGCTTAATCGCTTTGCAGTGCCGGCGTTTTACAGATCCCTATAAAATATCAAAGATAACGACGAGTGGCTCTGTAGGCTCTTCGAATGGAACCCGCGCCCGGTGATTGGACGTTTATGGCGCGCTCTCTTCGATAAATGTAAGCATTATGTACCTACATGACGGTATCGAGCAATTGTCCCGGCGAGCGCGCACGATGCGAGCCAAGAGGTGCTAATTATCAAATGCAAGACCGACCAAACCGATATTGAAACCATTAAAACAATACGGCCCGTGTTTTCTTTTCCAATTCCACAGTTTGCGGAATGGCTGCGTAATGAAGGCCGAGAAGCATGCGCAAATGGAACGATGCCGAAAACTCAAGTGAGTATTTTTAATGGTCTTGCGTCATCGCTTGCTTCAAACTTGAATTTTCATTATCACTTGGCATGTATACAACCACCAGCCTTGATATGTTAATCAAACAATAGTCTTAAATCAAATAACCGCAACACACGATCAATAATATGCGACCTTAAAATAAAATATATTCTCCTACTATTGGCTAACAGTTGACACACTGTTTGATTGTCTTCTTGATTAAAAGGCTACCTACGTCTACCTAAATGTTAATTCAACCTTGATATTTTTCGGCGTGGTTATGAAGCTTTTAAATCCGTCAATTTTATTGGTCGGTTTTCATAAACAATTTGTTCGAATATTATTATAACATACCAATCCACTGTAAGTACCTATCTTAATTGTAAATATTCAATTATAAAGATGTAACAGATAGATAGTTCCTTATGTAAACGTTATAAAAAAACTGATGCGTTAAATTGGGCTTAATAGTTTCGTATAACTCGCTTTTTGGCGCATTAAAGGCGTAACTAATTTTCGTATCAATAAAATGGTAGGAACAGTGATACGACGACGGCTGCATGTTACGGTTTCTTAGAGCAGTAGTATTTAATACTAATTAGTTACTTTAATAGTCCTCGTACCGACTTACGCATTAATTGGAGTAGAGTTGGAAGCGCAGCTGTAATTGCCGAGTAATATAATATTGGGGTACGCAGGCAGATACAAAATTAGGTTCCCCGTCGCCATTGGTCATAGAGCCGGGGTTGTTTTTATTTTACTCGATACACATTCAGTGTAAATATTCAAATTCGGAAGCTGATAACCGCAATCAAACTTTTTTGGGTCTACATTTCAATTAAATTTTATTCCTCAATTCTGTGGTTGTCGTAAAGCTTTAAAGTTGGACGAGTAAAGCCCATTGAGAAACTCCGAATTGATATTAATTCAAATAACTCGGGTTAAAAAGTCAGGGTTTTATGCGTGCTGTAAAAGTTTATTGTAGGGCTTTGTGGCGAGCCGGACGCGCCGATAGACCTTAGAGACGACGGAACCTCCACACCGCACCGCCAGTGCCTTTGTACGCGTTTCATGTAGCCAGCGCCGGCATGTTACCTGATGTCCTGCAAGCAACAAACGCTGCTACGCTACGCGATTCGACACGAAGCGAATGTATCAAACAGCGGACTCAAATAACTACGTGGGTTACGTTTATGCGTACATTCGTGCAATACCCTATTGATTTACACATCGTCGTATAGTTTACTGCTTTCCATCGCTCACGTAGGGCAATGGGTTACTCTATGCGCGTGCGCTTCCAACCCTCCATCTGCACACAGTTCACAACTTTACTAGCGAGACTTTATAGTTTGCATCTTGCGAATACAATATGATTTAGCTATAGAAGATTACAGTTAGACAGAAATTCCGTAAAGAAATTATAAGACTTCACACTCTTCAGAATCTCTTTAAATTAAGTAGGTACGTACTATTTAAAAGTGTATTTATACATGCTCTAAAAAGATCCCTTCATAAAAACACGAATCACAGAAAAATACTTTCTTCTTCTTCTTTGAATAACACGGCAAACAGTTCTAGACTAATTTGATTTCAAATTCTAGTTTTTTTTTATGTTTGACAGGCTAGTTGTTTGACCACAGCTCACCTGATGTTAAGTAACGGTGTGGTCGAAGATGGTAAACACACCTAGCCTGGAATGGATAGTTATTGTAAAGCGATATAAAGCGTTATATGTATTTCTGTAAGTACTTATGTATGTACCCATATAGCAGTAGGGAGAGACTACAAAAGGCTGATGATGATGATGATAGCAAGAGGTACGTTCGTAAAATATTGACAAGAACATACAAAACACCAGTGACAGTGACAGTGACTGCACCAGTTTGTTTTGTCTTCCGTACTTACACTCGGGAATGATTGACAATTGTTTAATTTAGTATTTAATTTACATTTATTTTTATTGGGATTCATGTCAAGCTGAATAATAATTTGCGTGCTGAAAAGAAGTCTACGGCGTTCTTTGATAGTTTTTTTTTTATATCTGTATAAAACCTGTAAAAAATGTTTTTGTACCCATAGCACAAATAAATATATTAATCGTTTTATTTATCTTTTTTTTTTATTTTTATTATGGTTGGTTATTTATCTCAAGCTACTGTACCAAAATATTTTTAATATTCAGCCGAACAAGTACTGCCTACCTAACTTGCACTCAACGAAATGTATGTTTTTTTTACAAATGCCGTGTTGACTCCAGAATGAAAATTGCTCATAAAGATGAGAACGATGAGCTCCTTTGACCTACTGCTGGTTTTTAACTTCACTGATGTGATGAAGGCGAAAGTGTATTTATTCTTCTTTCATGCAGCAGCAGCTTGACATGACAACGTTATTTTTCGCATTGAGATAATTACCGTAGGGCCGGAGTACTCGGAGGTCTTGGCTTCAAGAGACCTTGATGTATGACTTCGACGATTATTTAAAAAAAAAATACATTTATTAGCTTTTAATCATAATGAGATATTTTATATTTGACATAATATTATTATCCAAGCATCTAACGGTGTGTTCCGACAGCCTCACTTGAGAGCCAGTTCCATTCCAGGCTAAGTGTGCTTTACCATCTTCGACCACACCTTCACTTAACATCAGGTGAGCTGTGGTCAAACAACTAGCCTGTCAACCATAAAAAAAAAAAAAAAAAAATAAAGACATTGTAATTTTATTGTCATAATGTTATGATGTATATGTTATTTTTAAATGCAAATGGAAAAATTACTTGTAACTTTGGTGTTATCAATAAAACATTTGTTTTTCTAGGTAAGTAGGTACCTACTTGAACAAGATAATTTTATCCCATAAAAAGCACGTTAGCTACTAACGTATTTTTCAGGTTATCTTACTAACCCTAATATCCTACGAACTTTTAATATTTAAATACGAAAACACGCATTATATTCGTTCATTTGATTCTCAATTTTGACCCAACAACGGGTCGACGTGAGTGAGTGTGAGCCTTAAAAAGTTCATCTTCTCTCCCAGACCAGAACAAAGATCCATTATAACTTGCCATTTTCTCCTTTCAGTTGATTCTTTAAACACCAACATTTTCCTTATTTTTTTGGATGTTTGAAGTCAAAATCAAAAATCAAAGTATCTGTACACAGTGATGAAGCAGCAAACAAGCGCAGTCCCAGGATCTAACGTGAACATTATCCCTCATCATTAATGGTTTGCCTTGGAATCCCATATTAAGGCTTAATTAAGGTGTTTTTCTGTGGAAAACTATTTTGGATGTAAATCCAAATCCGTCCTAAAAAATTTGTGCGACTTCTTTCTAAAACAATGGTCAAAAACCAACAATGGGTATTCAACAAGACACCGACTCATCAGACATAGAGGATGTAAAACTAGCTGATCGTACACGGAATAGACTTCACCAGACACCATTACAATTCAGACTTAAACCTGTTGCATTACAAAATATGGTAACATTTGGAGATGAAAGTCTGCCCTACACCTCACCACGATTTGGAGCCTCTCAAGAGTTCCCTGATTAAAGCAGTGGCTGAAATAGATATGAACGTTGTGCGTGCTGTGACCGACGATTGGCCTCAAAGGTTCGTGCGTCTGTATCTCATATCAAGGAGGGCATTTAGAGAGGGGACGAATAACATCAATATTTTTTTAACGTTTATTTATCTTTCATTTCATTGTCTTTACATAAAAAATGTATAAGAACTTCTATTTAATTTTATATAATGAAAAATGCTTGTGATCAAACTTATAAATGAATGTATTAAGACACCTACGACACAAGAAATTTCCTATATGTTACTACAGATCACTGATTCCTCTTTTTACAATATTTGACTATATTTAGGTGTACAACTCATTTATTTATTTTCCTGTCTAAAGTTTCAGTTTTTTACTATTTAAATATATCATTATTGTAATTATAAATAACCTACACCGAAAGTGCCGCCGGCACCGACGCAAGGCTTAAGCTGCATGTTAGTGGTTAGAGCTGCAGAGTATGGAATCTTTTAAAAATGCAAGTTGTGTCAAGGATAGAACAGAATATAACTTTATTTTATACGAAAACATAGGTAAACAAAAGAAGAAAAATAAATCAAGCCAATGAGGTCGGTATACATTCTGTAGCCCGCGGTCTACAACCGCGTACCCGCTTCCATTAGGGGTGCTCGTTCCATCGCGTGCTTCAGAAGCAAGCTAAGATCTTGGCTTCAAGATAGCTTGTTTTATGCCTTTGACGATTAGGTACTTATTTAAAAATAAGAGATTATGAAATTACTAATAATTGAATTTTTTTAATTGACATTAACTCATATTGACATAAGTATTAAAATTTTGACATTATATTTTATTGACATGTGTCATGATTTTGACATTTAGAATGTTATTTTTAAATAATATGGATGCAGAAATGACCTGTAACTTTGGTGTCATCGATGGAATATATGTATTTGTAATGACATGTTAGCGGTAGAACATCGGCGGTTTTGATATTATTATGTAGGTACCAATTGACATGTAGATAAATAATTTTTGTAAACTAAATTATTCAAAACAGTTACAGATTTAGCCTGTTGTTAGTAGAAGGAAACGCATTCTAAAGTAAGACAGCTTCAACAGTAAAAGAAGTGCTGTTGGAAAGATTGGAGTGAGCTGAAGGAAGCTGCTTTATATTTTGTTAAATTCCACGCGGATGAAGTTGCGGTTAACAGAGAGTATCGATTTAATGTTGTATAGAGTTTTTATTATTATTCCTTAATTCGATATTGCGACAGTTGCGTCTATCCCAGATATTTACGAGACATTTGTGCCGACATCAAAAAGCCCTGCTAAATATAAAAACATAAATGTGTGTGAATGCAATAACAAACAAAATTACATTTTAAAATTTTATTGTTGTGGATGTTTGGTAGATTCGTAGAAACAAACTACAGGTCGCTGAACGTGAGGCACTAAGAAAGTTCTAAAACTACCTAAAAGGAAAGATGACCAATATCTACGACAAAAATAATTGAGTAATCCCTAAAAACTCAAAACTAGGATATATCTACCTAAACTATTTTGCAATAAAATTTATATTCGTCATTGGGTTGGACATTCGGAAAATATGGGAAAGGATTGCACCGTAAAAGGGTTTACCTGAGACTGCCGGAAGGGTGAAGGTCCGTTGGCGGTCTAAACGTAAAGATAAAGTAGCAGAAGATATCTGCAAATTTGTTTAAGATAGAGAAAACTGACACTGTACCGGATTTTAGAACACATATTGACTTTACCAGCCAAGTTATATCATTACCTATAGGCACCCCTACTTATCACTTGTCCTAAGGTTAGTGTTAATAAGACTCAAAATCCATAACCTGGAGAACCCTAACTATATCTACTTATTTATAAGCTATTTTGTGTTTTGGTATTTAATATTTGTAAGTATGTACCTACAAGCAGCTTGAGCCATAATTACTGCACTGCACCATAACCTACTGCTGTTTTGGACTGAATAGGTACATACAACTATAAAATATAGGTATAGATAGGTACTCTTATGCGCATTCATTTTATAATAAGCAAATAATAAGACAACACGTAAGTATTAAGTACTACGAAGAAACATGCGCGTCCATTGATATTTACTAAATATTTAAGTATCTGGAATAATTCCATACCAATTTGTATTATTCGAATGGGCATGTCACTTTCAAGTTGTGACATTTAAAGTTCTAAAATTGTAAGTATAGGTACTTTTTTAGCTTTATCATGCGTTTGCGCATAACATTTGCGCCAAAGTATCACCTGCAACATTGGCCCTGCAGAACAGTGGTAAACATAAGAATTTTAAATATAATTTTGGTTGTCAATTATTTCGCAGAATTCCATAAACTATTTTGCACTATGTGCCTAATTAAACAATCGTACAAAGGATTTTTTCCATGACCATTGCTTTGGCAGCAAGGAAATTTAAGCAAAAAATATTTATAAGACATTTCAGCATTGGCGCTCATTACTTTGAGATATACAATAATGTAAATGTAAATATAAATTGAGGATAAAACTTTGAGAACCTTACCTGTCGTCGCCTGCTATTTTGTCCACAATTTTGACTTCTAACAAATCACATCTACAGAATAACCCGCAAAACTTCACTATCCTTCACTTCACGTTACACTCGAATCCGAATCATTGATCACTTTGAAATTAATTTCAACAACCGTCCAAAAAAAACAAACAATAATTAGCGCCAAATATGATTAGAATTAGATCTTCAGTTGTCACAAATCAGTATAGTAGCGTGCCAACCGCATGAGCAACTACCGAGAACTCGACCACACTACTCTTCATTAGCATATACACATAATAACATACCCACTACCTTCCATTCAGACAACTACACGCGACCTTAGCACAGACGAAATAAAGTCCATTTCATTTCATAGATCCGAAGGCTTTTTCGATTTGTTTACAAACGATACTGCGTCTTATTGCATACATCAAAGAGCCAATTTGAATTGAATATCGATGAAGGCCCGTCGTCAGGCATTGGTCCGAAGCCACGCCCATCAAGTTTTGACAAATAAACCGATTGGTGGCGGACTTCGGTCTCGGATGGGACAATCCTGCGCAGCTTTGAGACTTCTCGAGTAACACCTGTATTTCCATTGCCGTTAACTCAAATTGCGTTTTATGTAACTCGAAATAGTCAATTTCTAATAGACTACACCTCTACAAAATATCGAGATAATGTTGAAACTTTGTTTACTTAATACCTCTTGTAGTCATACACTAGCGTTGAGAAATAACGAACAGTTTGGCTCTTTATATAGGACGTTTTCACAAAATAAAGCAACTACAAATTATCACTTCGGACGCTGTTACTATTTTTCGTCATTTAAAACCAAGGATGTTTCTCTAGACGTAGATATTCTGTTAAGCATTAAATTATTTGTTTACCTATACCTACATATATTCAATGAAAGCAGCAGTTTATCAATGTATAAAACACCAATTAAATTTTTTCCCAAACCTTCGTAGAGTTATAAATAACTACAATAAAAAGCTTTTACAAACCCCCCAAGCATTGTTTGAGTACAAATCGAAACAGCTTCTCGGATCGTAGTTGCATGTCATGTAGGTACCTACCAACCTGGTCAACCTTCACTAATGCCGACCTATTTCGACCTACAGTGCCTCATCATAAAGTCGAGGAAGCGATGATTTCTCAACACTTATTTGTTCGATACCTCCCGCAAGAAGGAACCTCTGTAGACACCTAGTCAGCATTCCACTCGCCTCACCCAGTTACGGCTCTGCGCTCCGCCGACCAAGTGCTAATTGATAAAGGAAACCTCAAACAACGAATGAGCTCAATGCTCTCCACAGAAATGTTTCATTTTTAAACATCTCTCACCGACCGTTATGACCGATCGTCTGCGCCTGCGATGTGAAACCTTTCTGGATCTGGGTTATTTAGACAAAGAGTGATCGATGTACTTTTGAAACTTGTAGGTAACTGCGACTACCTCACAGGTAATATGCACGCTTGGTGGTATGATTTCATCAAAGTGTATTTTTTTAGAAAATGATTCATTTCTTTCAATGCCAATTAGATAGTTACTGTGCTATTGAAAGCTGTTATGTGTGTGATACATGTAGAACACAGCTACATCTACATTTAGACTATACTTATGTATCTACTATCTAAGTTTATTGACAGTGTAAATTTCATGAAATAAAAGTAGCATATGTAGGTATTGCAGAACTGACCGGTAGAGTCGTTGCGGGAAAATTTGTACTCGTTTAGGCTATACCACCCTGAAGTTGTAAATATGTTGCCAAATAATTGTGTTTAGGCTGTCTAAAAGTCAGAGGTTGCCCTCTTTAGGTGTGTTTACCATATCTACAACCACGCCGTTACTTAAGATCAAGAGAGTTATCTATTTAAGTTTAAAAATCTACACGCTTTCCGTAACAAAAAAGATGAGATGAAGAATTTTTAGTTTTTTTTTTCAATGTAGCAGCCCAGCCTGTGTGGTTAAAACTCACGCGATCCTTTCTAAGAAACTACTGAAACCAAATTCTTTTTATCCATTTTGTTTGCATAAGCGAAGTGGACATGATCAAACAACGAAACAACTTTTATGACATCGCCCGTTTTAGATATGTCGGGAAGTGATACTGTTGAAAATATAATCATAATACAAATTACGGAACTGTTGAGGATAACCTTCGAAAGTATCAAAGTGGTGAGCAACAAAGCAGCGATGCCCTAGACTTTGCTTTGCTACTCAAAGATTCACGTATCGCTGCAATGGTCATGGGCATGCATTATATCTAATTGTCAAGAGAGCGTCTCATCCATCACATCACGTAAAAAATCTAAATTAAAAAAAGAAAAAAAATAAATATCGTATACACACAGCGCCATCTGGCCCCAAACTAAGCAGAGCTTGTGTGATGGAATTTAGATAACTGATAGAATACATAAATACTTTTTTTTGTAAATACATACCTACTTATAATACATACAGAACACCCAGACACAGAACAAACATTTGTTTATTCACAAAATGTCTGCCCTGAGTGGGAATCGAACCCACGCCCTTCAGCTCTCGGAGCAGACATACTACCAATGAGCCAACGGGGCTGTCAATAATAAATGAATACAATAAATACAACAAAAACTTATTTTGTCCTAACACACAGCTTTTGTTTTGTTTACTAAGTTAATAACATATTTTAAGTTCTTCTTCTTCTGCCTAGCGATTATCCCGTCTTGAGCCGGGGTTCGCTTTCCTGCTGTGTAAACCCCACTTCGCACGGTTCTAAGCATCCTGCATGGTGAATTGGTTGGCATGTATAAATTGATATAGGGTTACCTAAGTAGGTATACAAAGAGTGAGTATAAATAAATATCTACCAGTTCCCGCCGTATCATGCAGATATTCGGCAAGCGCCGTCTAAACCTATCTTCAAAAAGCTTGTTCGCGAACACTTTTAGAATAAGAATGGGTAACATTACAAATTCTTCTCTATTGATTCATCATCTGACAAGGATGTAGGTACATGTTCATATATTTTTACGTTTTTGTATATTTTATAGATGTTTATTAATTATTTATATTAAGTAGTAGGTGTATCATATTTATTTGTTTGCTGTATTTATTTATTTATATAGTTATATATTTATACATGATTTGATAATATACACATTATACCTACATATGTTTGTTTTGATGTGCGCCTACAACCATATGCTATTTACTGTGGGGATGGCTGGCAGAAAATGCTTTAAATGCTTTACAAAAGAAGGACTTAATTCCTTTTGTACATGTTTTTATAAGTGTGCAATAAAGTATTAAATAAATATTCTGCCGCCAAACAGTAGTAGGTATGAAAATATTACTCTGTTCTGGTTGAAATGAAACTATAGCTATCGAAATTACAGGGCTATTAAGACTAACATCGAATGTTTCAAATTAATGATTAATGTATACCAAAGCACCGACGCGACGAAGCCCTGAACTTTGTAATTCTACAAGTTCTGAGTAGGGACCGCTTCAGCAGTCATAGATAGGCGTTGTCTTTTACATTTATATGAAAAATAAAAAAAATAAGGCGCAAGTAGGTACATAATGTAATTCAATTAACGTTAAATGTTTGCTGCTTTAGCTAAATAATAGCTTCTTATATGAAGTTATTTAAATTATTTTAGGATAGGTATTTGTTTATTTTTTTCAAATAGGACACACATAGAGTGCTAAAATCAAACCACTCATTTGCGTAGTGAGGTAAAACTATGACGCTTGTTACCATTTCTCCGTAAAGGTCGGTGCGCGTCCGACGAACGCGTCGCCAGCGTCTCTGGCTTGTTTGTTCGGAACCCCGTGCTAACTCCGCCGTTTAAACACCAGCCACCAAGCCCACGAATTAACTTTTCATATAAATAAAATTCACGCTACTCTAACCTCCTGAAATTAACACCTGGGCGTAAATACTTACCCACTATTTAGTCTCGTCAACTCGTGCCGTATGTTCCGTGGACACTGAACGCGTTTATGATCATCAGACATTCTTGGCGATTAATTGGTGATGCGTAGGTATCAATCAGCAATTAGACACCTATACGTCAAATTTGAGATTAACGGTGCCGACAATGTCACAGTCACAGTTACGGTATTTTTTCAATAGATGTTCACACAATCTAATAATTTGCACTAATTTATCGATTCCACTCTTATTTCTATAGTAGTTAAAGCATAGGAAATAGAAACAGTTTCAATATGTCCATTATATGAAGGTATACAAGGTGTAAGATAAACGTTTTCGAAAATGAGAAAAGGTTCCGTTAAGACGGTTCGCTTTCCATACAAATAAATGTTTGCTATTTATGGACAAATGGAGCATAATTTTACAGTGAACTCACGACTACTTGCATTTATTTTGGTCTTTATTTGCGGTAAATCACAATTGCTTGATATGATGATACTAGATGTCCTTAGCAGGAGACTACTAGTTAGGCACCACCGCAGTACCAGATATTCTACCGCCAGACAGTAGTGTGTAAACATTACTGTGTTCCGGTTTGAAGGGTAAGTACTAGCTAGCGAAATCACAGGGTTGTTGAGACTAACCATCGAAAGTCTCAAAGTAATGAGCGCGAAAGCAGTGATGCCCTGAACTTTGGTTTACTATAAAACTTCTGTGTATCACTGTAATGGTCATGGACAGGCGTTATCTCATACCATCACGAGAGCGTCCCGTTCGTTTCATTACTTTTACATTAAAAAAGAATCTATTTGGGCAAAAATGTCTTATTTTGCTCTAAATAGACTCGCACTTGATGGTTCTTAAACAGTAATGCAATTCGAAATAGAGCATTTACACTACACTTATTTACTCTAGATTTGAAGATTATGTTGTACCTACTTTTCAAAGAACAGATTTCTACAGAGCGAATAAAAAATGTGGAAACGAAACGATTTCTGCGTAGGTACGTGGCAGACATAATAGTATATTATTCTCTTAGATTACATCCTATACCTACTCTTAGACGCTTTACAACTGTGAAGCGAAGATGAACTGATTTTCTGACGTCCAGTTATAAGTAGGTAACTAACTTGACCACCTACCAATTCTATTTGAATTATACCATGACAGAGCACAACAACAGACGATCAAATCAAATAGCCGAAACATCAATATTGAAACTTGTGAACATCAGCTAGTCATTTAATGGGTAGGTAAAGTATTTCTGTATGTTATACGTGCCTACCTTTATGAATATGTAAACACGTATGAGCACAATTTGCGGACATTCTAACAAGTATTTACTTACGAGTATTAGCTCAAAACACGTTGCACTAAATATTTTAATGGCATTTGAAGCGTTAACAAAACGCTAAAGATGGCAGTTTGAAATTGACTCTATAGAAAATCAACATTTGCCTACCTCCATTTTGAATTCTTTACAGCCCAGATGTAGCCGTGTTTGTAGCTACAGATGAAAATTGGGGGCCAGTAGCAGTGTTAGAAAACCTGAGTTTTGTAAATAGAAAGCTCAAGAGTTACCTACTTACTTATCATAGCTTGTTCTACTAAATTTATACTAACTCCTGGATCGTTATAATTAGGTTTAGTTCTAGTAATAACGTGGTTATAGTTTCACCGGCAAAACCGCGGGGAATCGTCGAGATTTTCCCAATTATCTCCTCACATGTATCGGGATCTCTCTAACACTTTTATTGACTTTCCAACTCGTTTTTTACTAAATTTCTTTTTTCCTTCAACAATTTTACATAGTAACATATGTAACAGAGCGTAACATTTTGCGGTTTGCAAACATAATTACGAGTATGGTTATCACGGGAACTTAATCGCGATCACAGTATTACAAATACATAGCATGTGACTGGCAAACAAACACACTGGCATGCTTGAAACGTCATAATATAGCCATAACAATCTAAATAAGTAACAAACAAGCATACATAGCTATAGATAGACTAACTCTAGCATTTATAATGGGACGCGTCGTTTGGGCAGAAAATAAAATGTACGGACCCATAATCTGAAAGCATGAACTCGCCTGATACAAGCGACCGTTGCTATCGCTGCCTCGTGCATGTAGGTACATTTGTACATGTCTCTTGTTTTCTGTTAGTCTACCTACTGCCTGCCTCTCGGTTCCGTGCGTAAACTGACAAACAAGAGTCGCGCCGTATCCGCCATACTCGTCCACTTTTGTGTTTAAACATGCGCTTAAACAACACGAAACGTGTTCGATAATTATTGGAAGGATCAATAAGCTGCGACAACTATTCGTCTCTCGGTAAACAAGTTTTATGAGCTGAGGAGAACGATGCGCCGCGCGTTTCTATTTGAATGTTAATTTCAAACTTAGTTCATTTCGACAAACATAGTTAATATTTCTGTGACGTGGGCACTTTGAAAATCTCTACGTTTGATTGTATTTGATCGGTTGGGTATACGTCCGTTAGGTAGGTAGGTAGGTATATACTTATCATATAATTTACTTGTCTAATGTAATTGACTTTATTTATAAAAGAATATGTAAGGTAGGTATGGTAAGATTTTTTAATATTCTTTTTAAATTATTGTTTTGTCTGTTGTCGTTGAACATTTTTTGGTAGAGTAGGAATATTATAAACAATAATAGACAAGATAATTTCAAGATGAGTTACGTATTAATAAACTGTATTTACTCTTGTATCCAATTAAGAGACTAAAATTAAATACAAGAAATGAAATATTAATAATACAGATAGAATCCGCAATACAAAACTTTTTAGAATTAAGTTTCCGGAGAGGCGTTATTAATATTTTTCTATTGATCAGCCGCCGTTTATTTGCCACCATAAAAATAGTTTAATAAAGTCAAATACCACCGTGGGAGGTAATATGCAAATTATTTTACCTGTGTCCAGCAGACCGAAGCAAATAGGCACCTTATCCTAGCTGAGGTTTACTTAGGTTTATGATGCGTCTCTAAAAATTAGATTATTCAGCCATTTTTGTGCCCATTGAACATACCGAATGGCGACACTCCTTTGTCGACTTTTCTATTGTAGTCGCTTTTTTACAACAAAGTAGATAGGTACAATATGCAAATTAGTTTGTGGTTTCTCAATTACCGTATAATGAACACGATAAGTTGAGAGAAATAGGTAAGAAATTATGTGTTTTAAATCGATATGGATATTTAAGGAACTTACTGAGTTTTGTTTCGACGGTTGGATATCTCGCATTTCCCGACGGCAATGTAGATGTTAGTGACATGGCAGCAATAATCGACTGAAAAAAAATGTTTTCTTTACATTTAAGGCGTTTACAATAAAATTATTCAGTACCTACTATAGTCATTAACTGTCTCACTACTAGGTGCAGACTTCTAATTATAAGGGTAAGAGCGATTATAATATACAAATTTACAATTTAAAAAAACCGAACCTTAAGCCAACTAAGCACTGCTCCAATGAGTCGCAAAGATATTAGATTTTTGTTGACTTTTTAAAATCGCTAGATGGATTTCGAAAAAATGTATCTGGGACCACGTCTGAAATATGAAAAAAAAATTCATCAAAATCGATTCTTAAATTAGCGGAATTATCGCGTAATATACATACAAAAAAAAACATAGATACAGTCGAATTGAGAACCTCCTTTTTTGAGTCGGTTAAAAAACCAGTTGTTACACTAGCTATAGCTATGTCATCGAAAGTCTCAAAGTACCTAATGCCCGCCAAAGCAGTAATGCCGGCTTTGTTTCCCTACTTAAAGTTTTGTGTATCGCTGCAATGGTCATGCATTATCTTATCATCGAAAGAGCGTCTCGTCTATCTCATCACTTTTACATAAAAAAACAATGTCAATATCTAGTGTCATTACTACAGAGTTAATTTTTATTCGTTTAATATAGTACGTAGGTAGGTACTCATAGGTACCTAACATACGAGTACGTAATAAGTAGGTACCTATTCATTGGATTAAACTTTTTTAAATAAAACATAGGTTCGCATCTGACCGCAGCCTCCCTGATGTTAAGCAACAACGATGTCTAATGTGAAAACTGGGATATTGCTACTTCTACTACTTTTCTGTACACATTATTTTCACGTTTTATATACTTACAGGGTAAAATACTAAACAGAATATGAGTCAATCTTAGAGGAATTATAATTTATCATAGGGGTCAATGAACTCATAACGTGCAACTTATAAATACAATAGACACAACTCTGAATTCGCGAAAATTAGGTAGATGCTCGACACATTTGAACAAACAGATAGATTATTGCGTAAGTACATTTAAGAACTTTTAATTAGATAGATACCTACTAGAAGTACCTACCTACTTGAGACGAAACTTTTTAGCATTTAATGAAAGTATATCGTACCTATTGCAGACGGAAACTCGTATGGTGCCTAAGACTTATGACCCAGGCGTAGGTTTAAAGGTTGACCGTGTTCTCCTATTAAAATTTGATATGATCCTATCAACACTGTTTTGGATACTCTTTCCATTAATTATTTTGTAGTTGTTATTGGCACGCCGTACTTACATTTTTATAATTTACTTTGTGATTTTATTGATTTTTTCGCTCTCACTCAACGGATCACGAAACCATTTATGGTCTAATCAACATTCTAACATACTTACGTTAAATTATATTTTTATAATCTTGGTTGAACAAAGTACCTACCTACTGGAAAAGGAAAGTCAAGGTATTTAGTTACCTACATAAATGATTAACCCAACGTATAGTTCCACGGAACCCTAAAAGCGGCACAATCAAGTCGATGCAACAGTTGGTTTAAAGTATTTATTTGATTCTCGATTTTAACACCTTGTACCATTTATTGCATCAATAGACATTGTTGCTTCCGTGAATAAAAATAAAATGATAGGAGTTACTTTTCGTCAGAGATCGATTGTTAAGTATATGTACCGTAGGAAAGCTGCCTGAGAGATCTTTGGTAATGATCAAAAACTCTGTAATATTAGAATGGAAGTACAGATATTTACGTAAGTACGTAAGTATATTTAACATAATTTTATTACCTATACCTACAATATGTTTCTAATTTCTATGTAAAAAAAATGGTAACGGCATTTTTTATCTTTTATTTGGCAACTGTACCTAGGTATTTGTTATTTTATTCTAATTGTGTTTAGAAACATCTATCTAAGTAAATCAGATATGTGGACACATAAAATTTAACTATAGACGTCTTCGAGTAGGTATACGTATTGTAAGTACCTACACTGGAAACTATATGAAAGACCCTTATTTTAGAATATAATTTAATTTACACACGAAATTTTTTTTAGTTTCTATTGACTTCTGGTTATATTTTACATTTTGTCATCTAGCAATGACAATCTAAATAAGTATATTTATGGAGTTTAGCGGCGGAAACACGGAATTGTCGCCGCATTTTAGATATAGGTAATTTTATCATCTCCAAAACCTGCGTTTTTGAGAGTTCATCCATATATAAATAGTGGTGTTTTATTCATAAAGTGCCAAATAGACAAATAGTCTGGTACAAATAACCAAGGACATGACCGGACTTCATCCCGACTGACTTTGTGTGAAGTTGAGGAAGACTTATCGAAAGTTATTTCACTTCATGTTTCACAAAATACTTGAAAACATCAAAATTCTTGACACTGGCAAATAGACAAAGTTCGTCACCAAAAACAAAGAAGTATATTTCTTAATTTAAAAATGGCATGTTCATGCTTTCTATTTATTACATTTTATTCGTTAATCTCTAAGTCATACATACATCGATTAATATCTGCTCCGTTGTTTTCCCCCAGCATGCCTTCCAGCATAGGTCTCTTCCTGTGACTTTAATGCCCTCCTATTTTGTGACAGCTGCTTCAAATTTATACAAACCATTTTTCTAGTCATCCTTCCGTACAACTCAATATTATTTATTCTTATTTCCCTTTCTTAGATACCATATAACATACGTTATGGTCACTAACCTGTAGATACAGTCACGCATTTAGTTTATGGACGATAAAATCTAGGGAGTGAACCCGTTGAACTCCGGTTATATAGGCATCATCTCTTAGGTAATACCTATTGGCATAATATTAGTATTATGACACTGTTCATTTTTTTACAAATATTTGATTACGATTGAACTTTGTCGTTATCAATCAAATATGTTTAATTCGTATTTGTATCATTAGGAGAGCGTTTTCGTCGTTCGTCTCAATACCTTTTAACATGATCAAGAACAAAAACAAACACAAAACTAATAATATGAATGCGTATAATTCTGTTTTAACCATAACATGAAAAAAAAAAAAGTTTATGTGAAAATTTGCATAATTGAGTCCAAAGACAGTCGCGCCCTACTTCTATAAGTGCTCACCGAACCAACAATACCCTGTGGGCAACAAAACATACCTAAATTTCATACACACCTAACAACAACTTAGAAGTAGCGCGCTACAGCTTGAATATATTTTTTTTATAATCAAATAGTTTACACAACTCTTCCTTCCGCCTAACATTACTCACAAGTGATTTTTACACAGCCTTATAATAAAAATAATGCCCACTGCCACAATATTGAAAGCCTTGATTAATTACATATATCTGAATAAGCTGGTTTACATTGATCACTAATAAATAATTTAAATGAAGTGAACTGGTGATTATGGATGGGTATGCTATATCGTTGATTCGCTATGGTAATATTTGTGATAAATCAATGTAAACTAGCCGTAAGCAGTACTCTAGCTATGATTATACTAATTGATAGAGTATAGACGCCAGCCCCATACTGCCATACCATGCAGACCATTACGTTTCTCCCACATGTTTAAGGCGCATCAACACGAAATGATTGCGTTTTACAGTACGTATATATGGTCCTATTATCCTTAATAATTCATTTTTACGTAGGCATATCCAAGACATTATATAATGTATTAATTATACTGAAAAACAAAGTGGGTTGAATACTTCTTATAATATTGATTAATAAATTTTAGATACACACCTAAGCGTATTTAAGAGCGTGATGTCGGGCAGTGAGCAATGCCTAGGAGCTTAAATAACTTTGCCATAGATATAACGCAAAATGCGTACACTTAGAAAATAAAAGCGAGAAAGCGGACTAGCTATTATTTATAACTGCATGTGGACGGGCGACGGATGTCATATCTATGCGTGGTTATTTAAGCTCGGTTAAATAAAATCGACGTAAATACATCCAAGGAATCAAATCTCTCTCTCTAGAACTTGATTTTCGCAATCCCATAGAACCAAGGAGCAACGCAATAGTGACATCATATTTTGAAGAATTTTAATTAAAATGTGACGCACAACACGTGTATTGTTTCAATTTAAAAAAATCACCACTTTGAAACGTTTCTGTTAAACTTGAAATGGGTCATGAGAAAATTACGAAAAATATTTACATAGAATTTTGAACAAATAAGATCTTAATTATAAGATTTAATTGCAAATATATACATATAATTCATAGTTTGTATTTTCAGTGATCTAAGAGTTCTGACAGCGATAACGTGTACGTAATTGCATTGCTCCCCGTACTAATGAACACAACATAATATCGCATTATCTACATTTCGTACCATGTCTTCCGACCAACTCAACATCTGAGTTAACTCTTCTAGCCCACAATCTTGTGCCAATGAGTTCCCATAGCGCAGTTTCCATGTTGTTAGCAAGAACACACTTATTCAGCTCTATAAGATAGTAGGTACACCAATACATAATTGACTTGTAAACGCTTGGTTTGTTCGTGCATTCTCTATAATTAATTTAGCTGCATTGATTTGAAAATACTAAGTACCAGGGTTGCCAGACATTTTTTCACTCCAAACATGATTCCAAAAAATAATTTGAAAAACACATGATTAGTTAGAAAATCCAAATTAAGCAAAGTAAGTAAGTTAAGCTTTCAATAATACACATAGCATTTAGTGAAGACAGTACTTAACCATTAGTACGTTTTTCATATTTAAATATTTGCTGGCCACACTGAAAGCCCGACATTCACACAGAGAAACGAAATCCGTAGTAATTATGCGCGAGCACAGAGAGTGCAAATACTTTTTGCTTATGTAAAGTAATTAAACTAATTACTTAATTACGTTAGAATCGATGCCAACATCACGTAATTATGTAGAAATCACATGTATTTTCTAGATAGATATATAAGTGATGTTCAGGAAAATTTTGTGTGATTTTGTTAACCCCATGTAGACCTCACCATTATGTATCGGCAAGAGTGGGGCGTCTTGCTACTTTGTTTAAATGTATACAATGAAATATCGTCAGCGATTTTTTAGCTCTTGATTGAAACTGTCTCGAGTCTAAAGAACCGTTATGTACTAAGATTTTTTTGCGATTTTCAATTTTCTCCGTACTTTCATCGAGTAACTTTTTGCGAAGCGCAACTGCTTTGTCATATTTCATCAGAATCAGTTCAGAAATTACAATGTGAAAATGTTACAAGCAGCTAGAAACAGAGATACTTTCAAAATTAAAGCATTATAGTTTGAAACGTGATAGTAGAGTAAATTTATTTTATTTAGATATTCCATAAATAGTTGCATATTTTTTTAGTAGGTACTTAATTTATAACAATTTTCTAACAATAATTTCTGTTGGAAATGAAGACAAATATTTTATAATTAAATGAGTAGCTTCAAATCTGGAATAGAATCGCACGAATCGGATATAAATAAAAGCGGGTACTTACGCACTGCAACATGATAATTAAAAGAAAGAGAGAGATCTTGAAGCAAAGCTATACCAAAGAGCAGAATACGTGGTTCTATTAGATGCTTGTCTAATCCTTTGAAGATGTGTCCATTGGACTGGCGGGTTGTAGAATGGCGGGAGCGGGGACGGGTGGTTGCGGGGCTATCTGAGGCGCCAGTGGGGGCGCCAGGGGCGCCACTAGTGCATCTGGAGGCGGCCGGGGGGGCAGCACTGCGCCTCCCGGGATAGCAGGCTTCACAAACCGGTCGCTGGCACGCCGCGTCTATGAGAACGATTCGGTATTAAATATTGGAAAGGTTACGTCAACTGGAATTGAAAATGGAATACTTTTATTTTTATTGTTAACAGACTAGGTGTTTAACCACAGCCCATGTGATATGTGTACTGTGTAGCCAAAAGATGGCAAACATTGCCTGAAATGGGAATTGGCTCTCAAGTGAGACTGCTGGAAACTATTAGATACATTGTTATTATCAACCAATAGGTGCTTGATGGCAGATTTTCAACTTTGGTGGCTCGCCAGCCAAGTACCTACTAGAATGTATAGTACATCCTACTTGATTATATTATAAATCTGAAAATTTGGATGTTTAGGTGTTTGGGCGTTCCAATTTTTATTACTCAATCATGTAAAATCGGCTGATCGGATTTGGATGAAATTTGGCACACAAATAGTTTATTACCTGGTCATATAGGATACTTTTTAACCAGGAAAGACCAATTCTAACACAATTTGAGATCGTGGGCGCAACCTTGTAATGCATAAATCAAAGAATTAATGCGCCGGATTGATTCAATAGACTTTTTTGTTGGTAATAAAAAATTATACCTACCTACATTTTAATATTTATACCAAAGTTTTTTTTCACATGTAATGCTATACCTTTTGACGCTCTATCTAGGAAATCTTAGGTTGTAAGTTGTAACGTACTTGCGAGTTGAGATGCAACGCGGGTCGTAGACCGGGCGGCCCGCCAGCGCCCGGCAGCAGCGGCGACGCGTACGGCGACAGCGGTCGCGACCCGCCCGGCGACGACACACTGCGAGATCGCGCCTACACACAAACAGACAAACACACATTCACAACACCAGAGATAATATATTACTAGTAGTTACAAATCCAGTTCTGATAACAGCGTAGAAATATCATGTCGCCGCATTGTTATTTTTCAAAACTTGCATTTTTTTTCGAGTATTTAAAATTACACAAAAGTAATGGTTTTTGTCATAATGTGCCAAACTACGTGCTTTTTTTTATGGAAAAGTAATGAGACAAACGATACGCTCTCCTTATGGGTAAGAGATAACGCCTGTCCATGACCACTGCAGCGATACACAGAACTTTAGAGTAGCAAAACAAAGTCCAGGGCATCACTGCTTTGGCGCTCATTATTTTGAGACTTCCTGTGCTATATAATATACTCATATGCGAGTCGAGATACAACGCAGGACACTGGCCGGGCGTCGCTCTCACGCGCGCACACATAAACACACACACTGTTTGTGTGTGTGAGTGTTTCTAGTGTATGCGAGTGAGTGTGCCCGGTACAAACGAAACAAGGCAAAAAAGTACAGAACACTAGCAAATACTTTCTTACTTATTCTATTAATTAATTAATAATAATATTTAATTTGTAAACAATTTGACGTATATAACAGCATTGTCATGGTGTCAAAAGACAATAAAGTAATTAAATTTCATTTATTATATTTTATATAAATTTAGGTTAAGATTATTATGTATATACGAGCATGGAACGGAAGACACTAGACTTCGCGACACAGGTTTTCCTAGTGTGAAGTCTAGGGTACTTACTCAATACTTAGTAATACCTAATTGTATACTTAATATACTAAGATAAGATGTGTTAATGTATTATAGGTATTAAGGGTCATGTAATATTAAATAAATAAATAAGTGAAAGCCTATGATATACTAATAATAATGATAAAGAATGAGAAGACTGGCACGGCTGAGCCCGCATCCTACTTTTCACCGCTTTGACTTCTTTACAATAAATAGTTTACGAGTATTTGTAACAGTACTCACACTGAGAGCTTCGTTGAACTGCCTTTCCTCCTCCATTTCCAAAGAAGATTCGCTTTCCGAAAGGTGCCGGCAAAGCGCCTCGCGCCTCTCAACTTCTTGCTGCAATTTCCTCTGCAAGCGCATGTTTTCCTCGCGAATATGCTTCTCTTCGAGTGCGAACCGGTGCATCTTCTCTTTATTCTCGTTTTGAGATACTGCCAGCTGGTTTCTGTTTTTGATAATATACTTTGAACAGTGGCAATAAAGGCTTGCATAGCATTTCCATGCCATTTTTAATTTATTTAGGGTCCTATATTTCATAACTATAGTTATTGAGTTACAGAAGTTACCTTCAAAAGGTTACTTAACAATTATCAATAAACTTACATTTAAAATTGAAGGTACGATACGCACTATGCCCATAGCTGCCCGCACAATCCAAAGTAATGCATAAAAAAACTAGCTGCGCGCCGCGGTGTTACCCGCTACATGTTTTCGGGATAAAAAGTAGCCTAGCACCGAACGGTGTGTTCCGGCAGCCTCACTTAAGAGTCAATTCTATTCCAGGCAAGGTGCGCTTTACCATCTTCGACCACATCGTCACTTAACATGAGAGCTGTGGTCCATCACTTAGTATGTCAACAATATTGAAAACAATTGAAATCCTTAGTAATTTGTATTTAGTATTAAGAGTTGGAATTGTTTCGTACCGTTTTCCTAAACATACCATAGGTAGTGTATCATAATTACAGCAAAATATTTATTTTGTAACAGCCGTCCTCAGTGTCGTTTACACATCTAATTGAGCAGGTGGTTTTAGTTACCTGCACTCATATTAAAAGCGACAAAGCAGCGATGCCTTGGACTTTGTTTTGTAATTCTGTGATCTGTGTACATTAACATTGTCAATTTCGTCTCTTTTATATTCCACTAATATTCTAATATTATAAATGTGAAAGTTAAACTAGGAGCCACGGATAGTCCGCTATGTCGTGGCTGCTTGCAAGAGAATTAAACTGTAGAGCATGTGCTTTTGCATTGCAAAGCCACAGAAGGCACTAGAATTGCTACTAGGCTGCATGAAGCTGCTTCGCCATCATTCATGTCATCGTCGTTGAACTTTCCACCCAACTCACTGGAGCTACTATGCCAGCGGCCCAGACCCTCGCTCCGGTACTTCAAGGAGCTGGGTTGGCTCGGGTAGACGCTGGCAGGGGGAAATGCACAATACACCCCAAGCGGGACGTCAGTGCAGGACTCATCGCCCCCACTTCGAATAAGAATAAGAAATGTGAAAGTTTGTATGGATATGGACGTAAAAACTACTGAACGGATTTGGATGAAATTTGGTATGGAGGTAGTAGTAATAGGTAGTAACACATAGGCTACTTTTTATCCCGAAAACATGTAGCGGGTAACACCGCGGCGCGCAGCTAGTTTTTTTATACATTACTTTGGATTGTGCGGGCATCTATGGGCATAGTGCGTATCATACCTTCAATTTTAAATGTAAGTTTATTGATAATTGTTAAGTAACCTTTTGAAGGTAACTTTACAATTTGAAATATTGATAATTGTTAAGTAACCTTTTGAAGGTAACTTTACAATTATCAAAATGATTTATAGTATGGTTTTAAGCTAATACATTTAACAGATATGGATCCGGTTCGCACCACGGCAGCACGCCATCACGCCAACGAGAAATAAATAAAAACATGTTTCCCTCTATTTTGAACACGTTAGTTGGTCTGCAGTAGGTAATCGTGGCCGTATGCCTGTTAATATAATTATATAAGTAGTGATGTTAAGAGGAACAAATAAATACAAGCATATTAGCAATATTACCTTAATTTGACAACTTCGGAGCGCAGTGTTTGAATGTGAGTGCTGAGATTGGACGCCGTGTCGCCATTACTAATGTCCCTAGCAACAATAAACACTCATCAATTTGGAAAAGGACAAACCATGCAACTTATGAAACGCAAATTGCTATTATTTTGTCGATCGTTACGACAAAATTCGTGAAGTACAAACATTTTGTAGTAACAGACATGCTAGGCCAGTGAGTTAGATATAGGCAAGAATCAGCAATAGACGTGGTAATTACAGCTTAGGATATTTCTCATTAGAACGGATCCATAAATGGGGCACAGTCCGTGGGTCCGTGTACAGTGTGGCGGGGCAAGACCTTAATTTGATGTGGATTTGATGAACATTGAAAATGTTTTTTTTTTTTTATTAATGATTGACAGGCTAGGTGTTTGACCACAGCTCACCTGATGTTAAGTGAAGATGTGGTCGAAGATGGTAAAGCACACCTAGCCTGGAATGGAACTGGCTCTCAAGTGAGGCTGCCGGAACACACCGTTAGATGCTTGGCGGCAGATTTTCAACTTGAGGGTGGTAGCTAGCCAGCCGAGTACTAGAAAGTACCCTACCAATGTATGTTACTACGATTTCATTCATTGTTCGCTGTCCATTGCTTTTATTGTTGCAATCTTCTTGGTGATGAGGTGGTACAAGCAAGTAACGTACAGCGAACACGGAATGGAATAGTAGCTATCAAAAGTTGTTGTCGAGAAACGTGACAGTGACGTAAACAAACAGAATCGGGATCTCCACTCCAGATATCCCGTGATAGCGACGCAACGCCAGCCGATGTTGCTAGACCAAATCAAAATAAATTTGTTATATCAATAAAAATATTTATCGTTTTACGACGAGCAAAAGTTCTTCTTCACGTTCACGGCTTGGTAATGGATAAACCTCCCGAGGCGCGAGGGCCCTCGAACCTCGAGGCCGTAGGCAGTGGCCCACGACGCCCACGCCTTACGCCTCTGGATGTGTATTTATACTAATTATATTATGAAGAAAAACAGTTTAACCATGCCTTCTGTGAAACTATGCGATATGAGATTGTAGCATCGTTAAATGCCTCATGCTATTGCTTCAGTGCAAAACTTTTAGAAACGATAAACAGCATTCTGTTAAATGATAAAAAAACCAATAAACAGATGATAGAATGGTCTGGTCACCTAGGACTGGCAGGGTCGGAGACCGGCTGGTCCAGCCTGATCTGCAGAGATCTCTTTTCAGCCTCCAGTTTGTCCATCCGCTTCCAAAGTCTGTTCACTAAAGCCTCTTGCTCTTGTTCCAGGGTGTTCTCTAATTCCACCTGAAAACAAGAACAAAAACTATATTGTTTAATCTACATAATTTCATTCCAAGATAAGGTTATGTTTGTTAACGTAATAAGTTGTAGCGGTTTGAACATATAAATAAACCTTAGGTACAAATAAATATTTTTTTTTTTTGTGATGCATCAATTACTATAAAAAAATTACACACAAAACATATTATGGAAGGCCATTATGTCTACATATTATGTAGAGCAGTAGAGCAATGTGTTTAAAAACGTTTTTTGAATATAGTATCGGTATAAAGGTTATTATTAAAAACCAATGTGACATATAGAAGGGGAAATGAAGCATTCTTGAATTAATTGACAGCCCCGTTGGCTCATGGGTAGTACATCTGCCTTGAGAGCTGTAGGGTGTGGGTTCGATTCCCAGTCAGGGCAAACATTTTGTGAATAAACAAATGTTTGTTCTGTGTCTGGGTGTTCTGTATGTATTATAAGTATGTATTTACAACAAAAAAAAAAGTATTTATGTATTCTATCAGTTATCTGACTTCCATCGCACAATCTCTGCTTAGTTTGGGGCCAGATAGCGCTGTGTGTATAGTCCTACGATATTTATTATTTAATTCATCAATTCGGACTTTCTAACATAATATGGCCAAAACATCAAAGTAAACAAACAAAAGTAATTTCACAGTATTTTGTGTGTCATTATAACCGGGTGAATTAAATTTGGAATGTATACACAATTACTTAAGAATTACATGAATTAATTAATGCTTAAGACTCTTTAGTCTGTAAAACGCAGACAGAACCACAATGTGCAATTAATTAAGAAATTGAAATCTGTTTTCAATAGATTCTTATTCTTCTTATTCGGAATGGGGGCGATGAGTCCTGCACTGGCGTCCCGCTTGGGGTGTATTGTGCATTTTCAACAGATGAACAAAGATAAAAATCAACTAGAACCAAAAGTAGATGTTCATGAAAACCAACTAGTTTTACTGTAGTACCTTTTCCCGGCGAAGCCTTTCCAGATTAGTTTGTTTTGCGAGTGTCTCTGCCTCTAGTTTTTCTATTTTCCGCATAAGTTTGTTCACCAAACATTCCTGCTCTTGCTCCAGTGTCTGTTCCAGTCGACATTTCTCTTGTCGCAACTGAAGAATAAATAATAACATATTAGCTAAACATATTGTGTGTACTGTGTACTATGTTCACGAATGTATGCTTTCTGTTCTAGTAGCTTCAGACTGCGGTCACATACCTATGCAAAATTCCTCAGAAATCAAAACTGTTTACTGGATAAAGGGACTAAAAAAATCAATAGGCAAATTTCGTTGTTTACACCATCATAATGTAAGCTTTACTATCTATCTTTTCTAACCAAAGGAGAGGAAGAAATAGCTTTAGACGGTAAGGCCGCCACCGTATTGCTGCATACCAATATTATTAATTTTAGAAGATACATTTTCATACTTTCATTTAATTTTTTAAATATCTTTTAAATACATATTTGTGTTCAATAAAATTATATTATATTCTTTTCTAGACCTTCTTTCGTGAGATGAGGTTTAGTGGATAAAAAAATTAAAATATAAAAAGAAAAAATTAGGCAATAATGTCTAGAATTGTATAATTTTTTTAACTGTTAGCCTTAGTCCAATAGTAAAATGACAAGCAAAAATATATGGGTTCTCTAGTTTGCCAAAGAACCTTAAAAATAAATGACTGATTAAATTATGTGTGTAATTTTGAATTGAAGTAAAATAACACCTGGCAGATTATAATTATCAGTCTAGCAATTACATTATCAAAACATTGTTATCAAGCAATCCATAAGTTATTCAATGCCATGTCATACAGAAAACAACAATTCAGAGTGCAATTTTTTAACTTGAGATCTCAAACTGTTACAACCTAAACAAATGTTTTTTTTAATAGCCAATTCAATTTCTATTTACCTATGTACAAATTTAAAATAGTTTATGATCATGAGTACTTATGCTTATAAGTGAATTGGTTTCTTCTAGGTAAGCATGCTCTATCATAAACTGTAGGCTAGTAAGAATGCAAGCCTATTTAGTAACAAAAAAAAATTTCTTAGTCACCGACACTAAATTTAGTTCTTTACTCCAGAGTGAAACAATCTGTCTGTATTACCTTTAAATGTAGCTTCTTGGACAAAAATGACAAACAGTGTAAAATTTCATACAATGTATTATTATAATAGCAGATATCCTGACAAGGTAAAGTTAATAGAGTTTTTCTATATGAAACAAGTCATCATTTTATTTCATAGCAAATTTCATAACACTCGTCAAAAAAGGCCAGAAACAACAAATATGAAAGTATGAAAGTAGAAGTAGCGAGGGATATGTGCCAGGATTGCAGCAATTGGAAAGATAGTCTCTGCCAATCCCTACAGATAAAATACATAAACAGATAAGTGTGATAGTATGTATGCATGCAAGTACATTATTAAAACTTCTGCATGTTACAAAAATTAAATACACAATACTAACAATTTTAAGTTGCAACCACAAATTTAACAATAAGTTAGACCATAAATATCTGTTTTATTTACCTGATTCAACTTTCTGGATAAATCATTGGTAAGACATTCTTCTTCTCGCTCATAGTGATGTGCCAATGTCTCCTTTTCCTTTTTCAGTGCCTGAATTTTCTTCAATAGTGTATTGGATATATATTCTTCTTCTTGCTCTGCTTTCGCTTGCTGTAAAATATTTAGCATTACAAATTTTTATAATGTATATTATAGGTATGTCTGAGCATTTAGACTTAGAAATTAAAGATTTAGATTTTAGTCTCTATGACTGTCATCAGTAATAATAATAAGTACATAGATGAATTTGGGATTGGAATATACAATTCTTTGTTTAAGTGCTATGTTAGTTAGATACTAACTACCATAGCACTATGCTAGCACTATACTAGCACTATACTAGCAGATATTAACTAACTACCAAATTCCATCTGAGGAAAGTTCGTCAAAACACAATTCTTCAAATGACAATTCCTCCGGGTGGTTAGGTTACAGTAGTACAGAGACCACAGAGACCAGAAAGAAAATTGAAAATATTATGTGGGGCTGCATATCCCATAGGCCTACAAGTATAGTAGATTCACTCATCAATTACATGACAATATTTTTTATATTGACATGTTTGGATATTGACATCCCTTATTTTGACATGTAATCAGTGTTTTAAAACCCATTTAATGACATCTTTAAAATTTTGAAGTGACTTGTAACATTGGTGTTATCAATAAAGTATTTGTATTTGTATTTGTATGCTGATCTATAAAAATATAGGTGACTATACGAAATTAGAGTATGTTGAAGTTATTATGTAAACCTATACAATAACAAATATTTTATTGATAACACCAATGTTACAAGTCAATACACACTTACAGATACACTTATTAGAAGTTGGCAATGAGTACACATAATATTACAAATTTAATTGCTTAAGAATTATCACCAAGCTGTGCTATATTCACAGTAGCTTGTTTTACAATATATGGTCACTTGAAAAACATTAATGATTCGACGAATTATGTCCTCAACAAATTATGTTTTCGACGAATTGTTTTTAACGAATTTTCTGCAAATCCCAAATTCATCTACTTATCATTACTACTGACTATAAAATGTATTATACTCACAATGGAAACAGATGCTTGTCTCAAGGCACGATTCTCTTCCTGCAGGGCTTTGACCCTGAGCTTATATGTGTCTACTTCCACTTTTAGGACCCTAAAAGAGAGCAGATTAACTTTTAGTTCTTTAATACCAATAATATAATATGTATGTATGAATGGAAAGGCATGTGTAGCTGAGTAACCTAATATAATAATCAAAAATAAATCTCAGTGTTTATATAAAGGAATACCTATTTTGTTGTTGAAGAGATTCAATTCTTTTCTGGAGTTGATCACGAGATACGGTGCTGGGAGGTAACATAGCTCCGCCGTCTAACGAACTGGAGTCACTTTCAGAAGCCGAATCACCCATTTTATGTCCTATAAGAAATCAGAAATTTACATTGTGCAGTTGGTATTTTTATCAAGTGAAAATTCAACTTGCAGCTGCAGTTTACCTGGCGAAATCACAGTATCATCCATTTGCATGAGATAGGACGACAACAAAATGTCATAAAACTTCCAAAGCTGGCTTATGTTGTCCAAAAGGATGTTAAGTGTGTGTTTTTCAATTCGATCGAACGAATCAATTATAACTATCAATAAAACCCGAGCAAATTAAAATAAAAATCCACTAAAACACTCGAAAGACTTCTCAGCAGCCACAAAAAATTAAATTAGGGTTGAGACTTGAGATGTGATGAAAGATTTTTTTATGTCCACAGAGCTTAAAGCAAACGTGTAACAAACTTTGAAGCAAACCGTGAAACATCACAGCCGGTAGCTGCATGCCATGCCACACCAGTGTGGTGCAGGCTTTACATTAAAAAAAATAACTTATTCCTACCTGGCAATAAAAGAAAAAAAAATATTAAAAAGTGACACACACGCCATAATGTAAATTGCTTCTAGATTTGGCGTTTGAGTTGAAAAATTAAGATTTACATGTTAAAGATTCGTTTAAAATGTACATTAATGGCATTTAAAATGTCTTTAGTACTTATAGGTAAGATCGCAATATGTAGAATAGACTTTAACACATCAGAACATCATCATCCCAATGTATTTAGGTTGGATCAAAAGAATCGAAGCCATTTCGTTCTCTTGATGTAAACTCAATTGAAGATGTTTTATCGTCCTTTGATTGTATTTCTCTACCAGTGTTAAAATAATCTAAATCAAAACAATCACAATTAAAAGGCGTTGGTTCTGTCGTCGCCATAGCTGAAGTGTTCATTCGATCTCAGAAGTCATTTCTCGGTGTTGTTGAACCGTACGTGCGCTCAGGTGTAGCTGTCATCAAAATCAAGAGATTGTGTACTTCTTCTTTTCAAAGCAGTGCCTTTACCTAAACATCCGATTAGGCCAATTGTAAATGTTGATAAAAGTGGGTTCATATCAGTTACAAGTTACTGGGTAAGTTTTTTTAAAACTGTAAACAACTTACTAAGAAGACATCAGCTCCATGTAAAAGCCAACCGAAGTCTCTGTTTTGTTGGATGAATTGGTATTCTATTAATGACCAACACTCCACTAGAATCATTTTTATCAGCCACAAATCTAAAACTGTTCATCATGAAATATATCAGAGTGTACAAAGTATAACACTGTAGTACAAAGTTAACAACCAACTAGTCTTATTCATAACTAGTTTACATTTATATAATTTTAATGAATACATCAGTTTTCCTTTAAAAATCTTGTTTAATATGTAAAAACAAGTTTAAAATATTGTATTCAGCTATTGTAGCTGACATGCAAGAAACTAGGTATGTTCAACTAAAGAAGTAAAACTACAATTAAAATAATAGAGGTACCTAGTAATTGTTAAGCTTATTATGTAAAAATTAATTTTCCAAATATTTTTATCTAAATTACCTAAACATTACTGTATGTATGTACCTATATATGCATTCTTTGTGATTCAGGAAGATCAAATAAAATTCAGATTAAATAAAAAGTATTTTTTTATCTGGTTTCATGTTAATACTGCAATATTTTTTAGTAATTTTACAATATGCCCATCAAGTCATTCAACTTCCTGCTTATGGTGTATTGTGCTTTTTCTATACCAGAACCCTTAGCATCCTTAGGTTTGTAGTTTAACTGAATATATGACCAGAACTAGACTAATCTATGCTCTTATTCTAAAGTCTAAACCATGCTTAAATAATAATTAATTAAAACAGCTTTCCCATAGAAAATTTTTCACAATCATTGTAATCACAACTCAAACATCACAGCATACCCTGACAGAGTTTTTCTATATTATGATCCCTATTACAAATAGTTTGAATTCAGACTAATATGAGCTGTATATTTGTCTGCTTAGATTGGATCATATTGCACACAATTCATACTCACTTAGCCGAAGGAAATAACTCTAAGATTATAAAAGATTGAGCCATGTATATTAAAATAAGATAGGCTTAAGAAATAACTGAGAATTGATGTAGAAATGCATATATACTTAACTGCACCTCTACTTATCATGAGTATAGTTAATTGTTTCACTTCTAAATAATACTTCATAATTCTACTTCATTCCTAATTAAAACATGTAGTTTTTATTTTAATACGGTATACATATTAACATAAAACTCCATTTTTGTTTTATATGTTGTGAGTATATGTATGAAATGGAGATGTAGAGACTTCCTTCTACCTTAATAGTACAAACGCTGAAATAATAAAGTATATGTAATTTCATATCGTCAAAAAGCATTTAAAAATTACTGTAGAGTTTAATAGGGGCATCTTTCTTAATTTGGTTTATATTCTTGTAGTCACAGTTAACATAAAGGTTAAACAAAATTTAAACTAATTACACAAACTAAGTGCACCAAAGTTGTCAGAAAACAGTTAAAGAATGCAAAAAGATGAATAAGAATGATAACCTTAACAGTCTCTGACTAGGTAAATGATTGTAATCCAGAGATAAAAAAGTAATTACTATTCAGTCCTTGGCAACACTACCAATTCTAAATGAATGGTTTTTGATGAACAGGAACTCATATTTACTGGGATTGAACTTGTTGCACCTTAGTTGTACTATACAAAGTTATGAAACCCTGAGGCTTATATTACAAATTAGCATGAAATAAAGAATATTCAATAAATTAACTATGTTTATTTATATGTAAAGTCAAATTGAACTCCTGTTAAGAGGTATAATGTTATTACCCAGAACCATTCCCAGAACTTAGTGTAATGATACAAAGTCTTGGGCATTGCTGCTTTGATGCTCATAACTTTGAGTCATTAAGATTGATGTCATAATTTTTAGATTTAAACTTTGATTGGGAATCGTTTAGAAACCTTTTTCATTTTCAATGTATAGTTGTTAAAGTTCTAACACCATATAAGGCATGTTAGAAAGATGAATGATGTGTTGTTTCAACCAATTATAAACGAGGAACATCCAATGGAATCTCATAAATTAAGTAAAAAGTAAAAATTGTGTGGTAATGGTATCTGTATAATTTTGTAGTTTTTTTACTCTTCTGTATAAGTTGCAATTTTTTGACTTGTGTGGTGTAATAAGTTAGTGATGATAATTATGTATATAACGCTTATAACAGAAGCAATACAATGAACTAGCCAATAACATAAAAGGATTTTATTAGAGCATAAGTTTTTTTTTAAACTACTTTTCTTACTTTTATGAAAACAAAATTAAACAACTGTTAAACATCCTTATGTTACTTATTTTTAGTATAATTTATTATTTTTTGTATCCTTTCATAGGTAACTAAGATGTTTCAAAGACGAAAAGAAGATAAATTTATAACAAAATTATTTAGTTTAATGGTTAAAATAAAATACTGGTCAAAAATTTCTTAGGAGATCACTTTAAGAGCTCCCTCTATACATTGATTCACATAATCAGGCAATTGCAAAAGTCAGAGTAATTTATGTACATATTTTTTTAAACTGCATATTAACCTAATTAAAACCGTATAGTTTTATTTACCATCTAGGACAAAAGTAGATGTTTGTTCTGTGACTAAGTCTAATTGTATAAGTGTGTATTTAAAAAGCTTAGTAAGAATTCTTTCAGTTATGTGGTTACCATAGAACATCACTTAATGGCCTATTCTTATGCACGTTTCAACACAACTCTGCCCACAATCAATCAATTCAACACAACTCACAATCCAACATAAAAATTACACCAAAGTGGTGAAGGGAAGGAGTACACCAATTGCACCAACTCTCCGCTACTCAATTACAGTTAAAACACCCGTCATACATATCAATATCTACCTTTATTGCTTTGAACTCTTTTTTATTTTTATCTGCTATGAAATATTTCAACTCTTATTTAATTACTCAGAATCATTTTAAATATTAAACATGCATAAAATTGATTGTATAAATAATTAATAATTTTAAATCCTTAATATTACTTAATTGTAAACTTGTCATTGGGTTTTTTTTTTAGTAATAATTATTTAGTGGTTTTATAACACAATAATCACTAAATTATGCAAGCAATCTTTAAAATCTGGAATAGTCTTGTTTATCCAGTGAAAACAAAATAAATAACTAAACCAAGTAGATAAATATTAGATGACATAACACAATGCCATTTAGCCTCAAACAGCTCTTACAAGGAACTATACATAAAATATAATTGATAGAATACCTAAATAATTTTGTTATAAATACATATTGGTTACAAATAATTAAACATGTAATAATTATATAAAAAAGTTGAAAATAACAAGTAAAGTCCTTGTATTACTATTTGTGTTACAAGTGAGGTCCAGTATAAGGGAAGAAAGCTACAGATGTCAATTCTCTTAGTCTAAAAATGTAGTGTGATTGTTTATTTACTGATAATATGAATATAGAGCATTTTAGGGAAGCCTATATTTATGTTGACTCTTTATTTATTAAACAAGAAATACATAAAATTTTTCTTCAACAGGCTAAGTAGCAGCAATGTCTCAGTTCTACCAGATAGTTCAAGGCCATTCGCTGACTTTAGAAGAATTACAAAGATACTGTCCGACATTGTGTTTGGATGGTATTATCTTAAATCAAGATGAATCGCAATATGGACAACAACAGGTAATGTTCATAATATTAATATACATATAAACCTTACTCATGCTTATTAAACTAGATTGTCTGTAAAAAGGTCATAAATGACATATTTGTTATTATTGCTTACATCTTATAATAAAAAAATCAAGTTATCCATGGTAAAAAAAAAATTGTAGTAAATTGTCTTGTAGTTGTAGACAGTTTTAATTACTTTTATTATTGTCTTGTTTTAAGGTTGTTGTGCAGCAAGCAGAACAACCTAATGACATTATAGTGAGTGAAGGAGTGCAACCTCAATTGGTAGTAAATGATGGGTTACAGTACCCACAGCAATATGTCATTCGACATGAAACCTCTCAACCCCGGCCAGAATTCCAACAACAACAACAACAATCTCAACAACAGCAACAGGCACATCAACAACAACAACCACAACAGCAGCAGCAACAACAGTCTTTACATAGACAAGTCAGTTTCAATATCTTTAATTTATCTAATTGTAATACTTAGATGTGTCCTGGTATATCAATATGAAAATATACCTTTTACTCTACTCTATAAGATCTTACGGTGCAAACATGCATATTATTGCATACTTTATTTTCCTGAGCTTACATTTAAGCTTAATTTTAAAATGTGTGTACAACAATCTAGTGGAATATTACAAACTTGTACAGTAAAAAAAAGGGTAAAAGTGCTGGCAGTGCCTAATTTTTTGTAGAAATAGTGGAGTATGATTTATTGGATTGAAATATATTTACTTTATAATTTACTTGTGGCTCTCTTCGGCTTCGAACAGGTGAAATTTCATCGTTTTGTTTACCAAAAATTGAATTTCCCTACTCAAACAAAATAATAATTAGGATATATATTGTTTATACAACGTTCGAAGAAAATATCTAAATGACAGTGAAACCCCACACAGTGTATCATCCACTGTGTGGGTTTAGATAAAATAAGCTAAAAAACAGACAGATGCTGACAGCATTCTGCTATTATATTATTTGGTGAATAGATATTGTATCAGGTGTTGTATACTTAAACTATAATTGGGACACAACAATCTTTCTAAATTATAATTGCTATAAATTTTGCAATTAATCATTTGATTTATCAAAGTCATCGTCTGTGATATGTATGAAATCTAAAAATCTTTCTTCTATTTTTTTTTATTCGAAAGTTCTTCTTTTCGAGATATTCTTGAAACAGCTATTTTGTTTTCGATCCAAATGTTAGTTTTTGCTTGATACAAAATATGATGAAATAATGCTACTTAGTTTGATCACATGTTTGGTTGTTGTAACTGTTGCCATGATATTTATTTGTAGGTTTACTACACATCTGATTTACCCGTGGATGCTCAGGTTGTGTTACAACAGGCTCAGCAGATCATAGATGCATCTCTGATGCAACAGTCTTCTACACAACGACCCCAACATGTATGTTAGATGTGAATTTACGCACTCAACACAATGAATGAATATGATTTTAGATTACATGTCGTTAATAATCCGCTTGGCATGGTACCATTTTTCATTTGGTTATATGTTTCATTTGGGTTTAAACACTTCCTTCCTTTATTAATGTGGAATGTGTTGGTACATTTTTATAAATAGGTGTCTCGTCATTTCTTAATTTCAAAATTCAATACTTATTATAACGAAGGGTGTATATTTCTAATTTTTTTTTGTTATTTTTATGACAAAAGATATTAAATGTCAAATAAAATACATATCTTCTAAAAATATTACTTTAAAATTATTAAAAATGTAATCTCATGAATACAAACCATAGTAAAATCAATTCGGTATGTAAAGTTTTTTTTTTGTATTTATTTTATATTTTTTACTGATAGTTAACTTTATTTTGTGAAACTAATTTTAAATATTTTGGCTTTCTATGCGGTAGTTTAATTATAATACGTTTTCAAACTTTTTATAGTTATGACGTCATGAGGTCGGCTGAATATGTAAAACATACATTAGCCATGTAAAAAAAAAACAACTCGACGTAGATAAGTATGGAGGTTACAAGTAACGGCAACCGTTGACTTGACATTGATTTTGTTGAGGTTTGCCATTGTATTTTTATGCACTCAAAGAATCCTTATACAGCCGACGACGTGACATCATTAGCGGTAAATTGAAAGTCAAGTTTATTTTATGTTTTTTATTAAAATAAACCCCGTCCCATAGTTTAAAGAGTTTTAAACGTGAAAATCATGTACAGGAATGTAATATTTCGAAATGGTTTTGAAATCAGCAAAGTATTTTTTTTTCTTTACATACCGAATTGGCTGTAATATCCAGATTATAAATGTATTAGTATTGATATAAAAATGCATACTAATACACCCTCAAAACGACAATAATAATGTACATACATATCTTACATTTATTTTCTATGCTGTATTAACCTAATGAGAATACTTCCATATATTGTATCATAATGAAAACTGCATACATATAGAGTCGCTTTTAGTTGAGTTAAATTAGGTAGAAAATAATTAATTACATTAAAATATTAAGAACTTAACTAATGGTCAATAAAAACAATATGATTTTGGTAAAATGATAACTTATATATCAATTCAATTTTAGCAACGTGTATTATTGCTAAGAAGTATTGTGTTTTTTTGGGCATAGACACATTCCACGTACATACATACGCATTAACATCGAATCAAATAAACGTGAAGTTAAATTTAAGGGATATTTCACAATTTTATATACGAATTTGTCAATATTGTTTACAGTTTTATTTCCAAAAATATTACTACCATAGTGGCTAATGTGTACATGTTTACGTGAGGTAGAATTGATTCTGTTCATCAACATTATACCCTATACAATCTTTCACTGTATATAGCCATGGTTGAGGGGCATTGCTAAAATAAGCCATAGTAAAATGTAGATGATATATCAACTTCTAACAGGGTAAACAAATAACTTTTATGCACTAATATTCATGAAACTACTTACAGGCCATCATCATCTTACTGGCCACTTACTTTAAAATGTGGGAAAAAAATTGCCGTATTTTTTTAAATTATAGTATGATGATAAATATTATATAGCTTTCACATTTTTCTTAGGTATCTTATATATCTAAGCATTGTAGAAATAGAGCCTGTAAATAATTTTGTCTATTCTTGTGTGATGTTAAATTGTAATTAAGTGCTTGGCTTTTGTCTTATGGTGCTGTTAGTATTATATTGTAAATATTTTTGTAGGTATAATTCTAAGGCTAAATTCACAGATTAAGTATTTTTATTAGATCTAATTCTTAAAAAAACAATCATATGCCTTCTTAGTTTTATTCCAAATTAATTCATTTAGATTGTTATTTTATTCGACATACATGCAAGCTGACTTTGAACAAAAATCTTCGTATTTATTGAATACAAAATAATTCAACTTAAGATTATCTTTCTATGTTTTGTCTGCAGCCTAGTCCAAACAAATAATGGGTCAAATACATACGCAAATATTGTTTATATGAATTGTTTTCGATTTCACGATTATGATTGGTCGGTCAGATGATAATTTAAACATTTTCTGTGGATTAAAACATTTTTCCATAAAAAATTTTAGATTTTCCGATCATCATTAACGATAGTCTAAATTTTTTTCGGCAAAAGTACCGTTAGATAACACCCAAAATTTGATGGTAAATGATGATGTAGCAGTTGGTGAACCCTGGCCACGTGTTGTCTCAGCCGACGGTGATACATCCAGCACAGCAGCCGCCACCGCAGCCGCCACCCCAGCACGCCACACAACAACATGCGCCCCAGCAACATCCCACGCAACCAACTGTGAGTGTTAACACGTGGAAACGACGGGTGATGATAGCTCTGTCATTGGCGCTGTTGGCAGTGGTAGCTCTAAGTCAGAATGAGTTGAAATTGGAACATCAAGGCTCTCTGTTAAGAAACATAATAGTCATCAACAACATCATTGGCCAGTTTCCATCTAGAAGAGATGATTTATGTACCGGACCGTCTGGAATGTCAAAGTTTATTAAGTTAATGGCCATCCTTAAGCAACTGGTACGAACACATTTTTAATATGTGTTCAGGGTGGTTCAGAACCAGGCGTTACCGTGACGAGATTTTATAAGGCAGTAACTTTTCTCAAACGATAACGGTCTTCTGCGACTTGACTCTTAGCCGACCACCTCAATATCGAATAAAAGTCGCGTTTAACGTTGGCCTTAAATATCAACTAAAGCTAAGCAATTGATCGTCGCTTGGCATGTCCGAATATTAAGGAAATCATAGTATTATTGGTTTCTTTTCTATACGCTGCATGCTTATCACATCCGCTCTGTGCTTAGTTTCACTAAGCCGCGTGTAGTAATTCCATTATATTGTGTCAAGATGTCACGCCTTGCTTGCAAGATAGTCTATCAACTATTTCTATCCCATAATGTCACTTTTTAAACGGTTTTTATTTAGCTTGCCCTGTTTTTTGTTGTTGTTTTTGAGTCAAATTGATTTTTTGTATTGCTAAAGTCTTGATTAAAACATTTGAATCTAGCGGTGGTATGTATACTCGTATATAAGTTTTGTTCCGTTATGAATATTCTAAATGTTCCGGCAATTTTACTTGACAGACATTTCTATGATATGGTCAAAAGCAACTCTTTTTTTATTATGAACTCTGTTTCGGATCTCTTTTCTTGATCGAACGCCTTTGTTCAAAAATTTACACAAAAAAGGAGTTCCAACTGCTTACTGGCGAAGAAAAACTCCTATAATATCATGAACTGTAAATGTATACTTATGTGTATATATATATGTATAGTTCATCATTTACTTAGGTAACTCAATTTTTGCAGCCAGTTGAATTTATTATATTGCTTCTATTAAATTTTGATAAGTACAGTGAAATAATAATATAGGCACTTCATGATAACATCTCCTCACAGTGAATTTAGAGTTTCAAAGAATGGCGTTCCTACAAACTTCCATGAAATTAATGACTAAAAATATGTTTGACTTAATTGACTAATATTATATTCGACAATATCAGGGGATTAAATTATTCTAACTTGGTATTACAGCAATGTCAGATTGTGCACGGCGTAACCTCTTAATGATTATCTAAAACTGCGAAAACTTTATTATTAACGATCATCATGAAACCTAAAAGTTGTGTTTTTCAACCCTATTTTTGTAAACTGTCCCTCTACGCCGCGCATCTCTTCTCATTGTAAGAAGGATAATGCCATAGTCCACCACCCTGGCCAAGTGCGAGTCGGCAGAATTCAAACATATTCGAGAATATTAAGAACTCTCAGACATGCAAGTTTCCTAACAATGTTTTCCTTTGCCGTTTAAACCAACAGGCAGATAACTTAGAAAAGAGGAGCGTGCCCTAGAATTTGAAGTAGTCAGTTTCCCAAGCTAGGCTGCCGCAGCAATCACTTTGATATCAGTTATTTTTTATAAAAAGAGAGGCAAACATGCAGGCGGTTTTATACACCTCCAGCATTAGATACTAAATGCGATGCTAACCCAGAGAGATATTAATTGATGCCCTTTTTAAAACGTGTTTATATGAGTACGAACGTTACAGCTTGTATTACAGGCGCAACAGCCTGGGCAGCAGATGTCACGACAACCGCAACTCATTCAGCACCTGCAACAACAACAACAACAACAACACCAGCAACAGATCCACCTGCAGTTGCAGCAACAACAGTTACATCACCAGCTGCAGCAACATCAAGCTCAACAGCAGGTAATTTTAGCCAGCAAACTAGCGAATTTACATTGCTATTGAGACCAACCATTGACTTTTTCAAAGTAATAAACACCAAAGCTGTGATGCCGTAGTCTGTTTTTCTTACTCTACGTTCTGGGTATTCCAACAATGGGTCAACTTTTTTACCATTTCGTTTCGTTCGCCTCATTATTTTTATATGAAGTGCAGTCACATTTAAGCGGCAATACAACGGAAACGCGTTATATTCTATCTGAAATTTAAAGTAAAGTGCATTACGCTACAAATGGACTTTTACGACGAGCATTTGTCATAAAGAGCACTTCTCAGAATGCGCATTTTGAATGATTTGCTAGTACATAGGGATTGCAATCCGGAAAAACGGATCCGGCACCATTTAACGGTTACCGGATCCGGTACCAATATACCGGATCCGAAGACCGGATCCGTTGCTAGCAGTTTGTGGCAAAATAATATAGTAGGTCACTTGGTGGTAGATCTTCTTAGCAGGAGGACGTTTAAGTAGGTACCACCGCAATACCAGTTATTCTGCCGCTAAGCAGTAGTGTGTAAACATTACTGTGTTTCGGTTTGAAGGGTACTGCAGCGAAATTACTGGGCTGTTGAGACTAACCATCGAAAGTCTAACGTAATGAGTGCCAAAGTAGTGATACCCTGGACTTTGTTTTGTTACTCAAAGCTCTGTGTATCGCTGCAATGGTTATGGACAGGCTTTATCTCTTACCATCAGGAGAGCGTCTCATTCATCTCATTACTTTTTACATAAAAAAAAAAACTTGTCTTAACATTGGTTAGGAAACAAAGTAGATTTTATTCATTTGTGATTAATTTTTTTTAACTACGTACATATAAGTGCAGTGACACTTGATTAACTCGCTTATTTTTTACTAAAAAGCGATAATCATCTTGATTTGATCAATCTGGCCGGATCCGACCGGATTCGGCCGGACTGATGGGAATCCGGTCGTATCCGGCCGGACTGAAAATGACGCCGGATTGCAATCCCTACTAGTAAACATTGCTTTAAATAGCTTGTCTCACTTACACGCGTGTCGTTACATGTAGGCGAGAAGTTGACAGAGTATTTAATGCATTGATCAACTTTAAGCAACGTTTATAAGTAAGCCCGTAAATGTATATCGTCTCGCTCAGGGCGCCAAAACCAAACTTCACGAACGTTTAAAAGTCATTTGGATAAAATTTTATCACGCGTGCTGTCCTTGTGCGTGTTGAACAAATGTTGTTATTTTTTTTCAGGTGCAACAACAGCATTTACAACCACAGCAGATCGGAATCAACCAACAGCACCAACAAGTTGTTATGCACGCCGCTTATATTAACCCTGCTAACCCTGTGAGTAAATATCTTTCATATACAGTGTTTCGATTAAGTAATACTGATGGGCGTTGATCTATAGGGAAAGTTTTTCACATCAACCCCAGAACCAACTTTTGCGAAATTGGGAAAAAAATAAATCAAATGTTGCATACATCTTGCAGAAGGCCAGTGACGTTTTTCTGTAGAACAGCTGTTTTTTCACAATTTCAGGGTTGGCTCCTAAAAAAGTTTGCTTTCATTTTTTCGCTACAAACCTTCAGCATTACTTCGCTTCTCCGAAACACTGTGTAAGTTAATTTTTAGATGACATCAGCAGTCCTGTCAAAACGCTGCCAACATTGAAAACAAAATCACTAGCTAGCAAAATCCTCACCTTACCGCCGCCAGCTCCTTGGTGATTATGATAATTTTAATCGTAATGGTGGCAGCCGCTTCGATAGCTCCGTTAAACTCATTTATAAATCAAGATATTAAAATGCATAAAAACACCGTGAAATTGCCTATACGCCAATGAAAGTATGAAAATTCAAACGCTCAAATCCTACTATAAGTCGGTTGCATAACGAATATAGATTCTTATTCGGAATGGGGGTGATAAGCCCTACACTGACGTCCCGCTTGGGGTGCATTTCCCCATCCCAGCATCTACCAAGCTTCTAGAAGTACTGGAACGAGTTTCTGTGCTGCTGGCTTAGTACCTGTTCCAATGTGTGAGATGGAAGTATTGATAATGATGAATAGCAGCCAGACCATGACATAGATGAAGATGAGGCTGTTTTATCCCATCAAGTGGCAATCCTGGTGTCCACTGTGGCTTTTACTATGCCACAACACATGCTCTACAGTTTCGTTTTCCTGCAAGCAGCCACGACAAAGTGGGCTATCCGTGGCCTCCAGTCTGTACAGGTTGCTATTCAAATTGCAAGGGCTGGTTACTTATACCGACTCGTACTTGTACTGATTTAATGGCGCTTATCCCGCAAAAAGACAAAAGTCCTGTTGTTGCAGCTTCAATAATAGATTGTAATATTAGAAATCTTCCTGTTAAGAATTGGAAAAAGTCTTACCATGTTTGCAGTCGTCTTTCTTATCCCACAGGTTTTGTTGTTCTTTTTTGGTGAAGCGGTGCAGTAGCTGACGCACTTCCATCGCTGATGGATTGTAAAGAGCTACTACGTCGTCATGTACCTGTTTCCTAGTGTCCACTACGTTATTACATGAGCATGTACTGTGGCTCTTTGTCCATGTATGTATCATGTTTTAATCAAAAAACGTTAATGTTAAACAAACAATAACTTGAAAGAACAAGAGGAACAATTGTAATTTAATAAAACTTCATCCCTCAATACTTAAGGGTTTACCAGAAACCAATACAACAAATAAAGGCAAGAAAACTTTTACTGAATAATCAGTTAATAACTATGACAATAAAACCTAGGCAGAACCTTTAAAATCGCTACATGTTAATTCTCTTTCGAAATCAAAAGAGAGTCCATCACGACGTTGCTGCAAAAAAATATTATCAACTATGTCACGACGATATTTATATTTCATTTTATTTAAAACTCTTTTGTCATCAACAATAAAGTACCTTCAGCTTTTTTATGTCTGGCTTATTATAAGCACAAAAAGAGTTCTATATAAGCATTACCTGCATTGGGTTGTTTACTTGCTCTTTGCCTTCAATTTGCTCTTTGCCTTCAACTAACTCAAATATCAATGGCTTTTTTGCTGGCGATTTCCAACTAATTCTGTGAATAAAATGTAGTAGTTTATTGATTACGAAGGTACAAACACCTTTATTGGTAATTTTTATATTTCACTGTCATAGATGAATCACGTCAAAATTTTCCGTAACTTTTTTTCTTTTGATCATGAGCGTCTAATTTGTTCTTCACTTTCTCTACTATTTAGGTTACGTAACTGTTAATTGTGGTGCCAATTTACCACTTGAAACCTGCTTCACACTAATGCAGCTTTCTTTAGCAGCTACAGTGGCTACTACAATTGGGCTATTTTCTAGTGATATGCAGGAGGTCTGAGTAGCGCTACTCTGCGCATGTTTAGAACTACATATTTTTGTTTTACATTGGTCATGTAGTAGCGAAGCGTCAAATCAACGACACTTCATGTTGAGACCCCTTTTTTTTTATTGTTGACGGGCTAGGTGTTTGACCACACTCTGATGTTAAGGGCCAAGTCCTCGACCGTGGGAACTTCTGCTTGAACACCTACATTGATATTTTCCACTCACACAGACGTATATACGTCTGACGTTAGATTTGAATACATTGACGTCACGCTAAAATAGATAAGGAGAGTTAAATTACTATAGCCACGAGCAAGAAGGAGACAGAATGTTTATTCCTATTGCCGGAAGCGGATTTTACATTGATTATCTGTTACATTATGACAGAAGTTTTTTTTTTTGTTTTGGCATCGCGTTTTGAATATTTGCCAGTGTCAAGTGTCAAATACAAAACGGGCGGGAAGCATGCGCGCGGTGCTCGGTACCGCCGCCACCGCGCGCCCTCTCGTGACGTGCTATACACGACCACGAGACTCGTGACGTTAGATTGTCAGATTCAGAGATTCTCGATGGTTTGTAGCGCCTACCAAAATAAAACAGCAACAGACGTAACGCAGAAAAGAGATTTTCAGCAGGCACTATCAGAAATTTTCATCAAACTATCCGTACTTATCTGCTAATAGAATAAACAAAACGTACAATAAAAGGTCTAAGCCTTAAATGTATCTGCATCAAAGTTAGCATCTATAAAATTGCGCCTTTCCTATAATTATTTTGATGTCAAGATTACGGATTAAAAATAATTTGGCCATATTCTATTTCATAATTTCAAGAAACGAAAAGCGTTTGAAACTATTTTTTCTCCAAGCATAATAATTCAGGATATGTACTATAGTATTCATTAATTTCAAACTTCCACATGATGTATAACGGCACAAAAATGTTGACAAAAACACATCGATTGCCTTATTTCACAAGACTTGCCCGTTAAGTGAAGGTGTGGTCGAAGATGGTAAAGCACACCTAGCCTGGAATGGAACTGGCTCTCAAGTGAGGTTGCCGGAACACACCGTTAGATGCTTGGCGGCAGATTTTAAACTTGAGGGTGGTAGCTAGCCAGCCGAGTACTAGAGAGTACCCTACCACCATGCTATGCTATGATTTCCTCACGATGTTTTCCTTCACCGGCAGCTCAAGCTCATTGTTGGGGTTTGAACCCACGCCCTTTGGCATGCGAACCTACCGCGCTAACCACTGAGCTATCATCGCTACTAAAATTGCAATTACATTACTTGCAGGGCACACCGGCCCGTCAAACACCCCCGAGGCTACTGAACCAGGCTCTGAGTAGCCCTAGCGGCAGTGTAGCGCTGCTGAGAACACCGGTGCGCACGGCTCGTCTGCGACGGCCTACCCCCCGTGCTGCCGTGTCCGCGCCTATACTGCCCGCTCGACTTCTCAACCATAACCCAGTGAGTTACATATACTTGAACAACTATTCAAGGAAAAACCAGGCAAACGCTAAAGCGCTCTTAAAACTTCTTAAGACTCTGTATTAAGATAGTTAAAAGGTTATTTATGTACAATATACTAGCTATTCGTCCGTTTTTTTAGATATCGAAAATAGAGATTACTATTGAGACTAATGATCGAATGTCTCAAAGTAATGAGCGCGAAATCAGTGATGCCCTGAACTTTGTTTTTTTCTCGAAGTTCTGTGTATTGATGCAATGGTCATAGACATGCGTTATCTCATACCATCAGGATGGCGTATCGTTCATCTAAAACAACATAATATGTATTATCGTATCGTACTTTTACATAAAAATAAAATATGTAATAGTTTTACCACAAATCCTTCCCACACTAAGATTGCCTGGAAGAGATCACTTTAAGCGATAAGGCCGCCAGTTGTTGTACTATTATTAAGCTATATCTGCTATCAATACTCATTTATGGCGTGAACATCTTACGTGCCGTGGGATTCGAGCCGGAGACCTCCAGATTGGAGTTTCTATTTTTCTATTATCTATACTATTATAAAGAGGAAAGATTTGTTTATTGAATAGGCTCCGAAACTACTAGACAGATTTAAAAAATTCTTCCACCGTTGGGAAGCTACTCTATGCCCGGGTGACATAGGCTACTTTTTATCCCTGTCTTACCATGGAAACGGGAACTACGCGGGTGAAATCGCGAGGCGTCCGCTAGTATTAGATAGTTATACACTCGTTGATGTGAACAATAAAAACTTTATCCCGACTAAGGAAAAACATGTTTTTTTACAATTTTAACATTCCCAGTACCATTGCGCAATAAAGAAAAATCTAAAGATATAACATTCATCAAAATCCGTTCAGCCGTATAGTAGCTATGAGCTATACGGGTGGACATACATACAGGTTAAACAACTCCTTTTTTGGGGTTCCGTACCCAAAGGGTAAAAACGGGACCCTATTACTGAGACTTCGCTGTCCGTCCGGCCGGCTGTATCTCAAGAACGGTGATAGCTAGACAGTTAAAATTTTCACAGATGTATTTCTATTGTCGCTATAACAACAAATACTAAAAATAAAATAAGATAAATATTTAAAGGAGGCTCCCATACAACAAACGTGATTTTTTGCCGTTTTTTTACAGATAATGGCACGGAACCCTTCGTGCGCGTCTGACTCGCACTTGGCCGTTTTTTTTTTATTTGCCGCAGAGTAATCTACGTAAGAATCTGAAAAAGTAATGTATCTAATTAAAAATTTCAGGTGGGTGCCGCGTTGTCACCAGTGCGCACGACTGCGGCGGGGACGGGAGTCGCAGGCGGGGCGCGGGGGACACCGCGCGTGCTCAACCCACAAGCGGCGCAGGCGCAACACCGCGCGCCGCGACCCCGCGCGCCCACGAACTGTATCCCACAAGTGCAGGTTAGTACTCACCATAGACAAACACAGATCTGCTAGCAGTGGAACATTTGAGCATACCTCCGTACTTTGTTACTAAATCGTACGAAACTTTCAAACACGTGGTGGTATTAAATGTTACAAATTTTCGCAAGCATTTCCATCGAAAATGTTACATAGGTGACGGTATTTGTAATTTGTTGGCAATGGCCGTTAGAATAGTGATGTACCGTAAGGGTACAAAATTTATAAATAGTAATTATTTTTTTTTTTTTTTATGGTTGACAGGCTAGGTGTTTGACCACAGCTCACCTGATGTTAAGTGACGTTGTGGTCGAAGATGGTAAAGCATACCTAGCCTGGAATGGAACTGGCTCTCAAGTCAGGCTGCCGGAACACACCGTTAGATGCTTGGCGGCAGATTTTCAACTTGAGGGTGGTAGCTAGCCAGCCGAGTACTAGAAAGTACCCTATCACCATGCTATGGTATCCTCACGATGTTTTCCTTCACCGGCAGCTCAAGCTCATTGTTGGGGTTTGAACCCACGCCCTTCGGCATGCGAACCTACCGCGCTAACCACTGAGCTATCATCGCTACAATTATATTACTTATATTATTTCCTTAGCTTACAAAGTCGTCTAGGTAGGTACCACCGTAGTATCAGATATTCTGCCGCTAAGCAATAGTGTGTACGCATTACTATGTTTCGGTTTGAAGGGCAGCTAGCGAAATTACTGGGCTGTTGAGACTAACCATTGAAAGTCTCAAAGCAATGAGCGCCACAGGGGCGATACCCTGGACTTTATTTTACTACTCAAAGTTCTGTGTATTGCCGCAATGGTTATTACTTACTTTTACATTTTTTTAAAAAGTAACTATTATACATTGTGTTTTTTGCTCACTTTTAATATTAGTGTCTAACTGACATATACATTAAAACGATTTACCTATGTAGATTTATGTGGGCACTAGCAAAGCTCTATATATTCATTCATGGTACTGATTAGCATGTAACAAATGGTTCACCGACTTAAATGGTTTAAGATTTCACACATTGTCTCGTTAAGCGCAACGTGCCTAACCCGCAAACAGGTCTCAACAGGTGTTTTAAAACAGATAGTTTGATATTTTGTTTTGTGCATTATAAAATCCAGATTGTTTTGAGTTTTAAGGGCCTTATTTCGCTACTGGCTCAATCTAATCGATTTGTGAACTCTATGCAGGTACTATGTGAATATTTTTTTTACCGAAACGGAAAAATATGGACTTGATAGGTATGCTATATTTTAGTTTTTTTAATATACAGGGTTATAACAAGCTTGGGGTGTACTAACCACTAACTAACTAGGAGGTCAATATATTCATCATTGTAAACAACTTCTACTGTGGGTACAACACTGAAATGATGGTAAAAAAAACAGGTCATCCATACATTTTGTCAAGGAATATGCACCACGCTTATAACCCTGCACGATCATGAAATCTAAGACAAATTCTGTAAAATAACTTTTTTCTCATTTCGGTAAAAAAAAAATGCGTATTAAGTAATTGAATGGATACAAAATGAATGTAACTAAGCTTTCGTTACAGCATCCACAAATACAACAGCAACAGCATGCCCAGCCACAACAGCAACATGTTCAACAACAACCGCAACATGTTCAACAACAACAGCAACATGTCCAACAACAACAGCAACTTGTTCAACAACAACAACAGCAACTTGTTCAGCAACAGCAGCAGCATCCTCAACAACAACAACATCCTCAACAACAGCATGTCCAACAACAACAGATTCCCCAACAACATCAGATGGCCCAGCATTCTATCAACCAGCCAGTTCATCAGCCCATGACCCAGATCAAAATGGCTTCCCATCAGGTACAATTTTGTTTGTACTATGTTCATTTTGTCTAAATTCTAAGCCAAATTTTTGGGGGTAACTTAAAAAAGGATTACAATGTAGAACACTGAAAGTGCTCCAATTTATGTACTACTAGCTGCGCCTCGCGGTGTTACCCGCTATATGTTTTCGGGATAAAAAGTAGCCTATGTGTTAATCCAGGGACTCAACTACCTCCATACCAAATTTCATCTAAATCCGTTCAGTAGTTTTTGCGTGAAAGAGTAACAATTATTCATCCATTCAAACTTCATTTATAATATTATTGGGATTATCTCTCAATTTTAATCTTAGAACGTTTTCTTTTAGTGGACGCTATTTTTTGAAATCAATTACTTTAAAAAAATTACAAAACAATATTTACATCTTTAGATGCGACGTCACCTTAAATAGCAGGGGCGATAAAGTGTATTGAAATGAATATCTTGCTATTGAAACTGTACAGTTTCAATAAAAACAATAATTTAGATACTTGCATATACAGGTGATTTTCGACTAGTGTAATAACACTAAAGGGTGCTTACTAATCTACCCATCAATGTAGACAATTTTTACTTTGAAGTTTGAACCCTGGAATTTTTGAGGAACGCCAATGACGTTGTATGGAAGAGCTGATTTTTGTTTTTCCCGATATCAGGGTCGGCTTATGGTGAAAATTGTCCATATCGCCCATTTACATTGATGGGTCAGTGAGCAATAAATGCGAAACGTGATTAATCCCGCAGAGGTAAAACAAAAATGAATGAGCACACTTAAATATTACTACAGTTTTAAAAGAAAGAAGAAGTGCCCTGTATATTTATGTACTTCTATAAAATATGTATGTACTTCTACAGATCATAAACCAACCCACCCAACTAAACACACCTTCCGCACGGATCATCACTCCCCATGGGACTATAGTGACCCAAAGCATTCCGAACCAAGTCCCACAACACAGTGCAACCCAAAATGGACCCATACAGCCACAAGGCGCGCTCACCATCCCACAGAGAGCCTCTCCACACCCGCAGCAAGTTCAACAACAGGTTAAAAAGGTATTTCAGTAAAGCAATGCCTCATGTACTACAAGATAATGTATGCAAATTTAATTAATTCTGGCAGTTATTTGTATGTATGTAACCTTATGTTCCTTCGTACCTCCTAAAATAATTAAAATGTGACAATATAGCTGCATCCCGCGTGTTCACCCTTGTTTTCTAGAATAAAATTTAGCATATTATTATGTGGTTAATTCAGAGAGTTAAATTTCATGCAGATCAGTTACTTCGTTACGAGTGTGAAGAAGTAAAATTCATATACAAAACCAATGTGTATCTTACAAGCAGGCAATATTTCGCTTTATATAATATAATCAACTCATCTTAGCTCTTAGCAACTCGTACAATTTTTAAATTCACACTAGTTAAAAAATTATAATTTATATTCACAACCCAAAAAAAAAAATCTAAATATATCGTGTAAAGTATGAAGTCTAATAGCACATTACAAATATATTGCAACACAAATTGGCACGATGTCAAAAATGAAGAATGTGACGTGGTCCAAAGAAATAGGCGTATTTTAATTTTATAACCTGTCTTGTTTTACCAGGTTGCCGTGCAACCGAACAATGCAAACGACATGGACGATCTCGAAGAGAGCATTACAGCGGCTATAGTTCAGAAAACACAACCAGTCGCTGAGAATATGCCAGCGCCTCCCCACCAATTTCACACCCCGCCTCCAGCCATACGACCCAATCACGCGGCCGGTTCACAACAACATCAACAAATAACATATAGCGCGCAACATTATCAACAACAGATGACATATGAACAACCACATATGCAACATCCGCAGACGCTCACTCAGTTGTTGTTAGAACCCGATAGCATGCAAACAGATGAGGATCGGCAAATTGTGACGTTGAATAATGGACAGAGGATCACTTTAGCGGAGTATAAGAGGCTACATCAACCTGTTAGGACACCAGCACAACAACAACAACAAGCAAGGTAATTTGTGTTAAAAATAGATTTTTGATCTGTATCTGGCGGTATCTGTATATGTATTAAAAATATGAATTTACAAAAAAGTATTTTGTCTAGTTTTTGACGGGACGCGGAAATCTCGTGTCGCTGAATTAAATTTATCTTCTAAAACTTGTGTTTTACGAGTGTTTGTGTATCAAAAATTTGGTGTTTTATTAATTAAGTGCTGAATTAAATGACTGTGACTTATGTCAAAACATTTGACACTGACAAATACATAAATTGCGACGCCAAAAATAAATTCACTAATATCAGTTCTCTGGTCTTGCTTACATCACAAACTTTGCTTGGTTTAGGAATAGGTGGTGCTATGTTAAATATCCTACGATAAAAAAAGTGTACAGGGGTTTAAGGTTGGGGTATACTAAGCCGAATGTGGTTAGTTACGATTTACAGCTGGTTTACGATTGGATTGGGGATATAAGATGTATGTCGTAATTTGCAGGGAAACTGGTCGACAAACATTGGTGAGAAGCAAAGAGCAACAGAGGCCTGTTCAAAGAGTACCACCCATGCAGACGCAGCCACAAGTTGCGCAGAATGGTAATTATATTTGTTCAAATATAATTCTAGATTACAAATAAGTACAACAAGCATTCATAGATTGATTTTAAGCTGAAATATATTCTTATGGAATGCAAGAGAACAGAAGAGGCAGGGGGAATAAAAACCGCGTTATACTGAAAAATTAGAATATTAGCAATCAATAAGTATATTTTACTACAATGCACATAGTGATTTGTAGCGATGATAGCTCAGTACCTAACGCGGTCGGTTTACACGCCGAAGGGCGCGGGTTCAACTATGAGTTCCAGCTGCCAGTGAAGGAAAACATCTTGAGTAAACTATAGCATGGTGGTAGGGTATTTTCTACCACCCTCAAGTTGAAAATCTGCCGCCAAGCACCTTATGGTGTGTTCTAGCTGCCTCACTTGAGATCCAGTTCAGTTAATATCAAGTGAGCTGTGGTCAAACACGTAGCTTGTCAATCATTAAAAAAAGTATAGTTAAATAATTGTGTACTGAGAGACAATGTTCAGTAAAATACTTTTGCTATAGTTACAAGATAAATATAAAGTTTAAAAGTCCCCCGACAAGTGTATAGTATTCTACAAATCAAGCCCTTTCATTTGATACCCATGTTAAGGGAGTTGTAAAAAATATGTAATTCGCCATTTTGTGTGTGCCGATTTTCATCAAACATAGCTAAGAACACTCTTGACTAATTCACCTTTCAATACTGGGCTGTTGAGACTAACCATCGTAAAAGTAATGAGCACCAAAGCAGCGATGCCCTGGACCTTGTTTTATTACTCAAAGTTCTGTGTATTGCTGCAATGGTCATAGAATCTCTTACCATCAGGAGAGTGTCTCGTTCGTCTCATTATATTTTACATTAAAAAAAAAAACATTTCATCCGTTCGGGAGCTATGATGCCACAGACAAACACGCACAAAGACAAGTCAAACTTATAACACTCCGTCGTTTTTGAGTCGGGGGTCAAAACTTTTCTATCATACATACGTATTCAATTTCAGATAACAATGAAGCACAAATGGGGCCTTCGGAGCAAGCTACGGAACCTCAGTCAGCTAAAATGTTAATATTCCTGCAAAATGGAGAGCAAAGACTAATCACATTCACCTTACCTAAAGAGAGTTGTACTCTACAAGAAGTTCTCGAACAGGTCAGTGTATCAACAAATCAAACCACACCACATGTCGCGTTGTTTTTTTATATGTATTTATATGATATTATATGATTATATGATATTTATATGAATTTTGCAAAGTCGTCACAATGGAAAATAATATAAACTAAAGCCAATTCTAGTATCTTTTTTTTTCTACTATATACTTCTTGATTAATATGGTGATTAGAACAAAAGGTGGGGTAAGTTTAATTTCACCGGGTATATAATTGTTTTTTTTTTCAGGTTAATGTCCCATTTACGGAAGATACACACATTCAATGTATGCAAAATACAAGCAGCGAAATAGATTATTTTGTATCAGTAGGATCAACCACTAGAATTGAGGAGATGCTGGAAAATCACCCTGTAAGTATATTATCAGCTATACACAACACATACAACAGGCTGTAAGGTTTTGGGTGTACTAAGCCGAAATGGGGTCGTTGTAGTGATTATTATAAAAAAATGTTTCCTCAGGGCACAAATTTTAATTGGCATGTTGTTGTCAACGAACTTTTTCTACTATACAATGTTGTGCCCTATGAAAAGCTGTTCATAATGATTACAAGGTCATCTAACGGCTTCTTATACTCCAAGCTGTGTGTAAACTTTAGCTATCAAAGTCAATCTAGTATTTGACAGCCCTGTTGGTTCATTGGTAGTGTGTCTGCTTCGAGAGCTGAAGGGCGTGGGTTCGATTCCCACTCAGGACTAACATTTGTGAGACTAACATCGATGTTTGTTCTGTGTCTGGGTGTACTGTATGTATTATAAGTATGTATGTACAAAAAAAAAAAAAAAAGAAAAAAGTATTTAAGTATTCTATCAGTTATCTGTCTTCCATAGCACAAGCTCTGCTTAGTTTGGGGTCAGATGGCGCTGTGTGTAATGTCCTGTGTGTGATATATTTTTATATTTATAAATAATTACATTAATATACTTATATATATTTTTTAATTATTTTCTTCCTTATTTTTAATTTTTATTATTTTTCCTAGTTATTTAATTTTTGCTCTGTTTTGATATTTTAATTTCTATTTTGTTCATAGCTTAAATAAGTTCTTTTTAATGTTGTCATTAGTGTAATTCGTAAAATGTGCGGTGCTAATTGACTGAATAAATAAATAAAAAGTTTCTGTGATGAGTAGGTACGATAAATTATTTTTGGTTAGTAAAATCGTTCCGCTTAACCTAATATTTAAATCGTACGACGACACGATTTGATTTATGAACTCATCGCGCATAACACATACATATCGCTGTGTGTAATGTCCTACGATATTTTTTTTTATTTATGTTATCCAATATTCTATCATCAGTGTAAATTTTTCCGAAATCAAAAAGTAATTTAGGTACACGTTTCGTGGTTATGATCTATCTCCGCATCTTTCATCCAAAATCCAGTTAACTGTTACAGTGTTGAAAGAGAACAAAATCATAAAGTTTTATATTACTATAATATAAAGGTTATAAATTGTTTAATTAAGTTTTCAAAACGGTGAATCAAAATAAAAAAGACCTTAAATTATACTATTTACAAAATGTATACAAAAAACTTAAGACTAAAAAACCGTCAGAGGCATGTGGCCAGAATGCTGGCAGCATTGCCACGCTGGTTGCATTGGATGGTAATGCTTAGCTTTTGACCAAAGTAGATACCAGCATTCTGGTCACCTGAAACCTCCTCCTCGTTTGTTTTATTAACTAATTTATGAAGTTATTTAAAAGAATTCACTAATCAATTTTTTCAACAAACTTTCTATTGCAGATGCTAGTGGGAGATATTAGTAGTAGCAGTTCTCCAAACGTGATGGCTCAAGCTCAGAGTAGTGATATTTCTACACCAGAAAAATCTCATTGCCCTGAAAATGGTATGTCCATCCTACTTTACACGTCATTTTACTGACATTTAGAAAATAATCCTTTATTATTATTATTTTAGGATAGTAATGACGCAAACACGGAACAGGGTCAGTTTCGCGTTGAACTTTATAAAGTTATAATTTCTTTGCTGAAGCTTTTTTTTAAACTATTTTATTTCAATTAAATTGGCAAAAGTTAAACGAAACGTTAAAGAATGGCCCATTATAGATTGTCTAATTTATTCTGGTTAGTCTAAAGTAAGTCTAAGTCAGAGAACTAAAGTCATTGACATAGCTCAGCGTATTAGCAAGCTGAAGTGGCAATGGGCTGGACATATCTGTCGCAGAACCGATAACCGCTGGGGTAGACGTTCTAGAGTGGAGACCGCGTATTGGCAAGCGTAGCGTAGGACGCCCTGAGACTCGATGGAGTGACAATATATGTATGCTAGCGGTGGATGGAAGCGAAAAGCCGAAGATCGGGCGAGTGGCGTGTCTTGGGAGAGGCCTATGTCCAGCAGTGGACTAATATAGGTTAATGATGATGATGATGATGATTCTGGTTAGTCAACCTTTAGTTGAAAAGAGGCGTTAAAAAATGCTAGATTCACTATGGTGTGATTGCGTTCATCTGAGAGCTTTGGTTTTCAATCGAATAGTATTTTCTTACACAGAATATGTATGCGTTTGCCCTGCATGATGTTAAACGGTGATGTATGATACATCCAAATCTGTTCTGGCATTTTAAAGTTATGGTGGGATAAAGAAACTCATGTACATACATGGAACCCTGGAAACGTTACACGTCTTTTTCTTGGGCAGTCATATAAAAATACAAACTCTGGCAATGAGCTCTACACCCTCGCTGTTCTTATGAAAAACGTGGGGTGGAAACGCTTTGTGCTTAGCTAGTTAATGGAATGGAGTGTATTGTTTCGCCAAATTTTCAAGTTCAAGTTAAGCTACCGAAGAATGAAAACTTAGCATGGTGGTAACATACATAACATACTTTCTAGTACTCGGCTGGCTAGCCACCTCCCTCAACTTGAAACTTTACCTGCCAAGCACCTAACGGTGCGTTTCGGCAGCCTTGCCTAGGAGCTAGTTCCATTCCACGCTTTCCAGGTGTTTATTTTTTGTTATGTAAAAGTACCTAATAAGGCAAAGGATACGCTCTCCTGATAGTAAAAGATAACGCATGTATATTGCAGCGCTTATAGAAATACTTTGAGTAGCATAAAGAAAGTCCAGGAATAGCTTATTCAGCGCTCATTACTTTGATACTTTTGATGGTTAGTCTCGACCGCCCTGTAATTTCGCTAGCTGCATGTGTGTTTACTATCTTCGACCGCACCGTTACTTAACATTAGGTGATCTGTGGTCGAACGCCTAGCTTTTCAACCATAAAAAAGAAATATTCTCTTGCAGCGAGTAACAGTCCTGAATCTCCCGGGCAGCGGTCACCGCCGCCGCGTCATGTCGACGGCATGTTAGCTGTATGTAAATCCTGTGGATATACAGGATTTGACTTCAGCCGTTGTGAACGGTAATTTTATGTTACATTTTTATGAAAGCAGTACGCTGATCACTGTGCAGAAGCGAAAAGACAACATGATTTTGTGTAACTTACATTAAATTTTCGAATAATGGTATTGCTTTGATGTCACTCGACATTTTTCTACAAACTTGCGTTTCCCATCATTATCTATTATTATGTCAGTGGCGTATATGATTTCCTAGAAATATACATACATGCATGCAATAAAATGGTACTTAATACGGTACGGAACCTTGTGTCGACCACGACTTACTTTCATAATTCTTTACGGCAAACAGCCCCGTTGGCTCATTGGTAGTATATCTGCCTTGAGAGCTGTAGGGCGTGGGTTCGATTCCCACTCAGGGCAAACATTTTGTGAATAAACAAATGTTTGTTCTGTGTGTATGTATTATAAGTATGTATTTACAAAAAAAAAAGTATTTATGTATTCTATCAGTTATCTGACTTCCATCACACAAGCTCTGCTTAGTTTGGGGCCAGATGGCGCTGTGTGTATAGTCCTACGATATTTATTATTTATTTATTTATTATTATTAAATAATTGGGATATTCAATGGTCAGTCGCATAAAACCTATAATTACTTACGTATTGATTCTCTAGAATTACTCAATAGGGTTGTCTAGTGATTTTGACGTAATTTGGTAAATCGCTCCATATCACTTCAGTCTAACGTTGATAACATCGCGTAATGACCTTAATAATACATTCTACATATATTTCTAAACAGGTGTAAACGAGTGTTCACTGAAGAGCCTAAAGGTGTACCAATAGCTAGTAAGAAAATAGAACAAAAAAAGAAAGAGCCAGAGAGGGTGGCTGTTGAGAAACCCACGTGAGTAATTTAATTGTACAGTTCGTGCAAATCTTTATGATGTTTGTGAATGTAGGGACAAGACGAAACAACGTGCGCAGTACTCTCGTCTCTCCCTCTACTTTTGCTAAAATAGTCTTACTGCACAGCTACCCGCGCTAACATTCGAGGCCTCAAAAAGATTTGCGCGTACTATACTTATCCATGATATCTAACAGAAATCTGTTAAAAAATTATGACTAAAGCGCGATCTATTTTTCAGCCCACTTGGTGACGGTATTAAAATTAATTTATTGAAGACTACGATGAAGACAGTTAGTAATAAGACTGTAAGTATTATATTCATGTTAAATATATAAAAAGAATCCTAATATATCTTAGTCGGCTAATTGTACAAAGAATTAATTGACCCGAAACATACTATTGTCATTACATAGCTCCGAATGAAAGTTAATGTTTTTTTTTTATAAGCTGGCAGGCTATGTGTTTGACCACAGCTCACCTGATGTTAAGTGACGGTGTGGTCGATGATGGTAAAGCACACCTAGCCTGGAATGGAACTGGCTTTCAAGTGAGGCTGCCGGAATACACCGTTAGATGCTTGGCGGCAGATTTTCAACTCTCGTGTGGTAGCTAGCCAGCCGTGTACTAGAAAGTACCCTGCTACCACCAACCACCATGCTATGGTTTCCTCACGATGTTTTCCTTCACCGGCAGCTCAAGCTCATTCTTGGGGTTTGAACCCACACCCTTCGGCATGCGAGCCGACCGCGCTAACCGCTGAGCTATCATCGCTACGAATGTTTCTTTGAACAGCCCATGCAAGAGAAAAAGCCTACGAGAGTACGCAAGGCACGTGGCAAGCAACCCGACCCGGAGCCAGTCATACTGACTCTCAGTTCTGATGAAGAGGACTCTAATAGCTCTATGATGAGCAATCAGGTATGATTTATTTAGCCCAAAGACTTAAATAGCAATCTATACTTGACCGGGTGGTTGTGTTCGCTCATTAAGTAGTAACTCTGCTTCCTGAGCTGTAAAGTGTGGATTTGTTTCCCAACCAGGACAAATACTTGGGCCTTGAGTATAGGAAGATAGATGTTGGTGCTGTAACTGGGTGTTCAAATTCTTTATTGGTAACACCTGTGTTACTAGTCAATATTTAATAACTTCATAAATAAATAATTCAATTTAATTTTATAAATATTATATTATTATGTGATTCTATGTATATGTATGTATGTTTGTATTGTAAATATATGCATAAGTATTCTATCTGTTATCCTGTTATCAACAACATTCTGTCTGTTACAAGAGTTGCTTGTTTTTTTCGGTCACCAAATTAAACTTGATAAAAGTTTTGATTATTTATGTTTTGGTAATAAATAAACAAATTCATATTTAATAGTTTTAAACAACTAACACTTTATTAACATAGTGTATGCTTTTTATTTGGCTCGAATTGCGAAATTTAAAATATTACTTTGGCTAGATGATGTATTTGTGTGATAAGTTTTAATATATCCATAGGGATACGAGTCTCGGAAAGGTTATACATCCAGGCATATATTGCACTTAAAAACCATTGCAACACTAATTATGCCAATGTCACCAATGCCGTGCTTACAGTGCCCGAAAACCTCGTTAAATAAAGTGTTAAAGAGATGTTGACAGTAAGGTAGAGAGTGATTTTAAAGCAAATCAAAGCTAATCTGAAATGGAATTGCATTTTAAACATCTTGTACTTTATGGAAGCAATAAAAATATCTTGACTCTTGAATCTTGGAATAAGGTTGATTGCTCATTGTTATACAATAGTGCCCAAGCTCAGAATAATTCAAAGAGCATTAATTTTATTCGCTTTACAAATTATCATAACGACGGCCTGCAAAAACATTTAAAAGAATGATATTGGAAATTATGGTTTTCCATTTGGTATTGATTTCCATATGTTAATTTGTTTATTGTAAAAACTAATTACCCTAAAAATATAATTTCACTGTTTGAAGTTGGTGACTAATGTTTTGGATTTTCTTTTAGAATGAATGCTCAATTTCACTCAAGGAGCCATCTATGAGTGAAATTGAAGGTGGACCTGACAGTGGATTTGGAATGGACATGGATGGTAAGTGTTTTTTTAAGTTCTATAATAGTAAGACTGCTAAGAATTTGTTTTAATTTTGTCAGATAAGATTTACATAGATTTATCGGGTAAATATAATATGTGTATGCCTATCCCAATGAGTTCCTGAATCCTTAACAGTTTGATTAATTTTAATCTGCAAAGATTTTAAATATCTCTTTTACAACTGTTATAAATATAGTTAAAAGTTTAAAATAATACAAAACCTTATTCACTGCTATTCACCTGATACTATTAAAGTAGTAAAAGTAGTGAGCCAATAACACCACCAACACAGATCATAAATAAATCTATCTGTACTACCCATTATAAAGAGGAAATATTTGATTGTTTGTTTTTTTGTATTGAATAGGCTCCGAAACTACTGCATCTATTTCAAAAATTCTTTCACTGTTGGGAACCTACACTAACCCCGGGTGACATAGGCTACTTATTATCCCTGTAGTCCCACGGGAACGGGAACTACGCGGGTGAAACTGCGAGGCGTCCGCTAGTCTATTATTATACAGTCTTAATATACGATTAAGACTGAAAAGGGAGTAAATTAAAAGTAGTTTTTATAGAAAAAAGTATTCTATTATCAAAATAGGGTTATATATTCATAAACAATGTAAGACTTGTCATAATCTTGTCGTAGTTTATCAATGGCTAGCTATAGCTAAGCCTTGTGGAACGCATTTAAATAAAACTTTGTTAGCATTTTATATTTTAATTCCGCAACAATAGCTTCTAGGGCGGATACCCTTTTGACTAGTCTTCGTCGTGAACGTGATAGTCGAACTGTCGAACAGCTCGTCATTTCTGCAAACGAGACACTGAAATTTATTTTTGCCTCGCCAACTAACACAAAAAAACTTATGAGGTAAGGTAACATACAAACAAAAAAAAACACAATAGAGCCTTCTCCTTTTTGAAGTCTGTTAAAATTTATGAATCAAACTAGGTAACAATTAATTTTTCCAAACGTAAATACTACGTAGGACGAAAATAAAACTAAATGGTGAGCATGACATTTTAAACAATTTTGGGATTAGGGAAAATGATTACCTAACAATCACTGGCAATATTTCGTAAGAGGTTATTATTGCAATAACATACTATTAAATCATCGAAATGGTAATTTACAAGGATAATTAGGTAACATACAAACAAAAAAAAACACAATAGAGCCTTCTCCTTTTTGAAGTCTGTTAAAATTTATGAATCAAACTAGGTAACAATTAATTTTTCCAAACGTAAATACTACGTAGGACGAAAATAAAACTAAATGGTGAGCATGACATTTTAAACAATTTTGGGATTAGGGAAAATGATTACCTAACAATCACTGGCAATATTTCGTAAGAGGTTATTATTGCAATAACATACTATTAAATCATCGAAATGGTAATTTACAAGGATAATTATAAATGTAATCTGTCAAGATATTAAACACAAATAACAAAACCTAAGACTATTTAAATCAACAATAATTTGCCGAAATTTCGCCGAACGCCAGTTTATTTGGCTAATTTCTGTCACAATGTGCAATAGCCAATGAAAAAACCGGTTTCGGGGATAGGGGCAAAAAATAAACATTCTATCTCCTTCATGGCTACAGTAACTTAACTCTCCCTATCTATCTTAGCGTGACGTCACTTTATTCAAATTTAGCAGTGTTTAATCTGAGCTTAAAAATGTTAATTTCTCAGTAATCATTTTCACCCGTCAATCCGCCTTGATATGAATAAAACTGGCAACCCTAAAATAAATAACACGTTTTAGGAAGTGCTTCCTATGCCAACACAGAAAACCGACGTATAAAAAAACGTTTCAAGCCTATACTCGCGAATGGGTTGCAATTACGGACATTCATTTAGCTACTACCACAAGCCGTACATTGGTATAGCACAGGCTTCACTAAACGTTGCCGTATCTGCCACAGAACATGGCAGGGACATCGAACACTGGGGTATTTTACTCGTGAAGTGCCAAATTAAAAGCACGAGTGTGGGAAAATGATATAATGTGAAACATTACTTTTCGTGTTGCTTCCATCGGAACTTACAGTAAAGTCGCATCTACTTTACTAAGGCATCACTGGACTCTGACAACCATTATTGCAAAAACCTAAGACCAGGAAGTATGGCTTAATAGCTTTAGCGTACCCGATAGGGCAAATTAAATAAAAAAAGAATTCCACATGTCTATGATTATTACTTCTCATCTCTAATTTTGACAATGACAGATGGACAGATGAAAAAAAAAATCTTGCTTATGGTTAAGTCAAAATGTCTGCTTATTTCGTGGTAGGCAAGCTATTGAAATTTTGTGTAATTTTTGAGATTTCTTAATTAGTTTGTGATTAATATATTACAATTATGTCTAAAAGTACTTGTACAGGCGGCGAAGGTACGTTATATGCATCCGTTGTGATCTACATTTCGTAGAATATTACAAAAACTAGCGCCATAATTTATCTTGATTTTGCCGAAATATTGTTTACCCGGACTAGTTTTAAACATTATGTAGGTATGTAGGGAATATTAAACTACACATTTTATTGTTTTATAACATATTTTTATAGACTTAACTCCTAAAGAACTGTGGATGACTATTAATTCGAACCAAACGGTGCGTACAGACGGCGTGCGTCGTTCTCGGTCTGGCGAAAATCTTCCGCAGAACCTATCTGCTCATTCCAGAATATTTTTTCCTAATATTGATCGGTGCACAGATGAATAGTTGAGTAATAGTTTTTGTTTAATACATCATTTATACATAATTTCAATGCTATGCCTACTTACGCCATAATAATACATACATAATATGCTAGGTAGATTAAATTTCTAGTTGCATACTAATTAGTTGTCATCCAGGTGTTGCCGAATTTTTTACTAAAAATAAATCCATTGTCTTATGTATATTGTTTTTATACAGATGGCAGTAGAGAAGAAATCAACCCAAGCAATATGCAAGGATTTGTCACTTCACTCAACTGCCGAACTATCAGGATTGGGTCATACAGATATACACCAAAAGAAAAGGTAAATTATGTTTATATACATAGTTGTAAATCTGCTAATTAAATTGCCATCTTCCAAAACTTTTTAAATTTATGTACTGTTTTGATTAGGAATTGAGTAATATGATTATTGAATCTCTACATAGTATAAAGCAGTCACTTAGCCCATAGTTTTAAACTATGCATCAGATTTTAATGTGGTTACCATCAATGATCAAGACAGTGTGATTCAAGATGAAGGTTTATATGTATAATACATGCATTCTCTACTATATATTATTTATGTATAAATATATAGTAGAGAAAATCTAGAAATTTCAAAGATTTATAATATCATGTAAAAAACATGTTTATGTACTGTTTACATTTCAAGTCTGGCTAAACCTTACAAGATAGATCAAAATAATGTACTACATTAGCTATCTACATTGCATTCCTGCAAAGCTGGGGTGGGTCACCAGTGTTTTTTATTTTGCTACAAACTTCCATATAGCACATTTATTGCATGTTGGAAAGTGTAGATGTAGTCATGTACATAAGTGATATTTATATTAAATTTAGTAAAGTATTCTATCTAACCACCCTGTAAGGACAACAATAGAGTGGAGTGCTGCGATTCAAATAAAATGTCTTACATTTATAAATATTAACATTGGAAACTTGGTAAAGTAATTCTAATGGAATAAATGCAACAATTATAAGTATCAATGCAGTAGAAAGGTGGCAAACTTCTATACTAATTTTCAGTTAAAAAGTCTAAAACACTGGCAACATTATCTTTAAAGACTAGCCTAGCCTAACTTGCGTGATTTATTTTAATCTATTATCCAATATTATCCTAATCTTGGTTTTTTGTAACATATTTTAGGTTTACATATCAGCAAAAGGGATAAAGATTGTGGCCCCATCACTCAAAAATGAATCAAGGGATGTAGCACTACAAATCCAATTGAAAGAAGTTGTCAGAATTTTGGTACACTTTGGCAAAGGACTTCCAGTTATTTTCTTGTATACCATGAGCAGATGTGGGATGTACATTAGAAAAACACTAGACATGGTTCAAGATTCAGGTAATGTTTTTCATCGGTTGAAATAGATATTATGTCTTTTTTCTATTTTATTTTGTTGTATGACTAGGTAACAGAAAACACAACTTCTATCTCACTAATATTATAAAGGCAAAAGTTTGTGTGTGAGTGCCTTTTTACTTCTTCATGTTTTAACAGCCTAACAAATTAGGGTAAAATACAGATTATATTATTATCAGTGTAAATATACCGAATAAAAAGAACACTTAGGTTCCTTTTTATCCTAGAAAGCCCTGATGACACTAGCACAGCTAGTATTATCTGTGACAAAGCTCCAATTCTATTTATAGTTTCTTCTGCACAGGTCCATATTATGATCCAATGTCAAAAGTAGACCCATACAAAAGGATAACCCTGCTGCCAGAAACGATATCTGAAGAAGCTAAAGTGGCACTTAAAGCTTTATTTGGCAAGTTAATGGATGAACTTAACTCAAGAGAAGCAAATGAAATCCTTGTCAAAACATGTCCCAAAGAAAGTAGCAATGTCACAAAAATGACCACTAGATCAGCCAGCTCTGCCTCTGTATCAGGAGTTAAGAGGTAAGTGTTTCTGGTGTGTGACTACCTTATACACTGATTTTAATAGTGCTAACCATTTTTTATGATCATTATTATATACGCACAGATTTCTGTAATTTATATGAGTATGATCTCACGGGCTCGATTCACAGCCCAGACTGCTGGCTGACTGTCTTTTTCTGCCTACCCTCATTTCAGGACAACAATCATAATATTTTAAAGTTGCTATGACATGATGAGGTAAACATTTTTTCTTCTAATATAAATGTGGCATACTTTATTTTCAGTGCAAATCCTGCTGAAATAAGGCAAATCCTAATCTACCCACCGGGTAAAGGTGGAATCCCAATCAACACTGAAGACTTTATGTGCCTTGCGCAAGATCAGTTTTTAAATGATGTGATCATTGACTTTTATTTAAAACATTTGGTCCATGATGTACTAACAGCTGCTCAAAGAGAAAGGACACATATTTTCAGCACTTTTTTTTATAAACGTCTCACTACAAAGCCTAGCAAAGTAAATAAGAATTCTAATCCCCATGAATGGGATAATGCTCTAACTCCAGCACAAAAACGGCATGCTAGAGTAAAAACATGGACTAAAAATGTCAACATTTTTGACAAAGATTTTATTGTAGTTCCTATCAATGAAAATTGTCATTGGTTTGTGGCAATAATTTGCTTCCCAAGCTTAGACGGGTGCAGAAGTATGATTGACAATCGATCTGTTACTCCTCAGGAAATTAAAAAGAGAGGTATGTTGTCCAAGCACCATAGATTTCAAATGCTTTTACACAAACTGCTTTCTGATGTCTAAATAGCTAAAGCTGCAATGTTTGTAGTGTAGTCTGTCATTATTCTGATATTGTAACTTTGCAGAACGGCGGTCTTCAATGCTAATAGGCAACACCACAATCACACCACTAATGAAACAAGAGCAGCTTACATTAAACTGTGACTCGGATAATCTCAGTGAACGCGACGAGGCTGAAGCAGATGTATGAATATTTGCTACAAAAATTGAGCAGTTAAAAGTTACTTTAATATTAGATCATATATGTTTCATTGTTTTATCACAGGAAAGTGACTTGGATATGCAATGTGACTCTGATGAGGAAGAGGAAAAAGTAGCGGCAGAGAAGAAAGCTGAATTACAAGCAAAGGCGAGAAAAACAGAACCAATTAAGCAGTAAGGACAAACAAACAATTTTGCATTCAAAAAAATGTTTTTCTTACTGAACATAATCATTGAAACAACTGTTTCAGGCCCTGTATATTAATATTCGATTCACTAGCTGGGGCTTCAAGATCCAGAGTTGTAGCCACATTAAGAGATTACCTTACATGTGAATATCAGGCTAAAGTAAGTGTCATATATATGTTTGTATGTTATTTCCATAGTAATTCATAGTTATAGTATGTAATGTTATTGTTCAATTTAGACATTTACTTCACAGGTTTCACCAAATAAGATATTTAACAAAGATAACATCAAAGGAAGCTGCCCAAAAGTTCCCCAGCAAAACAACTTCACCGATTGTGGTCTTTACCTCCTACAATATGTTGAGCAGTTTTTCAAAGTGAGTAAATAACCTAATGGTTTTGCTAATGAATGGTAATAGTTTACTAATTAATACTGCTTTTATATTTCAGGACCCAGTATTGGATTACAATCTACCTATAAAACAATTAGCAAACTGGTTTGATGAAATTGTAGTGACAAGAAAACGGGAAGAGATCTCAATTTTACTAAAAACATTGATGCACAAATATAATCCAGATTCACATCTTACATTGCCAGATATAGCATTCCCAACATTAAATGGTAATTTTGCACGTTTGTTTCATGTTGATAGCAAGCTTTCGGCCCAATTGTACAATGGCCATGTTTATAATATGGTTAGCACACAATTTAGTGGCTAAGTATTTCTAGTTGTATTGTTCAATATTTCTTATCACAATCAGGTTGTTAATAACTGTTTCATATATCCTTTATATTTTACATTGATATTATAAATTCAAATGTTTGCATTTTACAAGCATTTTTATAGGTATTTTTTAGGCAGGTGTGCTCCATCTTCGGCCACATCATCACTTTCTATCAGATGCGATCGTGGCCTAACACATGCCTAGTCTGATGTAAAAAAAGTTTCCATTCCCCTTGGCTAATTGATTAGAATGGAAATTTGTTGTAGCCCTAGCCCTAGATAACTAGTTGCTCTTATTCCGAAAAATATCATAATTACAATATTTTACTTTCTTTTCACAGGAAAATTGGTTGAAACTGAAGATAGTCCTGATGACTCCGAAAATGACAAGAGTAGTTCAAGTAAAGAAAAAGGAGAGAAATCAGAAGGTCCAACTTTATACTTGAAACAGATGCCCACCGGAGACATAGTTGTGAAGCGTAATTTCCCAGATAACTCTTCTGATACCATACATTTAAGAAAGACCATAAGACTATCCAGTGATGGAGAAAATAGGTCAATGGTTCAATTAAAACAAGAATTTATCAAAAAGGGTGATAGTGAAAATCAAATACTAATTCCTATAAAGTTGCACACCACTAGTGACATTAAAGACATTCAAAATACCTTGTTAGTGAATAAGAACAGTAAGACAATAGGTGATAAAAAAAACAGTGTACATAATCAAAGTGTATCCAGTTTGAACTGCATTCGACAAACTGTTGTTGGTGAAAGTGATGGTATCTCATTCCTAAAATCAAGACGGGTGAACAAACTCGAGGATATGGGTAATGATTCAAGCAAAAAATTCAAAAGAAATGAATGTTGAAAATGGTTGCCTGTCCATGTATTACATACCCTGTCTTTTGAATTATCGTAATTTAATTAATTGTAAAGTTGATAATGTGGACTTGTAAATATTAGTAGTTAATACTATTAACAGCCTGTATTTAATACTGTACCTATTTTGTAGAGGAAGTAAAAGTGTAAAAATAAAATTTACTATGTATAATACATAATAGCTTTGAAAAATGAAAGTAATATGACTATCTTTCATTTTGATGATTTTTATTTAAATTACTGACTAGTTAAGTTTTCCTAGAAGAATAAAAAATGATTCAATAATTTTTTTGCTATTATTAATTTTTTCCCATGGACTTGGGTATGTTATGGATCACAAGAATGGGTCAAATTATTACAGTTGAACAGAAAAAATAAAAGCTAAGCACTGGATATCATGAAACTGTAGAGCAACCTGAAATAAAACTGCTGTTTCATACAGAAGTTAGAAACGATTGCCTTTAACAATGTGATAGCTGATTTTTTCGTGGTTGATGAATTGCAAGTCCTATAATTTCAAGGTAGTCATGATGGGTAGAAGTTCCTTTCCTATTAATATTACCGTTCCGCTTAACCCTGTATACCTACCAGAAACTAGATTTCCTTATTTAAACTGATTTAGTTAGAATTATACTTATAACATAATACATGGTATTTTGGACAAGCGTAATAAAAACCTATTCATTTTACGTGAACTGGGTAAACTGAAGCAAGTATATAATATTTTAGGGGTTTTTTTACTGTAGGTTTTTTTTCTTTGGTTTTGGCGTCGCATTTTGAGCATTTACCAGTGTCAAGTGTTTTATATTTTCAAGTCACAAGTTGCCTCGTAGCTATAGTCGTATCGTAGTCAAAGTCTAGTCATGCTTTAGTAGAGTAGTGGCGACTTTACTAAAGCTTCGATGGAGTTTTGGAAGCAACATGAAAACTAAAAGCTTGGACCCTTCATCAAACTCATCATCATTTTGATTATTCGTCTGAGATTACACGCCAATTCAAATTTTACTGCGTAGTTGGACAAAAACTCGAATATTCTCTTTAATTATTGTTGATTTACATTGTTATCTCTTAAAATCAAATACAAAAAACTACCAAGGTAATCATTAAGACTAAATATGCATACCTGCCTTTGCAAAAACTCGTTACTATACTCCTTTGATAATACCCCGCCTTTTCAAACTGATTTTGATAGGGCGGTCAAGAGGTGGCGCTTTCATAAATCTATGAAGTCTAGTCAGCTCCGAGTACCTAACTGTGAGTTAGTACTGAGTTCTTTGGTCATGAACTCATGAACACAAATCAAAATGGACTTTTGGCGGGAATACGTAGAATCATGTCGCCCCGTTATATTTTTTTCGAGTGTTTATGTATAAAAATGGTGGGATTTTATTCATAAAGAGCTGAATTACAAGCGCGAGTGTGGAAAATAATAAACATGACTTTTCGTGTTACTTCCAAAACTCCATTGAAGTTTGCCCTATAGTAAAGTCGCCACTACTTTACCAAGACTGAAAGCATGACTAGATTTGACTGGTACCGACTGGACTTCGAATATCACTATAGATACGAGGCAACATGAGAAATTTGAAAATATCAAAACGTTTGACACTGGCAAATGCTCAAAATGCGACGCCAAAACCAAAGAAAAACTCATGAAAGTCATGCTTGCTCATGACATGAGTTTTGGCGGGAACGCGGGAAGAGTCGTGTCGCTCCGTTGTATTTTTTTCCAAAACTAGTGTTTTGTCGAGTGTTTATGCATAAAAATGGTGGTGTTTTATTCATAAAGTGCCGAATTACAAGCGCGAGTGTGGGAAAATGATATAATGTGGTGAAACATGAGTTTTCGTGTTGCTTCCAAAACTCCATCGAAGCTTTGTAGTAAAGTTGCCACTACTTTACTAAAGAATGACTGGAATTGACTGACATGAACAGGACTTGACAAAGACGACTTTGACGATAGCTATAGCTAAGATACAGCAGAAATAACACTTAAGACAAGGCAGTATGGCTCTATAGCTTTAGCCTGCCCGAAAGGGCAAATTATTTTAAAAAAAATATAAAAAAAATGTGTTTTGGCGGGAACGCGGGAAGAGTCGTGTCGCTCCGTTGTATTTTTTTCCAAAACTAGTGTTTTTTCGAGTGTTTATGCATAAAAATGGTGGTGTTTTATTCATAAAGTGCCGAATTACAAGCACGAGTGCGGGAAAATGATATAATGTGGTGAAACATGAGTTTTCGTGTTGCTTCCAAAACTCCATCGAAGCTTAAAGTAAAGTCGCCACTACTTTAGTAAAGCATGACATTTAGATGTAAGACATGAATTATAGCAATAACTGAAGACGAGGCAGTATGGCTTTATAGCTTTAGCCTGCCCGATAGGGCAAATTAAACAAAAAAAAAAATTGCTCATGACATCAGACATGATCTGATGATCCAATTTCCATATTTCTTTAGTTTATTTTGTCCTAAATATGCAATATTAGTATCGTTTCGTTTAATATTGTCCAAATGTAGTTCTAGTTTTAATATCATAATAGGGATATATCAATATTCAACATACAGTAGTTAAAATGAGCAATAAAGTAGACATAGGGATTTTGGAAGAAAAGTGCAGTTGGCTTTTACATCCACGATTTTTCCCCAGTAAAGTAGGAGGAAAGCCGGCATGGTTAAATCTAAAAAATTATCCCAATGATCAAGAGTTGGTCTGTAAAAAATGCTGTGATCCATTAATATTTCTCTGCCAGGTATGTAATGATTTTAAATTCACATACCTAAAAAAAATAAAGTCTTAACCTATAAAGTTTCTAAATCAATAACTTAATAAATAAATAAATAATAACAATTAACTTCACTCTTACAGATCTATGCACCATATGAGACTTCAGATGTTTGTTTTCATCGTACAATATTCATCTTTATCTGCAGAAATGGAACATGCTGCAGAACTAATACAAATGATAACATTGTAGTTTTCCGTTGTCAACAACAACGAAAAAACGAATTTTATTCGTTTAACCCCTATGAAGAAAAAGATGAGGTAAAAAAAAACAACAACACAAGTTGTAAATGGCTCATTACAAAATAATAATGCAGTCTTGCCCTTTTATTACCAGATTACTTCACGCTGTAAAGGCTATCATTGACAGCCTATATTGTAATCATAACGAAGGATGTTAAAAATTAAATCTTTTTTTACAGGCCTTTCCAATGGACAAGTGGCCAAAATTGTGCGAGTTATGTGGTGCCAAAGCACCTTCTCATTGTTCAAAATGTAAAAAAGTGTATTACTGCAGCAGAAATCATCAAATATTAGACTGGAAAAAAGGTCACAAGGAGCACTGCCAGACATTGCAAGTAAGCATTTATACTTTCTATATGCTAACATTAACTGACCATGTCAGTTTTGTAAATTGTAAAAAGGCAAGAAAAAACTTTTTTACTATCACAGGTCACCTAGGCCTTTCAAGAGAATGTTCAGTTATATTTGAAAAAAATCTGCTTTTTATAATCTACTAGAGCTACCAAGTTAATACTTGTGTAGATTGGGTACTACTTTGTTTATAATGATCCTTATAACAATAATTTAGTTGTGTACTTACCTAAAATAGTAAAACATATTTTTCTTTACAGGTGGCTGAAACTATTAAGCCAAACAACTTTGTGGTGACACCAAGTGCAAAATCTATTCTTTTCAAGGAATGGGAACTTATAGTTGATGAAGAAGATGAGGTATTTATTTTAATTAGTATACCTTCAATATCCATTATTTTATCTCACTCAAAATTATGTGTTGGATATAGCTTAGGAGAGTAAAAATGGAAGATTTAGTATAGGTACTGGCAAAGTCAATATTTTGAACTATAAATTAGTAGGAATGTCTTTATTGTTATAGGAAGATGTGAAAAATATAGACGTCAATCATGAAATGGAAAAGCTGCAAAAGATGATACAAGAAAAACGAGCAGGTACATTGGACAATGTAAGCGAGGCTGAGCTAGAGCAGTATGCGAAAGAAATACCAGAGGACAAATTATTTAAGAAATTCAGTAAGAGAGTTGCACGCCACCCTGACCAAGTTCTAAGATATGACAGAGGAGGAGAACCACTGTGGATAACAGAACATTCAAATGCTCTCATCAACATCCCACCTTGTCAATATTGCTCTGGTGAAAGACAATTTGAGTTTCAGGTAATGATGTTTTATTATTATTGATTTGCCATGCCTTTATGTAGCTATATATGTATTTTAAACTAAACCTTGATTAAAACTTGAGCAGTTTAAATACTTTGTAGTCAAAAATATATAGTTTAAAAATATATTGTTTTGACAAGATATCTTTGGATTGCCTCAGATATAAAATATAATATATATATTCAATAGTATTTTCCATCTATTATATTGACTTGAAAATGTCTCATAAATGTTTTTCTTTTTATAAGTAACAACCTTTATTACAGGTGATGCCACAATTACTCAACTTCATTGATGTGGGCATTGATTTTCAAAGCATAGACTGGGGTGTCCTTGCTGTCTATACATGTAAAGAGAGCTGCAATGAAGGTCCAGCATACAAGATGGAATACTTGATCAAACAAGATTTATCAAACTAATTACTTTATTGTTTTATTTACACATTATTATTATGAATAAACTAAGATTATATTTTATTTAGTCCTTGGTTCGCTTTTTCCCATAATCTTCTGAAATATATGTAAGGAGGTCATTCAATCCACTAAATTCTGTTCTTGATTGAGGTGGATTGTTTTTAGGGAGAGCTGGTAATATATTTCCCATCTTTGCTCTAAAATCTTTAAGCTGTAAAAATGACATAAATGTAAGTACTAAAAACATTTCAAATGCATTAATTAACATTATTACCATACCAAAACTTCATCACTTGCAAGTATTTTTTGCCCATTGTGGCCCATAACCTTCATCCTCTTTTTAAACCTCAACACACAGATGGTTGTTACAAGTGTAACATTGTGACTTGATTGAGAGTATTTTTACCTAGGATTCAAGAAAACTTGTTCAGTCATGATTCAAGTTATGTGAAAATGGCTATGAGAATCTTTTGCAGAACTGATTGCATCAAATTTAGGTATTCTGTTACAGGTATTGAGGTTTTAATCTTTCAATTAATACTTGTAATATTAACTTTGCCATGTATTCTGAAAAAGCTTACATCTTTAGCTCCAGACAGTTTCCAAATCCCATAACAAAAGCATGAGGTTCCAGCTACAGCATATAAAGTGCCCCAACCAAGTGCTCTCAGTGCTAATATTGCACCAGCATCAGCCATGTCTACACTGCCATGTAGACCTAAAAATTATAGAAAATGGATAGGTACTAGGCGTAAAGCACTGTTGTTCCTGAAACATTAAAGGTATCGTTCATATCATAACCTTTGCTGAAATATTTAGGATCCGCTTTTTTGGCAGCCGAAAGTGTTGCACCAAATCCCACAAATGCTGATATTCCTGCTACTGTTGCAAGGAATGCTCCGGCTGAAATATTATTTAAACTCTGTAAGTACTATTTACATAGGTTTAACCCAAAGCTGAAATTACACTCGCCTTTTATTCTTTGAAGACGTTCTTCTTTCTCTATATTTTCATTCATAATTAAGGTATAAGGTTTTCAATAACCAAAACCAAATTCAATCAAATAAATAAATACATAAAATAAAAAGTAAACACAGATAAAAAATACATAGATTAATTAAATGCACTCCACAGACGGAACACAACAATTTGTCACATATTTATTATTTTTCTAAGTGATATAATATGTACTATGGAAAGTAAAACAAGCATTATTATTGCGAAAGAAACAGCAAAAACTTGGAAACATTACAATCTAAGAGCAATCTGAAGAAGTGCGTCCACTTCCGATCTCAAAAGTAAAATTAAAGTATTGTCAGCTAAAAAATACAGGAGTTTCTAAAAAAATACACCATATTTTAGGTCCGATTACAATCAAATTACAGTTATTTTATTTAAATATAAGAAAAACAAGCTGTTTTACTTGTTTATTTGTAACAAACTATTGTGCTTTATTCCAGAATAATTTCCGTCGTGTCGTGTCGTTCCATAATATTTATTTTTCAAAACTAGTGTTTTTTCGCGTGATCATGTGTAAAAATAGTGGTTTTTATTAATACATTTCCGAATTACAAGCGCCTGTGTGAGGTGATATAATCTGATAAAACATGACTTTGTTTTGCTCCCAAAACTATCGAAGCTTTTAGTAAAGTCGTCACTACTTTACTAAGGTATGACTGGACTCGACCTGCACGTACTGGACTTGACCAAGACTGGACTTTGACTATAACTGAATACGTTAGATATAAATTGCAGAAACCAAAGCGAGCTGAATGGTATAATATTATCACGTGGGATGAGGCAGTATGGCTTTACAGCTTTAACCTGCCAGATGGGGCAAATTAATTAAAAATAATAATTCAAAGTATTTAAAAAAAACGCTGGCAGTTTATCTTTAGAGCATTAGCTTGCCCGATGGGGCAAATTATTAAAAAAAAAAACAAGAAAGCGCGGCTGACGGGCTGACTCCGCAGCTGTCATATTTGAAGAGATTACAGATTACTATATTACTATCTAGTACCTACTCTACCTACTGCCATAGATAATACACCCTACTGCTCGGGTCTAAGGCCTACGGTAGTCGGTTGTGCATCCGAATTACAATAATAAAAGATTCACGAAATGAAAAATAAAACTAATATCTCTGACTTGTTTCAAGAGGCCAAGTTGTCCAAAAGTTATTTAAAAGTATGTGCGCCTATGGTTAGATACAGCAAAGTACAATTTAGAACTCTAGTGAGAAAGTAAGTGTTTACCTAATGTCCTAAAGTCTTTCTTGTTATATTTACCAATTTTCTCCTCAGTTTTTTATGGAAAGTATCCTGTACCTGACATTTTGTTACCGAAAAACAACATAAGTTGATATTTCAAGTAATCATAATTATAATCCTTGACCTGGGATGTGTAATTTGTAACAGAATTCTAGATGTATTTGCATATGTATTTTTACTATAACATTATATTATGTTTGTCTCAATTTTTTTATGACCTCTGAGGTACTTATCGAATTAATTGCATTGTTAAAGTTATATCACTGCATGTATCTATGATAATACATTTCAAATAGATTCAAAGATAAAATGGTAAAAATACCTAATAAAAATGTAAGCTTATTTATTCTAATGATATCTACAATTCTGCCACAAATTCTGCCTTTGCTGTGTGACTTCATTTACCAGGTAACCCTGTTCATCCATACAAACAATACATTTCAATACAGAGACTTCCACGGCATGTTTGATCTTCTCAGTAATAAAATAAATAAATAAAAGAACATTCTGGGGCCAGTGGTCTATAACCATATACCCACATCCTTTTGGGAAGATCCTTCCATCACACTCTTCAGAAGCAAACTAAGATCTTGCCCTCAAAAGACTGAAAATGTTATTTTTAAATATTAATGAATGAGTGTGTAACTTCAGAGTTACACACCACCTCACAAAAAGTGAGTGAGTAACTTCAGAGTTACTGATAAAATATTTGTGTTTGTATCTTGCAATATATATTGTACAGAACACATAGAAAGTATCTTTTTTTGGTTCCTTTTAGTTTTTATAGCTTAATGTAATTATCACATTTTATCATCATATTATATAGAAGATTAAAAAAAAAGATTAACAGAAAATAGCATAAATACCTACCCAGAAATTGTCATGAATGTTTAATAAACTTATTTATATACTAATATTAAAATTTAATTTAAAGTAATTAATTATTCAATAAATTAAATAGTCCTTATCTTGTTGCACAGAATAATATGAGCAATTGATGTTTTGCATTATTGCGTTTTCCACTCTCAAGTATTGCTATTGTGGTCAGATTTATGCATTAAGAGTGTTATAATAGGCATTTTGCTTTAAATCAACACTGAATTTACATTATTTTTATGCTCCCTCATATTGTATATATTTTGTGCGGTAAATGTTATTTCTTATCTATCAAAATAAACTAAAATTTCCCTTTTTGCTACACTCACGAATTTTGTTGTTATTAGTGACTAGTGTGAGGTCCGGTCCAAGTATTACTATGTACTACCTTCCTCATTTCATCACCAAACAAAAACTAAAAAGTTCACTGACTTGTCGCAGCTGTATTATTGCAATTAACAATTTAGTACTTTTTACCATAATGCTACCCGATGAATTTTATCAGTATGCACTAGTGATGTAACAAATGTTAGATTTCGCACATTCGCGAAGATATGAATACTAATGTTGATTTTAATTATTTAAAATCAACATTCGTATCCACGATTAGGAAACAATCTAAAGTCGGCAATAGGCAGTTTCCCGATCTCGATTTATGCTTATTTTTTATCTTTAGCCGATCTTTATCTGACGCAAAATCAATCCTTTCATTGTGAATTTAAATTAATGTTGTATAATCCCGGCAACTCCATGTAACATGCTGCGACAGCTCAACAAAGTTTTGACCTAAAGCGATCGTTTACGAACAGGTGATCGTGAAATTAAAGATGCTTAGTTTTACGCCATCTCATGACGATCACCATATATATTTGGGTAAAACCATTATTCTTCGTTTAATTACTCATTAAAAGAAAACATAGCTATATTTCAGCACCACAAACGTAACACCGAAGCTTTAAATGTACCTACTAAAAAAAAGAATTACCAAAATCGGACTACTCTGTAAAAAGTTATCCATGGTCATACATAAAAAAAAAATACGCGTCGAGTTGAGAACCTCCTCCGTTTTTTCGTCGGTTAAAAAACATGATTTACATGGGGTTTAATGGACACATCTCACAATTTTTTTTTTAAGATTTTCGAAAAAGAATATATTCGGCTGGTCAGAGAGCAGATAAAAAGAAAAAGATAGGCGAATCCATTTTGTGCAAAATTAACACAGGTATTTAGAAGATTTTCGTAAAAGTGATCGAGAGCTGGCGGTCTTCGGTGAATGGGCCGATTCATCCTATTATCTTTCTAGATCCATCCAATCCATATACAAATTCCTTTTTGTTTGTCAAATACATTCGCCAAACATTCGCTTCGTTTCTTGCGAATACGAATTATTTATTTATTTATTTATACGAATGGCAAAAAATATGCGCATATTCGCAAATGCGAATGTAATATTAACATTAGTTACTTCACTAGTATGCATTATACACTAATTGCTTTTTGTTTCAGTTATGGAGTAGACTTAAGTTTTACTCCCATGATTATGGCAGACTCCTTCTGCCAGAATGAAAAAGCTCGGTCTAGTGAATTTTCAACCACTATCAATGACACACCACTAATTGTTCAATTTGCGGCCAATAATCGTGATGATTTTATTGATGCTTCCAAGCTGGTATTTCCTTATGCAGATGGCATTGACTTAAACTGTGGCTGCCCCCAAAGATGGGCTATGAAAGATGGTTATGGTTGTGCACTTTTAAACAGGCCTGAAACCATTCAAGACTTAGTCAAAGGCATCAGAAACAATCTACTCCAGGACTTCAGCGTCTCTGTGAAGATTCGTATATTGAAAGAATTGAAACAAACTGTTGATTTGTGCCAGAAGCTGGAGAAATGTGGAGTGACATTTCTCACAATACATGGTCGCACTCCTTCCCAAAAGAGTGGTGATAAAATCGATACATATGCATTAAAGACTGCTATAGATTCTGTATCCATTCCTGTCATAGCAAATGGTGGTATAAAAAATTTGTATGATGCAAATCAATTGGCTGAAGATACAAATTGCAATGGAGTAATGGCAGCCAGTGCTATGCTGTCAAACCCAGCTCTATTCAGTGGTGCCAATAAAACACCCCTCAGCTGTATCAAGTATTGGATGGACTTGAAAGATGAGGCCAGTGATAGAATAACATTTCAGTGTTACCATCACCATTTAGTATTCATGCTAGATAAGATACTATCTAAACAACAAAAAAATAAGTTCAATACATTATGTACATTTGAAAGTGTAGATGAATATGTACAAAATTATGTTTTAGATAATTATGTAAATGATGTTGATTTTATATATAATTTGGGTGAATTTGTAAACTGTGACTTTCCTGAAGAAATAACGTTAAAACACACAAGTAAGTGTAGAGGTTGTGGTAAAAGTACTGGCTACTGTATTTGTTGTAAATATGACTGTGATGCTACTGATGGTACGTTTTTCATATCTTATGTAAAAGAAAATGATTCATCAGACTATATGGACAGTAATTTATTTAATGAAGATTAAAATATTTCAAAACATATGAGGAAAACAATTTTTTTTAGCAATGAATTGTGTATCTATTATAATTTTCTAAATATACTGGATATTTTTGTCTTAACAAATATTTAAAACACACCTTCAAATACACACCCTACACACTTATATACAGGAAAAAATGTAGAAGTATAATTATTATTTTCACTTACTGTAATACTTATAGCATAATTTAATGATGTACATACATATAATGTAGATATAGAAGAGCGGGAACTTCTGCCACAGGTATTTTTAATACTTACCAGAAGGTCCCACCTCATGTTAAGAAAAACTGGCTACAGAAATAAAAACAATTTAAAAAAATAATTAAAGTAATAGACTTGTACTTATGTGGATTTGTTTTTTTTTGTGCAGTACCATCTAGTTGATGCCAAAGTAAAGTTATGGGCATTATAGAGCCACAGTAAAAACTAGGATTGCCACTAAATTGCATGGAGCAGTGTCATCTTCATCCATGTCACCACAAAGGACTGGCTGCTTTTCACCATCATCAATACTCCCATCTCGCCCACTGGAGCTACTATGCCAGCAGCCCAGTCTCACAACCCAGCTCATAAGAATAATGAGCACTTTTTGCATAGATGCAATAAGTGTATGAGGTATCTTAAACAGAAAACCACCACACTATTGTTCCTAACGATGTTTTCCTTTACAGCTCAGGCTCATTTTTGGGGTTTCATCCCCGCCATTCGGGATGTCATTCGACCGCGTTAACCACTGACACTGAGTTATCATCGCTAGAATAGGGCTACAAAAGGCTTAATAATAGGGTTCCATTGGCCCCCCGGGCACAACTTCAATGTAACTGAAACACGTAGGTAGGTAAATTTTTTTTTTTTTTTTTAATGATTGACAGGCTAGGTGTTTGACCACAGCTCACCTGATGTTAAGTGAAGATGTGGTCGAAGATGGTAAAGCACACCTAGCCTGGAATGGAACTGGCTCTTATTATTCATTATTCATAAATGTCGAAGTACTCTGCGTGCGAGCACTTGCATAAAAATACGTTTTACTATGTTTTTAAAGTGTGGTAAAACACTTTTTTTTTAATCTATAAAAATGATTTGCTATTATTAGTCTCACAAAACTCGAAAATTGCTCGACAGATTATGATGAATTTTTCTGCGTGAGCGTGAGTGGGAATCCCTTGGTTTAAATTAAATTATGACTCGGTAGGTGGCGCTGCAAACGCGGCTCGGATCAGCTTGGATACGAATAAAAAATATCATTTCTCATGGTTATGTACCGTTGTAGGTACTAGAATTCACTTCAAACTACTTTTTAAAGCGCCTGAAAAATTACTGGATAGGTTGATTTAGATTGGGTTATCACCACGAAGTAAAACTCATGGTAAACTGCTGCCATAGTTGCTTTGAAACTAATTAAGATAATTATCTGGCCCATAATTACCCAACAGACGTGATTCCCCGAATTTTATAACGTTTTCCAGCCTTTAACCGCCTTAGTAAAGTCACTGGCTCACATTTCTACACTTAGAATACCTATTTGGAGACATTTTTTATTTCTTCATGACATCGTGTGACCGTTAATAAATGTGAGCGGCGTTAATTACTTCAAGCGTGACCATAAAATAATGATGTGTGTGCAAGTAACTGTTTGTTATCCACCTTATATAAAAAAATAATTTTATAAAGAAAACAACGTAATTATCTTGGCTTTAGAAATAAATATTGATCTTAAAGTACATAAGAATAGAAATACCTAGTAGGTAACTAACTATTATCGTTCATGCTTAGTGTGGATGGCTTAGGTCATAGTTTTAGTTAAGACACTAAAACGTACGCGGGATTTTGCACCCTGTAGTAATTCTATTTTAAAAATAAATAATTACTCACTGAAGTTAAAGCTAGCGTGATATTTTGCGAAAAAGCTTTCAAGTTTTGTATAAGATGATCCATACATTTTGGTCATGGGTCGCCAGATTTTTTTTGTATAGAACTGATATTCTTTTCGCAATGACAAAGTTATGCCTATGTAATAGTTGTCTATATTGATGAGTGCGATGACCTTTGTTCATCCCAAACTTGTAACTCTGTATACCTAGTGTCAGAAGAAGGTTCAAGAAGATCGCGTGATTGTATGTGCATTCATGTAAGTAAGTAGGTACCTACTTAGAAAAAAGGGTTAGCTACTGCAATAAACACACCTAGTTAATTAATACTTAATAATATCAAATTCTATAGAGTAAACTCGTAAAATTATATCTACTTGTTATTTTAAATTTTGACTAACGTTAATGTTGATAATTTGTTTATACCTGTTTATGCGGATAAATCTGCTATTTTTTAATTAGAATAAGTACATATCTATATCCTAGAATACATCCATACATATATAGGTACATACATCTTGCTATGCATAAACGTTCCGTAAGTAAGTACTAAAGACAAATACATAAATATATAAGTTTAATAATGTACCTACCTACCTATGTAGATATAGGTACCTAAGAAAATGAAAAATGTTTCACAGTTTTCTCTAACGGCCCAGATCGAGTATGTTTGCAGAAGGCCGAGATCAAAAGTGCGAACAAATAACGCTAGTTAGAATGGTACCTACGAGGTGGTAGCGCCAGTGGGGACCAGCTACATCCAGTCGGGCACATGTGCGTTAGCCACTCGCATCAGTCGGCCGCGATGGGGCAGTACCGGCCCACTGCGTAAACTGTTACCAGATAAACCCTACCGAACAAGTGACTGATCACTGCAGGACCTGAAAGGATACTGACTGTAAATGTGAGTTTTTAATCTAATTACAAATAAATTAGTATACCCGTACTATCTGTCAAATTATGTGATGTCAACTTTATCGAGTTGGTAATAAATGACTGTAAGACTGCAGGACTTGAAAAAATACTGGTTGTAAAGTGAGTTTTTAATCGAATTAAAAATAATATAGAGTCTGTTATTTTATCTAGTATCAACCTTATCGAGTAATAAATGACTGACACTGTCAGTAAGTCCTGAAAGGCTGTAAATGTGAGTGTTTAATCTAGTTAGAAATATATTGAAATATTTATAGAATCTGTCAAATTATCATCTAGTGTCTTCCTATAGGTATTATCGAGTAATAAATGACTGACACTGCAGGACCTGAAAGGGTAGATACTGTCTGTAATTGTGAGTTTTAATCTGATTAAATATATTAGAGATATTCATAAAGTATGTGAAATAATATATCATAGTCTCGAAATAAAAAAAAAATAATTACCAAACACTCCTAGACCAGAAAGCATACAGGCTGTATCTAAATGTCCAGTTTTTAATCTGTTTTCTAATTAGGTTGCAGATTATAAGCTGGTCTGGTAGGCCTCTAGAAAACCTCTCATTTATATTGGTTTTGATTTTATTTAACTACGAGCATAGATGAACTTCGGTCGCTACTTAAATTATCTCTTGTAGATGGTAACTCCGAGCCAATGACGTACCTAGATTAAATATGCGACTCAAGCGCTGCTTAGGCGCCAGGTAGGTAAAAGGCTATTTGAATATTACCTTTTTTATTTATTATCATGTTTCTAATGCACCAGGAAAAGTATTAATATTTTTGCGTACTTAAATATGTTTCTTTAATATTTATATTAGGTACTTATTTAGGTAATAGACATTTGCATGTAATTTTTGGCACGATTCTTTGCAATGCCTTTTAATTCATACGATACGGTTAAAAATTCATATCTTATTGCTAAGCTAAAATTTTAGGAAAGGATTACTTACGTCCAGTAATGGACTGATAGTCTGGTTACCATGATAATGATACCTAATGAAGACACAGTTTTTTTTTAAATATGACTGAAGCATAGTAGACGCCATAGAATATGTAGCTTTGCCGTTACGTACGTTATTCAAAAAATCAGTTAAGTACGTACCTACCTATGTAACGACTAATGACAATGACTTATGAGCACTTATTCTACGGCCATAGCAATCAAGTTTTTGAAATGGCCTGTAACTTTGTTGGTTTCATTGAAATGAATTCTGATATTATCGCGTCAATATTCCGGTACCTATGTACTTACAAACTATAGAGGATGTAGCATATAAAGGGGATGTAGCCAAATGGAAGTTACTGAAACTTAATTCACAGTGCCCACATAACACATAAAGTGTTGAAACTCAAGCTAAATGGTATCTTTATGCCAATATCGATTATTTGTAAGACCGGGATGAGGTGTCTCCTCCTCCTCTTCCTGTGTGTGAGGAGACTCGTTTTGAATTGTCAATATAGGCTTCAAAAGCGTATAAGTAGGTTTTTTAAGTAAATAAGTCTGTAACATTTACCAAATACCAAACATGACAAAAATATATTATGTTTTTGAGATGGTGAAGTATTTGGACTAGACTTGAATGGCGTAGGTATCTTTAACCGGCATTTTTTATCCAGATCGGGTTTAATCGACGATCGTTGACATAATATGAATTAAACATGCATTTAATACAGCGACTTTTATGTACCTACGTAGGTACTATGTTTAGATCAATGATTTTTTTAAATTTCCGATTATCATGTCAGTGTTTTTTGTTACAAAATGCTTGTGTGTATTTGTAAGTTTTGGTGTGGGCTCTAACGATCAAGGGCACTTACCAAAAATGTAAAGTAGCAGGATACCTAAAGGAAAAAGTAACTAATTAATTGTTTGTACAATACAATAATATTTTAATTTATATATAGACTTTGCCAGTTTCGACGGGAGGAATGTTAAAAAATTAAGCGCTGTCTCCCTACTTTACTTAAACGTGAATTATTTATTTTTTAAACATTTTATTTCATCTAGTTTTTCCTCTTATCCACTACATAGCTACCTATAATAAAATAACTAAGCGTAGATAGCTACGCATGACAATAAAACCACAGAATAGATAAAAGGTAGACTACTCGTATAATACTGAAGACATGGTCAAGCCATTCATGGTTGGCGGAGCATTACTCTTTACACCTTCACGAGATAATCGATCTGCAAATCGGCGATAAGCGTCACAAATGTTACAATAACAGCTGCATGTGTTCTGTATACTACAAAATGCTGGAAATAATCGATAATGCCCAAATAGATAGGTTTTATCTCTATGTGTCTGCAGCTTTCTTTTTAATTACTGGCAGTGTTTTTGCAAATTATTAGTTTCGCAAATTAAAATGTTAGGCAAGGTGATGGAGTAATTGAAGATTTAGCGTGGACTTAACTTTAGAACAAGCCCCATTTTCTAGTCTGTGGAACGCTCTTTTCACTGTAAAGTAGAAATGATGCTAACAACATTACCTGCCTACTGTAAACAAATGGTGTAGGAAGTGGATGGATCGTTGAGACGGAGCTTCTAATTTTCGTCTTATTTGATCAGAACTATTTGCTCTGCACTTTCACATGTGGTGCTACTTTAAAAACGTTGACCTGGTCGTATGTGTTTGGTCAATTTTGCGTTTTGTTAGCGTGCGGTATAAGACTTCGGTGTGCGTTTACACGGCACTGCAGGCCTATGGAAGCGGAGGCCCACTGTTTGAACGAATACCTAAGAATTAAAAGTAGGTATGCCACAAACATAGCGTGTTTGCACAGACTCCAGCCATACTCACCGGATAGAAGTCGAACCTCGTCCAAATTACTCGAAAATTGCGTGAAAGAAACTATAAAATTATTTTCTCTAATTCATTTCGTAACGGTGTGTCGTATTCTCATGCTATTACCAATTGGTAATGTCAGTAGGTGTAGTTACCATGCTATATTGTTGTTTGTTATTGTTCCTATATAAATTGTTCGTAATGGGATTTTTATTATGATGTTACCGTATGGTAGGCTTCGGTCATGTCGTGAATCTAAGGCGGCGTAGATTCAATAAGGTTAGGTTATAGACACTCGAATAGCTAAATGTAACGTACTTATGTTTGATTAGTGTTGACAGACTCTACCGTTTACATAAGTAAATATTTTTTCAGATGTGCGAATGGCTTTCTCACGGTGAATGGTGCGATGTCAAGCTTCTATGCGGTGGTCGCTCTTTTAACGCCCACCGCGCAGTGCTTGCCAGTGTCAGCACATTTTTGAGGGTGACTACATAGTTCATGTATATTATATAATCCAGTATGTTAAGATACATATTTCACCTCACTAATCGGCGTTTTTCTTTCAGCGGATCTTGCTTTCTTGCCCTGTCGATGAGTCGCCTACCTTTATCGTACTGCCTGACTTTGATCTGGAAGCTCTGTCTTCAGTCCTATACTATATTTACAATGGAGAAGTCATATTGCGCAAGCATAAATTAGAATTATTTTTAGATATAATACAAGCTATGCAAATTTACATAGATTGCCAATACTTGCCACAAGTAACAGGAGGAGTAACCAGCGGTAATTTTGAATTTTACTCGAGCTACAATGTGAATGCACTTAAGTCTGAAATATTTACTTTGGGTTGCGAAGGTGATAAGGATCAGAGATTCATTAATATAAAGAGGGGGACGGAGATCCAGAGCGTTTTTCTACAGTATTCACAAAGAGAGACAGATTTTGACGATAACGTGGTACGATGTCAGAATGACAGCGAGCTTCGCAGGTCTCGTTTAGGAAATCTGAAATTGCCGTGTGGAGACCGACAAAGGAACTTTTTCCTACGTGATTTATTTATCGAGACATATCCTCGAAACGGTAATGTTAACGGTCTGACGGAAAGCGTGCTGGCAATATCAAATGAATACTATCGTCCTCCGGCATCTGTGCTCTCAACGAATGCAAATGGCGACCATCTCGGCAACGACCACTCACTTGCCGGATTTTGTAAAAAAACAACCCAAGAAACTTTAAATTTGTCTGCAATAATTCACTCTGGCCAGCAGCTGCAATGTAGAAATAATTACAATGGAAAATGTAAACCGAGTGTAAGAGTCAAAACAAACCTCCCTTGCATAAAATATCCACTAGATCCTAGCGACTCTACTTTCGTTTACGGTAAAAGTGAAACCGAAGCAGAGTCCCCCAATGATCGAATTTCATCCGTGCCACAGCAGTTCAACGAAAATAAAATCATATCTCACAGAAATACTTCTCATATAGATTTTCAACAGACATTTTTGGATGTTATGCAATGTAAATTATTTAAAAATTCTCGATGTGCGGTGCAAAATTTCCCTGTGAAAAATGAGAACGGAGGGAAAACTAAAGTATTAAAACCAAATAGTTCCTCAAAAATTATATTTAACCAAGTGTTAGAAAATCCGTGGAGTCCTCGTAAACCAAATAATTTTAGGCCACTACAACGAAAACGTGATAACTGCGACTTCGAAATCTCTAGAGTAAGTTGGGATTTATTATATTTCTGGGGCAATTGAAGGGGCGTTGACAGAGATCTTAAGTAAATTGATTACTTTCAGGTAGAGATTGGCGTTGTAAATGATAATAACAACAACCAAACACCAGCCATGGGAGCAGTGGAAAATGTAGTTGATAAAGTAGTGTTCCCGACAACAGAACCGCCCGAAGCAATCGCATCACTGCCGACTGTAGTAGAACAAGACTGTTTTAAATGCGCTCATTGCAACCAGGTAAGAGCGTCCATCATTTTCAGCTAGTGAATAAAATAATTAGACCTAGTATGTCAAAGTTTCAGCACAAGGTCGTCTTGTGCGGTATAGTACCAACAGGAGTTTGGAAGTGTCAATTGGAAGATCATTCAGATCATTCATTCTAAAGTTTTAATGTTTATTTTTTTATCTAGTAGACGTTATCAACGTTATGCTCAGTTTTTACTTTAATTGAGCATTTAGTATTACAAGAATAGTTTTGAGACCTATAAACTTAATCTACGCGTTAACCTGTGCCGAAATTCAACCAAATGAAAAAAAAAATTAATTAGTTGATAGATAGTAGAAGTTAAAAGTTTAACAGCGCATATCAATATTGAATGGAAACTTTTTTGAGGGTTGAACGGGGTCTATTTTACAATACAGTATTGAAAATTAGACCTTTATAGTACAAATAGTAGGTACCTACTAAATCGAAGTCAATTTACTTAGTATTTTGAATTACGTACTTTTACTACGAGATCCGACTCGACCGTAGAATTGCAAAAAAGTGCAAAATTAAAAGTATTTTTATTTACTTCAAAATAAATTAAATTAAAGTAATATTATCTTCTTCTTATTTTTTATTTATTTTAAAATAAATAAAATTAATGTCTTATTTCGTCTTAATACTGCCTGCGTAAACCTTCATAGAGGTGTTAAACAGAGGGCGTTTGGAATGATGACTTAAAGTAGGTAATAACCATTGCTATGTCCTATTTCCTTCGTAAAATATTTGGTTGCTCACCAAATCTCACAAGATTTTACAATTTCACCCCTTGCAAGCCCAAAGCTCATCATTGTTCAGCCTTAACAATTCTATAAGCACGGTGTCTGAACAGAACTGTTTCAATCATTTTTATAAAAGGTCTGTGTAAAGTTAAACCGCTTGAACGTTGCAGGTGTTCACAAGCAGCGAGTCATTGGCGGTTCACATGAGACGGCACTCCACCAACGCTCGGTACACTTGCGGCGAGTGCGGCAAAACGTTCTCTCAACTCAGGAACTTCAAATATCACATGTCAATACATAGAGGCACTAGAGAGTTCGCGGCAACATGCTCCGTATGTGGGAAGTACTTTAATGATAGAGGTTACCTCAGCAGTCATATGAAAATTCACCGGTAAGTGCAGCACTGTTTACTTGAATCTCATTATAATACGAATCGGTGATATCGATTTCCATGTTAAGTTTGTTGATGTTTGTTTATACGCAATTGGCTTTTACAGGAATAGAAAGGAGTACAAGTGCACTTTATGCCCGAAGTCATTTAATCAACGAGTTGCTTACAATATGCACGTACGCATTCACACAGGTACGAATGACATAGCTATAGATATGTACATAAAACAATAATATAGATACAACGTATTATTTTTAGCAATACCTGCCAATTTTGCATGTCTTGTGATTCAAAACTCTGTGTATCATTGCAATGTCGTGAGCCAACGTTATCTCTTAAAATATTATTTGTTACAGATAAATGTACATATTATTTAATTTTTTTCATAGGCAAGGTGTTTGACCACAGCTCATCTGATGTTATGTGACGGTGTGGTCGAAGATGGTAAAGCACACCTAGCCTGGAATGGAACTGGCTCTCAAGTAAGGCTGCCGGAACACACCGTTAGATGCTTGGCGGCAGATTTTCAACTTGAGGGTGGTAGCTAGCCAGCCGAGTACTAGAAAGTACCTACCCTACCACCATGCTATGGTTTCTTCATGATGTTTTCTTTCACCGGCAGCTCAAGCTCATTGTTGGGGTTTGAATCCACGCCCTTCGGCGTGCGAACCTGCCGCGCTAACCACTGAGCTATCGCTACAGAATACACATTTTACATTTGGCTATCTTCATGTTATTAAAAGCAAACAATTCTATAAAAGCCATACCTATAACTATTATATTTACCTGTAAATACATACCTATAAAAGTATTATTGTATTGTATTATTTATTATTAAGCATTTTGTGATATAAAACCAAATGTTTGTTCTGTGTCTGGGTGTACTGTATGTATTATAAGTATGTATTTACAAAAAAAAAAAATATTTAAGTATTCTATCAGTTATCTGACTCCCATAGTACAAGCTTTGCTTAGTTTGGGGTCAGATGGCGCTGTGTGTAATGTCCTGCGATATTTATTTATTTATTTATTTATTATCAATTATATTATTGATGACCATAAGTTTCTTAAGACATGACTACTAATATCAGCCCAATTCAGATTGTCAGGTTAGAGCGCAGTGAGCTTGTGGGGTTGTGTACGGCTTTTCTCTCTTCAGGAATTATCTGCCTTTTACATACCTATAAAAGCATCATCATTCGGTCAAGTAGCAGAGGATCGTTCGTTTGCTTTACTTAATCTTCTTTATTAATCATCTTTATGCTATCATCTCTCTTCCTCGTATTCCAGGTGTGAAACCGCACGTGTGCGAGGAGTGCGGCAAGGCGTTTTCCCGCAAGATGCTGCTCAAGCAGCACCAGCGCACTCATTCGGGCGAGCGGCCGTATGCATGCCCGCACTGTGACAAGCGTTTTGCTGACCGATCCAACATGACTCTACACTTAAGACTTCATACAGGTATTTATTTCCTGAAGGCGTTTCATGATAACTTTTTTTTTATCGCAGGACATTACGCAGCGCCATCTACCCCCAAACTAAGCATAGCTTGTACTCGTAGGTACTATGGGAACTAATTAACTGATAGTATTCTTATATCACTGCATTCTTCTGTGTATCACTGCGATGGTCATGGACAGGCGTTATCTCTTACCATCAGGAGAGCGTCTCGTTCGTCTCATTACTTTTTACATTAAAAAAAAAGTATTCTTATATGCTTTTTTTTTGTAAATACATTATTATAATTAATACAGAACAAACGATTATCGTCACATAAATGTTTGTTCTGGGGGGAATCGAACTCACTTCGTAGTCTGTTACTTGGATTAGGAACAACAAATCTTAAATTTTGTCAAGCTTGATTTTTAATTAATGGAGAGAATCCAGAATTGAAAGCTATGTAAATACTAGCTGCGCCCCGCGGTGTTACCCGCTACATGTTATCTAGGTCATATATTCTGCTAAGTAGTATAAAGATTACTGTGATCCTTTTTGAAGGGCACTGCAGCAAGCGAAATCACAGAGGTATTGAGACTAACCGTAGGGATGAGCACTAAAGCACCCATAGTCTGGGCCTTGTATTGTTAACTAAAGACCTGCAAGCCGCTGTAATGGTTATAAATAGGTCCTCTTTCCATCACAGTGTCGTTGGTCTTTTTTCTTTTACATAAAAATCTCAACTTATGCTTAAAAATATGTTAAAATATTATTTAACTATTTCCAGGTGTGAAACCGTTTTCGTGTTCGCTTTGCCCGAAGTCATTCACCAAGAAGCATCACCTCAAGTCTCACCTGAACTTCCACACTGGTTCGAAGCCGTATTCTTGCCCGCGCTGCAAGCTTGCCTTCACTCAGTCTTCTAACATGAGGACACATTATAAGAAATGTAGCGCTCCTGACCCTCAAGACTGTACCATGGATACCGCCTCTGGTAACAGCCAGAGTAACTTGTAGGGAACTGTCATCTGTAAACCTTGATTTAAATTCCATGCTGCTGTGAAGTAATGCATGAGCCGCGCTTCGCAAGAGCAAAATATTACATGCAAAATCGGTTTTTGGCGGGAACATGAAAACAAAATGCATTTTATTTTCCAAAACTTAAGTTTTTCGAGTATTTATGTTTAGTAAGCTTGTTATTGGAGTTTTGGCGGGAACGCGGAAAGAGTCGTGTCGACCCGTTGTATTTTTTTTCAAAACTAGTGTTTTGCCGAGTGTTTATGCTTAAAAATGGTGGTGTTTTTATTCATAAAGTACCGAATCACAAGCGTGAGTGTGGGAAAATGATATAATGTGGTGAAACATGACCTTTCGTGTTGCTTCCAAAACTCCTTCGAAGCTTCATAGTAAAGTCGCCACTACTACTGACAAGGACTATACTTGACCAAGACTGGACTTTGACTATATCTATAGCTACGAGGCAACTTATTTAACATTTGAAACTTGAAAAGATAAAACACTTGACACTGGCAAATGCTCAAAATGCGACGCCAAAACTAAAGAAAAAAAAGCTTGTTATTGTCATTTGGCAGGCACTCACTTGATATTTAGTCAAAAATCAATGGTTATACTATTTTTGCACTTAGTTTGCTGAAGTGCCTAGACATACTAGTTTTGGGTTTGATGTTTGACATTGGCATCGAAGCCGTTTTGAGGGTTTTACATACTTAGTTTAAATAGATAATGGTCCTTTATACATTTTGCAACGATATTATTAGCTGTTGGCTCATTGGTAGTCTATCTGCTTTAAGAGATAGACTACCAATAGTAAAGTAAAAAGTAGGATGTGGGTTCGACTCCCACCTGGGATAAAGATTTTGTGGTATAAACAAATGTTTTTGTCTGTGTCTGGCTGTACTGTATGTATTATAAGTATATATTTACAACAAAAAAAATATTCTATCAGTTATCTGACTTTCATCGCACAAGCTCTGCTTAGTTTGGGATCAGATGGCGCGGTGTGTAATGTCTTACGATATTTATTTATTTATAACATGCGTGAATTTTGTGATCAAAATTAAAAGGTAAGGAATGGATGACAGTTTTTGTTTTTGAAAAATTGAAAAATGTTTCTTCCTTGATTTTGTTATTACAATTTGTGCATTTGCCAGTTTTCAGTATTTCGAGTATATCATGAAAAAATAAGTTAATTAAGTTCAAGTAATGGTCAAAGTCACAAAAATAAAGTCAGAAGTTAAATCCTAGTAAAGTAGAACTTTATTTCGATGGAGTTTTTGAAGCAACACGAAAATACATGTTTGAGCACATTATATCACTTTCCTGTACTCGTGCACGTAATTAGACGATTATTAATAAACCACAACTATTTTGCACACAAACACTGGATAAATCACGAGATTGGAAAATAATAAAAATGCAGCGAATGAGATTCCTGCCAAAAGCTCTAAATGAAGACTTACTAAACATAAACACACTTTATAAGATTGCCATTACTCTTGTCGGTTCTTCTTTCAACCATTTCCGGGTACAGAATGAAGTTTATGCTGAAAATCATTTGCTCATTACTGAGAGTATCATAATGGTTTATTTATAGAATAAGAGATTGTGACTATTTTTAAGAGTAATACAAATCACTGTTTGTGTCTCTAGATATGAATGTAATTTTTCCTATTTATTTGTTAAACTAGTTTTAATATATACATGCAAATAAAATCGATTGTTATAATGATAACTGAAATATTTTTTCATCCCTATATTACCTTGCGATTTTGTGATCCTTTATTGTCCTGAAAATGGATTTTTAGATACGAGTAAATATTTAACAAACAACGCTTTTGTGGAATGTAAAGGAAGGAAATCCAAAGGAATTTCTATATTTCTAAATGTAATGGAAATTTTTGTTTCTCTAAATGTCTCCCTTATCATCATACTCAGCCTATAACGTCCTTTTCTAGACATAAGTCTCCAACGATACAATTCGGCATCTGATTCAGTTTTTTTTTGCTTCCAATAATTCTAGAGGCTCTAGGATACAAATTACAGAAATTATATAATAAATTAAGTGGTATATTTATAAATAAATTAACAATAGTTTAACTTGGTGGTAAATCTCCTTAGCAGAAGGTCGACTAGGTAGGTACCACCACATAATCAGATATTTTGCCGCCAAGCAGTAGTATGTTTCGGTTTGAATACTGTAGCTAACAAAATTACAGGGCTGTTGAGACAAACCATCGAAAGTCTCAAAATAATGAGCGCCAAAGAAACGATGTCCTGGACTTTGTTTTGGTACTTAAAGTTTTGTGTATCGCTGCAATGGTAAAGAACAGGCGCTATCTCTTACCAATGGGAGAGTGACTCGTTCGTCACATTACTGTTACTGTCATAAAAAAGTAATTTCGGCCCATTTTCGAATAGTGTTGCTGGAACACTATTCCATATATTTATCGTTTTCGTACTAAGCAATTCTCGCAAATTTACTTCTGTTTAAAGTACCTATATCATATCTTCATAAAGTATCACTTTATAAGCTACGAGAAACAAATTAGGTAAATACATTAAAACAAAAAGTTACAATGTTTACTTCTTTTAATGAATTTTGGTGTTGTCAAATTAAATTTATCAATCAGTGTACAAAATTACATGCTTTTATAAGTAGGTAAGTTCTGGCGCATAGTAGTGGGTACTTACATCGTTTTTGCGAGTCCAATATACGTATACATTTACATAGGTTTTTTTGCCGAAGTAATTGATACATACAGGTTATAATAGCTGATGATTATATTTTATTGTACTTACATACAAAATTTCAATATGGTAATCGTATAAAAAATTTGGGTCTAGCCACAAACATAATAGTCTTTCTGAAACCAAGATCTAGATTGGTTAAAAATATGTTTATATTTTCCTTGCAGTCTATGAAACAAACATATTTTATTTATTTTTAGTGTTCTTAGATTAACCAAATTTGCTGTATGCATTACAAATGTTGAACTAAGTTTGAATAATTCGTGGCCAAGTTCTAAATTTAATATACGATTTCTACGTAAATGCTTAGAATATTTATTGATGGATTATTTAATTGAAGTTTACCAAATAGGTACGATTTCAGTGTTATATACAATATTTTTTTAATCTTAATATCTTAGTTTATACAAACGAGATCAAAAATATTCGAACACTTCAAATATTCTGTTCAGTTGTATTGAATATTTGTAATTTGCCTGGTTATATAATAACTTTTTGTTTTAATATTATATTATTAATTGATTATACTCATGCTAATCTTATGTGTTCATATATTTCTGAAATCGTCTTGTGTCCATGGTTACAAATGTTCAAAATTAAAAAAAAAATTAAGTAGAATTTTACGTAGTGATTCTTAATATTTTAATATGTGCGATATTTTTGAAACTATTCTGTGAGTAACCTGACGTGTTATAGTTGGATTAAATCGATCTTACGGTTCAGAGACTGTTTTAACACAAAATATGGCTAAATAAATGTCTATAATCAGTATTCTTTTAATGATTTGAAAAATGTACAAGTATCTTTATATTTCGTTTGTTCATTATACAGTATTTATTATTATGCATTTTGTTTTAAAATACATTGGTATGTAATTATTATTTTAAAGTTAAAAACTTCGTATTGACTTGAAATTGAATTTAACGAGGAAGCTATTTGATAAATTTGAATGTTCTATACAACTTTGTATTAAAGTACGACATAGCTTTACTATTTATAAACACGAACACTTGCAATTAATAGAACATATTTTGTTTGCAATACGTATAGGTTGGTTTATATTTTTGAAGTAGACAATAAGTGAAAAACCTCTACTTGTGCTACGATTGATGTAGACCCTCTACGAATCGTAGCTTGTATAATTAGTATGTAGCAATGAAAGATGTCATGAGAACAATGATTTTTAAACTTACGGTAATGACAAATGAAGTTCGTTGACCCTGTATTATTAGTAACCTAACTGCGCAAATGTACGATACTAATTTCAATTTGATTTTAGTAAACCATTTTGATGATACGCAGTTGAGTGTACTAATTTAGAAAAATATATTATAGTCTACAATACGTATATTAAAATCAACATTTACATAATAAGATAATTATAATAGTTACTTAAATATATGTATAGATTAGATATGAGTATAAACTTTAGACAGAAGACTCTTTGAACACTATGCCAGGTACTCCAGCTTAGATTTAATAGAGGGATAAGATTTGCAATTAAGTTGAAAAACATTGATATAAGGAATAAATACAACATTGTTTATAGAGATTGTCATTCAGTAAGGAAGATCATTTTATTAAACAATAATAATCTATTCGGTGCACTATGAGTGCACATTTAAGAAATTTTGACTCTATAAAACGTTGTTATCGGCTACAGTACAAAAAATTAGCTCTGTAAAATACTTGCAGTACAAAATATACGGATACTAAACCTAATAAAGATCGCATGTAAAGACTTTTTTTATATAGAAATATACAAAAACTAGTAGTTTGGTTTAACATCACGTACCGCTACAAGTATTTTGATAGATAGGTATATATATATACATACGTGTATTTATATATTCTACCCACACGACTTTACACGTGCAAACAAACCAACCTCACGTTTATTATTCGCCAAACGTTACATTACAATAATATTTTATCTCAGCCTTTTTGAATAGGAGAATCATAAAAATTATCGGGAATATAAGATACATAGTAAATCCTAGACTCGGTGAATTTACATTACAATGTAGTAAGCCGCCGACGGAAGACGTTTCCGTGCAGCCACGGCGGTCTGACCACTCTACCACGTGAAGCACCATTTGTTCTAGCGTAAGGATAATGTACACGATTCCACGATTTTATTCTAACAACATTACCTACAATTACGCTCATGCACATAACATGAGCGTACTCTCCGAATTATTAATTAGGAACAACAGTTTAAAATACTATACGAATATCTCAATAACTTAACTTATAAAATGTGCTTTTGGCACTTAACACTAACCGCGGATGTTGACGTTTTTGCACGCAACGATTATCTCGTGGTGATGAGCTGAAACTGAAGTGAACGCGATAGTGACCGCAATGTTCAAGCGGTACTAGAAGCTGCATTCGAGTTCTTTGGCGTTCTACAAAATATAGCGACGGGATTATTCTATATTTCAGATTTGTGCAACCCGTTCTAATTCAAAAACATCATACCACATTATAAGACACAGTTTATCACTAAAATACCTAATTGTGATGCTCGCTGTTCATTTGACGCTTTACAAAACGTTACAGCTAAATAAAATCGATGTAACAAAAACTATTTACAATAGGTAGCATCTACAAAATATAAAATTGAGCATTAGTATAAAACAGAGGCAGATAAGATTTCGGATTTAATCATGAAGTGAAATGCTTAATCTTGCTTAATTTAAACATATAAATTCCCAAAGGGACTAACATAACTCAAGTACTCAGTACTCATAATAGCATAGCGCTTAGCTACTGTTTATACAAATATACAGCTTACAGTTCATAACGTAATCTCATAGCCACTGGGGGCCGCGCGGCGAGGCGAGGCGGTCTCGGAGCCCGGACACAGTTCGGATCACAAGAGCGGAATCACAGGGTGGTGCGAGGATTGCGGGAGCGGTCAAGTGCATTCGATGATGAGCGGCTGGCTAGACTCGATGACGGTGGGACGAGGCTCTTGGGCGGGGGCGTAGTGCGACGGCGGCGGCTCATGGTACGGCGACGCCGAGTGCGCGTGCAGCAGAGCCTCGTGAGCCGCGCGCGCCCCTCCGGCGCCCAGCCCTCCCTGCTCCGAATGAACCTCGTACTCGTCGTGCCCCTCTCTATCGTGGCAGTCTTTGTCCACGGTACCTGCAAAGTGCACGCGAAAATGAAATCGCGCTCGTTCAGCGAGAGCGCAAGTGAAAGTTGAGGTTCACCTACGAGGAGAAAGTGCAGCGCGCTGCAGTTGCTCTCGCGCTCGCGGTCCATGCTCATTATATATCGTTTTAAATAGTGATTTTAGTTAGATTATATTTGTTTTCTGATACAACAAAGAAAATATGTACTATAGTTGATTTTATATAGTCCGTGTTATAGAAAGTGAAAGTTGGACAAATACAATGAAACTTACCGATACACTCAGTGTTGGCGGCGTTTGTGATGGCTAAGACTTCCTCGATGTTGTTCGGCTTACAGCTAGTGGTCTTCCAATGAGTGCGCAGTCCGGAAGCGCTAATATATTTCTTGTCACAGCCTTGGCACACGTACGGCCTGTCGTTCGTGTGGAGCCTTTTGTGTAGTTTCAAGTGAACAAATTGCGTGAATTTCTGCAGGCACAGGTCACACGCGTACGGTTTTTGACCTGAGTGTAATCGCAGGTGCGTTTTCAAATTGGATGTCGATGAAAATCTTTTCTTGCAAATATCACATTGGTGTGGCTTTTCCCCGGTATGAACTAGATGATGTTTTTGAAGATGAGCCAGTTGAGTGAACGATTTATTGCAAACATTGCATTTAAAAGGCCGCTCGCCGGAATGTGTCCTTAGATGAACTTTCAAATTCGACAGCTGGCCGAAAGTTTTGCAGCAAACGTTGCATTCGTAGTGCATTTTGCCATCTTTCTTCTTCAACGGGTAAGGAAGGCTTCTGTATCCCCGAGACGCTTGAGAGTTTGGACTCATCGGGCCCATGAGGCCGCACGACCCGTCGGGGCTGACGGGACTATGTTGCGGCATCATCGGACTGTTCATGTTTGAATTTTGAATTAAACTTAACTGTGAGCAGTTTTTAAGCGTGATCACACTTGTCGAAGACGGATAATGATGTCCGTTTTGCCCGTTTTGTGATCTCTCGTACTGATGGGACGACGTTACCGTCGGAGAGTAGGTGCTTGGAGGAGAACCCAGCTGAGTGATAATGGAAGAATTCGGTGGAGAATAAATGTTGTATGAATAGTTCGGGTAATGACTTTCATATCTCGTTTCTCTTATTTCTCGTATTTCACGGATTTCCCTTATTTCTGTTGTGTGCGGTATTGAGTGAGGAGGTGAGGCCGAGTAGAGAGATGCTGAACTCGGCGTCGGCAGTTGCTGAGGCAGTGGTAGGAGCGATGGCAGGGGCGTCAAGTTAGAGCTTGAGTCTGGGCTGCAGACGTTGCCGTACCTTTGACTTTTTTTATAAGAATATGCCATTTCCGTTGGAGACGATGGTGGTGGTGTGGCATTTGGTTGTCGGCGGTTGGGGTCATTGTTGTTGGTATCAATTCTACTCCCTGTAAGTATAGTCTCCAAGATGCGAGTGTCAGGTGGCGTATATCTCATGTACGCTGGCTGAGGAGAAGGTGACAGAGTTCCATCCTCGTAGTAAGGCTTACTAATGGGAACAACTGTATTTTGGGACGACTCGAGTACGATCACAGTAGACGTCGCTGGGTCTCTCCTCGGTGGTGATAAGTTTTGTGGCAAACCTTCTGGGACTTCCTCTGGCATAATCAATTCTCTTTCACTCTCACAATCCATGTCTTTGTGATTTTGATATTGATAAGCTCGGGGCATTTTAATTTTGACTTTTCTGTATTCATTGCGGTGCATATCTTGATCCATTTTCTGTACTATAACAGTTTCTTTGGGTTCATTTGTTTTGTTGGAGCAATCTAGAACATAGTTTTCCACATCTGAGTCACTCGAATCTTCCGGTGGAGTAAATTCATCGTGATAGCCATTACTATGATATCCTTCATCAGATCTCACTGAACCATCGTTGGGGGTTAGTTGATGTTCATAATGTGGTCCCACAGCTTGCGTGAGACACGGAGACTTACTTCCCATCTTATCATGAGATTGTGACATCGGTGAAGGTCCTCGTACATCCCTTAACTGGTGATGTTGTGCTGGTGATCTATTGCTCTGTATTCTTGGATTATCTAATTGATGTATTACCACATGTGATGTGCTTTCTTTGTGTTGATGTATGATTAACATTGGATTTTCTCTGTGGTGGATCTTAACAGGCATAGGACATGGCATCAAGCTAGACGGCGATAATGGTTCACTGATATGTGCACTATCTGATTTGTTATGAATAATATTTGTAGAAATATCAGTTCTGATGATTCTCTCATTTTTATTGCCGCATCGTGGGTCTTCGCGGATGTATGTAGCGGAGTTCTCATGAAATGGTTTGTCAATAGAGTCTCGTTTTCTGCGTCTGCTAGGAATCTCTGCTTCGAGAAGGTCCTTGGCGTTGCTTAGCCCGAGCACATACTTCATATGATTCAGTGCTATTTCGGGATGTACCGGTGCGGGGGGTATTCCATACGCTTTTTTGATGGTCTCTTCTTTACCTGTAATCAATATACATATTTTTTATTTGTAAGTACATGCTGAGGCCTTTAAGTAAATATTCAACTATTCATTATTTCAAGTATCTATTAATGTGAAGTGAACTTACAAATGGAGTAGGTGGCTCTCTCGGGATCAATATCATAACCAAGCCTAGTTGCAAAGTCTTTGCAATACCACACCATCAGCTCTTCATTTGGCATAATGTCCCTGTAATAAAGAAGTGATTAATATTTAATTTTCCTCTTAAACAAATACAATTTGAGTGTGACGGGATGTGAAATGGACAGTTACCGGATTGTGTAGAAATAAATGTGCTCTTGATGCTGACAAGCGACGAGGTTCATCACGGACAGAGAGTACGCGGAAGCTACGTATCGCATCCAGTTGGCAACGCTCGTGTCTGACCCGTCCAGGTAATAATAATCACTATCCTTGAATATCTGCAATATTAAAAAAATAACAATCAACATTTTGTTTTGTGCAATACTTTAAAAGCATTGAACAGGCCTCAAGAGGCCTGGTGATCAAAGTTTCACTAACTTATTTATACTCACTAAAATTACTGTTAATATAAAATGCACTTGCAATGTTTATTCGTTTTTTTTTTGTTGTAAATGTTTTTTACCTTCTAAACAATGCAACGGATGTTGATACGGCTCGATGATCTTTAAGAGGATTTCCCTTATAAATCTTCTTAAAGATCAAACGGGCAGTATTTAGGTCTAGTAGGTGCAAATAAGTACATTGATGAGCTGTGCTATCTCATGTTCTCATAATGAATTCATTTGCTCTAATAAAATAACTCTGCTCAATTCTGATTTAGCTTATGTAATGGTTTTAATTAGAGTGGTTGTTATAATGTTATCATCCGTCGGTAGTTGAAGCGCATGTAGAGTCAAGCACGTGGCACGTGCAGGATATTTACAACGCGCGTGCAACAGATAGTGAGTTGCTTGCATTGTATGGAGTAGCGGAGTCAAGGACGAGATGCAATGTCATTACCGAGGTAATGTGGGACGCGGAAGATAACGCAGTTTGAACAACTTTACTCTGAGTCCCTAATCGCACTTGACAACAGAAGTGTCAACCCTTTTCTATATTCGTATCTTTGTAGCAGAAGTATTTTCAAAATATACCCGGATGACCGAGTTTTCTCTAATCGATACAGATCTATTTTAAGTGGTAAAAGCTGGATCGTCAGTGTAGATAGCGACATAGTTACATAGTTAATACATAGCTACAACCACCACCAAGAATAAGAAAAAGGAAACCTATCTCACCTTAATATTTCCATAAGTATGATGTCTGACAGTTTCTTGTACCTGGCCCAAAATAGAGAGGAAATAGGTTAGTTGAAGGAGACGCTAATAGTGCTCGTACTTAAAACACGGAAATACTGCGGAGAATGCCTAGATAACATTATTATATTAGTGCGTTACGTTATTTGCTTATCTAGGTAGTTAATGTGTTGAAGATTTTGTTTATTTATGTACAAGTAATGTGAAGCCTCAACCACAGAGTTCGGGCGTTAAGCGACAGGGAAATGTAGCAAAAATGATAACTTACCCTCCAGTAATACCGCCAAGAGATTTTGTCATTAGGCTTGTTGGGAGTGCGGGTTCCCTCAAAAGGTCCAAAGCGAGTTCCTCGCGGGATCACGCCAATACTCCAAACACCTTCAGTCTGAAAGATGGTTAGCTATAACGTTTTGTTCAATTCAGGACGCGAGGGGAGTAAGTGAATAGAGAAAGATACCAACCGGTGTGTTAGGAGTAGATAATACTGCTGACGGTCTGAGTGTGAGGCTGCGAGGGAGGGTCCTCTCGGCTCGGTTGGGTACGCCGCGTTCACACAGCACGTCGGGAACGATGTAGACCGTGAGCCTCTCGAATTCCTCCTCACGCATGCGCGTCACGTCGTATGCGCCCGCGCCAGGTACGGCGCTGGCAGCAGCGGCGCCCGCAGGGCTCGCTATACGCCCCACGGTCGTACTCGCCACTTCTTCACTCGTTGACTGTAAAAAGCAGTCTATGAATACACCTCCGTACGCAGTTTTTAATTATTGCACTTTGGATAGAAATCTTTGCATCTATCTCTTGGGAATATATGCCAACATCATTTCACATTGATCATCAGGTCCCTCAAATATTTTCACACTCAGATTTTTAATATCACACCAGAAAATATGCAAACGACGACGTGGCAAACTGCAATTTCTCACTTTTCAATTGGCTTGCAGTTTTGTGTGTATATAAATTTCAGTGCTATATTGTAAACGAAAGGGTTCACTTTTGCTGAGTCAAAGAAGAAACGTTCGATAAAGGGGCGGTGCCACTACTGACCTAGTTCTGTGACAAGTGCGCACTTTCCTCTGCGCACAGATACTTCCCCTTTGCCTATTTAAATTTTCCTAATTTCAGCCGCAGGGTATTTTAGGCGGATCAGATTAGTTTCCCTAATCAATTACCCAAGCTTTAATAGCGCCCGACTTAGTTACATAACCAAAATAAGCCAGAAAGGCACATACAACGAATGATTAATGAACCTGCCTGCAACGAATTTTTCCCATGTGTTAATGAACTTACCAGTCTCATCTTGATTTGATTTTTTTGATCTTATTCAGATGTTCTCATAGTAAGATGTTTTCTTCGACGTATCTTTATAGTACCTGAAAATAAAATAATACTTTGAGCCATAATGTTTTTACATGTTAGAAGACTACACCGTCACTTAATATCAGACGACTTGTAGATAAATACCTAGCATGCCAACCACAAAAAAAAAAAACATCTCGCTGGATGACACCTGTACTTAGCAAATAAACACATTTTGATTTTGATTTTTGATTTTGATGGGAAACGACCGAGGAAGGACCAAGTTGATCTAGAAAAAATCTATTCACTCTAACGTTAAAAACGCCCATACGTAGGTCACAGGAAACAAAAAAGCCGTCAATGAGTTCCTTTCAAAGGCCGCATGCAAAGAAAGTAGAGACACAATATAAATAGTGTTAAGATAGTAATATTGTTTAGTAATTAAGATATTTATCACTGTATGTTTAAAAAAAATACAAAATAAAATAAAATATTTTATAATAGTTACCAATAATTTTATTATTCAACATAAGCGATATTTTTATAATCATTCTACTGGTTAAAACAATAATTATTTATTTATTAAGTGAAAATTCATTTAAACACGATAACTCTACCTTTGGTTCACAACAGAGAATACTTATCAAAGTATACATATATGCCTAGGTATATATGTTTTGTAAGAAAATAAGAGTGATAGGTATATGCTTACGTCTATAATGGGAAACCGATTTAGTATATGACTGAATCTATATTACCCTAACGTTGTTGAAGGTGTATTGAATATTTGCCAATTTGGCAAAACATACGCTGTACACGGAAGCTTAAACAAATTCTATTCAGAACCCAAAGCATAATTTACAAATGTATAATAAATATAATGTTATATGAAAATAGGGGCATAATAATTTATGCCTATCTATGAATTCATTTTTTTATGATTGACAGGCTATTTGATTGAACACAGCTCACCTGATGTTAAGTGACGGTGTGGTCAATGATGGTAAACACACCTACCCATTTGGAAAGCTTCAGTTACTTGCAACTGAACCATTTTACACAAAAATGACTGACATAAAAAAATCATAGTCAGTTCAAAAAATCAGTTTTGTTACATACAAGACTATTTATTAAAAACTTATAGTCATGAAAAACGCACATAAAACCTGTCAAAAGAATTGCTACTTATTTTCAAATTCAAATAGTATATTGAGTATTCAAGGTCTGATCGCAATAATTATAATGCAAAAGACAATCAAATTCTATAAAGGTGCTTAAAAATGTTTCATTTGTCATATATATATATAAGCAAATATTTCAAATAAAGAACTGAAATGTCAAATGTTCGTAAAGATAAAATTATCACATGTAATACACCTATACAAATTATGATAAAATTTGCTCTTAGGTCAATTAACAACTTATATAGTCTCATCATGTTGGAAATCTCGTATTGAAGTACATAAAAGCATCTGTAATATAACACATCAATTTTAGTCCTAAGAATATAGGTGTTGCATAACGAGGGTCGGTAACTTGTCCAATAACCACGATGTAAGAACGAAAGCTCAAAACACGGTATACGGTTATCTCGGTCCAGGTTACAGGTTGAAAGAATGCGTCGATAACGTGGCGTGAAGCAATGGAAAAGTTCAACATTTCATTGCATAATTGCGGAAGCGCGGTGGGCAGCGGCCGACGACTTTGCCTGAGAACTTAAATTTTGTTTTTCGAACCAGACCTATTTGACATTCAAATTGTTGCACAACATGCTCATGCGCCGAGCGCCGTATTGTAAACAGTGTGTGCTGCATTTCTAATGGTTTTATGGATGGTTTTGTAACATTAGAATAGTAGGTACGGGTATATCATAAACATTCTAGTCGTGTTGGGATTTTATCTGTTACTTTATTTTTTGGTTCTTTTTTTTTATTGTTGACATGCTAGGTATCTGACTACAGATGTTAAATGACGGTATGGTCGAAGACGGTAAAGCACAGCTAGCCTGGAATGGAACTGGTTCTCAAGTGAGGCTGCCGGAACACACTGTTAGATGCTTGACGGCAGATTTTCAACTTGAGGGTGGTAGCTAGCTTCTTTTGAGAGCCAGTTTATTACAGGCTAAGTGTGTTTCCTTTCTTCTACCACACCGTCACAGTAATTTTGAATACCAAAATGTATGAAAAATGGATCATGATTCGCCCTTCATCAGCATCATCATCATCATCAGCCTTTTGTAGTCTACTGCTGGACATAGGCCTCTCCCAAGACACGCCACTCAGCCCGATCTTCGGCTTTTCGCTTCCATCCACCGCCAGCTCGCCCTTAGCGACCGTAAACGAAAACTAAAAGTACCTAACGAGTAGGTACTAAAACTTTTTTTCCATATACATATTTTGATATTAGAAAATTGATAGAAGTTTTTTCATAAATTGTCATTCTAAATCCTCTCAAGATGGTATATGTACATATAGTTCATGTTATGATATTATTGATCGCTAATCTGGCCACTATTTCCTACAAATTTAATTTAAAGTTATTTTTGAAGATTTTATTTGCGATTCGAAAAGCCTTTAGTTGGTCTTTATTAAATAAAAATAAAATATATAAAAACCTATTGACTGCACCTAAGTTTATTTGGTAGTAGGTGTGTTTGCTTCAACAGCTGTAGAGCGTGAGTTTCATTCCCAATCAGGACAAGCATTTGTGACGATAAATGTTTGTTCTGTTTGGTTGTTTTGTATGAATTTACAAAAAAAAGTATATAAGTATTATAATAGCTATCTGGATCCCATAGTACAAGGCCCCAAACTAAGCAATAGTTTGAGACCTAGATGGTACTCTGTGAATTGTCCTACAGTATTTATTTACTAATATTCAATCTACGTAGTTAACAAACAATTTTACTACCAAATCCAAATTTCGACCTATAGGATTAATTTGAGTAATTAAAGATTTGAGATGAAGCTTGTTAAAATTCACTGTCATTATACTGATCGTAGTTTAAAAGGTGCAATACTATAATGTGTACTCACATTGCATTTGGTAAGGAAACTGATGTACCTACTTTGACTTGTTTACTTTGTATTATGTTATCGAGACTGTTATTGGATTATCCGGTATTATTAATTTATACGGGAATATATATTTTTTGAAATATGAGCAAACAAAAAAACAATACGATTGCAGAATGTATCATTCGTGACATTTATTTAGCTACTAATTCCGTAGGTAGGTATAACTATTCTTAACTAATTAGAATTCTAATCAATACGTACTTTAAATTGTTTATAAGTGGTGTGTAAGGGCATATTCACACGTGCGCAAGGAATTGCAAACTTTTTTTTTTTTTTTTTATGGTTGACAGGCTAGTTGTTTGACCACAGCTCACCTGATGTTAAGTGAAGGTGTGGTCAAACTACACGTGACCGAGAGGAGACAGAGTGCACATGCCCGCGTCATGTTTTTCTATAGTTGCCAAGCTAGGTGTTAGACCACAGCTCACCGGACGATAAGTGATGGTGTGGTCGAAGATGATAAACCTACTTAGCCTGTAATGGAACTGGCATTCAAGAGAGACTGCCGGGACTGTTCGTCGGCAGATTTTCAACTTGAGAGTGGTAGCTAGCCAGTCGAGTACTATACATATAGTAACCTACCACAACGCTATAGTCTACTCAAGATGTTTTCCTTTACTGGCAGCTCGATCTCATTATTGAGGTTTGAACTCACGTCCTTCGACGTGCGACGGTTTGCACGCCAGAGGTCGTAGGTAACCATTGAGCTATCTAAAATATCTCATTAACTACATCTCTTTATAATCAGTCGATGGTCAACCATGTTCTCATGTTAAATAAAATCACTGAAATAAAATTAAAAAAAAAAACAAAGGAGTCCGCATTGGACCACCAACTTATCTGTTGCTAAGCAACGTGGTGTAAGTAAAAACTCGCAGAAAAAGAAAATATTTATTTTTTGTAAATATTAAATATTTACTCTGTTCTTCTAAATACCAATAGACGGCAACTTTACTTATATTGCAAGCTAATTAGAATAGAATAATAGTTATTGCATAGCAGTTTCTTTTTCTTACACGGATAGTTATATATGTACCACGTATACGATTACTAAGATATAGACGAATGACGGAGAAATTTTAAGTTAGAGTCAAGTCCGATCATCCTCTAGTTAAATAGTAGCAACTATAGTAAAATCTTCAACGGAGTTTTGGAAATAACACGAAAACACGTTTTATCAAATTTTAACACCTTCCTACACTTCTACACTTAATGAACGAAAACAATGGAAAAAGTTCTGGAATATAATGCATTTATTCGGTAAAAAATTTTTTTTGCCGTTTCTGTCATAACTCTGGAGGCATTTTCAGATGGAATCAAAGTGAGGTTAATGATCTTGTCTACTTTCACACAAGATAGAAAAACGCTCGATCTCGGTTTGATTGCGCTTGCGAACGGTACCGCACCGCTGCACATCGACGCGCGCGCACCAGGAAGCAACCTTGAGCTGATACACTGGCACTTGAACTTGACTTGCCCCGTGTGGATAGCGCGTTGCGTACTGCACTCGTTGACGTATGCGACGAGCTAGCTAAATGCGAACTGCGGTTATATTTGTAATGCTCTAGCGCAGTTAGTGATTAGTATGTAATCATCATCATCATTAACCTATCGAAGTCCACTGTCGACATAGGCCTCTCCCAAGACACGCATCTACCACCAGCTGTCCTACATATAACGTCACTCCATCAAGTCTCAGGGCTTCTACGCTACGTTTGCTAATTCCAATTGGAATTGTCTACAGGCTCGTTTCTGCTCCAAAGGTCATAACAGGAAGAACGCACTGATTAGCTTTGAGCCTTGAGATAAGTTTGTAGTTATATTATTATGTATCTAAATTTCGCGACCGCCCCGATCATTTGGTAGTAGCTCTACTTATTGAGTTGTAGAGCGTGGCTTCGATTTCCACCCAGTAGTATAAAGAATAAAGAAGTATCTTCTGTCTGGGTATTTATGCATTATAATTTTTTTTATTTTTGACCTTTTCAGGTACAACTTAATTACCTATATACCATTGTTTTTATTACGATATTACTTAGGGATTAGGGATGCAAATTTTCTTCCCGAACCGTATTTTGTCTGTTTAATTTGAGCATAAACTAGCTAAATAAAAACGTATTAAATTAATATTCATATCAGAAACGTAAAGGACCCATGTACCATATTGTGAAAATAATATTGTTTAATTGTTAAATAGTTTGTCGCTAAATATCGATCAACGCCTATGACTATTATTTTTTGACTGTTTTTGTTTGAGGAAAACAGATTTTTTAGAGGGTTCTAGAGAGGTATTTTTAAAATCTGTATGCGATTATTCCTGTTCTTGGTCATTTAACAACAATGACTAACATGGATTTGAATATTTACAAAATGGAACTTGATTTTTTAATTAATCATTTAGAATTGTCTTTTCAGCGATATAGCTATTTATACTAACTTTTTGTTCCTTTTTGCTTTTCAAGGAAGGAAATAATAATAATAAGAACCGGCCTAGGAACCTATTTATTTAGCTTTGCTTTATAGCATCGTGTCACCCAGATAGGCAGGCACAGATGTCGAAACTGTAAGGATTCCTGGTTTGTTCCGGAATGCAAAAAATATTTTCTCGTAAAAAATCTAATTAATCTGACTATTTTGTAAAATTATACAATTATACAAACGATGCGAAGTTAGAAAACGACATAATTACTTATAACACATTGAAATCAATTATTAAGTAATATAAAAAACTACATAAATTAAACTACATACGTGAATTGAATATTTTCGAATGCTGAATAATATATTTCAGGCATGGTCGCAAACATGCGGTACAAATACTTACGTTTTATTCAAAGTTCATTTTATTCTTGAAAAACTATTTCTATACAAAACTTGTTACACGGCAGTAACTTTCCGGAAAACTGAGTTTAATCGTCTTTAGAAAAGTTCCGCGTAAAAACGCTCAGCGATGAGCGCTACGTCCAGCGACTTGAGATGCTCGAGGAGTATGCGGAGCGCCAGTAAGGGGACAAGAGGCCTGAGCCGGCGCGCCTCATGGCGCGGAGGCCGAGCTAGCCAGCGGGCGCGGGCCAGGGCAAGGCCGCTCGAGCGCGCTGCCGGAGCGCGCTGCGCATTATGCAACCCCGGGCTGCCGACCTGCCCCACGTCTAGCCGCCGAGCGCTGAACTAACTCGACGCTGCCGCCGCCACCGCTATGCCCACCGACCTACATGCACTTTTACGAGAATGCAATCGACACACATATTCGCGTCTCGTTCCGATAAACGCATCGCCGACGAAAGCGGCCCGTGACAGAGAATGCGGACGAATTCGCCGCGAATGCAGTGAGTACGTCACGTTCGCGCCTCCTGTTCTCTTGGCGGAGGAGAGCGAGACGGCGGCGTAGCGCGGCCACGAGCTGCATTCAAGTTCATTACTTCCGTAGTGAGCCGAACGGCGCGCGCCGGCCGCCGTCGGCCTCGTCAGCCCTGACCGTGCTCCCGATCCCGAGCAGAGCCCTAGCGCTACCCGCGCCATCTCTATTCAATAGCTCTTAACTCAAATTCAGCATGAAAAACTTTAATTAACAAAAGGAAAGTTTAATCAAAAGAAATAAAATCGACTATCAAAGTGTTTCTTTATTTATATTACGCTACCTACAAAGAAAATTGTCGTAATCATGCAATAAACAGCGCATGAATGAGTTGTGAATTATCCTGCTTATAGTGCAGTGACTGCGGTGCGTCATGAAGCGCTAATTAAAACTAGTTGGAAAAACAAGGTGTGAGCGAGTAGCGTGAGAACGGCAGCGAAAGCCGCGCGAGGGCGGGCGGGCGGCGGCGGCCACCCCGGAACACGCTTTCACTCTCGCGGGTCGACGACACGGCCTGCACCGCCACCCTTACTGCACATACTCGATCATACTTTACGACCCATCTGCATCAATATTTTACTCGTTAACTCTTTATGCAGATTAGATTGAGTGTACAGTGGGCGTAACAACAACTTTTATCAGATATTATGCCGCCAAGCAATGGTCAGTCAACTTTGCTGTGTTTCGGTTTGAATATAGTGATTTTTCAGGGCCAATAAGACTTACTATCGGCTAACCCAAATAAGCGCCAATGCAGTGATGCACTAAAATTTCCGCACTTTTGATTCTTTAATATTGATTTCAGTGTTTACAAATCTAAATCTGTTAACATGACTGAAGTGGCTATTAATAGTCTGCTAGAATGGAAGGGGAGCATTTTACGTCAGGAGACAAAACTTGTAATTTTGCAGACAGGCTGTTGAATAATTAGTTTTTTGATTCATCAAACTTCACGTGAACTCTTGCTATTTCTGCAATATTGAAAATCTAATCTCGCCAGTTCTCAGACAGACTATTCAAAATGTACTAACGAATTCATGCATTTTGTATAGCTTAACGTATCTATCATAAGGTTCGTACATTATTATTTTAAAAGTGCTGTTAGTAAATTTTAGAAATGTTCGGAGTAGTATACCTTTTTGTTTATCTACCAAAAAATGTACAACAACATTTGGTAGGTATTCACGCGAATACTTAAGTATACATTTTATCATGTTAACATTGAGTACGTCTCAACTTTACAATATTTTTAGCTATCAACAGTGAAATCATATTGTTTCTAGCATTTATGTTTAAAATGTTTTGGAGATGCTTTCCTGCTGGTAAGAAAGAACACTTGCCCATGACCATTTTAGCGATACTTTGAGTAACATTGAACGAATATGTATGTTACGAATGTTGTACTTACATATACCATACTTACGTACGTTGTATGCACAAATGTCTCAATATCAGCCAATCAATGTTTTTGTTTTTTGGCTCTCAACACAGAAACGTATCACTATTATCGTGTAAGAAAAAGCCAATCAACATTTTAAATCACATTTTTTTCAATAGTAATCTGCTAATTGGTAGAGCATCGACCTCTTTACTTATTGTGTCATCAGACCTTTGTCCTAAACCTACTCACCCCTCCAATGACCTGCCCTAACGTCTGCCGCGCCCGGACGTTTAGGTCTGGGATGCACTTTCCAAGCTTTCAGACGTTCGTATCACACTTCGCACTAGTCGTAAGATTATAAATACGAACGTTTGTGAGTAGGTACGTGTGTACATACATTATGTTATTTTTTAATGACCGAATTGTGTAAGGAGATGGTTTATATATTGGATTAATTTATGCCTTAGAACAAAATGCATAATATTAAATTACATTTTTGATTACATACTAGTTGAAAGCTTCGTTTCATCGTTTTAAAATCACGGGGCGCTACAACATTGGGAGTTATTGTTGTGATTGAATCCTGATGTAGGTATATATGTTTGGATAATTTTTTGCCTAAGTAGATACCACGACAGTATCAGATATTTTACCACCAAGTGGTATCTAGTGTGTAAACATTACTATTTTCTATTGTTTGAAGGGCAGCAAGCCAATTAACAGACTTAATAAGACTATAATTACTCAAAGTTCTGGATACCGATGTAATAGTCATGGATAGGAGTTATCTCTTACCATTAGGAAAGCATTTTGTTCTTATAAATAAAAAAAGATTTAAATTAATGCATATATTACTTTCTTTAATTAATAAAAAATAATTATGTTTCTCATATTATGATAGGGCATAAAACCGCAGGGCGATGCAAGTATTTTATGTTTTCAATCATTTTTATCAATAAACTTTGAATCCCGAGTGTGTTGGTGTGCTGTATCCACCCTTTGGGGTGGCTCTGGTTCCATCCCGAACGCACCAGGCTCGGCTATATCGATTCAGACAAGTGCCTAATGTAAGAGGCTAATTTTGTCTAGCGTTGGGTGAGGGCAGGGATTTTACAGAGAGAGAATTTTGTCTCTTTGAAATTTCCTTTGAGAAGGATCTGATGTTACTCTAAGACTTGAATGATGGTGAATTCATTTTATCAAACAAAAGTAGTGAATATTTATATTTATTTATTTTAATTTAGTTGATGGAATTTGGGAGTGAAGCTCAATTTATGAGAATTCAAACTCATCAATCATTCGTGAACTTCGTGAAATGATTTTTATACTCTAAAGTTACTACGCTACACACGTGGTACAACAAGAATTTTGCTCACTTTATTTCATTTTTTTTATCTCCATTGAATATTAATGATGTTGTAATTTAAAATGGGTTTTAAATATATTCACAAATTAAGCTTCATTATAAATTTTATCTTATGTAAATTCGTATTAGACTACAAATTGCTAGTTGGTAAGCAACAATGAATCTTTGTAATCTAAAAAAAGTTTTCTGTAGCTATAAGACACTTATGTTTATCCAACGTGTTTTTTATTAGGTAGTGTCGTTAATGATAACTTTAGTAAGGATATCTACACATAAAAATGAAACGACAATGTTTTCGAAATAAAAATAAACTTAAACGCTCATCTACCAAAGAAGTAAAATCAATAACTATATAACAGGCTTAGCTTCCCTTGTTTTGAAAAACTTTTGAAAAAACGAAATCGACCGATTGGTCCTCAATTAGAGCATGAAAAGCGAAGCACAGAAAAGAAAATGCAGTTTTCCATCGCGGCGGAGGCTTGCCGGTATCAAAACACTGGATCTTCCGGGGTGAACGACCGGGCACTAGCGACGGCGCGCGGCGTCGGCCGGCGTCGCGCCTCTCGCTCTGCCGCGAATAAATCGCACGCCGCTTGTCTGAGCCGCTACGCTGCTGCCTGTGCTCGGGAAATGCGTTCACTGCACAACTATTGGGCGGGGTCAATGGCATTACTAATTTTCTTTCATGCATGCAGTAACATAGAATCGCTTTTAGTTTTGGAAATTAAAAAAAAAAGTATTTTCTGTGTTACTGTGTACTTGACACGTTCATCGTTGTCATTTGTTTCTATTGAACTCAATAATAACTAAAAGATTTGAGCAAATTTGGTGAAGAGGTAGCTTAACTTTTCAGTTATTATCTAACCAAAAAAAATTAAAACATTTCTGCATGAAAGTGGTTAAATTATGATGTGCTTTTAGTAAATTAGACTTAACATAATTTTACTTAAACTAGACTTAAATAAGACTTGCTGTTTCAGCGTAAAAGAAAAAAAAAACAAATCTAGCTTTTAAAACCGATTGCTTACATCTTACAATTGTCAAAACTATTTATACAATTATCGATTAACATTGCATAATGCATATATTGTTTGATAGTGAACAACGAATTACAATTTTAGACTGTATAATAGTGATGAACAAATACATCGATTGCATTTAACAGTCGTATAATGTGCAGGGCCCGTCGATCTGTGGAAGTGGGGGTGCCCGCAGTGCAAACTTGATTTCCCCCCACTTGGGGTAGGCTTCGACACTCATTCATACCTTTTCCCGCTCTATCGGGGGTAGAAGGCATATCTCGCTCCCGCTCCCTTCGCTTCCGTGTTGGTACAACCACATGCACGTCGTCACTAGACCTAGCCCAATGCAGCGAATTTTGCGTAGGGTCGACGTCCTCTCCTACATCTGTACCGACCGATATAATCTACGAGCAAGTCTCTGTCGCGCTTAATCTATATAAATTCTAATCCCCGATATTGATATCGCTCGGCGGTTTGCTTAGGTAAGTGAAGTTTTTGCATTTTACAGTTTTCACTTTTAGCGCAAACTGTGCAATTTCCCTGTCGAGACGGGTCCGGTCGGTTCGTTTGTCTCATTGTTCATTAGAATAATGAAGGTTGCAATAACGCGTAACAAAGGACTTGCAAGGTAAACAACGTGCTCGCCGGTTTATGGCCAATTTCGACAGTAAGAAATGGGATGCGCTAAAAAATGCCATTTGCACAAATTGCGTTTCATGTCAGAAAAATAATGGTCGTTGTTTTTTTTGAAATACAATGCAACGTAGAAAAAAATGCAAAAATCTTGGAAGAACGATAAAACACCCTTAGAACCACAAACGGCACTTTTTATCTACATTTTTATCACAAAACATTGATTCCAGGGTCGCTGTGTGCTGTTAAGTTTTTGTTTAAACGGTAAGTTAGGTTATATTTTTGGTATAACAGTGAACAAATTAAGAGAAATAAATTTAACGGTCGTAAAATGTTTACCTATTGCTAACTTCCAAGAACGCACTTCGATTTATTATTCGGTAGAAGGTATCTAAGGCGTTAGGCATTTGTTCCAGGTAATCGGGTAGGTGTACAAAAGGAGTGCATAGAGGTGTGAAGTACTAGTCTAGAATGTGCTAGGGTCAAAAGCCGCGCAGTATGTCAGCGCTTAGTATTCCGTGAGTTGGAGCTCGGGCCGGCTAACGGGACCCACGCCCGTCTACACGGGCCTTTACTTTCATCGATCGGACGAACCGCATCGACGACGGTTACTTTCCTTTGTTAGTTTTATCTTCTACCGTAAAAAGTATTCTACATTTATACTATTCTAATTTACTTTTCATTGGGAATTGGATCGCACTTATTAAATTAGCGTAACATTAACGAACGCATCCAATCTCTTTTAGACCGCTGTATAAAGTTCAGTTTTTTCAAAATTCCTAGTTAACTGTAATAATATACGACATTATAAAGAGATTATCTATGGTCGTGTTAAAAAAATACGAAAAGGAACGGCAAGTGTTTGGTTAAAACGCAGGTAGAGGCGGAAAAATTATGAGGTTTGGGACAGCGCTGCCTTTGTGAACATGTACCGTTAGATCCATTTGAGATGGCTATTATTGAGCATGAACCGCCATCATGGGTTCCAATGTTTATATTTTTGTTCACCTGCTCTTTTACATATATGTATACTTAGTAACTTTTTGTTATGCTCTCAATAATTTTGATTTAAGTGGTTCAAAACTACTAAAATACTTTAACATTTGAAATAGTTGTCGTCTAATATAAAAATGATCACAATCCAAAGAAGTTATAAAAATATTACGTAACAATATAATTTATAAAAAATCTTCTAAGTCATGAATTAAATTTTTAGTTTACAGAAGCAAACAATAATGTTTACTAACTAATTTAAAAATAGTAAAAAGAAATGTACACTCAATTTAATCACGTCCAACAATCAGACAGGAAACGGATTATGAGAAATGTTTGCCATTCATCACAATAAAGTGGCGTTTAAAAAAATCATACGGTACCTAATATATATGGATTGCTACCGTTAGGTAGCCGCATAAAAAACCGAGGGAGGGTAAAATGAGAACTCGACGGGAAGCGATGCCTCGGGACTTGTTTTAATATGCGTAAAAAATAATCTGAAAATTTTAATGAAAATGGCTTATGGCGATAGTGTGGGTATATTCACATCTATATATTTTAAAGGAAATACGCGTAGAAACATGTAAGTTTAAAAGTTCTGAAGCTAATTTAACCACACCATACATTACGTTTAATTTTATTATACTCATTGCATTATATTTTTTATAATACACGAGCAAAACACCATTAGATGTCATAAAATCTATTTAATATTGCACTAAGCATACTCCAATTGCATTCGGTCTCTAACAACATTCTAAGAAAAAAAAGAGTCATGTTATAAAAGAAAGAAATCCTAAATGCGGTAACACTAACTTGTGATTCACTTTGAATCCTGAAGTAACTTATTCTGTCTTTCTTTCTTATAGGAGTAAATAAACTAATTGTTGTAATAAATTTTGGCAATATGTGGTATAATAAGGCTAAATACATATTCCGCTCAGACCAGAGAGATTGTTTTATGATTGTTGTTATGCTGATCTGAGAATGTATAAGGATATTTTTACCTCAATAAATATATTCAATCTTATAAAATATAATTTCGTTCACAATAAATACCAAACGTATTATTAACTTTATTGTTATTTTTAAAGCTTACCTAAAATAGTATAAACTTAATTGATGACGTGGTATACTGAACATAAACCCTCCAAAATCATATATAGATATCCTTCGACCATATCGTCACTTAACATCAGTTGAGCTGTGGTCAACACCTAGCCTGTCAACCACTCAAAAAATCCTCAATAGAAGCTTCATGGTGAGTATCTTGTATGCTATACGTTTTGAATAAACTAGCTCTGCATGAGGTCGTAACATTTTTTTGTTTCTGAGAATAAGGACGTCGAACAGAACTGACATAATCATTTAACAAATAACTAATATAAAATTAGATTACTGAAAGAAATATAAGCTTTGCGATTGAATTTTTAACATTCGTTATGGTGTTGGAACTGTCCCTTGGCTACCGGAAGGCAAACGGCATACATATTATAGCTACTCTTATGCATGTGGGACAGTTCGTCATCGATATGATCGTATATTATATTTTTACCACCACGTGCCCGTTGCACTTCCTGCAACTTTACTTTCATAGCTTATTCGGAATAACAAACAGTTGGCGTATACTTTTACTTTACATTGTAGTCAATATTTATTGTAATAACTTTGACATTAAGGTTTGTTTAGAATAGTTTACACTATTCTAGAGTACGTGGTTGGTTATACTCTGGTGTATTGACACGGAAGCTGGCGTGTCCTTCGCGAATCGCGATAACGTGTTTCTGATATTATTACTATTAGTAACGTTCGCCTATTGTTCTAGTATTAACACACTTACCATGTATATTAAAAGTGGTTACAGCATAGAACAATTTGCAACTAGGTAATGGTACTGGTTTTTCGACAATAAAGTTGTACTTTTGTAAATAGGGTATATCTCTTTTTATAACATGTTACAGAAGTCCTTTAAAAGAAAATGATGCCTATAGTAGCTCATTTAATCTTTAATGTTGTGATTTTTTATAGTTCTCTATATAGTGATTATACTATACAGGCAATTTATTTTATAGAATTTTGACAAATCTCTATCAGAGTCCTTTCGTTTCAACCTGTGATTTTAACAAAGTGTAAGTGACAGCATTGTTGAAAACTGTATGTACAACAATGTGGTGAAAAATTTACAGGACTTTTGTCGGAAATGCGGAAAGAGTCGTGTCGCCCCATTGCATTTTTTTCAAAACTAGTTTTTTCGAGTATAAAACTTTTTGGAAATGGTTTTGGCATATGCTTTGCCATTAACGTTTTTTATTATAAGTGACGTATTTTGGTAGTACTAGATTTTATTGTTAACTTCAAGAATGCCTTACTTGTATTTCTCAGCAAACAAGGAAAACAGCAGGGAGTTCCTATTCTTGGAAAGTGTGCATCACAAATGCGAAGTCAAATCATTTTGCACACATTTTAAGTACGGCATGTCCACAAATAGTTTTGGCTTACATCTGACAGGATTATATTGTGATATTTCATTTATGAGGTGACATTTATTATGAGGTACGTAAAATCTTATCATTACCCAAAATTACTCAAACAATTTATGTGAATTGTCGTAAAAACATTTTATTATTAACAGTAGTAACCTTAGTGTAATATCAGTTTTGTATGATGTAAAATTAGATGTCAATTCATGATCGTAATGTTGGTACTGTGGAAAGGTCACGTGTTTTCAAGACGAGTCAGCCAAGCAAGAAAAAGGCTATTACATAATGGGTGCGTGCGCGCTGGGGGCATGATCCAAGGGTACCGTTGTTCGAACAGGTTCCACGCATTACTGCACCGCCCCCGACCCGTGCCCCCTCCGTCCTGCGTCCGCAGGCCACGCGCGTCAACCTTTACTTTCTACCCATCAAGGACTTTTCCCGAACTTCCAATACCAAATCTGACACAGTATTGAAACAAATATAATTGAAACAATAGAACAAAAATCTACACATACTTAGATAATGATAAATGAGTTTCAAGTAGGAAGTGTATCTATTTTTAAATAATCGGGGCATAACTTATAAAAACTGCTTAAAGCATTTTAAGCATTAAAATGCTTCAAATGCTGTATAGGTAAATTTTTCGCCGACGTAAATGTCACATAGATTAACTTTAAGCATTGTTATTAAGTTAGTGAAAATCGCATCTTGTCTTAACAGAAATACATTGAAATTATGTCTTAGTAACGAGTAGAACGAGGCCCATGCCATTCAAGATCGAATTGTAACAGTATAAACTTTAAAAAAATTATAAAATTATGTATTTTTTACATTGGCAATTGGACCAAATATTTGCTTACATTTCGGACTCAATAAATACAGAAAATGAGAAAAAAACGTTTTAAATCGGTAGAAGAATCTTTATGGTATCAGAATAATTTTTTTACATATTTTTTTTTTATATCATAGGACATTACACACAACGCCATCTGACCCCAAACTAAGCAAAGCTTGTGCTATGGAAGACAGATAACTGATAGAATACTTAAATACTTTTTTTTTTTGTAAATACATACTTATAATACATACAGTACACCCAGACACAGAACAAACATCGATGTTAGTCACACAAATGTTAGTCCTGAGTGGGCATCGAACCCACGCCCTTCAGCTCTCGAAGCAGACATGCTACAAATGAACCAACTGGGCTGTGAATAGAATCGATATCGATAGAATTTTTTTTTTTTTTTTTTTCAATTTCAATTTAATTATCGATAGAATCACATTTCATACGAGTACATGTAGCAAGCTAATAGTAGTTATTTTTTGTACCATGTATAGCTCTTTCTATTTCTCTACATTATCTTTCTAACTATTATTAGATGAGTGAGTTATCTTAAATATTCCATTGTTTATAATTAGACGAATGGTGTATTCTCAAAACAATATGCGGAAAATATTACCATATTAAAATTCTGCGTCACGTATTTTTCATCTGAATCTTAACTGTACCTATAATCTTAAACTTGTTTGCCAGAGCAAGTAGCGAGTTTGAACTTTATGTCACGTGTAGTAAGAGTGAGAATCGCACAGGCGAAAGCGTATAGAATGTAAGTGGGCCTGCGTCGCGAGCGCGGTTCAATGACCGAGTTTTCACGAGTTTGACAGCCTTCTGTTATATCATCGGTCGTTGTCATTGTCATTGCCGAAACCACGAGCGGTGAGTATGCAAATTTGTTACCTATGCGATTGAGACTGGGTTTACTTTTGTTTGACTTTCTTAGACTCGTTTTTTTTTCTTTTTACAGTGTTTGCGTTTCTTGTGATATCACATTATCTAAATTTTTTTTGATAAAGATGTGATTAACATTATTTTGCAATTTTTTTTTTTGGTTAATAGCTAAATTTAACTTGTGAATTATAATAATATCATTGTTATGCAACACCTATTCAACATGTGGACTGAAAGTGCGATTACCATGGTATATATAGAGTTAAAACAAATACATCTTACTAATATTATAAACACGAAAGTTTGTGAATCTGGATATTTGTTACACAATCTCGCAAAAACTGTTGAATGGATTTGAATAAAATTTTGCCGACAGATAGTTTATAACCTGGATTATCACATATGATATTTTGTATCCTGGAGAAATATTAGGTTCCTGTGTGATTATCATAAAACAAACTACAAGATGTAATCAAGCTTTGGTATATTTGCTTTGATGTGTCATATGAAACATTATTCCGGGATAAAATGTATCCCAAATTCCAATTCTAAAGTTCATGCGGACAAAGTCGCGAGCACTATCTAGCAAATAATAAGAGAAAATGCATTTTTGTTTTTTATATTTTTAAAGAATGGCTAAATATAGCTTTACCTAGTTCAACAAATATAACAGGTAAAGCGTTGTGACGATAAATATAAAACACTCTTTACCCCGAAAAGTGTCTAAAAACAGAGAAATCTTTTAAACACAAAACAACATATTTTTTTTTACATTTATGTACTATCTTAGGAACATTAAGTGCTTATCAAAGAATAGAAAAAGTGCTACAGATAGAAAATAGACGAAGAACTCGCACGACATACGGGAACTACACTCACACCTTGATTAATTTGATGATGTAAAGGCCTTAACGTATTAGTGTGTGTTTTAGCGTATGACAAGCAAAATTTGTGGGATCAAAACTGGGATCAAGACTAGCATGATCCCCGTGACTTCGCCTGCGTTAACTTAAGAATTGGGTTCTGAGAGAAATGAAACATGTGTAAATAACAAAAGAGCAATAGTTATATCCGTCATAACTAACACCACATAATTGCTTAGATTAATATAAAGGATACCGTTTATTCCAGAATAATTTTCCATGAGAAACATCTATACCAAATTTCAAGTGAATACGTCCAGTAGTTCCTTTTTTGATAACCCCACAGAAACCTACTATTTTCCGAGATAAAAACTACCCTACATAACATGTAAAACTATATGTGTGCCAAATTTTATCCAAATCCGTTCAGTCGCTTTCGCGTGATTGAATAACAAACATCCAAACATACAAATTTTCACATTTACAATATGGATAATAGGAGGATATTTAGATTTATGCATCCCAATTGCTTAAGTCTGTAGAGGCCGGTTTCCAATGCAGAGGTCATACGTTTGGAGGAATTGTCAGGTTTCAAATTTCAAGGGATGTTGACACATGTACTAGTAATAAATAAATAAATAATAAATAAATATCATAGGACATTACACACAGCGCCATCTGACACCAAACTAAGCAGAGCTTGTGCTATGGAAGACAGATAACTGATAGAATACTTAAATACTTTTTTTTTTGTAAATACATACTTATAATACATACAGTACACCCAGACACAGAACAAACATCGATGGTAGTCACACAAATGTTAGTCCTGAGTGGGAATCGAACCCACGCCCTTCAGCTCTCGAAGTAGACAAAATGTAAAAATGTAGTCTTTCACATGCCAGACTACTGCAACTATTCTGCCTATTTTTCCCTCCACCAGAGAGCTTTTACATTAGATTTTATTTTAATTATGTGTATATTTTAAGCTTGAGTTAAGTAATTATTTTGAAGTCGTTTAAGCCATATCTGCACATGTATAATCACATTAGACTCATATAATAAACGCGTTAAGTTTGTGAATGTAACGTGATTAATAAATTTGAGTGCATTCCAGGCTACGCGTTATCATCTTCGATCATAACGACACTTAACTTTAGGTGCGCTATGGTATGGTACGCTAGAACACGTAGCCTGCCAAACATAAAATAAAGAGTAAGTTTTTGAACACAGATAGTATATACACAGGATTAACACTTACTTACCTTAGTACATATGTGTTAATCCAGAGTATATTAAAATAACTTCAATTTTTTACCTAAAAAATAAACCGTGATTTTAAGACAGCGGGTTACATTGTGGGGTGTTCGTAGTATATAAATAGATAAAACATTAGAAGACATTTCATAAAACGCCATCTAGCTACTACACAGCAAAGATTATACTTTGGGATTTTTTGTAAATAAATACTCAAAATACTTTTAAAACACGCGGCCACAGAAAACACACATTAATATGCTCTGGGTGGGGATCGAACCCACGTTATACAGCTCATGTAGCAGAACTACTATCAAATAGGCTAATAATAAGCAGAAGAGGGCAAATAAAGCTTACATTGTAGTAATGTGGCTCGAGTTATCATGGCACAACATGTTGCATTTGGCAGTTAATGTTGTCCAATGGTTACGTAAGCGTCGTGTGGGCCCACGTGGTTCCAATGTTCACCTTGGGGCTGAACTCTCCAAGTTCAAGGTTCTGTTTTTGCAGACGAATACAATAGCTGCGCCTGTGCTTGTGTGCCCCACGCTCACATGCCGATAACCATTATTATGACATGTGCAAAAAATGAACCGATTCGTAGATTCATATATACATATGTACATACCTGTTCTTGTGGAAGATGAATTATAGCGTGTTATGGAAAAATTATGATGTAAATGAGTATTACATATAGTTTTTTTTTAAATGAGTACACTTATTATTTATACCAACCCTATATCAATGGCATGTAGGATTAGTGAGATGTACTTGTTGAAAATAATATAGAACTTATATATATAGCAGTTTTGTATCGATAATAAACAAAACGTGGATTTGGCATTCAGGAGTATAATAACTTTGTCTCTAAAATAATTTTCAGCTGACCAGAAAAACTGGTAAATCGTATTTTCAGTTTTTGTTTACATACACAATCATATTAGTCCTGAAAATCAGTTTTTATTTGTTAAATATCAGACAAAGTTATAAAATGTATATTCTCTACTTCCGTAATTAATGTAATGTACAAAATATGTCAACATTGTTAAATCTAGCCAGTCGTCTATCTAGATGATATGCATTACTTTTTTATAATAGGATAAGTTTCAATAACAATTCCATAATACAGTTTTGGTTAAATCGGGAAATCATATTATGAAGCTTCTAATTAGCTAATATGATATTAACATGTGTTATGAGCATTTAACTAAAAATAACTAAGATTAGTAAAATAATAGTACCATTGATAACCCAACCGCGCGTTGATGTCTTTTGAACGCAAGACATCGCAAGTAACTTGCTCCACAATTCCGAGCACTAAAAGCTAAACCATGCATTTTAGTTACTAGTATTAGTAAATAATAAAAAAATAATACTGACCATCAGCTGCCAACTAATTCCATGCAAATCTCGAAGAAAATCCAAATTGAAAAATGTTTGTTTATGTTTTCACTAACACTTAAAATATCCACAAGTCACTTCCTTCACTTAAAAATATGAGAAAATAATGTAAAATTAGTCTTATATTGAGATCTATGTTGCTTTCAGTCTAGATAAATGCAAACGTCACTCGGGTATATTACTAGAGGGTCATGGTGGAGCGAGCGACACGGCGCGACGCACCGACACCTCCAGATAACTGATAAAATGTAGCTCGGTTCATGGTCGGAGACGTCCTTCCTACGCGGGTACTCTCAGTCACCGCCGCCCGCCGTACCTGCGCCCGCGCTGCTCTTCCGTACTCACACCGCGCAGGGTGAATGAACTGCTGCGTGCGAGCGGGACACACACACGCTCCGTCTTTTTCCTATGCCGTCACTTCCAATGCCATGGCCGAAGCTGACAGTGAATTCACTCCATCCAGCACACCAGGTTGATCTAGAACAAGTGTCAAATAATGTTTACCCAAATCGCGAATTGCTTTCGCTAACTGGCATCAGCCTAAAAACTGGGCGTGACTGAGTTTTCTCTTTCACCTAAACCTAATTCTATTGATCAGACTTCACTGTTTACAAATTCTTCCAATACTTATTGCAAATATTATTTTTAGCAAGTTAATTTATGATACTGTTTATAATTGTTACTCTAATTTAAAAGTAATCATCTTTCTATAATAATTTGGCATTTACGCTATAGATTATTGAGTGTCGTGGTGGTGAGTCATCTGACAAACGATTATTCTTTTAAGCAGAATCAGTCAGTACTAAAACCTGACGGCTAATGAAAAATATCGTAACATAAAAATATACATAAACATAAAAATTTCTGCTTGTTACGTGTCATGTACACGTGAAATTTGAAATGTTCTTGTACTTTTTGATTTTATCTATAGGCGACGGTGATTGCTTAACATCAGGCAACCCGTTAGCTTGATAGCCACGTGTGGCATAAAAAAATAATTAAAAAAATATAAATACTTATGAGCTGAAAACAAATTCTGGCATCTAGAGTAGTAGCTGGTAAATTTATTAAAAAAAAAGCACACATTCATACTAAAATATAAGTTCGATTGTATAAATAGGTACGTACGGCTTAGATTACAAACTGATATTTTCTTTTGCAAACTGTTATCGCTGTGAGTGGAACTGAACATCGCTGTACATTTTCCTTTGCATTGTTCTGCTACTTTGTAAAAATCGTTGATACAATAATGCAACTACTTGAGATTACAAAAAGGATATTTACAGTTACACAAGGGCAACAAAATGTGGAACATCAACAAAGGCATATTATGTAACATCAATCGGTGCAGTAATCGAAGGCTTTGATCGAGAGATTCGCTCTACCTGCCGAACCCGAAGTTTTTTTCCTTAAAAGGGTGGCCGTTATAATGTATATAAAAAAGAAACCAACGGTTCTTAAAACCAAACACACATTGCATTTATAAAAACACAATGACATACAGACGTTTGGATTTCCTGTGACGAAAGTATGCGATTTGAGAAAAGAAATAACAATGAAATAGTTCGTAATTGTAGAGTCATGCAACTATTTTGTAACAAAAGTTACAAAGAAAAAACTCTTGTATGTCCTGATTATTTTGTGGTAATGATAGCTCAGTGGTTAGCTATAGATGGAAACACTTTATTGTGCACACAAAAAATAGTATAAAGTACAGAAATTAAAGAATCTTATGACCTTGTATCTTATTGCTAAAAGCAATCTGTCTTAGAAATCTTAACCATACAATAAACTTGACTTTCAATTTATCTTTGATGACATCACATAGTAGGCTGTATGTAATAAAAAAAGCTATTCAGATATATAGCTATATTTATTTTTATTGCTTATTTCAGTGCCCAAAATTAGCAATGGCAAGCCACAACAAAATCTGTCGATGTCAAGTCAACGGCACCTATAATAACCTCTTCCATACACGTACGTCAAGTTGGTTTTCGCTTTAATGATACAAATATCTGAATCATTTTACTTTAAACGTTACTTTGGCACTGATATCGCTTTTATCTATTTGTTTACTTTATGCCAATTGTCAAAACCAATCAAATATGTCAAAATTGCTATGGATACTCTTTTGTTTTACATGTCAATGGCATTCAGCCTACTTTATAATGTCATCATTATAAAATGTTTGAAAACATATTAAAAGTCAACTACATACCAAATTGTCGTAAATATTTACTCAGTGAGTCTTAAAATGTACAAATGACATGGACTAGGATATACACCGTGTGTATATATGTATGTGCAGGGTATTCTTTAGATTATGACATAGCAGTCAATGGCTCGGTAGAGATGCGGGTCTCTACCGTTGTATTGTACTTGTACTCTCATTATGCGGACCTGTTGTCCAAAGATAAGAAACAGTTTTATTACGCAGTAGCTCAGATCATAAAAGAAAGGGGTACATTCACTGATTTTCACTTCATTGTTCTCTGACCACCCTTAGCGTGAAGAATCTCTAATAAATAAAAGGACGACTTTCTCATTGATTTATGACACCAGTAGCCATTATTGTGTTCTTAACTTCATTGTGAATAAAGGCTTACATCAAAATACTGTTACTTGTAGAGTCTATAGGATTTCGCAACATTAAATAATTAAAGCGTAAACTAAGTAATGTACGATAAAGATTCTTTACATGTCGTAAATATTCATTCCAAATTAAAGATGCTATCTTGTCTGTATCACCGGCTACCGTCTTGAAGTCTGTTAGTTATCTTTTTAAGAACGCTTAATTTTTTGCTGCGTTAAACCATGTTCTTTTATAAAAACTGACCAGAGCGCGCAAACCTTCAAAGGATTAGCTAAGAGGTGAACGAGGTACTTGTATCTCTCCGTCAAATAGTGAAATCTCGCTCGTCGAAGGTTCCGTACCTAAATGTCGTGTAAGAAAAGGAAAATCTTTGTACTTTTTAAATTGTTAGTGATGCCGTGTTAGTGGCGCTATACACACTCTGCGTACAAAATATTGATGTTTGTTTATTCAATGACTTCATGGGCTAAAAGTTAATGTTATAAATCTACACTATTTTTACATGTTTTGGCAACCTGATACTAGACCTGAACTCAGGACCACGACGTACAAAGCTTAAAACATGGTAATTTTACATTAAAAAAAACAGAACATATTATAATTAATAACTTATAATTAAGCCAAACTATAAAGTTATGAAACCCAGCAGTACATACAGACAGATAAACTTCTAAGCACTTTCGGTTGTTCTACGAATAAACATTTCTTTTTAAAAGATTCAACCGACTTAAAAAAAAAAATTTACTTAAAAGGATTTCTGTCAAATTGTTTAAATGCATACATTTTATGAACGACGTCACATGGAGCTCTAATATCCGTATGTTGAGACAGATTATAAATGTTTTTGAAATCAATTGATATGGCTAACATAATCGAGCACATGATAATTTTTACGGTTCTTGAGTAACAAGATGCGGCCGGACAGATATTGAATTCTCACCATTCAGGATATTTTTTGTTCTCTTAGTATGGAACCCTAAAAAGCAACGAACTCTAAGCTAGTTCTATGTTTATTAGATATGTATTAGAAAAAAAAGAAGTGGACGCCGAAACTCGCCTGGTCGCCTCTCCACAGGCCGGCAGGACGCGATCAGCGATTTGGGAGCAACGTCCTCGGCCTTGGAACTAGATGAACTTACGTAACCGCCGCCCGCGCAGCCCGTCCGCCATAGAGCCTCCTCCAAATATTCCGACGCTTTTTGCACGTCCCGACAGATTATAACAACTTCAAGCGCAAAAAACTCCCTTCTAACTACGCACTGGAATAACTTATGAGGCCTTACCTGCTAGTGCTGGTCAATTGCCGCGTTACTTCATCATAAGTGATTCTTTCTGATATTATCTCATACTTAAACATTTTGATTTTGTTACTTTAAGTACGCGAGTTATTGATAACTTAGATATTCCTGCGTGGAGATGTAATGACGATTAAATCTATGCCCATCAGAGTTTCAACAAGCTATCTTTGTACTAAATTGAGATAGAGAATTTTGTCTCGAAAAAGTAAAAGACAGACAGAACAAAGTTACTTTGAAATCATAATTATATATTAGCTAACTTTAGGCTAATTTCACTAAAACTTTGTGATCTTTAGATTTGATGTGTGTTTTTTGTTAGATACGTAATCTAAAGCCTTTCGGTCTTGCTGTATATTATTATTAAAATAACAAGTGAGGTTTGCTAAATGGTAAGCATCATACTTGTCAACCACTCAGAATTGTAGTCTAAGGATATACTCGCAATATGTTAAATCTTTGATAGTGGATATTTTCGCAAGTGACCTGTTTATTCGCATAATATCGCTCGTCATACAGTTATTCAGTACACAATTTTCATCATAATATATTGTGGTCATAGTATTAGACGCGCATATTTGTTATTTGTCACAAAAATTTTAGTTTTCTTTTATATAAGTGTAATATAGTTGTATGCATTTAGAAGTAAAGTTACCAGTAGACAATGGTACGCCACATGTATGGGTATTTAATTTTAAAACACAATACTGTTGATAATTATTTGTTATGTTATTAATATTACCATTAAGACAATTGAAGGATAGTGATAGAGATATCATGGTAACTGATTATTAAACACAAATAATATTAGGCTGTCAATTAAATTATGTTCAAAATGAGGGCTAACAATAATAACTAGCAGTTCGCTCCGACTTGGCACCAGCTAACAAAACTCGATTAACAATATAAATTTCGCCTATGGCACTCAGTGATAATGTAGCATTCTGATGATGATAGAATTATTCAGATCGGTCCAGTAGTTTTAGAACCTATTCAATACAAACAAACAAAAAATCAAATCTATAGTGTGTAGTGTAGTGTAGTGTATCTCTTTATAATAGTGTAGATAAATAGGAAATTATTTTAATTTGATACAATACCCATGAATCCCACCCACCAATACCATTTTGTAGCGATGATAGCTCAGTGGTTAGCGCGGTAGGTTCGCATGCCGAAGGGCGTGGGTTCAAACCCCAACAATGAGCTTAAGCTGCTGGTGAAGGAAAACATCGTGAGGAAACCATAGCATGGTGGTAGGGTACTTTCTAGTACTCGGCTGGCTAGCTACCACCCTCAAGTTGAAAATCTGCCGCCAAGCATCTAACGGTGTGTTCCGGCAGCCTCACTTGAGAGCCAGTTCCATTCCAGGCTAGGTGTGCTTTACCATCTTCGACCACACCTTCACTTAACATCAGGTAAGCTGTGGTCAAACAACTAGCCTGTCAACCATAAAAAAAAAAAAATCTGGAAAGTGACAGTGACATGGCAATCTACTGTTTGAAAGTTAAGTAGATGGCAAAAGTTGTTGTACATTGTAAAAAACATCCCCTAATAGAAAATCATTCCCTAGCCTGCCATCGACTGTAGCAGATTTAATTTAAATTTATCAATTAATCTATTTTTATAAGAAGTACCAATTGGCAAACGTTACGTTGACGGATCTGTTAGCAAAGATGTTTATTTTGTTCTGCGTGTATTTTAAGCATGCAATTGCAAAAAAAATTATATTGGTATTGTATCAGTTATCTGATTTCCATACAAACTTTGCTTAAATTGTTGCTAAATTGCGCTGTGTGAAATGTAAAAAATATATGTAGGCATGCTCTCAATGGTAAGAGGTTTATATATTATCATGATTCCGTAACAAAAAACGTAATTTTTGAGTAAAATAACTTCACGTCACAAATAATTTTAGAGTGATAATTTTACAATTCTCCTAATAAATTAACTAAATACATTATTTTAAATGATAAATACTGTTAATTTTAATACTACAGTGCACTTATTGCTTAGATGCCCACTAGTGAATCCGAATGGTTACGCCGTCACACCGTCTCGTCATGTCGGAGGAGTTGGTATGCAATCTGGGGTCCGCGGTTTACAACTGTGTTCCTTTCAGGATACACCTTCTACCACATGGTTCAAAAGCTAATTCAAGTCAAGCTAGCTTAACTACAGAAGACCTTATCGACTTATTTTTGTTTTTAGTATTTGTATGTGTGTTTACCACACCCATGTATTAATTCAGAGCTTTAGCTACCTGTTTTCAAAAATTCATATAAATCCGTTAAGCCATTACAACGCAAAGACGTAACAAATACACGTAGGCACATACCTGCTTAAAAGTTCTTTCTACTTGACTTATTCGATTGATTGATTGATTGATTGATTAACTCTCTATTGCACACACTAAAAAAAAACAATACATAAGAAATAAACTTAATTAATAGGTGTAACAACTGGCAACCTTATCGCTACAAGCGATCCCTTCCAGGCAACCTTAGGACGGACAGGATCAGAGGAAGAAAAATACGGGGATCGATCGATAATCGATATTAGTCTCAAACTCAAAATATTAATAAAAAAATGGGAAACAATTTATCAATCAAAATAAAATATCTTAAATTAATACTATTTACAAATTTATATAAATAACTTAATCTAAAAGTCCTCAGTTAAAAGTAAATAAGAAATTAAAAAAAATACTAACACGATAGCTAAATTAGTATTTTGGTTGTTTTGACGATTTTAAAGTTATGTATGTATACATTGTACATTATACATTTAATCTAATGGTCATTTTAAGGACAGATTCTGAAGTAAAATTCATTGTTTGAAAAAAAATATTGTGTGAATGTGTGCCTACGCTCTGGGTCATAGGATTGCTCAAAATTGTTTCAATGTATGTACCTACTTCATGGAATTTCTGTGACCAGCCCTCGTACTCTGAGCTACTTATAGCGATACCTGTTAGATACTCAAGAAGTGGCTACGCGACCATAAATCGTATGTCTGCGCAATATGGTTCGCAATCGCGTAGCTTTTTCGTGAACGCCTGACAGATATCGAAATAAGAAGCTCAGGGTACAGGGGCTGTTGTGAGTGTCAAATAAATACAAATAATTGCTTTTTTTTTTTAAATATATATTTTCTTTTAATCTCTGTATCCACTTATTATAGTCAATATGTGCAAATCTGGGGGTTTTTTGATCAGACAAACTTTCGTATATTACAGTATGACGATATTAACAATGTCATCACAGTACATTATTGTAACGTGATTATGATCAGGAAATTGTTGTATTGTGATTTGTAGTTTATATGAGTGTTATCAATAAAGTATTTGTATATGAGTGAAAACGAATAATACGTATCGCATGATCTGGCCATGTACTCGATGGCCGACAATCGCCTATGATTACATATCGAGAGGATGTTGCGTCCATAGGTAATACTTGAACTTGGCGATGATGTCATAACCAAAAAGAGGAATGCACAAAAAAGCTATTGTGTAAAGAGTCGTGCGACTAGCTCTGCTAGCTACAGCGACGTGCGTTGAACTCTTTCGAGAGGTGGACCGAGTCAATGTCTGCTATTAGCCAATTTATATGACGGACTAACGACGATAGAATTGGCTTCATAGACTCTATACTTAACAACTTAAAACCGTGTATTTATCGTTAATTTTGACAAACCTATCGAGTGATTTTCAGTCTGTATTTTTTGCCAGTCATTATGCAGTAATAAGTTTAAACGAATTATGAGTTGGGCCAAATATGGGTTTGACTGAGCAGATAATAAGTTAAATAACGTCATAAACCGTCATTATAAATTTCTTTAACTTAGCTTGGTATAATTTGATACAAAAAACTAAGAGAAAAATGTCTCTATATAAGGCGTCATAGAAAAGTGAAATGGAAACATGTTTTGTCTTTACTGACACTCATAAAACTGTTAATAATAAAATTAATACAAAAAAGGTATATTTTTTTAAAACTACAAACACGTTTTTAGCTAAAAAAGTATTGGTTATCCACGATTAATGGAAAATTTGCCAAATAATCATTTATAAATTTATTGTCTTCTAAGAACAAAAGAATAGAAAAATAGATCTTCGAATTTCAATTTTTTGAAAGATTATGCTTATTAAAGCTTATCATGTGTGTTTGTTTTCTTATTTTATTGAACCAGTATTTCAAGCTGCAATTAGTTATGTATAGAAGATAAGGTGCGCATAACCCGCATGAGTAAAGGTTTTTGACATTAGTGACAAAGACCGTGAACAAGGCTGTTTACCTTTCTAGGTTTAAAAATACTCGAATGATTTCAGTTTTGTGCTTGATTAGAAAAAATGTTTATGTACGTGATGAGCACGCTAATAAACTGAACAAGTTTAAATTTGCTTTTAGGAGATATTACTACACATTGCACAGGGGAAATTAGGGGAGGAGATTTATGAATCTATTATGAATAAATGAATAAATAAATGAAAGAGTAGGGAGAATAGGGTCGTCAAAAGTGGGCAATGCGCTGTCAATTCCCCGGGCATTGTAGGTGTCTATAGGTGACGGTGACCACCTACCATCAGGGGGCTTGTCGCTTGCTTGCCAACTTTTCTTATTCTTATTCGGAATGGGGGCGATGAGTCCTGCACTGACGTCCCGCTTGGGGTGTATTGTGCATTTCCCCCTGCCAGCGTCTACCCGAGCCAACCCAGCTCCTTGAAGTACCGGAGCGAAGCTCTGGGCCGCTGGCATAGTAGCTCCAGTAGGTGAGATGGAAGTGTTAGCAATGATGAAAAGCAGTCAGCATTTCGCAGTGACATAGATAAAGATGATGAGGCTACCTCATGCAATTTAGTGGCAACTCTAGTTTCAGCTGTGGCTTTACAGTGCCACAACACATGCTCTACAGTTTCGTTCTCCTGAAGGCAGCCACGACAAAGCGGGCTATCTGTGGCTCCCAGTTTGTACAGGTGACTATTCAAATTGCAATGACCGGTTATAAGGCCTACCAAAAGACGAAGGTCCTGTCGTTGCAACTTCAATAGCTTGTTGGTGATCTTCCTGTTAAGGTATGGAAAAACAGTCTTACCATGTTTACAGTCGTCTTTCTTGTCCCACAGGTTCTGCTGTTCTTTTTCGGTATGGCGACGCAGTAGCTGACGCACTTCCATCGCAGATGGTTTGCAGAGAGCTACTGCATCGTCATTTACCTGTTTCCTTGTGCCTTCCTTCGCAAGAGTGTCCGCCACGTTATTACCTGAACATGTTCCATGGCTCTTTGTCCATCTCACTATGGTTCTATACCGATGCGAGAGTGCTTGTAGCGCCGTGTGGCACTCTTTAATGACTCTAGACCTTGTAACAGGTCTTCTTAGTGCGTAGATGGTGGCCGCACTGTCGATAGTAAACATTAGTATGTCTTTTTCTTCTTTAAACTGATCGCATGAGAAACCGATAAAATCATTGAGGGGGGCCACTGCCCTAGCAGCCAACAGTAGTGCTGTCGTGCTCTTGTTTAGGGCTATGACCTCCTTGAGTCCAAGCTCCGGCGAGTAATAGCCGCAGCCAGCTCGCTCGTTGTTCTTAGCACCATCAGTATAGACGTTCCATGCAGCATTGATGCCTGCTGAGAGGTTGTCTTCTGTAAACAACTCGTATTTTTTGCTGTCTAGATGCGTGCTAGCAATTTTATCTGTACCTTGAGTTGCTTCAGGGATAATTCTTATCGCCCGATCGATTATTCTGCAGTGGTTTGTGATTGAGCCTGTGCTTTTCCACTGGTTGGTAGATTTGATCCTTAGTGCTGAGGCCATCGCTTCCTGTTGTATATGCAGGTGCAGTGGTGTCAGACCTAGGATGATTTCCAGGGCAGCCGAGGGTGTTTTTTTCATGCATCCGCTGATAAGAGAGCATGCAAGCCTCTGTGTTTGCTGCAATTTCATTATAACTGTCGCGAGATTGGTGCGAACCCACCACACTACGCAACCGTATGTGAGAACAGGCCGCACTATCACAGTGTATAGCCAGTGACAGAGCTTCGGTTTGAGGCCCCAGTCCTTTCCTACTGCTCTAGTACACTGCCATAAAATGTTAGTTGCTTTTGTGGTGATATAATCTAAATGTTTCCCCCACAACAGTTTGCTGTCTAGCCAGATTCCTAGGTATTTTACTTCCTTATCAAGTTTTAATTTAGTTCCAAATAGTGTAAGAGTGTTAACTTTATACGCTTTCGTCTTTCGTGTGAACAGTATCATCACTGTCTTTTGTGGATTCACGGATAGGCTATGGCATTCACACCATTTTTCCACCACCTTAAGTGCTCTTTGCATTTTTTCATACAAAGTTGTTTCGAAAAGTCCAGAGACCATAATTGTTAGATCGTCAGCGTAACCCACGGTGACGATGCCTTCTTTGTTGAGGAGTTCAATGAGTTCGTTTACAACGACCACCCAGAGTAACGGAGACATGACTCCACCTTGCGGACAGCCACGCGTGACACGGCAGCGCGTCGTGCCCGCTGTTTCTATTCTGGCAGCTCTGTTTGAGAGCATTGTTGTGACCCAATCGGAGACTCTTTTGTCTACCCCCTGTTTTTTCAGTCCATTTTCGATGCTCGAGAAAGTGGTTTTGTCGAAAGCTCCTTCAATATCAATGAAGGTGGCCAGACACGACTGCTTACACTCCAGTGCTGATTCTATTTTGTGCACCACCTGATGGAGAGCAGTCTCAGTTGATTTGCCCGACTGGTATGCGTGTTGATTTTTGTGGACTGGATTGTCTGCCAGCGGTCCACCTCTTATGTGTTTGTCACAGAGTCTTTCTAGCGTTTTTAGTAAGAACGAGCTCAGACTTATCGGCCTAAAAGACTTTGGATTTGTGTAATCGGCCTTTCCTGGCTTGGGTAGGAAAATCACCTTTACTTCCCTCCATGCCTTAGGTATGTATTTCCATGCTAGGCATGATCTAAATATAACCATAAGGTGTGTTTTTACTGTGTTCAGGCCCCATTGTAGGAGAGCTGGGAAGATTTCATCTATTCCCGGTGCCTTATGCGGTTGAAATGTACTTACGGCCCACAGTAGTGTCTCTTCCGTGACGATCGTGTCTGCGAAAGTCCAGTCTACATCGTCAGGTTCATGAGGAGTGTGCGGTTCGCACCCTCCGTCATCGTCTAATCGGCAGTCCGGAAAATGTGTCTGAAGAAGTAGTTCAAACTGCCAGTAGTTCAAATTGCCAACTTTTAAATAACATATAAAATTGTTCAAACGTTGAGCTTAATCAAAGTTTTTCAGTAATTGTCTTTCATTCATTTCTAAAAAATTGCATAAAGACTTTTATTTTCATCACTATTTTTATAGAAATCTATTCAGATATGTAATTAATAATAATTACACTGCTCTACAGTTGAGTTGAACGAAGTTAGTGTTCTGATTTCGTCATCTATTTGTTGCCCCTTATAATTCACGAGGCCACACGAGTCATAACACAAAACTTGTTTCTACCAAAACAATAAATAGTTTTAATTAAGTTCGAAATTCCTCACATTATTTGAGAAAAGTACCATTGAAGCCTTGGCGATTACTAGGCACTGATGTATGTGCGCCTCAGATAAGCCTTGGCCTACGTTCTCACGTCACTTTATCAAATCAAATTTGCCCGTAACTTCAGTAATGTACTAATGTTCTATTTGTGTTTTTGGTGCTACGAATAAGTGTAATCCTTGATGGAATAGTCTAAACCTAGTAGCACAACTATAATTATTTTCTTTTCTACTACTACTGTTGCTACTCTTGCTTTACTTCCTTTGTTTTGTTTATTTATGATTTTGTTGTAAATAGTTGTTAGTTGTAATGTAAATAGTTTGCTACTACAATACTTTGGTATATGTAAGTATGATAAGTTCTTTTAACAGCGTGAACTTACTCTAAAACGACATTCGCTCCAATATAAAAACGCCAACGCAAATCTTTGTCTGTCTAACAACTTGAATGCCATCTAGGATTCTAAAATCTAAAATGGCGGCGTGGATTTGCGTTCATCGGCCTGAGACGGTTGATGAAAGTCTCGTATTCGGCCACATGACTCTTAAGTTTAGACATGATTTTTTGCAGATAATAGTTTGTGGTAATATTCAACTAATTACACAATTTGCGCATTTTTTTAATAACGTTATGGAGGATATATGCATATGTATTTGCTACCGGCTTTAGCTTAATTTAAATAATGTTTTAAAAAAGTGGTCTCACGTTTTCGAAACATTAAATTAAATAAAACATTTAAATTTGTATATTTTCATTTCTCTGTAAAAAAAGAGTTTAAAGCGAAGTTGTTAGTCTATCGGTTTTCTATCAGATACTTTTTGAATAGTGCATTTGAGATCTGCATGATCTGACCACTAATTTATACTTTACCTATTTTATTATTTGAGTTCTTAAAACAACATTGTTTCTCGGTTGGTGTTCCAAAAACTTGAACTAATAGGTTTCATTCCACTTTCATCATACAAACCGCTAAACAGTGGAATTCGTTGTCCGAGTGGGTGTTTTTCGATAGATACTATCTGGGTGCCTTCATGTCGACAGTAAATTTGGTTTCTTCTAAGCAAGTATACTCTATTGTAAAACGTATGTCTGCAAACAAGGCGCTCAAAAACAATAAATAAAAAATAGTTTTGGATTTATTCTTTTGGCTTAATTACAATTGACACTAAGTATAACCCTATCATTATTGTTCGCAAATGCGTCGGCGTTACCGCCATCGCAAAGATAGCTAATGCTTGTTCAAGTTTTGTGTACGAAAAGGCACACGTAGGCAAATTTTAGCGTCGCTGTGACGATCTGCCAACGCAGCCTACAGAAAATCTTTTGTGTCGTTACTAGCTCAATGGCCGGTCAAAGCTCGAGAATAAAGAGGTGGAAAGAATGAACTTCTTGCGGAACTATTTCAGCACGGAACGACAGTATACACAGTACCATAAGAGAACTGAATGTCACCTACTCGTTGTAATAAATGTCAATCGCTTGAAATTGGTTTTTGTATTATTATAAGTATGTATCTACTATATACCCAAAAAAAAGTTTTTAAGTATTCTGCCTATCTGTCTGGTTTCCATAGTATAAGTTTTGTTTAGTTTGAAGCTAGATGGCGCTATGTGAAAATGTTGTCCGACATTTATTTATTAATTATTTGTGATCTCTTTTACCAACATTAGATGCCAAGTGCAGCAGTTAGTTTTACTAAAGAAATTAATAAGAATGTTCAAAATGCTATTTTTTTTTCTATTACAGCTAAGTATGTTTTGTATTTATGTCATTTAATAACTTAAGAGTATTGTAGTTATAATTATGTACAAAGATTGATTACTGCTTATATATTGTAGCAAAGAGGTTGAAAGACTAAACTTCTTGTGGACCCATTTCAGGTTATAGTCCTTGTATTCCGCTAGCTCAGCGACTCCTACGCATTGTCAAACTGCCTACTACGTAAGGTAATTAGATCTTTGACCACATTCGTCTCTTTCAATTAACTGAGCTGAAATGCTAAGCCTTGTTTTCAAAGAATGGTAAATGATGATAAATGAACGAAACTTTTTTAATACATTTACGACTTGTGTGGTGAGAGATGTAGAGTAACTATTTGAATTGTTTTTTTGCGGTTTTGCAGTTCATTCACACTGTTCTAGATCACTACGTATTCGCCTTCCTCTTCCTTAATACATTTGCATGATGACCATAATCAGGTGTATATAAGTAAATTTATTTTGTTGAAAACATCGTGACAGTATTTTTTTTATTTCAGAAAATATTATTATAACAAAAGTAAGTAATGTAATAATTGATATCGTAATAAATATATAGATAAATTCATTTAATTCAATCTTTAAAATAGGCCAGTCTATTTGGTAATAAAAATGCAATGTATTCATTTGCATTTGCATTTCTTTTAATAAAGCAAGCGAGTTTTTCCTTCCGACACAAAAATAAGTCAATCATCGCAGTTTTGCACGGTAGGCACGAGCACAGAGGTCTCTGGATATTGTGAAAATATTTGTGCTTATAATGCCTTGCCAGAAGACGTCCCGTAAGCCATCCTAAGAATGCTCTCTTCAGGATTCGGTCTTTGTCTATCCGAGTAAAATTACTGAGACAGGCTGCAGTGACTCGACCAAACAGACAGAGTATACGTTTTTTATGGTTGGCAGACTAGGTGTTTGAATACAGTTCACCTGAGTTTAAGTGACGGTGTACGGTCGAAGATGGTAAACACACCTGTCCTAGAATGGAACTGGCTCTTAGTTAAGACTGCCGGAACACACCGTTAGATGCTTGGCAACAGATTTTTAACTTGATGGTGGTAGCTAGCCAAGTACTAAATAGTACCCTACCACGCTATAGTTTCCTCACGATGTTTTTATTCACCGGCAGCTCAAACTATTGTTGGAGTTTGAACCCACGCCCTTCGGCATGTCAACCGACCGCGCTAACCACTGAGCTATCATTGCTAAAAATCAAAGTAGGTAATTGGGAAGTTACGATTTTGTTCTGCCTTAAGATAACGGGTAAAACTTTATGCGCGGGAATAGTTGTGAGTTCGAAAGAGGACTGTCAGTACGCAGCAAAATCACATTAGGGTTGCATGCGTCAGCTAACGGTGAGAGGAAATTTTGCTTGCAGTTGCGTTTGGGAAATGCCCGCGTCACCGTTATTTGATACGTAAATGAGGTCCTGCGTATATGATTCGCAATAGGATGCCAGGTTAAATACCGAATGTTTTCGAAGAAAACAACTTGTTATAAGGAAAGGTTTGAACGCAAAATAGTACACACATAATATGTACATCAGTGGCCGAAAGGAATTAAACCATTGAAATTAATTAGCCAAGGAGTTTCTCTTAATAAATGTTTTCATCGAGATATTCGTCTTATGTATTTGGGCAGTAAAAGATACCTAATAGATTTCAAAGCTTTTGAAAAAAAAAAAAGTTTTTTTTAGTTCTAAGTAGCTAGTTCATGTCATTTTGCTTTCTTTAACAGTGTAGCTTTTCTTATTTATAAAGATCGAGATAAGGTGAATTACATTCTAGTTTACAATAATTGTCAATTAAATTTTATCCATTTCCCATACCCAAATTCTTTTAAGTTATGTTTATGTTTGCTATTCTGAATTATCTGTTGCACCAAACAAAAAAAAAAGATATAAAAGTTTAGTTCGTACCTATCAACTGTGTGTTTCACTACAAGAGCCCAGCACTGCTATGCTTCCTCTAGATTGCTAGATTACAAAATAACAAGTAAATCGTATATCTATAAAATAGTACTTACAATGTAATTACAGTGCGTAAAATGAATTTTCTGATAACTGCAGAGTAAACGGTATAAATATCGTATACATTTTCCAGTAGTATCACTGGATATACAAAAATATTTTGTTCTAATTGCACGGAACTGTGCGAATTTATAATGAGATAATTCAATTTGTTAGAGCTATTAAGCTTACAACTGTTGCATTTTATTTTCACGTCGTCAAAGCAATAAAGTTACCCAATCGTCAATTTCGCACATGATTAGCGTGCGTAAAAATAATTGCGTGAAAATGTGGCGGCATCGTATCGCCTAGTTTTCTACGCACGAGCGTAGCGCCGGCAAGCGCAAGGCGACGGGCTCGAGTCAAGGTAAGTGTGCCGACGGCCGGGTATGACCTACTGTGGCTCCCCCACCCTTACTGCGTTCTGCACTCGCGAAAGTTCAACGAACCTCGGCAGAATTCTTACAGGCATATGCGGCGCGGTTACATTACCGGAAAGCAGTTGCAACCGACTGAGCTGCATTGCCCCAGCAACGCTACCCGTCGGCTCCTTACCTGTGATATCAACTCACATGGAAAAGTGCCATGACTTTCTATTGGCTATACTCGTATATCATTGTCGAGTCTTACGTTAAGTATTTTGCTTTTAGCAAAAATACTTTATTTACTAGGCGTAATCAACACACATACCTCACAAACTTATTTGGTACACTTTTAGTAGTAAGTAGTAAATTGTATTACTATGCCCTTCTAAAACTACACAAGTCAACTCTAATTATAACATTTCAATTTAACAAAACTTTGATGCCTTAATAATAATACCACATTCTTTTTTTCGTATTCAGGCCACATCATTGAGTCAGCGTTTCCTGAAACGAAACTTTAAGCTTTAAATTCATGTTAGAGTTTTCCTTGAAGCTGAGTGTGCAGCGCGTGAGCAGTGGCCAGCGGCCGTCGAGCGAGAGAGTGAAGCCAACGAAAGGGGTTTGAGCCGAAACCGGCGGAAATATGTTAATTCAGTTTATTATGTCACAGAGCGCACCGTCCGCCCGACGATTCGTGAATCATGCGCACACGCACTTCGCGCAGTCACCACCGTTATTACTTTCTACGAAGCCAATGGTTTTTCCTATTGACATACACATTTGCATTTTGTTTTGATTGCGTTTTTAAAGTTTCATGTAAAATTTTACAAAACTAATTAAAATTTGTAAAACATTGTGACTGAAATCAACTGCATAAAAAATTAAGAACGTCTGTCTAAAAATTACCTGGCATTTAAATATAATTGTAATACTCGTAGTACTAGTATTACATTAAAGCATTGCTTTTTTATTTTAATAATAAAATGAAGTTATACAATGATTCGATTACACTTTTCTTTCGTATAATCTAGCGTTTATTTCGTACATATGTAGTTGTTGTTGGATTCAAATTATGATTTTAGCTCCGTAGAGATTTACAGCTAAGCGATTGAATATGAATAGTAATCAATTCATGACACCGAAAACCCTGTAATCAGTGAAAAACAATACGTCCTACACAGAAATTAAAGCCAAAAAGCTTTTACAGCACACATTATCAAATATTATAGGTGTTGCATATGCGGCGTTGGCGTCGCCGGAGCGGGCTGTAACGGCGATCGGGGCCGATGAACGCTGCTGGCCTTATTTTACAGAACTATCGCAGCCGAGAAACACGACGCATACTTTCATTGTCACCTCGCTTACTGCCACTTGGTAAAGAACCTCATTCTGCCAATGGAAACGCAGTGGCAGAGGCGGTTGCTCGTCCATGAGATCTTTAGCATTTTTATGACTAGCTATTTAGTACTTAGTAAAATTTTGTTTAAGGATTGATGGTATTTACCGGATTGGTCGGTACCGGTTGGTCGGTTTTGGTTTTAAACGTTTTGGACAGTTTTATAATATTTCATTGATTGATTGATTAACTTTTTAATGTAGGTACACACTAAAAATAATACACAGATGAAATAAACTAATTTTCTGGTAATTTTTATCTTCTAAAGAGTATTGATTTACTATAATACTCTTAACTTGCTATCACAAGGTAAAAAAATAATTCTACCAGTAAGAATGTGGGCATTCTATATAATTATTTTACAATTTCAGGCGGTCCATGAGATTACTGGCAGCGTAACCTACATTTACCACCAAAATGCTTGTTGAATTAGTATTTTTCAGTAAAAGTATTAAGATGAACGAAACGTTCATCTGATGGTATGAGATAACTGTCGTATTTCCATATCCATTGCAGCTGTACCCAGTAATTCTAATAACAAAATAAAGTGCATTACATTGCTATTTTGGTGTTTATTACTTTAAAACATTTCACAAACCAACGCAAACAAACACGGTCTTAATAATTGGAATATTGTAACGATTATACACTACAGCTTGGTGACAGTAATACCTGCTAAGGAGATCTACCATCAATTCTGTTGGGTCTGGTAGGTATTATTGGGAGTTCAAACATTTTAGCCAGTTTTACAAATATGGTTAGTGTATTGTATAATAAAATTTGTATCTCTGTAACAATGCATACATAAATCGTCACTGGCCCGCAGGCTATTTGGTAATTTTTATGAGATAAAAGTAATATGACGATCAACGTGCACTTCATACGGCACAAAAGTTGAATGATATTATTTAAAGTAAGTATTTGTAATTGTAAATTAGAAATTTTAAGTTAAAGCTATTATTTAAAGTTACGGTTTCAGTTGAGACTAGAGCTAGAGCTAGAGCCCCATAGTACGGTGGCAAAGTAATTTCTAGTACTTAGTTGGCTAAGTTCAAAAAAATCTGCCGCCAAGCACCCAATAGTGTGTTTCAGCAGCCTCACTTTAGCGCCAGTTGCATTCCAAACTAGGTGTACTAACCATCTTCGATCACACCGTATCTTACCATCAGGTGAGTGGTGGATAAACACCTAACCTGTCAGACGAAAAAAAATACTGTCAGATTGATATTTGAAAGTAAAAACTTTTTACAAGCATTAATTTATTTTGTAATGTTTATTATGTTCGTTTGTTTAGGTCAAATCTTGAAAGCTGATTTATTTTCTATTTATTCTATGGAGTTGAAAATCTAGTACTTTAGTTCAGTTCAGATGACAATGCATGTTTATGGTAAGCGTAGCCTGACTCTACGCCCAGAGTTGGCTTCAGGCGAAAGAACACCTCAACAGTCAATAGTATACTTACGATATCTACATTTAATTTTAATTGCCAGTTTTAAATTACACCATTACCAGGCTACAGCATAAACTCATAAAAGATTGCTGTAAAACATAATAACTTATTTAGCAGTCTTGTATAGTTTAATGGAAACATTTTGTTGTTTTTATCTATGAAAATAATTTGTGATGGATATTTAATTTCACATTTATTAAACTACATATATATAAATGTACATTTTTTCAGTAAAACCAAAAATACCGTAAGATAATAAAGATTATAATATGGAAAATAATACTGCCTCACCGTAAGATTGAAAAAAAAAACTCAAATAAAACTGCAATTTTTTTTCAGAATGTAATTTTTTTAAGCAGCTCCTTTCTAGAGTCTTCCATTGACATTCAGTTTGCTAAGTGTGTTACTTAAGACTTTAATAATAGTGAAAGGTCGATAACTTCAACCTCATTTCTAGCCTTAACAAATTGCTAAGACTTTGTTACAACAACTTTGTATGTGTTAGAAGTGTTTCAGTACCTAGTTTAATACATGTAGGTAGATTTTACTGTTAATTTTGAAGTAGGTTTGAACCTAACTTGGAATGATCTAAGTTACTTTTCCGATCATAAAGATTTAACTATTGCTAAGAATAAAATTAATATGTATAAAAAGACGGTTATGTATAAAAGTATTAAGTTTAAGATATTATATGTTAATTTTATCCAAAACAATTATCCTCGAATGTTAACAAACACTGAGCGTGAACGTGACTAAGCAGAGATTTATACCGATCTTCCTATGATGTTATCTAGATAGACCGTTATCTAATTATCTACTCCAGCGCGCTAAATGTTGCTATTATGCATCGAAAAGAGTTATCTTGTAGTAAATCTACCAAACAGAGGTCAGGTACGGTATACAATTGTCAGAAGATAGGCGCGATTACGTTCTCCATGAAAACTATTTTTGGGGGACACGCAATAAGAAGATGGTGTAAATATAAAATAATTTAATTTATTTAAATATTAATTTAATAATTTATTGCACACACTTAGGTTCTTCTGTTCTCTGCTTTTTTTTCTCTTTATGGTGTGCTTAATAAAGAGTTTGTATCATTATATTTCATCATCATCATTTCAGCCGTAGGACGTCCACTGCTGGACATAGGTCTCCCCCATTGACTTCCATAAAGACCGGTTGGAAGCGGCTCGCACCCAGCGCGTTCCTGCGGTCTTTACTAGGTCGTCTGTCCACCTTGTGGGTGGACGTCCTACGCTGCGCTTGCCGGTCCGTGGTCTCCACTCCAGAACTTTGCAGCCCCATCGGCCATCACTTCTGCGTGCTATGTGCCCTGCCCACTGCCACTTCAACTTGCTAATCCGTTGGGCTATGTCGGTAACTTTGGTTCGTCTACGGATCTCCTCGTTCCTCATCGATCAATATATTTACTTACAGAATAATATGTACAAAAGGAGGACTTAATGCTAAAGCATTTTCTGCACTTTTTTGCATTTTAATTATCCATAGACGCGACAATTTCGTAGTATTTCATGGAAGTATTTAGTAATTTTATTGCTTCGTGTAAAAATACTTACATTATTAATAACCATGTCTGTCTTCCTATTAAATATGAAGTTAAACAATAATAGAATTTAAACTAAGAAATAAGTAAATGGTATCTGTGCAAAAATTATGTTAAGCTTATGATATTGTAGTGTGCGTGAATGTGTGTCTATGTGAATGTGTTTGTGTGTCTTTTTGTGCGTGTGTGTGATATACTTTTTAGTTTTGGTAAATACGTAAAATTATGAATTTTCAATATTTTTATTGCGATATTTTTCTTGAGTTTTTAACAAGTCACTTGTCAATACGAGTATACGATTCTCCAACCCAACTAGGTATGTATTTAAAAAAATATGTATATATATATATATATATTATTCAGTATTCTATTGGCTATCTAGTTTGCATAATACAAGCTATGCTTAGCTAGGGCCTAGATGGGGCTCTGTGAAATGGCTTCCAAAATGTATTTCTTTTATGGTTGACAAGCCAGGTATTTGACCACATCTCATCTGATGTCAAATGACGGTATGGTCGAAGATAGTAAATCACACTTAGTCTGGAATGGAACTGTCTCTGAAGTAAGGCTGCCGGTAAGTTTTCAACTTGACACCCTCAGCTAGCCAGCCGAGTATTAGAAATTACACTACTACCACGCTATGATTTCCTCACGATGTTCTCCTTCAACTGCAGCGCAAGCTCATTGTTGAGGTCTGAGCTCAAACACTTTGGCGTGTGAACCGACCTGTTTGTTCTTCAAGCAGACACTGCTTGAAGAACAAACAGGTCTGACAGCAGCAATCTAACATTACAATTTGATAAAAGTGTGAAACATGACAGCAAAATACAATGCAGTAAATAAATGCATACCTAATAGCAGTAGTAAAGTCCTCACAACTTTAATAAAAATCCCTTAAAAACCAGGGGATGTATCGACGATATCACTTACGAGGTCGCAGTCGGTAAAAGTCGCAGTAATTAGCGAGTCTATTATAAGAAGCATCGTCACAATAGTAGTGGCAACAGCGTCCCACGTGGAATTCGCTATTGACCTCGGCGGTGTCAAGTGCAGTCGCGTTGACATTGCGATATCATATTAACACACCTATTGTTGTCAGCTGTTGTTTAGAGAACGATAAATGAATTAACCAGCAAATACAATGTGATAGGAGACTAATCAGGCGCGGTCACAACACGAAATTTTGGAGGGGGGGTCATCAATGATAAAATATGTCGAGTAAATTAGACTTTATTGCACAATACAAAATTTTATTGCATACATTATAAAACAATTGAAAGTCTTCTATTTTTTTTTTTTGGCAAATTGGTGATTTGAGACGTCTGGGGCTATGTCTGGATGAATATTTAGAAGAGCTAAACCTGTCAGCCTCTCTTCTAACATTGTGTTTAAAAAACATACAAACAAATAAAATGCATGGCGGCTAGGGGCAAAAATTGCTTTTTTATTTTTTTAGTTTTTAGTAGACTTTTCAATTTGACGTGTACGATTTGAGGGGTCATGTCGCCTGTGACCCTGCCCTCGGACCGCGCCTGAGACTGAGATGAGCTAAAAGGGATGTTGCATGTTCACTGGACTGAACAAATACCCTTGCATTTGTTTCCTACTAATAGAACGGTTTTAATTTATAGAGATGTATTTCAGTTTTTATTATTCAGTTAGTCAGTACAGAAACTGAGATACTTGAAGCAAATAAGCTAAGAGAAAGTGCAATCTAAAGTAATTTTGTTTCTTAATGATTTCTACACACATATTTTACGAATTAACCAAAAAAAAAACATGAAATGAATGAACACTTTTTGCCACTTGGTACCTGTGAACTGCTCGTGTTTTACATGTAAACTTCTTCTGGCGCCAGTTAAACTCGGCATACTTTAGCTTTAATAAATGTTGTTTTATATTTCAATTAGAACAACAGTAGAAAATTTAATCATTTCTAGCTATTGGTCAACGTTCGGAAGTATGTATTTAGAAAGGCGCATACAACAATAATATTGAGGTGGTACACCGATGCATCGTGCTTCCAGCTCAACTAAAAGTCGGCCTTCTTTCTCAGTAGGCGATGTAAAATTAACACGTTTTTCCATTTCTCTCTAAGTTCGTGTTGGTGAGTGAAAACCGCATGGCCGCGCGGACGTCATTCCACTTTTCCGAAGCGTCAGTGATTTGCAACTCGACCATCGTAACTAGAGCTCCAACATACAGCTAAGTCATACCAATGTATCTGTTGTCTTAGTGGGGTGGCGAGGTTCTATCGATGATGGTTGCAGTAGATGTATATCCGCAGAAGCGTGCGACGACGGGCCACTATTGCATTTCGCCTGCACTGTGCAGTAGGTAAGTGGGTCAATGCACTCTTATCCCCTCCACACCCTCTCAGCTATCACTCATGAAAAGTTCAACTCGTCTAGTCTCCGTAAGCTCTATGTGGCACACAACTAGAACAACTTTAAATCTACGAACATTTTGGGAACTCTGTTTGTAGAAAGGAAGCGATCCCATAGATTAGTTTCGTTTAGTTAAATTGTAATTGTGATTTCGTTTGCGTCTTTAATGAAAAGTAATGAAGCGAATAAGGTTCTCTCCTGACGGGAAGACAAAACGCCTGTTCATGACCTTTGCAATGGTAGCCACAATTTTGAGAATCAAGAAACAAAGTCCAGGGCAACTCTTATTACTTTAATATTTTCAATGGAAAGTCTTTTAGCGCTGAAATTCCGTTAACTACAAACTAGCCACTTCAATGTTTACACACTATTGTAGTGACACAATATACCTAAATTAAATTTATTACTTTGTAGTACTTAAGTCGAGTTAAAAAAAATAGTATCCAAAAACTTAATATTTTATTACAATTGCAATCTCTGTACGTACAGGTGTTTACTGGACTTATATAACATGTCGTTTTGTTGGACCTAATTTATTATGCAAATTTAGGGAGCATAACCTTCTATTTTATGTTGTTTGACAGCCCTGTTGGTTCATTGGTAGTGTGTCTGCTTCGAGAGCTGAAGGGCGTGGGTTCGATTCCCACTCAGGACTAACATTTGTGTGACTAACATCGATGTTTGTTCTGTGTCTGGGTGTACTGTATGTATTATAAGTATGTATTTACAAAAAAAAAAAGTACTTAAGTATTCTATCAGTTATCTGTCTTCCATAGCACAAGCTCTGCTTAGTTTGGGGTCAGATGGCGCTGTGTGTAATGTCCTATGATATTTATTTATTTATTATAAAGAATCATTACAAATTGCCATGAATATAGTAAACATTACTAATTGTGTATTCACCAAATAAAATAAAATAAAAACATTTTAGTTTAGTCAAAAAAAAATGATAGAAAAATAGTAATCAACTCTATCACTTGTTACTTTGACAGATGTTAAAATGCAAATAAATAACAAAATCTATTTGCAGTAGGGCCGGCATTCTTAAATTAGCAATGTACTAATGGTAACGTAAAAATTGTGAATGTGATAAACGAAAAAGTAGCAAAAATAAATATTAATGTAAAATAAAATACAACTTTGACAATAAATATACCTGAATTATTATGGTCTCGCGTGTCAATAATTTCAATGTCGATTCATACAGAAACTGACGATTTGATATAAAACGCGTGAGCATCAGAAGTTACATGGTGTGAGTTTAACGACCTGTCTCGTTTTCATTGGCCATTGATGATCTTTTATGGCAACTACGGGCATGGTAATATGCAACAATTTTTTTAATAAGTTTTTGAATACAGTTTTCTTAAAAGAGATCAATATAGAGATACTTTTGCAAAAAACTATGAAAAATTTATCGATGCCCTTGGCGAGCGTAAACAAAAATTGAAACTTATGTGAAGTGGCAGATAAATTTAATGTAATGGAAATCTTCACAGAATATGTTATCAGTTTGCGTGTTCTCAATATTTTTTTAAAATTTATTTGACTGATAGGTACAAATAAAAGAACCTACAGAAGAGCGTTTAAGAGCTCGAAAAAATTTGATTATAATATAAGAAGATCACTTACCCCTGACTGCTCTTCTTGCAAATACCAAATATCAGCGTGCAAATACAGCCAGTCTTTTGGGTATGTTTGCACCAGAAACACTTAGAGGTCAGAATACAAACTTATAATATGTATTAACAAGAATGATTTATTAAATGAAACCAAAACACGACTACGTTAAAAAAAAGGAGGCATACTACCGCCATATTGATTACTTTCAAAGATAATATAGCTTGTGTCACTCGATATGATAGTAAGGATTCTAACGATAAGTACCTCATAAATCGTTTGAAAAGTAATTTAAAAATTATGGTGAAATAAAGAAACTCTCATACATACATGAACCATGAAAACCTTATACTCCTTTTTTGGGTAGTCATGTATAAAGTCTACGCGCACGATATTTTTACACATGTGCTAAGTTGTAGTAAGTAATCTGTCAGTTGCGTGCATCTTTAGCGCCATGGTGTGACACATGGCGTAAAGGGTCACAGTCAGACAGGTGGGTGCGCAAGCGCATCGAGTTTCCTATCCGTATCTAGGCGAGTGACAGTAGCGGCTTGCGAAAGTGCACATAATTGGATCGGCGCTTTAGAAAGGGGGTTACGAGTTTGTAAGTGCAACGAACCCGCTTGCATTTCCCCGGGAAGAAGCGGCGCGGTCTCGTGGAAAGCGTAGCTTCCAGGAATCAGCAACACTTCACGCGTCGGTCGCTCTCTCGACGCCACGCTTATGGCGAAAAGTGAAAATAATTGTCTCAGCTACACCAACTACTATTACATACACTACTACTATTTGCTATTACACTAACTAGTCAAATAAATAAATCAGAACTATTAGTAGGGCGTGTTTTCCCATCCAGAACAAACATTTATGTGACGAACAAGATGTTTGTCCTGTGTCTAGGATGTCCTTATTTATGAAATGCCCTCCAATATTCATTTGTTTTGGTATATCTAATACCTACTTAATATTCTGATCTCAATCGATTTTTATTATTACTAACATCAAAAACAATAAAAAACTTAACAGTTTTTACGCATGCATATAGATTAAGATTTTTTATACCTTTGATCTGAATTAAAATAGTTTCACCTGGCGCCTTCTGCATCATACATTAACAAAAAAAAGTTTAATCTATTATATTCATAATGCAACTGTTGTTAAACAAACGTATAACGGGGCCAAAGGGTTGCGGGGCCATATGTTACGGGTTGGCCCGAATGGCGGATATGGGTTAAATAATCACAGGTTTTTTTGCATATACTCTATTAACCCTTTCTTTTGTGAGCCGTATAACAGTAAAATCGTAAAAAAAGACATTTGCACGTATGGGTGGTATGTTAATTGAATTGCTCACATTCAATACCGTCACACCGCTATTGCTGATGTGGTTTTTTGCTCATGGCCTTCAATCAACATCTGGTTTTTCGTCAGTGTCTATAATTGACTCTCTCTGCGTATCCGCTGAAATCATGCTAAGCATTGAAACATCTTCGGACTCCTGGAAACTCTAACCAAATTTCACATTACCAAGTAGTTGATTGCCCTACACTGTGATCTCACTATTTTTATATCCTTATAGCCTCTTGACCGGTTTTGACTTAGGTACAACTGAAGTTGTAAAAAATTGTGTATGCATGAAATATTTGTTAACAGAATGTCATACAGATAGAAAAAGATTAAAAATGCACGAAAGTCAATAACACTAAGGGATCTATGTTTTGTTCAGTCATTAAACGCAAGCGTAACTTTGTGGTTTTGGTTTTCTTTTTATTATCTTCAAAGCTGAAGCCAGCCAATTTGACCAAATTTTACGCAGGCGTAGCCTGTATCTGGATGTAATATACAAGGTGATTTAGAAAAATGTTTTAATACTGCAGCATTGATCTAGCCAGCAATGTCAACAATGACTGATGTTTTGCTTTGCAATTTCAGGGTTGAATCGTAGTAAAAGTTGTTTATTTATAGGTTAGCATCTTTAATCCAAAATATTATTTGTATGAAGTAAAAAAACTAGATTTTCGGAAAACAAAACACTGAATTGTAGTACCATCTAATCATTTTTCGGTTTCGCCCACAATCTCCGAGCAACCGTATTTTCTTAGTTAACGAAACTGACCGTTCTAAACAGTAGTCCTCTATTATCGTAAAAGCCAAAAACATTGGTTTGACTTGGAGTGAATTAAAAAGGCCCGAGATAGAAAATAATGTCGTAACTGTGGTTTGGCTTTCTGCCTCGCGCCTCCTAGAAAAAGAAGAAGAAACTGGTTGCCATTTCAAATAAAAAAAAACATTGTTTTTGATGAATACTAGATACTGATACAATGCAAAGTTTCATTGAAATTCGTGCCGTGGTTACAGAGCTGCTTAGTTACAAATAGATACAGTGACTTATGTAGTTTTGACCAATATTGATATTCGTTTGTATTTACGTCTTTGAACATTTGCCAGACAATATGACCTTCTTGTGGCTAGTAATGTGAATTTCATTTCTGTATCTATATCCAAATGATGATGCTACAGATGATATTATGGGAACTTGATTTTGCTTTTCTTAATTTCCGCCGCGTGTTTACTACTTTATATTTACTGATACAATAGATATGTTTACCATCCAAAGAGATATTTGTAAGGCTAGGTGTTTGACCACAGCTCACCTGATGTTAAGTGACGGAGTAGTTATTATATTATAGGGTAGTAGGTAGTAGTTACATTATTTTTTTTAAACTTTTCAGCTTGCTATACTACCATATTATGTCTTTCTTTAGTTTGTGGTTAATTATTTTTGTGCTCTAGCGACTGAAAGACTAATTTCGTTAAGCTGCGAAATAGTACTTTACATTGTTTGGTATTCTTTTTTTTATGCAAAAAGTAATGAGACGAACGAGACGCTCTCCTGATGGTAAGAGATAACGCCTGCCCATGACCATTGCAGCGATACACAGAACTTTGAGTAACAAAAAAAAAATCGAGGGTATCTCTGCTTTGGCGCTCATTACTTGGAGACTTTCGATGGTTAGTCTCAACAGCCCAGTAATTTCACTAGCTGCAGTACCCTTCAAACCGGAACACAGTAATGTTTACACACTACTGCTTAGCGGCAGAACAATTGCCTCATGCCTCATATCATCAAGTAAACATTATAATAGGTATGGTATATACAAAAGTTTATGTTTTTTACTTTTTCACGCGATAAGAGTTAAACAAAGTTGCATAAAATTTGGAATCTAAATAGATAGCTTTTACCATGTATTTAACTTATTGTCTTGGAGAACGCTGGTGAAACAACGATATCGAGTTAATAATATTTAAACTCCACTGATTATATAGACTAGATGAGAACATAATTTCGCATTTAAGTCGTATCACGGTTTAATAGCCAAAATAACGAATAAAAATTGTCATTTAACTGTCCTGTTTTTCTATAATATTGTGTTAAAAACCTCAAATTGGTCACAACTAAAAGAATAACGACGGATCATAAATCTTCCAAGTCTTTTGTTTAGAGGTCCGTTCTTTCTGAGAAATGGCTCAAATGGCTATTACTATAGGTCCCGGTTTACAACAGGCACTGTTAGTCTCGTATGACAGCAAAAGTGCATTTTGTGAAGTCCAGCTCGTGACGTCACAAAGCCCACGTCACACGCAGCCCTCCGTTACTTCGACAAAGGGCACTCAAACAAAAGCCGTCCGTCTGACCACAAAGTTGCTGCTGGCTATTTATTGTTTTTGTCACGGGATCGTAAATCAGAATGAAATGCATTTTTTCAAAACAAAACTGTATTGTTTGACGTATGAAAGTTATTTCATGCTTTTGTTGTGCAATGAAATTTTAAATTTCAAATTACAAGATCTTCGGCGATCAATGCTGTATTTTAAGTAGATCTATTTACCTTTTTTTTTAGTTTCCGTATATTAATTAAAATACGTAACGATTGAACAATATCGATATAGATAATTTGGAATTAAAGTTCTAAAATTATTCAAGAAAGTACCTATCCGAAAAGCCACCGACTTACCACCATTCAACTCAGAAAACCATCTAGAGCCGAAAACGAGGCATCATTAAAAGTGAACGCATGCCTTAGAATATTCGAGGTTGAAAAAAAGTAAAAAGGCGACCCAAGTCCCGTTATGATCCCGGAATCCCGCGGTGCAGGTCCCGGATAGTTAAAGTGTACACTGTCACGCCTCAGGTACCTCAACATTATTTTTGAATATGTGCTTACTTGCATCATAAAAACGCAGCATTAGTTATTAGTTTAGTAGGTATTAGTAGTAGAACTTTGTAGGTTTATAGATCTAATTCGTTTACGTCTACTATCAAGCGAGATGGTAGCCATTCGTAGTTGCTTTTTATCCATCTTTCTATATAAATAATAACCATATAATATGTTCGTTGGTAAGCGCATAACGTGAGAACAGTTCAACCGCTTAATCGGAATCCTTTTTTTAAATGATTGTGATACTGTGAATAAGATTTATAGTTATGCGAGGACTAATTCCATCTCTACCGCACAAGTTTCAAATCTATACATTTAATTTCAAACCATTAACTATACAGTTTGCCTTGTTAGGTTTATACCATACTTGTCGTCGAGTTATGACCAACCTATGCACGAGTAACTCTACAAACACAGATTTGCACTTGCGGAGCTCTGATCTCTAGAACTTTGAGTTACTTTTACAGTTACGACTATTAGAGGGACAGTGGTGGTTGGAACGTAATCGATGAAACCTTTTGAAATAATATTATGGTAGTCTAATATAATTGAACACTGTTGCAGATTTTTTTTGTAGCGAAGGGATAACATGTTCTGCTTTAATAATTTGTAATATTTATTAACTTTTGCCTATTTTTAAGCAGCATTTATCAGCAAAATTTGACAGTTTCCCCTGAAAACAATGAAATTAGAAAAAATTGCAAGCATTCGTCAGAAGTTTCTTGGAAGATCTCTCCCGTTTGAGGTGTGTTAAAAGTAGAGCTTATTGGAAAGTCTACCACTAGTCTCGTGCACGCTGCAACTCCAACTGCAACGTAAAGAAAAGTCATTGGCTTAGTATAAATTAATTATTTTTGTAGAGAAGTGGCGCAGCGTGCGGCGCTGGTGACGCGAGCGCGGCGGTGCGCGCCGGCGACTCTGAGGCGAGTGCGAGCGCATTGCTAGTAGGAAAGTTGTTTATGACGTCGGAAAGTGTCACATTGAACCAGTGTGAACCGCGACCGGTGTCTTCCGCGGTACCTGGCCTACTCACCAAATTGTCATTCTATCAATCCGTCACCATGACTTTATCTTCGCCATCTGTGGAGTACCTACATTCGCAACGTTTAATATGTCGTGAACATACCGTTGTTCGGTATTAACAATCGCATTCATTGCGACAGATCGTCCTGATGACTCATTATTTTATTTATTTTTTTATTATTTATTTATTATTTATAATAGGTTGGCCTTCCGATACCAAGATGGTGTGATTATAATGATTTAGTTTGATCATCTCGATGTTGACAGACAGCAATCGCAATAATTAAAAAAATGTAAGTGTACATTTTTTGGACCCGTATCATCCCAGTTTTTGTAAACAGTCCCACTGCTGGACGAGTATAAGCTTGTAATATAAATTAAGTCGAAAGGGGGTCGTTGTACTCTTTATTTTGAAAAATTTTTACTATGGGGATAACTCTAAAATCCCGCAAAACACCTATTATTCTTCACCCAAGCAGTAGTGTGTAAACATTACTGTATTCAGTTTAAAGGGTAGGTATTGCAGCTAGCGAAATTACAGGGCAATTGAGAATAACTATCAAAAGTTTCAAAGTAATGAGCCCCAAAGCAAGGATGCTCTAGACTTTGTTTTGTTACTCAAAGTTCTGTGTATCGCTGCAATGCGACATGCGTTATCTCTTACCACTAGGAGAGTATATTGTTGGATACTAGTAGAGTATATGTCTCAATATTTTTACATTTAAAAAAACGTTGCGAATGCTTTGATTCGTTGGCCACCGAGTGGTGAAAATCAACTTTGGATGTAGATGATAGATATATAGCTGCAACACAAAACTGTATCCGCAAATTTTACCATCATCAGTCTTCTGAAGTGCTCGCACTATGTCAGCTAATCCATAGAACAAGTAAGTTGGTTGATTTTTCGTGTGGAGCACCTAATCGATTTTCTCGATTTCAGAGTTGAACTCATACTCGTAGTAATTTAATATAGATATGTCTAGTATAGCTACGGAACTCTATATGAGTATGTCTAGAAAGGAGATTTACCTTTTTTTACACATTGACATTGATATTCGTAAAATCGTTGGAATTGCGTCATATGTATTGATTTTAGATTATACCATCATGAAACATAAATATTTTATAAGCTGGTTTTTAATTTTCAGCAGCTGCGGGTAGCGCGGTGCAGTGACGCGAAACGGCGACCTCTCGTGGCTGTGGTGGCGAAATAGAGGTCATTGACAAGGCCTAGCTGCAGCAACACTTGAATCAACAACTTCTCTAGCCCCACTCTCAATTTATTCTCATAATTTTCAAACAAAAACAGGAAATACCAGAAATATGATAACTATAGAATCGCACGTCAAGCGCAATGTTTTTGCGCCGCACATCCGTTGATGTTGGTACCTATTCAAAGGAGGGGATCTTGTGCATATTATTCTCGCGCTTTTTAAAAGATTGCTCAACATAACCTCATAACACTTTTGACACCCATTCTGATGTCAGATGGCGTGATTGATGTTGTCTGAAAACAAATTGATTTGGGTTCGTATCACGATGGTGACTGTAGAGGAGTATTGGGCTTTTTGTTCATTTGTTTGAACAATGACGTGTTTGTGCCTAGTCGTGATCTAAGTTGGCAGAATGAGGGGCAATGGAGGTGCGGGTACAGGGGGAGAGGAGAGAGAGGTGGACACGCACACATCGACGCGACCAACGAAACGAAAATTTGTGAGGTGAACGAACGCGAGTGGCCGCGCAACCAAACGTCAGGTTGATTCACTTTTCATCTACGCTCACTCTGTTATATGTATTGAAAACTTCTTTACTTTTTATCTAATGAAATGAAAATCACTCTTTGACAACATTCTTATTGAGCGACCCGGTTAGCGTCAATATACATAATAATATGTATATCAAAAACAGTTGATGTAAACTTGCCATATTTTCGAATGGCTACTACTTAATAAATTGCCTTTTCTGTAACATTGAACCTAATTTAGAATGTTTGTATTCTGATAACGTAATTTAAGCAACCTGCCTAAGATTTAGTTAAATCATAGAGGGTACAGTATAAATTACTGGCACTGGCACTGACAATAACTTTGTCCTTGAGACACATGAATCTTTAGTTATTCATGAATATTATTTTCAAAATTTCCTATAAGAAAACATCATTTGGACAGAAAGATTGTTTCCTATTATTTATTGTTTTCCAGAAGAGTTCAAATTTATAAATTGTCCCACTGCTGCGTGCTTTTTTCAGAAGGGTAAGGCAATACGCACATAGTTTAGAAAAGACAAAGGTGCATATGGATTTAAACTTAGGACCTCCAGATCGGAAGTCCAGACGGTTTCCTAACTAGGCTACCAATATTTCATTAAAATTGGTCAATAACATTACAATTAGACATATATGTACATACAGTCAACGCAAACACGAGTTTATAGACAAAAATAGGAATGAATAGCGACAGCAAAGCGTCAAATGGTATAATGTATACGCATACAAAAGACCACTTGAGTACATTCACATTCGATGCGACAATATTTTGTAATAAAAGTTGTGAAGTGAGAGACATATTTTTTATCGCTTATAAAGCGAGGTGAATGACCCGAGGCGATCGCCAAAAACCTGAGAGTTTGCGAGTAAACTGCCAACTGTTGTCGTTTCACTGATACCAAGTATACCTATACATTTTATTTGCACTAATAAATATGAAAAGTAAAATGGTACTATTAGTTTCTTTTATGTTTACATCAGTATATTATATCTATGCATTCAGAATCCTGAAATTTACATGATAAATGTTCAAGGTATATATTATTATATGTTTAGTTAATTTTCGCATAACATTCGTTTCGAATAAAAACCTATATAGATAATTATCATATGTACTTTCAGTACAATGTTTTCATCATTATATCACTAGTTAGAATTTTTCAGATTTGTGCGATTATTTCAAAGAACCTATTGGACGTGAAGGACAAGTTCTCCCAAATGAGCTACTTAATTTAAGTTGATGATGTTTATTAAAACATCTTTACATCACAAATATCTAGAATTCAACAATGATATAATCAAAACATTACATTGATCATACTCCCTCTACAGTAAGTTCTTTAAACAAAAATTCATTCACCAATCCAGTTGAATTCTTTGAATTTTTTAAGGTGGACAAGCTAGTGGACCACTGTGCACCTGATGTTATGTGACGGTGCGGTCGAAGATAGTAAATTACACCAAGCTTGCAATGGAACTAGTTCTCGAATAATTAGGTACTTGGCAACAGATTTTCAACTTGAGGGTGGTAGCTAGCCAGCCGAGTACTAGAAAAATACTCTACCACCATGCTATGGTTTCCTTATTTTTTCCTTCATCGGCAGCTCAAGCTCATTATTGGTGCTTAAAACTACGCTTTTCGACGTGTGAACAGACCGCATTAACCACTGAGCTATCATCACTACAAACAAAATAACAACAGAACACAGCTGATATAAAAAAGGGTTATTTATAAATATATATTTGTTAAGCTTTGATTAGATATTTGGAATAATAAGTACAAATAATTACCAATCTAAATAGACTATTGGAATCTAAATAGACTACCCTAAGTGATGGTTCACTTAGGGTAGTCTATTTAGATTCCACACAGTCCTGACAAAGTCCACAGTAGCAAACAATCTTTTTAGTATGTAGTTTGAATAAAATACTGTTAAACGTATTTCTCACACAACAAAAGCTAATTTACTTCAAATGTGAGTACGGTCACCCTTTATTATCTTGTTGGGTGTCTTAGCGAATAAAATGTCAATTACCTCTAGTTATGATGAAAAGACAATGCTCTTTGTATATGTTGACTTCAAAATGCAAATATTACGAGAATGAGAACTATGACATCATTAAGATTAATTTTAGATATGTCTTACTACTTACGTGAGACTTTTTATAAATCACTAGCGGACGCCTCGCGGTTTCACCCGCGTAGTTCCAGTTTCCGTTGTATACAGAGATAAAAAACTAGTATATGCCACTCGGGGATAGTGAAGCTTCCCAACGGTGAAATAATTTTTGAAATCGATCCAGTAGTTATTAAGTTTATTCGTTACATATAAAAAAACAAATGTCTCCTCTTTATAATATTAAGTAGATATAGATTTTAACCCAGGAAGATTTTCCAACGATTTAATAAAAAATTACCTACTTCCGAAAATTACAAGTAAGTAGGAATTTACTTGAGCTATGTAAGGACCTGACCAAAGGATTAGAGGAGGCGTTGAGTGAATAGAATACTGGCACCTTTTTAGACCCTGGTTAGCATTGCTATCCAGGGTGGCAATGCTGCCAGCTTTCTGGCTACATTTTGTTTTTTAAGTGTGGTATTGTACCTTATTATTTTTACGTTATAGTTTTACGTTTAATTTTGTAATTAATCAAAGGAATGGAAACTGAAATGGTTTCAACCGGATCAAACGTAGTGTAAGTAAAGCAAAATAAATATGATTAGCTTGTAATAGGTATTTAATAGGATTTTTTGCCATCACTATAACACCTAAGGTGCTTTAGCATGTAAAATTATTCAAAAATTTGGCCTATTTTTGTATAAATTTAAAATCTCGCAGAAAAATCAATCAAACATGCTAATGGAGGCATTAGCATGTTTTTTTAACATTCTGAATTGTCATTGATTGTTTGGTAGTGATTTCGATATTTATTTTGAACTAAACGAATCTGTTGGTTTCAAACAATAAAAATCAAATGTATGAGATAAATACAATGTACAGAAAATTATCTAAAACTTCGGTTTTACTCAAATAAAGATAAGTCCTAGTCTATTTGCCATATTAAAAAAAAAATGGTTATAGATTTTACATATTTTGAATAAATGTCACCAAAAATGTATTCACAGCATGCGCCTCAATAATCAACTACACTTCGTCAATTTTTTTCTATAAATTAAGCCAAGTGTCGAGTATTCAGGCGCGTGCTCCGAGCCGAGGCGAGCGCTCGTTGATGTCTTTTGTATAAGAACATTTTCTGTGACAAAATGTCAATGTACTCTTCGCCTTTTTACACAGTTACTGCCATTAATTTTATTTTTTCGTCATGCAATGAGGCTAATGTTAAAATAAGACTTAATTGTAATACATATTAGTGTTATTCTATGTACATGGCTAATCTTGTGATAACTTTAGAAGGTTTTCGTTACTAAATAGTTTTGTGTAGAAGTAGACTTTGAAGTAACAAGTTCAAATTGAAATTTTACATGGACGTTTTTTCACAAACTAACTTTTTTTTGTGTTCGGAGTTTTTGATTATTTTTCACATAATGATGAGTATTGTGATCCCCTTTCGGCGTAGTGCTTTTTAAGCTTATAATTCTGTTTAATTATGTGTGCGATGTTGGTAATATTGATAAGACACCAATACATCATCACAGTAATAGTAAGTACTAGTGCAAGCGCGGGTGCAAAAAGGTTAGTTTCCGCATTGCGCCCGATGCAGCCTGCAGTAACATTTCCGTGCCGTTGCGAGTCGCTCGCAACACGAGCTGCAGGTGTACTCAACCGTCGGTCTGAAATGAAAACATAGATTTGTAAAATAAACTATGCAAAATAATTTATTTTAACTTGTTAAACACCAATAGAAATATTTTAGTACATTATGTAGCTTCACCCTGCGTTTTCCGAGCTACACAGCTTATTTGGATGAAATTTGGAAATTGAGAGTTCGGAAACAAAAAAAAATTGAATATTTAAAAAAGAAAAGATCAAATTTTGAGTGAGGTTTGGAAAGTTGCCGTGTAAAGAAGTAACAAACATAAAATGTACATTTGGACACAATATAAACTTTCGTATTTATAATATTACTGTGATTTCCTACAGTAGTAGAATGTAGAATAAACGCGCACCTAATCGACACAGGTTCATAATGCTAAAATGAGAAACGAAAAGTATTAGTAAGACTTATTATTTTACTAAAAAATACTTAATATCTATTTAAGAACAAAAAGTCGCTCTTATTTTTATAAATCAGTTTAAATGTAACCTAAGGTAGGTATAATAAAAATTTATAAGATGTCAAAATGCAAATAAATTTTACTTGGTGGTATATCTCCTTAGTAGGAGGTTGTCTAGGTAGGTACCACCGCAGTACCAGTTATTCTGCCGCTAAGCAGTAATAATAATAATAATAATTAATAATAATGTAATGAGCACCAAAGCAGCGATGCCCTGGACTTTGTTTTGTTACTCAAAGTTCTGTGTATCGCTGCAATGGTTATGGACAGGCGTTATCTCTTACCATCAGGAGAGCGTATCGTTCATCTCATTAATATTTACATTAAAAAAAAAAAAGGGCAAATTGTTTTTTAAGTATAAATACGTAGATAGATGGACTCTTTATTGTTTACACATAAGATGTTGCTGGTACAGTTTTTAAGAAAAGGATAGGTATTGAATGACCACTCAGTTGAGATCGCTTTAAATTTCTAGCATACTGTTAATTTTGAGAGTAAACAATTGAAAATGTTCTTGCTCATCACCTGTTTAGCGTTCACATATTGACACCTTATACATTTTGCGAAAAAATAATCCATATACGTATTTTAAGATAATTGTATGGTCATGCACAATATAAATATTTGGATGAAATTGCCGTTTCGTAATGAAAACATAGTTTTTTAGGATGAAATATCTATTTATATAATCATAGTATTTTCCCCCGCTGGTTAAACATTTCTGCTATCTTCTCGGGACGTTTATCCTTTGAGATAGAACTCTGGGGACCTATACTCTGCAAATTGTGTGAAGGAATTTTGTAAATTGCTTACTGAGAGAAAGAAAGATTCAGTGCAATAAACTGTCTATATCGTTAGGGCGATGTCCGGATCGCTGGAGCCGGAAATGACGGATGGTTTCTAATTGTTGGTTTTGTAGCGTTAGAACTGTTTCTCGGACAGTATGAAATCTTGTGTTGTTGGCCAAATCATGTGAAATATTTTTTTTAAGTTTTGTCATTTTACCGATTTATTGCAAATAGGTCAATATTGTGGGCATGCTATAACATCAAACCATGCCGTTAATTCCTCGGTACTTTGATAGGCAAAAATAAAACTGCAAATAGATATAGATAGAGTTTGATTAGTAATTGTAGAGATAGATAGAGTTTGATTAGTAATTGTAGTATCTAGTGGCTAAAAAGCATTTTTTTATTTTAAAACATTGCATACAACATAAAGGATTTAACATTACATATATATGTTTAAATTTGGACCAAATAATAATGTAAGCAAATAATGCTTAAATTAGTTTTATAATAAGCGAGCTTTACAATAATAAAAATAAATATGTTAGATGTTAGAGGACATTTCGCAAAACGCCATCTAGCCTCAAACTATGGAAAACAGACAACCGACCACATAATTTTACATTTATTTTTTGTAGAAACATATAATAAGTATATATACATTTAGATCACCCAGACACAGAATACACTAATATTCGTAATATCAATGTTTGTCTCGGGTGGAAATCGAACCCACTTCCTACAGCTCAAGAAACAGATACCAAATGAGCTAGAAGGGCAGTCAATAATGCCAATCGCTGGATATTTCTTCCTTAGGATGCAAACAAATGAATGTTGACTATTATTAGTACAAATAAAAAAAAAGGATTGCAGGCGTGCATCCAAAGGTTATGCACACCGAACGCCATCGGCGGCTAGCGGTTCGCAAGGTTCAGGTTCACGCGAGTTCATTGCCACAGTTTTGTTACCCTTCTTGTGTAACTTGCTCCAGCCGCCCTTCGCCTCTCACTTGCTCCCATTATTGCAACTTTATTTACTTTTCGTCAGTCACCGCCGTGGCCTGCGCTGATTGAGGAATGTTACTGGGCAAGAGTGCATCGAAGATGCCTTTTTTATGGTTGACAGGCTAGGTGTTTGACCACAGCTCACCTGATGTTAAGTGATAGTGTGGTCCAAGATGGTAAAGCACACCAAGCCTGGAATAGAATTGATACTGCCAATGCAAAGCGTACTTTAAAAAAATTTAGCGGTGCCTATATCGTGTTTTGTATTCTTTTCTAACACATAAGTAATCAACTAAAAATATTTAAACATCATTGTAGGAAAATATACACTAGAGTTTTGGAGGGGCCGCCGAAAAATCAAGTCACTGCATTATTACATTATTGTCCACAAATCAACTTTTTGTGTATTTTTGGTTAAAAATAGTTGTGTTTTAATCATAATTTAGTGCTGAAATGTGCGTATAAATGTGTGGGTGTTGTGACAATGTGTTAAATCATGTCTATTCGTGTTGTTTCCGTAACTCTGTAGTAGGTAGCTTATAGTAAAGTTACCATTACTTTACATGGACTAGACTTGAATGTGACTAAGACTTACTTTGCTTGTCATAATACCCTTAAAATGATTAAATATTTGAAAATTGAGATGCCAAAAATAAATTAAAGATGGAATTTATACTGTTATTTTTGTTAGATCCCTCTAGATTCCTGTTTCTTGTTTTTGGCATAGCATTTTCCAGTTCCAAATAGTTCAATATTTTCAAAAATTTTAAGATAAATCTAATAACATAAGCTAAAGTCACACAAAGTAAGTCAAGGTCAAGTCTAGTCATGTTTTAGTAAAGTGGTGGCGACTTTACGAAAAACTTCAAATGAGTTTTGGAAGCAACACGAAAAGTTAAGTTTCACCCATTATATCACTTTCCCACGCTTGCGCTTATAATTCGGCACTTTTAAAATAGAACACCACTATTTTGATATCTAAAAAACATAAAATATTTAAAGTTGAACATACGAGTATGTGTTCAATAATTTTATTCTGTTAAACTATTATTTACACCCATTAAGTTACAGGAGGAGACGAATGTAGAAGACTAGACTAGACTAGCTTATGCCGAAGTAGCAACTTCAACAGATTCATAATCACTAAAAATGTACATACCTACACAAAATGTATTCTGTAAGTCCATTTTGTATTTACAAATTAAAAAATCTAACACACACACACTTTATTTTAATTTTAATGTATACTTCTTAAATTATTACTTTTTTGTTGTAGTTAGGTTGTAACCTACATGTTCATCGTTAAAAAATAATAATACCTAAACTTTTAAATCAATTTAATTCCACAGAAGCGTTTTGATTCCACATTTTTCATTCGCACAGCGAGGTTGTGGAACTCTCTGCCGGAGTCTATGTTCCCTGTTAGGTACAATATTGGCGTCTTCAAATCTAGAGTAAATAGGTTTCTTCTAGGTAAGCGTGTTCCATCAACATCAGGCAGAGTATGGTCAAAGGCGAACCTATTTTGAATTTAAAAAAAAGTTCTTGGACTTCTAGCGGAGGGCTCAGGCCATCATAGCACAGTTCTATAACAAGTATGAGCGCCAACTATTTTTACAGATTATATAAATTTGTAAACACTTATCTCAAGTCCCTATATTTGGTCTATTTACTTTGTATTAGGCTTTTTTTTAATGTTTATGTGCCCATAGGCCAACCAAACCCCAAATTGATTCTATTTGTATATACTTACTACTGGATTTTCTGTGGTTAAAATAATTTAGAAATTATGTACTACTTTATAATTATTAAATAAATTGAATTGAATTGAATAGGCGGCAATGAGTTTCCATCAGAGAGGTTATCATATCAATTTGCGAAATTTACGTAAACGGTATGAAAATGTATATGAAAAGTTGGACAACACCCTTGCCAGGAACACGTGAAAATTGCTTTTTTTCTGTTTTTTGTGTACCGATTACATAGTCACGTTCTTTACATTAATTAATCTGCTAGAGACTCTACCGTCACAGACAAAATTATTATTGTTATTTGCGACTCTTTCTATGAAACAATGTTTCATCTATTTGAAAACGCAGATTCATAAAATAAATCTTACACAAAAATCTTAAAGAATGAAATCCAAAGTTACTAATACAGAGCAATACACAGAAAGTGAGTTGCTAACCACAATACAGAAACCTGAGTCAAGCAGCGTTGTATCGATATGGTTCATGATTATATGAACATTATAACATGTGTATTCCATATAGTAATAATATGTAATAATAATAATAATAAGGCAGTGATCCTTGACACGGCGCGCATTGTGAGGAGGTTCCTCACTCTGCAGCCCTAACCACCGGCAGCTTGAGCCCTGCCCCGCTGCCGGCGGCACCCTAGTTTTTAAGTTTTTTTATATTATTTATGTTTTATACTTATTTAATGTAAAAAAATTAAAAATTAAGATATAAAATAAATACCTAGAATAATAATAATAATAACTTTATTTACCGAAAAGAAAAAACATTTCAAAACAAAAAAAGGGAATTTATACAGGATTAACAAACAAAAAGAAAGTAATATATATTATAGCAGTGGGCACCAAACTCGGCAAGGCCGGTCTTTTGGTGGCCCTGTACAAGAAATGCCTTCTAGAAATTAGCGCGTATTCACAAATAATATAAAAGCAATAAAATAAAATGTAGTAATAATAATATCAACATCAATATAAACATGTAGTAGTTTATAATGTATATGCGGAATGTTTAATTGAGCGGTGGCGGTAGCGTAGGCACTGAGGCTTCGCGTCTAGCGGCCGTTCACCCTGCCTTTCGAGAGTATCGAACTGCGAGCATTACGTCACCGCGCGAACCTCTCCCCCCTTTCTCCCCACCCATCACCCTCCCCCATACACTCATACCCTACTCCCACCACACCACCATAGCCTCTGCCAAATGTCAACTGACAAACCTATGGAATATTCCTTTACATCGTTTTTTGAGCGATAAAATACGCAATTTAAGGCGGTATAGTTAGTTCGGTGTAAAGACTTTACAACAGAATGTTGAGGCACTATATAATACAGAGTTCGGTCATAGTGATGAGTGATAAATCGTTTTGTAATAATCTTTCTCATTATTTTTTTACAACGGGAAAAAGCGACCAGCATTTTGGATACGTTGCCTGAAATAAGAAATTGTTTAAATTATTTATCGATATAAACGATGTCTATTTAGTTTAGAATCTTTTTGAAGTATTTAAATAAGTCGATGTAAATTACATTCTACAACATTTAGACAATTTGTTAACAGGTACCTACTAGAATAGCACACTCATGGATGCCTTTTTTTCATAATGTGGACGTTTGTTAATGTTAGACAATTATAGTGTAACATATACCTAATCATAAAAATTTACTGCAGACGTACCTACAGAATGACCTAAACTCATTTTGTTCAGTCCAACTGCACAGAAGTGTATACACCTTGTTCAATAGGTACTGCGCAAGAAATATAAATTTATTAAAACAAAATTATATTTCACTTGAAACTTTTTTTTTTTAAATTACAATTACACTACGAATCAAAAGTTAAAATAGCATAATCACGATGGATTGACCGTTTTGTAGGCACTTCTTTGTTTCGAAGTTATCGTGTAGAAACATCGAATTCGTTGGTAGTAATTCAATTTCTACGGATTATTTATTAGACAATATTATAATGAGAAAGTTAGCATAAAATAACTATAGCAATTGTGGTTGCTACAGTTGGTAGGATGCTACGGCGTAGCACGGGCGCGTTCCCTAAAAAGTGAGGCGTATTCAAGCCATAATAATTGTTGAGCACGAAGTTTGGCGCTGGAACTTTCGTTGGCTGAGCTCACTCAGGCGATAAGGTAAACATCAGCGCAGTCATCGACCGCGCCGCTCACAAGGCCACTCGCTTACACAACTCGCTACTAAATTTTATCGACTCCCATCTCATACAGGCATCGACGTTTCCGACCCTTCCGTTGCATAATTACCTAAAATCTACCTTTATATTATGCAAATGCTCTGTAACGTAACGGTACAGGAAGTGACTGAACTCTGTCCGGGCCGCGATTTTTGAAAAGCTCTTTGTTTTGAAGACATAATGGCGACTAAGCAACCGCGTTCTCAATACGGTGAACTCGAGCGATCGGTCGTGTAAGCGAGCGAGTGCGCGCGCGCAGCCAACAAAAGTACTTTCGGCCGGGTAACGGGACTTCGCGGAGAAATGCTCTACGAAATCGAAACACGGGATCCCGTTAGGCGGCCCTCGCCCTAACGCGCGCCGGGGATTGCCAGAGCTAGTTATGAAATTTTCTCAAATTAAATATGTATTTTATCTTCTACTTTTTACATAAAACACTTTTGATTCCATTTCTCTTTAGAGATTAGTTTAAAAATAATGTGAAGCCAGTGTAAAAATAGCCTGAAAAAGCTTTAGTAAAAATTGTTCACGAACATTTCTCCTCAAAAATATCTCCCCAAATTCCTACAGACCATATTTTCCCCATAATCATGAGAAAATCTCCTAATCTGGCAACCCTGTATTCACGCTTAGGCCTGCGACTGGGCAGCCCGCGGGCGCATGCGCTGCGCTGGGACCGTCGTGGTAAATCACAGGCCGTTACTCGCTCCATCACGTTATGATAGGGCAAATCAATCTACGACACTACGATGCAGACAAAATTATTACTTTGGAATCTAACTAGCTGTTAAACGTGGTGTTGAGTAGATCCAATTGTTTAAAATGTATTATACCTCTATTATAATAGAAAACTGCTACAGTAGCGCATTATTTTTTAAACGACTCAAAAAAGGAGGAGGGTTACAATTCGACTGTTCTTTTTTTTTTGTATGTATGCTACGCGATAATTCCGTCAATAATGAATCGATTTTGATGATTCTTTTGTTGCTTGGTAGATCATACTTCAGAGGTGGTCCCATATAAATTTTATCGAAATCGATTCAGTGGTTTTTAAAAGATCAACAAAAATCTAAAAAATGTATACATCGATGATATTTTCGTTTACTCCGAAACCTCGCTGTTTTATTGGGGCAGTGCGTTTAGCTGGCCTAAGGGTCATGGGATCGGTTTTTATAAATTTTAAATTTCCATGTTATTCATATTAAGTATGCTAATGATTCAGTTATCCTCTAATTAAAACCTAGTAAAATTATTATCAAAACTGAGCATTTGAAAAATTGAAACTAAGTGTGCTTGTTTGCACAAACTAACATAATATAACTTAGTAGCAGCTCTATTTACTTAAAAATATTTGTATAATAGGACTACAATTTAATAATATTCAATGTTTCTAGTATTCTTTAAAAACGTAAACTCCGTTATAAAATTATGTGAGTGCTGCCATCTAACGAATTTTATTGGCATTACTATGCAAGTAAAAATGGGTGCTTTTTCCACCTTTATCGGCACTGAAATGCATTTTGATCGTTAGGTAGATTTTAGTGATGGAACTATAGTCCCATTTTAATCAGACAGATGTCGTGTTTTATGACGTAGAACTAAAAAGGAATAAAATTGTATTAAAATATTTAGCTTATTGTTTTGATTTTGTATCGTTCTATTTGTACTATATGTATATAATATACTAAATGAAAACTTTTTATTATGAACAACTTCTACTATAGACACAACTCAGAAATATAATCAGCGATTCTTTGGAAACATTTCGTCTTGACCATTCATTCGTTCGGATGTTTATTTCGCGTGCTATGCTCATAGTAATTTTTTTTCACAACAATAAGTACAACGACCCACTTTTAGCTTAGTACACGTTTTAACCCTGTACAAAACAAATTATTTCCTATTTAACCACTCATGTGGCCAACAGATTAGCAAAAAGTAAGTGGTCGAGTGGAATTACGCCAAAATATATTTACTTTAAAATTATAGATACATCATTATTTAAAATTATAGATACCAACTTGATCATGATTAAATTAATAATTATCGAGTAATTATGTAAGTAAATGAAATATCTATTATTTATGTATGTGTAATGCCAAAAAATCAAAGCATTTCTTGGACTAATAAATAAAAGTTTGAAAATGAAATTGCGTTTGATTGAAGTACCTACTCTAACATAGTTTTTTTTTTTTTTTAATGATTGACAGGCTGGGTGTTTGACCACAGCTCACCTGATGTTAAGTGAGGTGTGGTCGAAGATGGTAAATCACACCTAGCCTGGAATGGAACTGGCTCTCAAGTGAGGCTGCCGGAACACATCGTTAGATGCTTGGCGGCAGATTTTCAACTTGAGGGTGGTAGCTAGCCAGCCGAGTACTAGAAAGTACCCTACCACCATGCTATGGTTTCCTCACGATGTTTTCCTTCACCGGCAGCTCAAGCTCATTGTTGGTATTTGAACCCACGCCCTTCGGCATGCGAACCGACCGCGCTAACCACTGGGCTATCATCGCTACAAAAGTGACAACATCATAAGAAAAAAAAGTACATTCACTTTCCTGCCTATGTATTTAAATTAAGAACACATTAGTCCCGCGTGCTACATAAGGGGCACGGTAAAACATGCGAGTGGGCCATAAAAAGTATGTTCATTTTTTACCATTACATTCTTTATTTAAAAAATGAGCGAATTGATTGGCTGCGCGGGTTAGCGAGCAACCCTCGAGGCTGCGCGCAGCGTCCCTCCGACAACCGACCAATCATAGCTTGTGGTTATTAGAGGGTCCGCGCCCTACACTCACACATTTCAACGATCACTATTTTGCGATCCCAAAATATTGCAATCGTGAATATTTGTAACTCGACTTCAAGGTAATTTTCAATTTTCTTTTTTGTAGAGAGCTATTACCGCGCTGATGATGATTACAAAAGATTTATTTTATTATTAGATATTATGTGGATGTAGCTAATTTTTCTATATCGCCATTCACAACATTACATCTTATGATATACCTACTTAGATGAACGAAAATTGGTCTAGGAAAGTAGCGAAGATAATGTCTATTCCGCAAATCTGTTGGAGGTGTCCGTGGTCTGATCGGATCGGACCAGGGATACCCGATACCTGATGAAACATACCTATTAATCGCAAGAGGTCATAGACTTTTTACTTACTCTACTATCTATGACTAGATTTCTGTGGTTGGGTCGCATCGTTCCCAAAAAGTGTGTTCCAACTTTAAAATAAAGAAGTGTTTGCAAAACAGCCTATCAATCTGCGTGTTTGTCATTGGGTAATGAAGTTTTCTATGATTATTTTCTAATAATAAAGAAATTCTTTATTTGTTCTCTGAATAATAATACTAACATTATTAATATTTCTTTGGAGTGTTCTGAACCAAAGTTCGGAACCACGTCATTTATTACATGAGTGTCATTGATTTCGACCCAAGTTTCCTTTCCAGTAACGAAAAATTGCTTTGCAAGAATAGGTATAGATACCTATTCTATAACATTCTACCAACCTACCTGTACCTGGTACCTGTTCTTTTTTTTCTGTTTATGGTGTGCACAAAAAAGAGTTTTATCTATCTACCCAACATTTTATCACTTGATAAAATAGTGGCGATTAAGGTATTCATTACCTATCTATTAAGTTTCATTCGCATTTTTTATTACATTTTTTTTATTAACACTATTCAAAATTTTGTTAAAAGCTAAAGTACCTACACTCGTATACACGGTAGTGATACAATAAACAAACCTATCGTAACTAGTTTGTTGAGCTCGAGTCAATTTTTGATTCACGGGATTAACAAGAGGAGTGCTTATTTGAGAATATGTAAACGCCAACTTGAATGACAGGCATTGTGTTGACGGCAAAAAATTATCATTTCGTCGAGGGTGCGGGGTGCAAACGCCCCCAACAGTCGCGTTCTGCGCACCGCACCAGATTTTATTTTTGAATTTAGACTGCGTTCTTCGATGACGCGTCATATTTTGCGCGACTATTCAGATATGTTTATCAAAAAGATTATTTTATGGAATTGAGTGTTTATATGTTGAATGATTGATGATTATGATTAACTTATTCGGGGGATTTTCGACGTCTGAAGTACTTACCTACTTACGAGCATCAACGTGTTAGGAACCTAACTAGTTGCAGCGCGTTATGAGCATCGAGTAGGGCAACATGAAAAGAAACAATATGCATAGGCACACATTTTTTCTTCGGCATAATTTACCCAAACAAAATTCTTACAAACAAATAAAAGCTAAAAAACTGGTTAATCAAATAGGCATTCTATCCGTTGAAAGATAATTATAAACATTGCACTTTTTATAGTTGGGTATGTACATATTATGACTTGTAACTTTGGTGTTATCAATAGGAAGGTATAATAGTTGTAGGTACTTATCTGTATTTGTCATCATCAACCTCCCACGTTGCCCGAAGACTGTTTTCAGTTTTTGGCTTTTGTTGCTAGCTTTTTCGTGTATCTTCATAGTGTCTTGACTTCCTATGATGGCGGATTCGTGATCTTTACTTGTTTGGCAATTCATCTAGTCTACATTGACGATAATAAACATGCAATATTTTCCTTTTTTTATGGGTGACCGGATTACGTTTTTGGCTACAACTCACCTGATTTTATGGTAAATGATGGTAAACATACGTAGCCTGGCGGCAAATGATAGACTCATTTTTCGAAAATTAGGGTCGATATTGTCTACGAGCACATAAGCGTAAGAGTAATCAATATTATTTTTAATTTGAGTTGAAATGACCGGCCACTCCAGCTTGCTAACTTGCCCATAATTTGTCACCGTTACAGGTAGAACACAATGAATGGATGATTGAATTGACGTTTGTATAGGTATTTTATCGTGAACAATAAAGAATTAGAGTTGTTCAGAGTTATTGAATTCTTCTTGAGAATATGCGACGTTGGTAGGTAACGATAAGACAACACCGAAATCAAATCAAATTAGCTTGCATATACTTGACAGTACAATAATTGTTTTCCACCATAATAACTAAGCTTAATTATCACTTAAAATTTTTAGTACACAAAACTATCTTTTTTTTATTTGTCCCACCGGGCAGGCTACAGCTTTCACATAACTGACGAATTTATTCTTATATCAATGGACAAAACCACAGTATTTTTTAAGTTGCCGCCAAAACTATAGATTAAAATTATGAAAAAAACATTTTTTTTCTTTGGTTTTGGCGTCGCGTTTTTGCATTTGCCAGTGTCAATTATTTATATACATATTTTCATACTTGATGTTCAGTCTTGGTCAAGTAGGTACAATCCGTGTCAGTCAAGTCCAGTCATGCTTTAGTAAAGTAGTGGTGACTTTACTATAAAGCTTCGATGGAGTTTTGGAAGCAACACGAAAAGTCATGTTTCACCACATTATATTATTTTCCCACATTCGCGCTTGTGATTCGGCACTTTATGAATAAAACACCACCATTTTTATGCATAAACACTTGACAAAACACAAGTTTAGGAAAAAAATACAACGGCGCGACACGACTCTTTCCGCGTTCCCGCCAAAACTCATAAACATTTTTATGTTTAATAGCCATTTTTTTTCTACAATTTTTTTTTCGTAATCTCTAAGCTTGCTTTCAAAAAGTCGCTAGCCAGTTTATTAGGGTAAATATATAAGAAGATAGTGGGAATGTTCGAATGGATTTTAAGATAACCTTGTGACATTTTGTCGCCGAAACAAATGGTTAACAGCGTAAGACTTTTGGCGGGAACGCGGAAAGAGTCGTGGCGCTCCATTGTATTTTTTTACTAGTGAGTTTTTTTTTCGAGTATCTAAGTATAAAAATAGAACTGAAGTGCCGAATGAAGAATGTTCACTAGTTTCGATTTTAACTTTTCTTATACCTAGTCCATATGAAATAAAAAAAACGTGTGCAAAAATTATTTCGATATGTCCTTAGTTCCCGAGATATTGAATTTTAAACGGCGCGAATGTCGGCTGGCCGGCGCTCGTTGCGCTGACGTCACAAGTCATACACTCACGCAGTACGTCGCGCGCTCCGGTACGTTTCACTACGAAATAACGCAAATATTATTCGAAAATGTCGAATTTAAATACAAGAAAATCATGTGTTGTGCCAAAATGTAAAGCACTACCACCAATGCACCGGAAAAGTTATTTTTTTTGGTTCCAATGGATACTAAAATACGTAAGAAATAGATAAAAGCTATGAAGAGGTTGGATCCATTTGGAGATAAAAGCAAAGTATATTGTTGTGAAGATCATTTTGACGTAAGTTCATGACAATCTGTTATGTATACAAGTATATTTTTTATTAGATGGTAGGTATGTATGTAGTTTGCAGTAGGTTAGTATCTCTTATACCTATCTAGTTTGTATTTGGTTGGTATAAGTAGGTATCAGTGGTGGCTCGTGATTCCAAGAAATGATGGTTCAGTTACATAGAACAAACAAACGATAAAACTATAATCTTTCAAGATGTCGCATCACAGGTGCGAAACAATAAACGACTGAAATTAGGTCAAGGTCACGCAGGGCCTGCCCGGGCGCACCGAACGTCGTCACTCGGAAACATAGGCCGCCCGTGCGCCGCTCCAATTTATTCCTTCATTTAGTACCTACAGAACATTTTCCGTTTCACGCGCGAGAACATTTCTATCTTCTAACAATAGTTTGTATTGAGAGACGTGCGCTCTTTTAAAAGCACTCCGCAAAATTTGAGTTAAACAAAAATGGATAAAGTTGTAAAACTTAAAGATGTAGTCGTTCAGTGCGTGCACGAGTGCAGTCAAAGAGCGGCCGCCGCCGCCAGCAAGAGTACCTACCTAAATATGTAGGAACTTATATGAAAAATAAGACCAGAGGTGCAAAACCTTTGGTATCAGTTTAAACGTATCTACCTAATATGTAAATAAAAAAACAACTAATTTTACGTCATCCTTTGTTTATTTTATCTACTAGCTTTCGCCCGCGGCTCCGCCCGCGTTACTGTCGATCCCTCGGGAACTGTATTATTTCAGGGATGAAAGCTAGCCTATGCCCTTCTCCGTGTTCTTAACAATGCCAATGCTATATTTCATGAAGATCGGTTCAATATTTTTTGCGTGATAGCGTAATAAACAAACAAATGAACGAACAAACTCACTTTCGCATTTATAATATTAGTTAGGATAAGAACCTACAAGTATTAGTGTATCAATACGAGCCAAAACCTTTTGCTCCACATGCTTCAAATCATAACTTATAGTATTTATTCTTGAAAGAGGAAAGATGTGTATGACCTGTGACGTCACACCGAAGCAGCGCCACCGCGCAGCGAATTCAAATTAACGGGATTTTTCGGGTCTATAAAATCTAAACTAATTAATATTTTGGCATGAAACAAAAACTAGTATATTTATATTCACATAGGCTTTACTGTGACAAAGATTCACGCGATTTTGCATACCCAGTAACATTCTCCATTACAAGCACGAGGATGGAAAAGTGATAATTATAATGTGGTGACATGACTTTTCGTGTTGCTTCCAAAACTCCATCAAAGCTTATTATAGTAAACTCGCCACTACTTTACTAAAGCATGACTGGATTTGACTGGCACGGACTGGACTTGACCAAGACTGGACTTTGAGTGCAACTAAACATGTTAGACATGAAATGCAAAAACCGAAAGATAAATTGCAAAAACCGATGACCAGGCAGTATGGCTTTATAGCTTTAGCCTGCCCGATGGGGCAAATTAATAAATAAAAAATTGGTTGAGTAATTAAAAAAAATTTGATGTACCATAGATTGTGACAGCGCTTTATTTACGGTTTTTGGCGGGAACGCGGAAAGAGTCGTGTCGCCCCGTTGTATATTTTTCCAAAACTAGTGTTTTGTCGAGTGTTTATGCATATAAATGGTAGTATTTTATTCATAAAGTGCCGAACCTCAAGCGCGAGTGTGGGAAAAAGATATAATGTGGTGAAACATGACTTTTTATGTTGCTTCCAATACTCCATCGAAGCTTTATAGTAAAGTCACCACTACTTTACTAAAGCATGACTGAACTTGACTGTACTTGACCAAAACTGGACTTTGACTATAACTTTAGGTATGAGGACACTTATTTAACTTTTGAAACTTGAAAATATATAAATACTTGACACTGGCAAATGCTAAAATGCGACGCCAAAACCAAAGAAAAAAAAAACTTTATTTACATAATTTCTGTTATTTTGCTTTGTTTTTATATGACTAATTAATTATTGATGGGATGAGGCATACTTTCTGTTGTTTATGTATGTCTTGGCGATATACCGGTAAGTTTTATTATTAGTTACTGATTGATCTGCGTGTTTTTGGAAGTGATTCTGTGATTTGACGATTGATCCTGCGAGTGGTTCGAATTTTGAATCATTTCATTCATTTCATCAATTCGATTGTCATTATCCAAATACCTTTTGTTCTCCACAGGAAAGATTAGGGCGGAGGCCGGTGTATTCTATATATCCTAGTAATACAACAATGACATTAAAAGATGTTTTCCAAGCGCGATGGCATTTTTAAAACTTAGAACCATGAAAGTAAAAAAATTAAAATACCTATTAAAATTGATCTATAAATTATAACTCGTTGAAGTGAATACTTCATTACCGCATCGAGCGAGTTTTTGTTAGGGGCAAAATTTAATGATTCGCGTGACGTACCTATTTCTACTTCTGCGACAGTCCCCATGACTGCCTATTTTTTATTTACGTAATATTTAGAACTAGTAGGTACCTATAACGTTTCTTATAAGTACCTAATGTTAACTGGTAAATAACATGCTGTTGGCGGTAGACAAAAAATAAGAATAAAAAGCAGGTTCAGGCAATGTAAGCAGATCTGCATCGTATTTGCAGTTTTACTCAGCTAGAGACAAGAACTCTTCTTTGTTTTTGGCATCGCACTTTTTGCATTTTGCCATTGTCAAGTATTTAATAAAACAACAAGTGAAATAAGAAGTCAATGTCACAAGAAGTAAGTCAGGGTCAAGTCTGGTCGTGTCATAATAAAGTAGTAGCAACTTTAATTGAAAGCTTAAATTTTGACTTTAAAATAATGCTCTTGTCTATTATACAAAACGTTGCTGTGCCCGACAAGGTCCATATTTTGACTGTTTACCATAATTATAGGCACCTACTACTTTGTATTTAGAATATCTTGTACTGTATGGAAGCGATAAATATCTTGAGTTTTTAATAGTAGGTACACTACTGCAGCCGTGCAGCGGTCAGCAAAAGAGGCATTGATGGACAAACGTGTAAATGTGGGCTGAGGCTAAGCCGAGGCAGACATACGTAAGTCCATCAATGCCTAGTTGTGACCAAGGCTTATAAAGTACTTTTTTCAAAAAATGCAGCTTTGTTTTTGCTACTCAGATAAATAAACCAGCCCTGTATGCTCGAAGATTTGCAAGCCAGTTCGAAATTTAAATAAAACCTTTGATAAGTTACCTCCTTGGTTGTCATGTTTCGAAGTAAAAGATCGTTCCATTTTTAAATTACACGACAGATATGAATTTACTATGTAAATTATTTGGCCGCTAACCGCGACTGCTAATTATGGATTTTCATACACCTTTTGCCGGCCGCTGCTCGCATGTATTTGGCATGTTTTTTTAGGTAGGTACCTACATCAATTTCGATTTATCTTGAAGAAGGTTGTCAAAATAAGGCAACAAATTTCCAAGCATGTTTGAGAAAATGTTACTTTACGTAAATAATGCTTATTAATTATTCTTAATAAATTAATAGAAAATGATAAATGTGGCAGCGAATCGTCCGCTTCGCTATTTCTAATGATATCGTTTTTTATTGGCACTTTGAGGGGTGACACGTGACTTAGATCCTGTGAATGCTTTCCATTAATTCATTTTTTACTCTGATATGGGGTTTTCGGGTCTTTGTGCGCGGATTTTTTCTCTTTTTATACGTGGTCAACGAGGGGTCAGTTTTTTGCAATTACCTACCCCTCGTAGTGATTGATTGACAGCCAACGGTCACTCATAAATTGCCATCTGCATGAATATCAAAATATATAAAAAACACATCTCTAATTCAAAACACAAAACAAATGGTTTTTTTTTAATGTAACAGTATTATTAATTTTAGCACAGTATTAGTTTTAAGGAGTAAAGTACTTATAGTAAGTATTAGTAGTACCTATTATAATTGCACCACTAAAATAAAATTCTTCTAAAGTTCGTAAAAATAATGGACATAGGACATAATAGACACAAAAAAAGTGTACATACATAAATAGCTTCTTAAAAAATCAGAAGAAACTAAATTATAAATACCTACGCATATCGGTATCGTATGTAATAAGTCATATTTCCAGAATCACCAATATAATAATTTTATCATCGTACTCTTCAGCCTATGATAGCCCATTGTTAACCAAAGGCCTGTATTGTTGTACGCCACTCGTTCCGGTCTTGTACCAATCTTGATGTTTGACTGGCAATTTTTTTTATAAAACTAGTTGTATTACCGGTACTTCGTACCGGTGCGGTAGTGCTCGGTCTTTGCCCTCGCAAATGTATAAAAACTCATTCGAAGTTTCACAACCATTTAAAAGAAAAGATCATTTAAATCGGTTTAGACGTTCTCCATGCCTATAACAACGAACATCGTGATATTATAAATAATCGATATTATTTGTATAGGAACGAGTATTAGGTACTCTTTGAACTAATTTATTCAAAACTTATATCAACTCTTTTACATTTCTTAAATCTTTAACCTAGGCGCCTTATTCTAACAAAACAAAAAGGTATTTTAATAAAATTAAGTTGACTTTCAATTGACTTTTAATGACGTCACATAGTGGAGTGTATAGGGCTACTTCAGTGCCTAAAAAACAATGGCAAACCAAAACAAAATCTTTCAATGTCAAGTCAACGGCAGCCATATTAACCTTTTTCATACACGTACGTTGAGTTGTACTTGACACACCGAAATCAAATTAAATTCTTGTAGAATGGTCATCATGCAAATGTTAAATTTTAAAAACATTTATCTTCGGGATCATGATGCTATTAATTAGGTTTATTTATTTACCTTGAGTTATCTCGTGACCATGGTTATTGCATCATGACTAAAGGTTGATAAATAGATCATGATCAAAGATTGAGGTTAATAAATAAACATAATATAAGTAAAAATGGATGTTTGTTTGTTCGTATTTTATGCGCTGCCGTAACGTTCATACGATTGCGATGTAACTTGGTCACCTTATTTGCTTGCACTTGCACGAAAGTTACAGGCATACCTATTACAATTGTTTTTGTGGCAGCAACGTCCCGGATACCAGCTAGTAAATGGTACTAATTAAAACTATGTGCGTGATTAAGTTTCGCTGACAAACAAAATTGTGTTTAAAACGCGAAAGTTTAAATGTTACGACAAGGTACTAGTATCTCACAACTCGAATTTAAAGTCTCAAAATAAAATAATACGCGTTTTCCGTAAGAAATCTCATCTGAGTTTGAGAATCGGTCCCTTGTATGCCATTGTCCAGCCATTGAGCGACACGCGTCTGATCACAGTTTTTTACTCACATTTTTTTGTGTTACTAATATTTTTGCATTAGTTCATAAAAAACTCCACCCTATTTACAAACTAACAGGGACCTTTGATCCGGTCGCTTATTAAAAGTAAATATTTCATGAAACGTTATAGGCGAGGCTTTTTATCGATTATAATGTCTTTATTAATGTTGGCTTTTAGATTTATATTTTACTAATTTGATCTATTTTAGGCCTATCATTTATGTAGGATCTTTATTGTTAGCGTTTCAAAACATACTATGATACAACGGATTAATTTCTTCTACTCTATGACTACGTAAAACTACAAACGTACAAATACGCCCAATTGAACTTGAAAATTTGTAGTTCTATAATTTTTTTTATTAAGGTGGTACGATTTCCATACAAATCAATTTTTGCCATTTATGGACAAATGGAGCATAATTTTACAGTGAAATCACAGCTACTGGCATTTAGATTAGACAGTAGATTATTAGCATAAAATCAAATTTATGAATATGTGATTTTTGAATGAAACAGTAGATTACGCTTATAATCTACCGTTTTATTCGAGCAATTGTGATTTACCGCAAATAAAGACCAAAGTAAATGCCAGTAGCTGTGATTTAACTGTAAAATTATGCTCCATTTGTCCATAAATGGCAAAAATGGATTTGTATGGAAATCGTACCACCTTAATTGTATAACTGGGCCTACATTTGGACGTAACCTTTAAATAGGAATAGTAATAAAATATAAACTAAAACAACACTAATATTGATTTATTTTCTAAGAACCTATCGGCAATGTGCGCATTAAATCCGGACAAAATTTGCAAAAAAAATGGAGCATGCGCACATTCAGGCGGTCGTAGGGTGGGTCAGGTAATGGTAGGAGCTCCATAATTTTGACCAGTTGCGGAACAAGTTATATTTGACTGAAGACTTTAGTAAAGAAGGTACAAGTGCTTCTGCGGGAGCTAGGGACAAAAGTTTCTGTGTTTGGAACAATTTTTATGTGATAAAATAACATGATTTTTTATATCATATCAATATCATATCATAGAACATTACACACAGCGCCATCTGACCCCAAACTAAGCAGAGCTTGTGCTATGGAAGACAGATAACTGATAGAATACTTAAATAGTTTTTTTTTGTAAATACATACCTACTTATAATACATACAGTACACCCAGACACAGAACAAACATCGATGTTAGTCACACAAATATTAGTCCTGAGTGGGAATCGAACCCACGCCCTTCAGCTCTCGAAGCGGACACACTACCAATGAACCAACAGGGCTGTCAATACATATACAAATACATTACTTACGTGCAAGAATGTGTTTCCTTTTTCGGTAAAAAAAACTTTAAAGAAAGTAAAAAATCTTATTTCTAATTAAATTTTTACATACAATCATTCAAAAAAACCCTTATTTCGGACAGTATTAAAATGTGGTGGTATAATTTTTCCGCGTTCCCGCCAAAAATTTTATAATTGTTTAAATTTTTATTTTTATAATTCGAAACGGCTGGTGACATTAGCGAGCATTGTGTCCACGAGCTGACCAGCAGATGTGCGACGGCTGTATGTTTGTATTCAACTGTACCCTCTCACGGCGCATGCGCGGAACGGACCCGAAGCCACATCTAAATAATTTTAGAAAAAAAAATAGCAACAATTTTAATTACACGCGTTTTATGTACTTGTGTTTTTGAGATTATAGGAAATGTATCGGCTTTTTATTTTTAAGTGTGAAGTCAGTGAGAAGCATTGTTTTTGTTTCGTATCGATCTACGTTTCGAATAGGTACTTATATTATTTTCTTATGTTAATCTGAAACTCAGAAATCCACAACCACACCACAAAAATTATAAATTAGAAAAAGAAACAATAATATTTATTGCAAAAACAAAAAAGAAAAGAAATGCGAGTCTAACTCTTGTATCGAATTGATATAATAACTTTTTTCATTTAGTTAAAATCCGTATCGTTAATGTAACGCAAGCTAGTGCTACTTTTATTATTTCCTAAGACGTAGTGCTAGTACATTCAACACATTCATATTCTGTTAAAAGTTCACTCATAAACATAATTACGGTTCAAAAGATAATAGAAATTAAATGTAGGATAGACGAATATACACAATATAAATTGTAAATAAATAAATAAATAAATAAAATTACTATCTCGATAAAAAAATTGTATCTTATGTGCAATGCTGAAATACATAAACGTTTTGCCAAACATTCTAAAATAAAGATTTGGATATATCAATCAAGTGTGTGTGTAGTGTATTTTTTGAGCTCTATAGGCGAGTATAATATTTTATAACTGAAATGCTACGTGGTCTATAGTAAATTTAATATTACAAATTGTTTGTACAGAAATGTGCTTAGTCTCTAATAAGGTCGAACTATTAAATCCAATATTTACTATTCATAAATAACAAAATTATATTTAATACATTTTCTTTACTGATTTCTTGCAAACCTGTTGAGAAACATGTTTCTTTTCTAATAGGGATATGCAATAGTCCGAAAGAAAGCAATGAGATTTGATGAGCAACTCAGTTCCATTTAACATTCAGTTTCTATTGATCCCTTTACTCTCACATATAAAATGTAAACATAACAAAATATTATTTACTAATAGTACATGTGACCAGCATCCCCTAGTCATGCGCGCACCCTTGTTTCACGCGTTACCCTCTACGCAGTCTTTCCACAATCGTTCATCGCACCACAACCTCTAAATTATACTCAGATATATTGTAAAAGTATCAATATTAACAATAAACAAATAACTATCAAACCAATCAATTGTATAAACGTTGTAAAAACCAAATATCCAAGTTAATCTAGAAAAAAAGATGAGAACAAGTGCTCGTTTCTAATTTTTCTTCATCTAAGATGGATCTCATGCCTGAACATTATAATTTGTCAATTATTTTGAGAACTGAGTGTAGAATAAATATAGTGATTGTATTATAAGAGGTGGTGTTACTCGTCAATAATTATGAAGGGTAAGCTATTATTATTAACTTTGTTACTTATGGATTTAACGTAAATTACTAGCATAGTAGCACTAAATAATCTATTTCACCGTTTTTTCTGAGGCTTTTAGAAAATGATTGTTTGTTATACAAATAATTTATTCAATTCGAATCAAAAATAGTGCCAAATTAATTCATAAGTTGTCTACAATCTATATTATTGCATGTTGGTAGAGGTTAGAGTTTATATAATTGAGTTAAATTTCTTTCAAATTATCACTGTCTATATTTCTATCATGTTCTTAAATTTCGGTTCATACAATTAAATAATTATTGTCTGTTTTTCTGAATTTAAATGAAATCTCACCAATTCCAATGAGAATCGTAGAATTCAAGGTTTAATTTATATTCAGTTGCATTAATGTCGTTCTTATAAGACGATTACTTAGAGCTACAGTATGAGCATCACACACTCCAGCAATTTCCTCTTTTACAACCTTTTTTTGTGTGTAGTATGTGTGAGCCATAGTATTTTATGCCTTAGTTGTTTGTATATTAAATCAAAAAAAAAAATAACGAAATTGGCTATTTCCCAAAATGACATTTAAAAACTAATATATTTGTTAGGTACATACCCTTTAACATTTTGAAAAGATGTGTAGAGTTTATTAATTAGGGCATGATTTAAGTACAAGTAGGTATATATAAAACCCAATTTTTTATTGATTTTTATGATGGGTTTGTTTAAATTAAAACAGATTTTCAAATGTAAAACTTTGAGTTTGCTAAGCTTTGAGTAACAAATTCCAGGGCATCACTAACAAGAGTGACTAAGTATCTTTTAAGTCCTGGGTTCGAGTAGATACCACATCACGCACCTCTGTATTTTCCAAGGGTGAAAGATAACATCAATAGAAAACCTAAATGTCTGTGAGTTCTTAAAAAAAGGGGTTCTAAGATGTAAACACGCAGTTGGCCAGCATGGTGGACCACGGCTTTAGCCTTCTCATAACGAGAAGAAACCACCCAAAAGTGGCACTGTTCATAAAACAAAAACAAGGCAGATCCGGCATTTCAGAACTAACTAAAACCAGACTATTTCCACAGCCAGCTCAACAAACTCCTAGTGCGAATAATAAATGAAATAAGAACTGTAAAGTTGTATTATTAAATTCAAATTGTTATTACGAAGTTTATGCTAGTTAGAAAACAAGAAACAATGGAAAAGTTAAAAAACGTATAGCTATTCCAGCATGAAAACTCGTTTACCATCGTGTATCGTATCTCCATGGTGGATTTATTATTTTTTCAGAATGCAGCGTATGTGCAGCGGCTGCAGCGGCAGCGGCCGCAGCGGCTACTTGGGCCGATCATGGCGACATCAAAGCGCCTACTGCATTTGTGGTCAACGGAGTCGCGGTCGCCGTGCAACCCATCGCCACGCTCAACGGCACACGTAGGGCTGTGTCACCCGTCCGTCTAGCATATAATGGCATTTGTGAGTTTATTTTATGTAAAATAATTTAACGAACCAATCACTAAATGGTAAGAGATAACGCATGCCTATTTAGCTATTGCAGCGGTTAGACCTTTAACTAACAAAAAAAAATGTATTTCCTTTTTCGAGCTTAATAATATAATTTGAGGCATTTGACGATTAGTCTCAGTAGCCCTATAATGGAGAATGTTACTGGGTATGCCAAATCGCATGAAACTTTGTCACAGTAAAGCCTATGTGAATATAAATATACTAGTTTTTGTTTCATGCCAAAATATCAATTAGTTTAGATTTTATAGACATTCAAAAATCCCGTTAATTTGAAATCGCTGCGCGGTGGCGCTGCTTCGGTGTGACGTCACAGGTCATACACCTCTTTCCTCTTTCAAGAATAAATACTATAAGTTATGATTTGAAGCATGTGGAGCAAAAGGTTTTGGCTCGTATTGATACACTAATACTTGTAGGTTTTTATCCTAACTAATATTATAAATGCGAAAGTGAGTTTGTTCGTTTATTTGTTTGTTTATTACGCTATCACGCAAAAAACATTGAACCAATCTTCATGAAATATAGCACTGGTATTGTTAAGAACACGGAGGACATAGGCTAGCTTTCATCCCTGAAATAATACAGTTCCCGAGGGATCGACAGTAACGCGGGCGGAGCCGCGGGCGAAAGCTAGTAGATAAAATAAACAAAGGATGACGTAAAATTTGTTGTGTTTTTATTTACATATTAGGTAGATACGTTTAAACTGATACCAAAGGTTTTGCACCTCTGGTCTTATTTTTCATATAAGTTCCTACATATTTAGGTAGGTACTCTTGCTGGCGGCGGCGGCCGCTCTTTGACTGCACTCGTGCACGCACTGAACGACTACATCTTTAAGTTTTACAACTTTATCCATTTTTGTTTAACTCAAATTTTGCGGAGTGCTTTTAAAAGAGCGCACGTCTCTCCATACAAACTATTGTTAGAAGATAGAAATGTTCTCGCGCGTGAAACGGAAAATGTTCTGTAGGTACTAATAGACGTTCGGTGCGCCCGGGCAGGCCCTGCGTGACCTTGACCTAATTTCAGTCGTTTATTGTTTCGCACCTGTGATGCGACATCTTGAAAGATTATAGTTTTATCGTTTGTTTGTTCTATGTAACTGAACCATCATTTCTTGGAATCACGAGCCACCACTGATACCTACTTATACCAACCAAATACAAACTAGATAGGTATAAGAGATACTAACCTACTGCAAACTACATACATACCTACCATCTAATAAAAAATATACTTGTATACATAACAGATTGTCATGAACTTACGTCAAAATGATCTTCACAACAATATACTTTGCTTTTATCTCCAAATGGATCCAACCTCTTCATAGCTTTTATCTATTTCTTACGTATTTTAGTATCCATTGGAACCAAAAAAAATAACTTTTCCGGTGCATTGGTGGTAGTGCTTTACATTTTGGCACAACACATGATTTTCTTGTATTTAAATTCGACATTTTCGAATAATATTTGCGTTATTTCGTAGTGAAACGTACCGGAGCGCGCGACGTACTGCGTGAGTGTATGACTTGTGACGTCAGCGCACCGAGCGCCGGCCGGCCGACACTCGCGCCGTTTAAAATTCAATATCTCGGGAACTAAGTGACATATCGAAATAATTTTTACACGCGTTTTTTTTATTTCATATGGACTATAAGAAAAGTTAAAAATCGAAACTAGTGAACATTCTTCATTACGCTAGCTCAGATACCCGGAACACAGTAATGTCTACTACATATACTTAACTATTGCTTACTGGTAGAATACTTTATACAGCGTTGATATCTAGACGACTAGTAAACTAATTGCTTTGTTGCTCATCGTTTCTTAATAGGGTTATGCGAAACGATACGAAGCCGGAAGAAGGATTGTATTATAGTTTAGGATTGTCTACAGCGAAACGCAGAACTTTGAGTAACAAAACAAAGTCCAGGGTATCGCTGCTTTGATGCTCATTACTTTGAAATATGGTTAATCTCAACAGCCTAGTAATTTCGTTAGCTGCAGTACCCCTGAAATCGGAACACAGTACCTACTGCATGGCGGTACCTGGTAGGTACTGCGGTATCTACCTAGACAACCTCCTGCTAAGGAGATCTACCACCAAGTAAATTCAAGAAGACATTCCGATTGCCTTTCAGTCATGAGTGAATCAGATTGATTAGGTTGTATCTAATGGGGAACACCCACTCAGGCAGCAAACTCTATTGTTTAGCAGTTCGTACGATGAAGGTGGAGTGAAACCGTTTAGTATACCTAGAAATAGAGAGATACAGAACAGATTCCAACTAGAATCCATTCTGTTTATGTATGCATGCTTGTTTGTTACTTCTCCACGCTGTAACGGGAGCTGTTGTAACGGATTTAGATTTCCTTTAGAATGCTGATAGCTTTAACATATAGTCTGCATTTTGTACTGGATATTGCTGGTGAAACCACGCCACGTACCTAGTTAACCAAATATTTCTTTAGTTTTACAATATGTCGTATTTAAATAGCACCATAATCAACATTTATACATAAATTGGTTGAATAAATAATTAAATATCGTAGGACATTACACACAGCGCCATCTGACCCCGAACTAAGCAAAGCTTGTACTATGGGAATCTGATAAGTACCTAATAGAATAGGTACTTAAATACTTTTTTTTGTATATATACATCTCTTTGATATTCCTATAATAGGTTAGTAGACATTTTTCAAAGAAAGCTTGTACTGATGATTCAAGGATCCAGCAAATCTTTCGCCGGTCGTTACTTTATCTGTATGTCATAGCCGCTTTTGTGGCGGCCTCTACTACTAAGTATTACTACTTGCCAATATGTAAGTGATATTTTTTAAACAGTTCCACTCAAATGGATATCGGTTCTTTTGGCTGTGGCTACCACACCACTTGCCTCTTCTTCACAGTCATTACCGTTTTTAAAGAAAAAAAAACATTTTCACGGAGTCGTCACGTAGATGTTTTTACTTGTTTATTCATTTTTTTTTTGTAATAGGTATATGTACCTACTAGTCACTCCTCGTGGTTTCCAGGTTATAAAACAGCTTATGTTATACTCTACATAATATGCTGATTGCTGTTGTTAGAAACCGCGAGGAGTGACTAGTATCTATATAATTTAAAAAAACTGTTTACAAATAACTATGTTAATAAAATAAATATCCTAGGATATTTCACACAGCGCCATCTAGCCCCAAACTAAGCAAAGCTTGTTTGATATCAGTCACAAAACTAATGCACTTTTTTTAACTTTTTTTTTGTAAATATATGATAATAATACACACAGAACACAAACATTCATGCTCGTCACACAAATGTTTGTCGTGAGTGGGAATCGAACCCACGCTTTACAGCTCTTGAAGCGCTCTTCATGCATACAAACATATTATAAACTTTTGCATATATAGATTTTTTTACTTTTTATTTATTAGCACACTATTACATATTCATTATAACATCAAATTACATATTGTATACTAAAGTTAAATGCGTTGATTTTTAGGATTCTGTACCAAAAGGGTAAAACGGGACCCTATTACTAAGACTCCGCTGTCCGTCTGTCACCAGGCTGTATCTCATGAACCGTAATAGTTAGACAGTTGAAATTTTCACAGATGTATTTCTGTTGCCACTATAACTACAAACACTAAAAAACGGAATAAAATAAATATTTAAGGAGGCTCCCATACAACAAACGTGATTTTTTTGCCGTTTTTATAGATAATAGTACGGAACCCTTCGTGCGCGAGTCCGACTTGCACTTGGCCGGTTCTTAAGGAAGCACAACATGCAATTCTTAAATTTAAAATTACTAAACAATTAAACAAAAATCAAAATAAAGTAGTAGTGTGATTATTTATATATACATAGTCGTATTATATAGATACATTCTTGTATTTTAGATGTATCGATTAGTAATTTATACTGAGATTACTTAGGATGCATATATATATTATTATTGAAATGTATGTTTATCCTATGTTATAGTTATGTGATCGCCTATATTTCCTCGTTATTGAAACACCACGTTTTTTCTTTCTTCCCGTCCTACGCTTGCCTGGAAGAAATCGCTTTTAACGATAAAGTCGCTAGCTGTTGCATTTATTTCTTCATTTTGTTTTTGTACATCATGATTAATCGTCATATTTAGTCTATCATAGTCTACCGCTAAACATAATATGTAGGTCTCTCCCAAGATATGCCACTCCGCCCAAACTTCGGCTTCTTGTTTCCAACCACCGCCTGTCCTACATAGTCGGTATATTGTCACTCCACCAAATCTCAAATAGTTCGTCCGATAAACGTAGCTAGTTTCAGGGGGTTGGCTGAGGTAACTTTCCAGTTCAGCTTAGCAATTTTACTTGATGTACGAGAACATACTCGTTTTCTGAGTAAAGACACGCACTGACATAAATAAAATTGACCAATTTCACTCCGCAAATGTACCATAAAGAAACTGAGATATTGAGGTACGTAAAGGATACAGATCACTAACGGTAACTCTTACACTGTTCAGAAGGAGGACGATGACATCTGTTGACGATGATGAGAACACTGACATTTGAACTAGAAATGACGAACAGCAAGTCGCCGAATCTGGTTTAAATTGTTTTTACGTATTCCCGGAGCAATTAGTCAAGTTTTGTTAGTAAGAAAAAAATTGAATAATATTCAAAGATTTTTTTTCAAATAAGTCTAAGTAGGTTGGTTAAATACATATAAAGCCAAATATTGTGGAGACAGTCTGACACACACAATATATAAGTAGATAGGTACCTACAGAATTTTTTAAAGTATATTTTTACAAGTACCTACCTACCTAAACTATATTTTTTTACTTCCTTAATGAGCAATTATGACTATAGTTACGTCCTTTTAAACGAACGCTAGTAACAAGTGGGTTAACATTTCTTTCTCAAGATTTGTTCTAAAATTAAAAAAGTATTTTTTATAGTATTTATTTAAAATTTGGTATGTATTTACTATCATCGTTACAATGTCGTACCTACATAGTACATACCTACTATACGGATATCGTATCCTGCGAGCGAGCTACGCCGCCTACGTAAGATATTGATTTTCTCCAAGTTTGTTAGGTATTTGCTGAAGTAACAAATCTATAAATACCTACTGGCGTATCTTAGGGCTGAAAAGGCACCACCCCTCGTAGGTATACGCCTATTGACAACACAACAATACATTTTACAAAGGGGTCCCAAACTCCATAGATTAGGCAAGCTCACCATTCTAAGCACGTGTAAATTTATTTGGCTTTCATAGTACTAGACGTTTTTGATAGATGGCGTTGATTATTTGTAGTCCCGCCATCTATACTCGAAGTCGCACACTAGCATACAATTTGGGTTGTCAAATATTTAAGGTTACTTGTACCGCATATGTAAAAAGTTTTAATCATAGGATAGGGTATACATTTTACAACCCGAAACTTCTGCTAGATGACGCTACAACTACCTAAGGTTTTAATACGGAGTTCGTTCTCAATGATAATCGTGAAAAATAAACTACTGGAATAAACTTTACTATTACCTACCTACTATACATTTGGGTTGAGACCTTCATTCAAAATATTCTTATGCTTCACTTTACAAGCGTGTTTGTTTGTGAATTAATAATGCCTAAGAACTCTACCATAATCTACATACATATAGATTATGGTTTTTTTTATGGTTGACAGGCTAGGTGTTAGACCATAGCTCACCTGATGTTAAGTGAAGGTGTGGTCGAAGATAGATAGAGAGTAGAGTTAGAGTTAAGGTAGAGTTCTTACCTAGAAATTGTCAATTTTTAAATGCATTGCGGCCTGCGTTATGGGCTCCTTTGTACCGGTTACAGTTTGGGGTGGGTTATATTATATATTATTATAAAAATATTTTCAACATTTTTTTTCTTTATGTAGGTAATGTTTTTGACAATTGATGTGTATTTGAAATGGAGGTAATTTTATTAATGCATAGATTAAACAAAATTATACTGTAAAAGTAGTTGCCATTTTTAAAATAACTGTAATTATACCTTAATATGTAATTATAATTAACTAATTTTTTTCATCAAATTTGACTCGTATAAGTACACAAAAATGAAAAAAAATCTTTGCTTTAGTTTTTAAGAATTTGCAGAACCCAACCACCAGTGTGACACGACAAGTACTTGACATATTTTTGTAACATTGAATTGATTCATCTACTCGTTCTTCTAGTAAATAAGTAACAATTTTAACGGAAATTCCAAACAGTTGATAACATCTTGTCCGAGAATGTGGCCTATAATAAATTCTTATACAAGTTTGATCACACGTCTATGAAGGGTCCGACAATGAACGTGATCAGTAGGTGTAATTTGCATTTGCTACTTGTACAATTGAAATAAATAGATAAAAAGCTTCAAGGTACGGAGATCGGAGAAAGCGAATATAATCATACATATTTCATTATTGTCAAAACTCGTCCTTGTGAAGCGACTATTGTCGAGTATTTTTAGGTGCATAATCAGTATACGTATTCGTAGATGCAGAGTTTCTAAAACTGTTGCTCGCGTTATTTAATATCAACTGAAAAGACTAACACACGACCATATTACCTTACTTTTGACGTAAATACGTCTTTAAATTCGCTTTCATAGTGGCAATTCAGAATGATAATATAAAAGGATACAGTTTGGTGTTGCAGTTACATATCTACTCGTGTCATCCACATACATCCAAAATTTTATTACATCACTCGGTAGCTAAGGGATCAAATAATTTGTTACGTTGAAACATAGAAATGTCAAGGTAGTCATAGTGTTTAAAAATGTACTTACGTGTATTCACGAACATAGCCACACCGATTTTTATAACGGTGTTTGATTAAATTTTTCGAAGGATACAAATGTACTTATGCAGGTATATTTTATTTCTATAATTCGTAAAGTTTCAATAGCAGTATGGTCAACATTTTCAAACGAGAGTTTGTACTATTAGGAAATAAAAATCGAACGTCTCAAAGTAATGAGCGCAAAAGAAGCGATGCCTTGGATTTTGTTTTGTTACTTTAGGTACCACTGTAATAGCTATAAATGTTCTAATAATGTGGAAAATTATGTTTATAAAATGAATAGATTAGAAATTATAAAGTTATCGCTTATATGTATAAGCGATATTGACAAGATATAAGTACAAGTCATATACTGTACCTACTCTACACACAATTTATTATTATTTTAACCTACCTTGTTCCAGCGCTGGGCAAACGCTTCTCTCTTTTTCCTCTTTCGATACTTTTCTGTTGGCTACTATCGTGGGAAATTATTTGTCATGAGCATGAAGTTTAATTTTCCACCTCTTTCTAGGCATGCCTGGTGGCCGTTTAACGTCCAGGACCCTGTGATATATACGTATAGTCGTATATGTACCTATATATAACTTAAGGACATATATGCTCCTATATATGTACATATTTAACAATTTTAAGTAAGTCCTCACTCATAAGTTTGGCAGATCATTTTTTTTTTTTTTATGCTAAGACTAAAATGACATAAACAACGAAATTTTAAGGATCATGCCACAGAAGTTAGTAAGTTGCTATCAATAATGATATAAGTAGTTTTTCGATTTTAGTGGCGGCAATTTTACACTTTTAACAGTTTGGAAACCAGTGGGTAAAATTGTAACAATAGTCGCGGAGACTGTGAAGATAAAATGTTCCTTTGAAGGGGGCCGTGTCATGTCATGTCGGGTGTAAGTGTAACACTTTCTTATTGCTTGGAAAATGACGGGATTGTCCGCTCACAGACTATAAAACTGTTTCAAAATTGAGCGATTACCATAGTTCATGATTAACTACTTACTTTTACATATTTTTCTCGAACAGATTTTTTATAATGAAATCATTTTTTATTTATTTCCATTCAGATAGGAATCCTTAGTAAAATATGAGTCATTACTAGGAATTGGCGGTATTTTCGAATGTAATGACACAGTGCCTGATGATTCATGACGAGTTTTTGATAAACGGGTTCAAGTTCTTCGGCTTTTGATACTATGATGCCTACTCGTACCTGATATACCAAAACAAATTTATCTGTTTTCTGAGAAGTCTAAGCATAAGCAGTCAACAATCCTACACAAGCTTCCATTAACAAAATTCTTAGCGTCTACCTATTTGGTAAAGTGTAGATACCAGAACATCTGACATATTATGTCTGATCCTTATTGACACACCTTTCCTTTTATTAATAAAAAAATTACAGTAGATATTTTTAGTGCAAAATCAAAATCAAAATGTGTTTATTTGCTAAGTACAGGTGTCAAAATGTTGGTACATGAATAAAACGTCGCTTAAACCATACTTAACCTAGTATTGGGTGTGCAAAAATTATTTTTTTTATTTTTTATTTAAAAATTAAATTAAAGTAAAAGTAATGAGGCAAACGTGACGCTCTCGCGATTGTAAGTGACGTCTACACATAATTAATTATGTGACTATTAGAGGATATCTAGACTATTGAGTAACAAAACAAAATTCAAAGACATCGCTCCTTTAGCGTTTTTTACGTTGAGATATTCGATGGTGAGTCTCATTTAGCAATATAATTTTGCTAGCTGCAAAACCATTTAATGTTCATGGTGCAAAGCGGCTTAGCGACAAAATAACCGATACTACGGTGATACCTACTTAGACGAACTCTTGCTGAGAAGATCTACTATCATGTAAAAGTATTAATGACAAGTACGCAATACTCTTCTAGTAGTAGCACAATGCCTACCTGTCCATGACTATTGCAGCGGTGCCCAAAACTTTGAGTAACAAAATAAAGTCTAGGGTCCATTGCTACTGTACCGCTTATTACTTTAAGATATTTGTGATGGTTTGAATATAGAGATAGATCTTGACTTTGCCGTTGTTGGGTTCAAATGACTGAGTAATTCATGTATCATACAAATTTTTCTATATTAACCAACATTATTAACTTGTCATTTACACTGTGGTGGATTTTCATACATTTGCTTAACTATGGAAAAAATTACCTTAGTGAAACATCATAGAACAGTTAAAACTTATTAAAATATGTGTATACTTTTAATTATTGCTGGATCGCGACACTTGCGCTCTTGACGGAAACTTGGTATTCCAGTCAAAGTTCGTTCGAGGCATCTTTGCGACCTAAATATTTTGATGGAACTTGTTATTTTTAGGTGATATTATGATCCATAGATATATAGAAACTTTTTACTGTGCACACCAGAAATAGGAAAATGTACAGAAACACAACTTATGAGCTAGTGCCACAATAATTCTTTTTTATCAAACCCTCATGGTTTTCGATGTGTATAGATAGATACTATTTCAAAATTGTACGTCACCGTTAAAACTAACAATAACAATTTAAAATAGTCACGTTATGTATCGTTATTATCTATTTCTGTTCCTAGTAGAAACATACTCGGACGTTCATCTATGCTGACATTTGACACAGATAGCATTGTGAAACCAGAACAGTCGTAAAAACATCTAATAACTGCCCAATATTTTCATATTGACTTCATTTAGTTATATTCATAGGGCATATCTCAAAAATGTTATTAATTTGTAACCGTTCAAACGACACTCAACCAGAGAAAGGCTCTTATTATGGATTCAAACTTGTATTAAGAGTATTTGTTAAATGTGCTATCTGGAGTGAACATTTATTAATTATTATTTCTCATTGCTAAAATGGTGACTGATATGAATTTATGGAAATGTCGTATGACGGAAACAAAAATATGGTTATTTTTGATAAAATATTTTCTTTACTATTTCTTTGATTTTGTAGATATGAAATCAACTGAGGAAACTAAACATTTGTTCATTACTATTTATGTAAAGAAGCTTTAACAGCTAGAGAGCAGAATGTTTCTTGGATGGTGCTGTAGAAACAATACCGCCGAATGAAGCAAAGTAGAGAAACAACTCTAGCTTGGTTAACATAAAAAACAAAAGTTTGTTAAAAGTCTGACATCCCTAGTGGATCCGTCGGCGTCGGTCCTACGCGGCTCCTATTGAGAAATGTTTTTTGTGAGGATGGCTGGTAAGCCGGGTGTAGGGCAGGCGCAGCGAAGCCGAGGCGGCGAACGCAAGCGTCTCGTGTGGTGCTCGGTAGGTAGCCGGTGCCGTTCACCCTGCAACGCGCCCGCTTCTATTGGAAGTGGCGAGGAACGAGCACGTTGCGCGCTAACAAGTGACACATTTAAGGCTTGGGCTGGGGTAAAGCGACCGGCGCTTTCGGGCGGTGCACACGTACCGTTAGCTTCTTTAATCTCTATTTTAAAAACTACTTACGTGACGATATCCGGGAAGGGACCGACCGCATCGCGGCGGCCGGCGTCGACTCCACTGTCACTCATTTTCAATGCAGTCGACCTGCGTACGCGTCGTTGATCGCCGTGCGCGCACGCGCCTCCGCTCGCATGCATTCACACTATTTTGATCATCAAAAAGTTTTGTATACGAGTGAAAATTCGGTTTTTTTATCACAAAATTAAGTGCCTTTTGCTTGGATGAAGGATGGACGCAATGAATAGATGATACCAGTGGTGCCAGATACACAGACCGAGTTACCATGAGCGGGAGGGAAGGCGGAAATGCAGTTCCCTCTTCGAGTGAGTACCGTCTTACTATTTTTCTGGTAGGCCGTTTTATTAATTATCTTATTTTTAAACCAGGAATGGCGCAATCGTACTAGAGTATTGTAGAAGTGGTCCATGCAGTGTATGTGAACACAAGCCTTATCGGGCGGATGCGTAGCGCAGGCGTAGGGCCCGGGAAGGCAATCATAAACACTTGTTTATAACATCAATGAAATTATTTAAATTGAGGTTAATAGAGTCTCGTTTCACTAATGTCGCACATATGTGTGCCATGTTTACTGGCTATGACGCTGATCAACAACAAGATAATAATGTATCCACTAATTAAAAATAGATACATACAACTTCCTAATTAGAGTAGGGAATGTCTTGTAAGCCATTGCGTCATCTCTCTCTGTACTTTATATGATTTGCTATTGTATTTTGCTTTGTTTTGTTCATTAGATAAGTATTGGTTGTGGTACATATAATTTGATTTTGTAGGCGCCGCAAACCAGAATGCTAAAATTGCCGCTAATAAAAGAAATACGAAACATGTTAGCGAGTGACGCTGTTTAACTACTAGAAGTCCTTGTACAACTAGGGCCTCTAGTACCATTGAATTAAAAACATGTGACGTGAACATTTTATCAAACAGGGTCTACGCATCGGCCAGTTAATTGTTTACTATTCCTACGATACCGTTTTAGTTGGTCGCATGCGTGGTGGTTGCGTGCATCGCACTGCGTCCTGACACGAGCTATTCTACACCTTAAACACTTTAGTCTTAAGACTTAAACTACAACAATTAACCCTCTTCTATTTTTTTATTTGTGTGAGTGATAAAACCATGAATGTGAGGCAGCGGACTGCATTTCCAAAGGACTTCATTCCCCACGATGTGTTTTTGTCATCGACATACCGATGCCGTTGAAATGACGACTGTCGATGCTTTAATGACGATTATGGAATGTTTTTAATCTATCGAGAATCTTGCGCAACGATAGTATAAATAAACAAGTGACATAACACAATAAATAAATAAAAGTACAACGTGGGAACGAGAGCGACGTTAAACTGGAAACTAGGCAGACGTCATGTACCTGAACCTGCCGTACAGGCTCTACATGAAAACAACATGAAAGCGATGCGCACAACCACAAATATTTACCGTGAGAGCGCGCTGTTTCAAAAAGGAATTATCATTGAAGAACTATTCGGAATTTTTAGAAAGTCGATGTTAAGTAACGCGACGTCCCTACGGTAGGGCCCGAGTTCGTAACCAGTCAATTAAATCTGAATAGTGGTACGATAGGGCGTCTCTTTCACTCTTGCCGCGATCCTGAAGATCTAGCGCCACTTGACGATGATTCACGTTCGAATGCCATGCCTACGATTGATAACAGCAAAAACTAGTGAATGGCACAACGTTTTAGGTCATTTCATTTGCTTGCTGGACATGTGTTAAGCGATCACGATAGTATGCTGTTAGTTGCTTTCATGTGTTGTGGTTGTGCGATCACTTCTATCTAATAATATAATGGGCGATGACTTGAATAAGTAACCACTTGTAGTAGGTCCTGGTTGATGCCGCTAAACCTCTTAAAATTCACATTGAAACAAAACACACTTGTATTCGTCATAGGTTGTTATGACGGAATTCATACCATCTAACAAAATGCGTAGTAAGTAGTAAAACTAATGCGCATTTTGTCTTAACTTAAGCAGAAAACCAGTACACAATTTGGTACCCCGGTATTGATTTAAATGCACATCTTTTCATTAAATCAGATATGTAAAACATACAAATAACACTTTAAACTTCAATTATTGTTAACATAGGTACCTACAATATTTATCAGATGCTCAATACCTAACATCTGTAGAAACACTTCCTTAAAAATTGCCTATTTTACTACAAAAATTGATCGTCAAATTTTTTAATCTGAGTAGAGCGAGTGTTTTTCTCGGTAATAAATACATGTAAACAAAAGACGCAAAAATGATGAAAATATTGCCTAAATTGTCTAAATTGTTTCTACAAGTCACGATGAGAATTATTTATACTTAAATAGCACACATCTAGTAGGTATAGGTACATTTGCACAATGTACTGTAACCCCCCCCTTTACATATTTTTACTTATTTTTTTATTTATTTAAATATATTTAAAATGTTTATATTTATTATAAGATTAAAAGTCTACAATATTAAGGTAAAATGGTAATATGTTGGTTTAATGGTTTACTGGTTAACCGCTTATAATCTAAATCCCTATTTTGGCCATGTGATCGTCTAAGGAGGACTCTACTTTGCAACCGTAATAAAACCCAAGACAGGTTTGAGATGAATCCCTATAATGCCTAAAATATCTAGACCCTACTTCTAAACCTAGACCTATTACTGAAGTTAGCTTCCTTAGCATATTGAAAGATACCTACTACATTATTAAACTCAGATATAAACAGTCAGTCTTGTCACATACAAAGAGTTAGAGGTAAATGCAAGTAATGTACTCTTCGGGATATAAATATTAACATGAATTTAAGTATTATGTTAGCATTGAACTATTTGTGGTTGATTCTAGAGTTCAATCTTAGTACTGTATATAATTTATTATAATGAATTTAGGTATTACATTAGCATTGAGCTGTTTGTGGTTAATTCAATAGCTCAGTCTTAGTATTGTATTTGATTTAAAAGAAAGGATTTTAGTACATATTATATTAGCATTGAACTAGATGTGGTTAATTCAATAGCTCAGTCTTAGTATTGTATTTGATTTAAAAGAAAGGTTTTTAGTACATATTATATTAGCATAGGACTAGTTGTGGTTAATTCAAGAGCCCCGCCCCGCTCTTGAAAATCTGCCTCGGCATCCTGACTGGACAGCAGTCTTCCACATTTTCTTTTATATGGGTACTTGTGTCTTGCACATAATTAAATTACATTCTAGTAACTTGTATGTATAGATGTCAGTCGTTAAGATTCATAAATAGCAATCAAGGGACTGAGAGGACATTATCTTTTGGCAAAGTCTGTCTGTCATTATAAATTATATATAAATGACTCTACTTGGTCTGTAGGTATGTATGCAGTAGTTATAACTACAATGTTCTTATGATTCTTTTGGCATCGGAATTCTTTGAGCTTTTAGTTAGGAAAGTATTTAAATAAATACTAAAGTTATGAGAACCAGGGTTTTATCATTAACCTGGAAAGTCATTAGTTCAATCTTTGTTGAATAGTAATAGCCTCAATGCTTCTGGCTTGTATACTAAGAATCATGGTTTTAAGGTAGTACTCTTAATAATGTCAGTTTCTCCCCTGATTAGATAAGAGAAAACCAACTGGCACGGCTTCGCTTGGCCAACAAGAGAGCTAACCACAACACAAGCTTCCCGTAATTTGCCAAATGCAAGTCGATCTGACTTCTAGGTTATACAAAATTCAACAAGATTCAATTGATGACTTTATATTGATATTCTAATAGCCGGAACACTCCAACAAGAATTAAGTGATTTACTCCGTAGTTAACCTGAAATAAAAACCCTACTTGTCCCTGAATCCCGCCGATTGATACATTCGCATTCTGTAGAACATATTAGATCGACGTGATATCCCTATGTCCTACCTAGTAATTAAATAAACCTACACTTAAAGACGGGCCCTAAACTGTCTAGAGATACAATCAGAAGCCCAACAAAAGACTCGCGGGTCTTATTTTTGTGATTTTATCCCGTTCCCAAACCTAATACGGGGTATTATCCAGATGCTCGGTATCCAGACGTGCAAATACCCTTCTAACTATGTTACTCTATTACCTAGCGGGGGTCAGCCCGAAAAGCACTAAGACTCTAACCAGCCCTACGGGACGACTTTCGCATGGCCGAAGCCTAGACCGAATCTATAACACAAGAGACAGTCATGGGAAGGTCAAGTACATCCAACCTAACGTAAGACAGTTTGCATGAAGCTTGGCCCACGTAATGATACCATCAAAGAACGACGCCACCAAGTTCGCAATCCAGGAACTTGTCCCAGGGAACTACGGACTATATCAAGCACAGGCCAAACCACAACCAAACCGGTGACTTCGATGCTCCTATTTCTAGGCAAAAGCACCGCTCGGTTAGTCACAATAAACCCGAGCCTAACGGGGAGGAATAAGCTGCCAATATTATGTTGGTACTAAGAAGGGAAGCTTCAAAGGTTCGAATTAACAGCTTTGCACACTTCGTGCGTTAACAGACTGGCCAATTATAACACAAATCGATGTAGATCGAATTATCACATAACATGAATTTACATTCCATTCCTTATGGGAACAGAATTCACTCAAAAACCCAATCTCGGTAAATATCGCAATCTAACGTGAAATAGATACCAATTCATGAGCTGAGGCACAAGTAATTCACATGTTTGTTTTATTAATTAACCTTATTTAGGTACAAACAGTATTTGAGCAGAGATTCACCATTAATTTTACTGAATTGGACAGCCGTTAAAAGAATTCGACAGGAGAAACGTACAAGACCGAATATCAATCCTGAATCCTCGCGCGACGCTTCGCGGCTTCTATATATACTCCTCTTTGATGCAAACTTACACCTCGATGGCCCCCAAGCATGCGAAGCCGCTCAAGCAGCCCAACGTGTCCGAGAGAGCGATCCTATCCGTGTGACTCCACACATCTAAACCCTATCAATGTGTGATTTTTCCCTTTGTGCCGCGCCGCTCTAAACTCATAAATTAAACATGCGATAGGTAACTACTAGTGTCGCCATGATACTCCATTCTATCAATATTTTTGTTTAATATTTTTAGTATTTAAAATACAACCCAGATTTGTTTAAAATAATATATAAACTACACAACATTTAATTATACTCCCCAATTATTACGAGTTTTGATTAAGTAAATCCCCAATAAACATTTGCTGATCAGCCATATATAATTTCTAATAATTGTAGCTGCACCGTTATATTAAACCTAGTTGCATCCCGCATTGTTAACTCCAATCCCCTACTTAATGCAAGTCCAAGTATTTTCTACTCCGAATAAACATCACTTGTGACAATGACCTATGTCATTTAGTTATGAAAATATTGGAAGGCAAGCTACACAACTATATTGTAACCTCTAACCATTCTAATTATGTTTATGAAGTAAGTGAGACAAACCCCGTTTCAACATGCCCTCTCATTTACTAGAATCCCTAACCTAGGTATAGTATAGCTAACAATCATTTACATTATATTTTTGGCATTATAGATTGTTAGGTAAGATTATAAGATAGTTATCTACAATGTACAATAGTTCAATACAATAGTTATATAACTATTTCTTCTATCACATAGCTGTAACAGTTTATAATTTGGATATTATATATTTTACTAAAATATCTAATACAAGTATTGTTTTTACTAAGGTAATTATTTAATTCGATTAAATATTCGGTACTTCAATGATATATCAACATAATATTGAAAAAGGCACATCCCTATTTAAAATAAATCACGCCATCTATTGGCATCCCCACTCAATCTACCTAGGACGTGCAGATCTTTTCTATGTCATAACTAATTTTAATGTAAAGATATAATTAAACTAACAACAGAACACATGGGTTTTACATCAGTGCTGAATTTACATAGTGTCTGTCCCTCATTTAGACATAATTAATTACTAACCATTCTTCCGTGACTTATTGGCTTAAATTATTTGAAATAGCGTCATCTATTGCGTTTGGGTACTAACTTTATTGATTTTCACATGGTCACTTAACTTTGTAGTTCGCTACCTCACCGTTATCTAACGTAGCGCTTTTGTACCAAATCCGTATGTAAATGAAAATTAACTTATCTTAAATTTAATTAGAATCATACATTAATTTTAAATGAGTAAATGTATTAAACCCTCATTTTATTTGTTATTATAATATTTATAAATGTTAACGGTTATCTGGACCGTTACAGCAACCCCCAAAATTTACGAAGATATTAATTTTTATATCGTAGAAAATTTTCCTAAATAAATTATTTTGAATAAATGAGATAAACCACTATTGTAATGGGTATTACAATAATTGTAAATGTTAACGGTTATCTGGACCGTTACAGCAACCCCCAAAATTTACGAAGATATTAATTTTTATATCGTAGAAAATTTTCCTAAATAAATTATTTTGAATAAATGAGATAAACCACTATTGTAATGAGTATTACAATAATTGTAAATGTTAACGGTTATCTGGACCGTTACAGCAACCCCCAAAATTTACGAAGATATTAATTTTATATCGCAGGAAATTTTCCCCAAAAAAAATTAATTTTAATTTACAAATATTTATAATAAACATCAACCTAAATCTGGAAAGGAAATTCATGTAAAGGTGCAAGTTAAATTTGTCAGTACTCGAGTTCCAACAATAATTATGTGTCAGCTAATGTATGTGTATTTTCCCTAACACAATATGATTAAGTTGTGTTTTTAAACCAACATGAATGCAATCGTCATAAAACTTCCATCTCCAAGCTTGATAATATATCAACAATAAAGAAAAATTCTCCCTTCCACAGAACCCCCTAAAACTGAGAAAGATTTGGGTTGTGAGTCCAAACAGCGCTAGCCACAGACGAATAGACCACTCCTCAACAAACCTACTTTCCGTTTATCAGGAGTTGCCCATACATCCCCTCCAGATTTAGCAGATCCCTTAAGCAAAATGGATTAAATTCCGTATAGCGTCAATATCCCACCAAGAGATGTTAGTAGAACTCAGATTACTTTCCTTTGGAGAATGTGCAGTGTACCAGATCAGATTTTCATACTTTGTAGAGTACAAGACCTTTATAAAATCAACGTCTGTTGATGAAATGCCAGCTGGCCTAACCTAACACCAAACCTCCTTTATAAAGGTCAACTTGAGTAAGTGTTTTGTCAAACCCCAAATTCTGACAAACGACTCCCATTCCGACAGTGTTATTAAACTGCTTCATTCTATCTATCAATATAAAGATGTACATATATAATCATATATAGAATATATATTTCAATATTATACGTATAGTTTCGATTCCCACCGAACAATCTATCTATCTATGTATATTCCCAACTGTAACCCCTCGCCCCAATGATCCAATAGAATAACACCATCTAAGGTCCAAGAGTCTATAAAATTTTGCACCATTACTGAAAAAAATTAAATAATAAATAACAAAAACTTCTTTAAATTAAACAAATAAAACTACCACCGCATTACCTTTATTTTCATTTATTTTTTAAATAATTTAATACCTTTAAAATCAAAACCAATACCTGTGTAGACTTTTACCGAATACCAATTACCAAGTCATGTAGGGATAGTAATATTTGCGTATAACACAATAAGCACAAAATTCGTTTTTTAGCAATGCTTTATTAGTTTTTTTTTTTATCAAACCAATAAAAGAAAAACATTTTTCCATAAATATAATTTTATTTTTTATAATCAATAGGTACATTTCTTACTTCACATTAAAATATTTATTTATAATTGATAAGTAATTAAACTGCACATCATACTTTATTTATCTTATTATAAGTAGGTAATTATAATAATAACCATCATTAATTAATTTAACGCAATGCTCCCAAATTCAGCATAAGCTCGCTTATCTCTTAATCATTATTATTTCAGACGTAAGACATCCACTGTTGAACATAGGCCTTACCCCACATATTCTTTATTTATAAATTTGCACCACGTCATAAAACGTTCCTGAACTAAATTCCACCTCCATACTAGCTCAATCTAACAAATTTCTTATTAGAAATCCGTGAGAATTACGATGCCCTTACTCTCCAATTCTATTGTTTACTAACAATTCCTACTTAACATCAGTTAACTAAAAGAATTTATTTAGTTTGCGAATTTACACAAATATTTACGTCGATGTTGTTAAAATAAAGTATTACGTTAAATTCATGTAGTAAGTTGTTATGAGGCAACCCCCCATTCTTGCTTTCTTGAATCGCGGGAACTACAAATAATAATTATAAGAAATTCTCCCCGAGCCTTAGTAAATTCAATTCTTCCATGAGTTGAAGAGTTGAAATAATAATTTCAAATTTCCCGCCTTTATTAGTCAATGTAATACTTTTTAACATTCCCGCTAAATGTCCGTTTAAAACAATAGATTTTAATTTTCGCATTTTGACTATGTTAAGTTTGCAACTACGTATGTGTAACTTGTACCAATAAAAATATGTGGAAATACTAAATCGCTAGCCGAGGGATCTAAAATTATTGTAATTTCCGTAATTCAAACCCTGTAATTACTTTTGTTGCTCATAACGCCATCTATAGACTCCTTTGCGAATCATTTACTCTACTTCCATTGGTTTTATTGATCCCGGTTCGACTTCACTTCTCAATTCAATAAATTCCGCTACTGGACGCTAGAGGGCGTAGATTTTGCAGGTTGTTTTTTTTTTTTTTTTTTTTTCATTTTTAGTCTATGTCTAGCCGCGCTATAAGAACACAATTCGCTTCCTATTTTGATTACGTACAAATTATACATTTGATGACTTTCCTTCCGAAGAATACTACATTTTCCTGAAATCAAATATAAAATTTACACAAACATATTTATACAGTCATTATTAACATTATGTCTAAAGAACATTATGAGTATGACAATTTTACTAAACGAGAACTATCATAAGTGCTAATATTATTTTTTGAGGTCTTGACTGTGACTATGTGACTTATTATGACAGATTTATTTCTGTGACTTTGAACAGCGACCAAAGCTTATCGAGTTAACATCGCTCTATAAATATTAAACTACTTGACTTTGGCAAATGTCGACCGTACGATGCTATATTAAGAAAGTTTTGAATGAAATGTCAAACATTTCTTTTTTAACTTTTTTTTTTTTCCTCAATAGATATGTTGATTTCTAATGTGATTACATTTCTTAATCGATGCAATAGTAAAGTTGTTCCTTGTAATTCCTGTATGTAATTAGTCGCAATTAATTAAATTGTATTTCGATATTCTCTCCTTTGCCAATTTCACTAGGATAGGTCGTGTTATCTAAATGAGAGAAATTACAAACATACAAACAATGAAGCATTGTTTTCCGAATTATGTTGAGACCAGATTTAATTTTTTAATTTTATTTTTCAAGTGTGTTTCAAAATTTTAACTATGATACAGTCATTTAAAGTAACCACTAAATTTGTCTATTTCCTTTACATACCTATCAGATAGCGTTAGCATTTTAAAATAAAAATACTTACGTATACTTACAGATTTTGGTTCGAAATTAAAGTTGTTATGGCGAAGATTTTTCCATACCTTACATTACCTTGATTCTTATCACGACATTACCATTACCTTTACCATGAACCTTTACCTGTTACCATCTTGTTTTTAAAACCTTACAACTACGAGTAACTAAATTTGCTTCTTAATTCATAAGTTTCGATCGATTTGAACTAATTTACCAACCGTCACTCATAATTGTCTCATCTCTATTTGACCGAAAATTTGAACTATGGATTTTATGCAACAACAAACTGGACTTACGAATTACGTGAGACCACTAATAGTATAATTATACGTTAAAATACGTTGTAGTACATTTCTCGACGTTACTACAGTGAACTTTACAAATTTCGACCAAAATGGAAAAGCCGCTAACCTCTAATGTACGAGTGGCTAAGATGGATACATTACAGTTACGCTGTAGCGCTGCATCTTTATTTGGTAAGTAGACACGCCTCTTATTCCCTATTGTTACAACCCCCAATCCAATAAACCTTAAAGTTTCTAGACCTAACTTTGACATGACTACCTGTAATCGTTTTACTTTAACCTTATAACCAAGCACAACATCAATGCTGATTAACTAATATTTGCCTATCAGATATCTTACTTATCTTTCGTGCGTATTTGAGTTTTTGTAGATACATACATACCTAATTTATTTTTCATATTTACAGCACCATTGAATGCAACCTGATTTGATGACTAAATTACAAGCCCAGAAGTTCAACCATGTCTTGACAACTACATAAAACGTATAAGTGATGAATGTAGAACTTTCCTACTGTTCATACTACAACCTAAACATTCATTACATAAGTAAGTCACTATCCTTATTTATTTTCAAAAGTAACAACTTAACTCCGCAATTCAATCATAAGATTGAATTACTTATGTAGCAAAGTTAAAGCTCATTAGATTAGATATTATCTAGTCTTTCCTTCCCTATTCAGCTGTTTAAATTGAAATTGTGAAACTTAAATTGAGTTATATGACTAAAACTTCAGGTGATCAAATTAACTATACCTATGTAATTTTTAGTTAATCCTAATATAATTGTAATATTTTTCAGCAATATTTTATAAATTGACACGGATAGTTTGTTTAGTTGGATCTAGTCTTGAGATAGTAAGGCCTTATAAAGTATTATGATGGCTTACCACTCCCATCAGTAAGCTGCTAGTTGGCAGACAACAAGAAGTGTTAAAAATCTATCTAACAAAATTCTAGTTAATAACTGACTTACTGACAATTGTTGTAAATTTACCTATTAAATGTAACTGTGTTTTATTATGAAAACTAAGTGATAGTTTAAGCAACCTATAATAGCCTGATGGTAAGCGTACAGCCTATCGATTACAATTAACGACTGCTTATTTATTGTATATACCCTAACATAATCGTAGTATGATTACTAACTTTTTAGTCGGAACCCTATAAGATTCTAAAGTGTGTTGTTGTTACCTTTCAGATGAAGTAACTGAGACATTAGAAATTACTAGCCCGTCACTACAAGTATTTTGAAAATTCTACAAGAACATTCCTCCGTTTCCTGCTACAATAGAATCCTATTTTATATGCAATTTCATATAACTTTAAAGTTTTACCGTGACTTAACTGTAACTATGAATTAAACAGTTTAAAGCTTTTGTTTTCCTTCAAGCTCACTAGGGTTAATAAAACAAAACTAGAAGAAGGTAGTGTGATCTCTAGACAATAAACATGCTGAACCAAAGATTATGTCCTATATTTTGAGTGTTAACCTTACTTTATAAGTAACTTGCTGAAGTATACTTATAATAACCTAGACAGTGAATCTATAAGTTTTTAATTTTAGTAGAATAACAGAGAGTACCATTATGTCAGTGAAAACATCCTATGTAACATAATTGTAGGTTTTAGACTTGTTTCTAAATTTATTAATTTAAAATTACTATAATTTCTTTCATTTTGACCGCATCTTACTGATTGTATTTTCCCTATTCTTATGCAAGTTACCTATTTATTTTATTAATACATATTATTAATTTGTTCATCTCAAACCATTCGCATCACTACACAGCAACAATTTGTGTGCCATTCCACCTGGGCAGAAAGACACACTTATTTTATCTACTTATAGCAAAGGTGCTAGTTCCTAACCTACCCAAGTACATAATTATGAAGCTAAATTTTGTAAAAACCCTATAATGATTGATCCTGGTCTAAGGCACACCCATTTGTAACCCCCTTTAACGATTTTTAAAATTATTTATTTTTCCTATATTTAAATGGATTAAAATGTTTATTATTTATTAAAAGATTAAAAGTCTACGATATTAAGGTAAAATGGTAATATGTTGGTTTAATGGTTTACTGGTTAACCGCTTATAATCTAAATCCCTATTTTGGCCATGTGATCGTCTAAGGAGGACTCTACTTTGCAACCGTAATAAAACCCAAGACAGGTTTGAGATGAATCCCTATAATGCCTAAAATATCTAGACCCTACTTCTAAACCTAGACCTATTACTGAAGTTAGCTTCCTTAGCATATTGAAAGATACCTACTACATTATTAAACTCAGATATAAACAGTCAGTCTTGTCACATACAAAGAGTTAGAGGTAAATGCAAGTAATGTACTCTTCGGGATATAAATATTAACATGAATTTAAGTATTATGTTAGCATTGAACTATTTGTGGTTGATTCTAGAGTTCAATCTTAGTACTGTATATAATTTATTATAATGAATTTAGGTATTACATTAGCATTGAGCTGTTTGTGGTTAATTCAATAGCTCAGTCTTAGTATTGTATTTGATTTAAAAGAAAGGTTTTTAGTACATATTATATTAGCATAGGACTAGTTGTGGTTAATTCAAGAGCCCCGCCCCGCTCTTGAAAATCTGCCTCGGCATCCTGACTGGACAGCAGTCTTCCACATTTTCTTTTATATGGGTACTTGTGTCTTGCACATAATTAAATTACATTCTAGTAACTTGTATGTATAGATGTCAGTCGTTAAGATTCATAAATAGCAATCAAGGGACTGAGAGGACATTATCTTTTGGCAAAGTCTGTCTGTCATTATAAATTATATATAAATGACTCTACTTGGTCTGTAGGTATGTATGCAGTAGTTATAACTACAATGTTCTTATGATTCTTTTGGCATCGGAATTCTTTGAGCTTTTAGTTAGGAAAGTATTTAAATAAATACTAAAGTTATGAGAACCAGGGTTTTATCATTAACCTGGAAAGTCATTAGTTCAATCTTTGTTGAATAGTAATAGCCTCAATGCTTCTGGCTTGTATACTAAGAATCATGGTTTTAAGGTAGTACTCTTAATAATGTCAGTTTCTCCCCTGATTAGATAAGAGAAAACCAACTGGCACGGCTTCGCTTGGCCAACAAGAGAGCTAACCACAACACAAGCTTCCCGTAATTTGCCAAATGCAAGTCGATCTGACTTCTAGGTTATACAAAATTCAACAAGATTCAATTGATGACTTTATATTGATATTCTAATAGCCGGAACACTCCAACAAGAATTAAGTGATTTACTCCGTAGTTAACCTGAAATAAAAACCCTACTTGTCCCTGAATCCCGCCGATTGATACATTCGCATTCTGTAGAACATATTAGATCGACGTGATATCCCTATGTCCTACCTAGTAATTAAATAAACCTACACTTAAAGACGGGCCCTAAACTGTCTAGAGATACAATCAGAAGCCCAACAAAAGACTCGCGGGTCTTATTTTTGTGATTTTATCCCGTTCCCAAACCTAATACGGGGTATTATCCAGATGCTCGGTATCCAGACGTGCAAATACCCTTCTAACTATGTTACTCTATTACCTAGCGGGGGTCAGCCCGAAAAGCACTAAGACTCTAACCAGCCCTACGGGACGACTTTCGCATGGCCGAAGCCTAGACCGAATCTATAACACAAGAGACAGTCATGGGAAGGTCAAGTACATCCAACCTAACGTAAGACAGTTTGCATGAAGCTTGGCCCACGTAATGATACCATCAAAGAACGACGCCACCAAGTTCGCAATCCAGGAACTTGTCCCAGGGAACTACGGACTATATCAAGCACAGGCCAAACCACAACCAAACCGGTGACTTCGATGCTCCTATTTCTAGGCAAAAGCACCGCTCGGTTAGTCACAATAAACCCGAGCCTAACGGGGAGGAATAAGCTGCCAATATTATGTTGGTACTAAGAAGGGAAGCTTCAAAGGTTCGAATTAACAGCTTTGCACACTTCGTGCGTTAACAGACTGGCCAATTATAACACAAATCGATGTAGATCGAATTATCACATAACATGAATTTACATTCCATTCCTTATGGGAACAGAATTCACTCAAAAACCCAATCTCGGTAAATATCGCAATCTAACGTGAAATAGATACCAATTCATGAGCTGAGGCACAAGTAATTCACATGTTTGTTTTATTAATTAACCTTATTTAGGTACAAACAGTATTTGAGCAGAGATTCACCATTAATTTTACTGAATTGGACAGCCGTTAAAAGAATTCGACAGGAGAAACGTACAAGACCGAATATCAATCCTGAATCCTCGCGCGACGCTTCGCGGCTTCTATATATACTCCTCTTTGATGCAAACTTACACCTCGATGGCCCCCAAGCATGCGAAGCCGCTCAAGCAGCCCAACGTGTCCGAGAGAGCGATCCTATCCGTGTGACTCCACACCAGGGTTGGATTCGGGTACGTTGAAAAATATAGTACAAGACCATCAAAATAGTAGTACGCCGATAGTACACTTATTTTAAATCTTACATTATTTAAAAAAAAAGCTATTAATCAATAAAATAGATAGTTAAAATCAACATGTTTATACAAAATTTACTCCTGTTCTAAATTATGTAAGTTCTTGACTATTATTTTCATGTAATCATAAAAACATCTCTTCTAATGCGAGTATACGAAAGAATAAAATTGGTACAGTTGCCACTTTTGCTGCAATTTTTTTTTCTTAGATTTTGGCGTCGCACCCCAAGCATTTGCCAGTGGCAAGTTACAATTTTAAGACAAAATGCGAAGCCAAAATCAAAAAAGATGAAGAAGAAGTATTGTTTGACAGCTTACCACAATGTGCTGTGGTAAGCTGTCAAACAATACTCAATGATATTTTTTTTTACAGATGATTTGGCTATAAACGGGTGTCATATATACCTATTTTGGTCTTTTCTAAGTGAGTTAACGAAATTGTAGTATTTTTCCGTACTATCCTTAGGTATGGATATTATCTAGTACGGAGCATGAAATAGTAGTACAAATACTATAATTATAGTACGAAATCCAACTCTGCTCCACACATCTAAACCCTATCAATGTGTGATTTTTCCCTTTGTGCCGCGCCGCTCTAAACTCATAAATTAAACATGCGATAGGTAACTACTAGTGTCGCCATGATACTCCATTCTATCAATATTTTTGTTTAATATTTTTAGTATTTAAAATACAACCCAGATTTGTTTAAAATAATATATAAACTACACAACATTTAATTATACTCCCCAATTATTACGAGTTTTGATTAAGTAAATCCCCAATAAACATTTGCTGATCAGCCATATATAATTTCTAATAATTGTAGCTGCACCGTTATATTAAACCTAGTTGCATCCCGCATTGTTAACTCCAATCCCCTACTTAATGCAAGTCCAAGTATTTTCTACTCCGAATAAACATCACTTGTGACAATGACCTATGTCATTTAGTTATGAAAATATTGGAAGGCAAGCTACACAACTATATTGTAACCTCTAACCATTCTAATTATGTTTATGAAGTAAGTGAGACAAACCCCGTTTCAACATGCCCTCTCATTTACTAGAATCCCTAACCTAGGTATAGTATAGCTAACAATCATTTACATTATATTTTTGGCATTATAGATTGTTAGGTAAGATTATAAGATAGTTATCTACAATGTACAATAGTTCAATACAATAGTTATATAACTATTTCTTCTATCACATAGCTGTAACAGTTTATAATTTGGATATTATATATTTTACTAAAATATCTAATACAAGTATTGTTTTTACTAAGGTAATTATTTAATTCGATTAAATATTCGGTACTTCAATGATATATCAACATAATATTGAAAAAGGCACATCCCTATTTAAAATAAATCACGCCATCTATTGGCATCCCCACTCAATCTACCTAGGACGTGCAGATCTTTTCTATGTCATAACTAATTTTAATGTAAAGATATAATTAAACTAACAACAGAACACATGGGTTTTACATCAGTGCTGAATTTACATAGTGTCTGTCCCTCATTTAGACATAATTAATTACTAACCATTCTTCCGTGACTTATTGGCTTAAATTATTTGAAATAGCGTCATCTATTGCGTTTGGGTACTAACTTTATTGATTTTCACATGGTCACTTAACTTTGTAGTTCGCTACCTCACCGTTATCTAACGTAGCGCTTTTGTACCAAATCCGTATGTAAATGAAAATTAACTTATCTTAAATTTAATTAGAATCATACATTAATTTTAAATGAGTAAATGTATTAAACCCTCATTTTATTTGTTATTATAATATTTATAAATGTTAACGGTTATCTGGACCGTTACAGCAACCCCCAAAATTTACGAAGATATTAATTTTTATATCGTAGAAAATTTTCCTAAATAAATTATTTTGAATAAATGAGATAAACCACTATTGTAATGGGTATTACAATAATTGTAAATGTTAACGGTTATCTGGACCGTTACAGCAACCCCCAAAATTTACGAAGATATTAATTTTTATATCGTAGAAAATTTTCCTAAATAAATTATTTTGAATAAATGAGATAAACCACTATTGTAATGAGTATTACAATAATTGTAAATGTTAACGGTTATCTGGACCGTTACAGTACTTTGAATATAGTTAAATTAATTCGGTCAAGTGCGAGTTGTACCATCGTTTTAAAGATAGGGCTAAAGTAGGTATAACGACCTCCTTTATTATTTTCATATTAAGCATTATTATTTATTAGAAAATTCGTCGCAGTAACGCGTATTCTGTGAAAATTTCAACTGGCTCCCCATTAGGTACGGTTCGGAAGATACAGGTCAATATAGCTGGGACAGCTGGACACGGCAGGCTTAATAATAGGGTCCCGATGGGCACCCTTCAGGGACGAAACCGTTTTCTAATTAGTAGTGTTTCCCAAGTTCACCTACTATCCTACACGAGCTGCTTATTTTTATGTGACGTAAAAAATCTGTGCTAACTCTGTTCGCTTTAAGATTCAAGATATTTATTGTTTCCATACAGTACAAGATGTTTTAAATAGAAAGTAGTATATGGTCAAATATGGACCCTGTCGGGCACAGCAACGTTTAAAAGAGAGGAGAGAGCATTAATTTAAGTTAAAAATTTTATTTTCGTTCAAGTTCTTTTTCATTTGCAATATCAGATGAATAATGGCAAAAGAATACAATAACTACAACTACATATATCTTTCTAATTTGTAATACAAAATAATTGTATTATGGCAGTAGTATTTTGACCACATGATATTTGAATATATCCAATTTCTATTTAATTTAATGTAGACACCTAATCTTTATAAAGACCTTCTAAAGCATTTATAAGAAAAATATACAAATAAAATATATACAACTAAAATTCATGAAGTTATAGGGATTTGATAAGTATAATAAGATCAATAAAAACTAAAACTATGATAGATGTGATAGAGAATACCACAACACTTTGATGCCTGGGAAATAGGGTATAGCATTGGTGTCCCTTGTCTATTAACAGAGGACTAGGCTTAGGATGATAAGAGTAAACACTCAAATTTGGACTAGGCTTAGGATTAAAAGAGCAAACACTGTAATACATCATTCAGAACCCAACTTTCTTCTAGCATTATAGAACAAGTTAGTAAGGCAATGCTACAGTCTTCAAGCAAAAGTAATGAGAAGGTTTGGTACATAATTATTATCTACAACCATACGCTAGCAATTCTTTTTGCAACAAAAATAGTTTTTGGTTATACAAATACCAAACAATTGAAATTGTGAATTTAATTGTATAGCATACAATCATCGTAAAAACAAGAGAGAAATACTAACTATTAAAAATAATGCATTGAAAAGCAACTGCGTTGTTTAAGCATAAACATACACTAGAAAGAAAACATTGAACCAAATAAGAATCAGCGATATAGAAAAATTGGCTGTGGTGTAGTGTTGGCTGTAATTGGTGTAGCAAGACATCACTGTTGAAGAAAAAGGGACGGCAGTAGAGCAATGTTATGTCCCTCACGCTTGTGATAGAAATCTGCTCGCATAGCGACGCGTGCGGTGGCATGCGGTGTGACTGGCACCTTCCTTGAACTACGACTCGTTGGCACTGGGACTGGGCACTGGGTGGCTAACAACAGGTCGATGGCATACAGATTATACAAGCTTCATAATGCAACGGAGAACTAGCGCTAAGATAACTTCAGGCAAGAGTGTGAAGTACGATCACAAGTAAATAAAAACATGTGCTACACCTGCGATTAAAATTGTACTTCCTATACTTACGGTTAACTTTGTCCTTCACGCATTTGCTTTAGTGTAGACTCAGATGTCCAAAACAAAAATAATATGTTGGAGGACATTCCACATAGCGCCATCTAACTCCAATCTAAGATACCCATATAACTGATCGAATACTTTTTTGTTAATACATACATATTTCTAATATACCCATACATTTAGAATACCCAGACACAGAAGATACTATTAAATATATTTAAGTTAAAATGTGTATAGTGTTGTAATTGTGCCGTATTTTGTTTCAATATTTCGTAAAATTGTTTTCGAAATCTAAGGTTTGGACAATTTCACACGCAATGCAATGCAGTTATCACATAAATAGTAAAAAATGGAGAATAAATCTTATAGCGTTCAACTTTCATGGGTTAGAAAATTAATTCCAGAAATGTTTTTGACATGATTCCACTTAAAATAAATAATTACAGTTGCCAGTAATTATAGTTATAACTACTTTGGGAGTTCATCCAGTGTGCGCTGGCGCAGTAAGCGGCCGACTTTAAAATATGCGTAGAATTTCCCCTTCCCGCTTTTAAAATAACACCAACTTAAATTAAAGCTCCTGTTTTAAAAATAGTACGCCTAATCGCTTTGGGAAATAACAATAAAGCAGAAATGTCACGAATGCTGTTCCCGAGCTGGCGTGAATGTGATGCTTTGGCATTTTTGTAGCTATATATAAATTTAAATTACCGAAATATAGGCAATTTTTACCGTGCTTCGTAGCTTGTAAGTAGTGCTTTGATAAACTGTGTGCAACGGTGATAAGGAATGCAATGAAATGCATACCGATGTTGTTGCATCAAAATTCCAGTGTAGTATGTAGATGTGTAAGCTGCTAGTGGAATGCCACTACGGAATGGCGGGGCGGGCGGCGGCGGTCGGCGTCGCGCCGTGCTGTGTAAACAAAACCACTACAGAGGCACACGACTTGGATGCGTCGGAGCAGACCAGCTACCGCGCTACCAATATGCACACAACTCTATACAGGGCTATGCTTGGGGTGTACTATGCTGAAAGGGAGTCTTAATACTCATAATTACGAACAACTTTTAATAAATGAATAATTATAATCACCGGATCTTAATCGCGCATAAAATACTATGAAAATAGAATAAAAAGAAAAATACTGCGAAAAATGAAACTTTACTATGGGAACAACTCTACCTGAAAAAAATAAGCTGTGCATGGACCAAAGGTATGAAGCAACTGATTTTTGCAATTTTAGAATTGTGTCCATAAAAAAGGGGTGTTCATAAAGACGAGTACAACGCCAAAGACGAGTACAACGCCCTGCTAACTAATTTAGTACTAGCACTGTCTACTGAGCTGCATGAGCTTAGGTGTGGATTCAATTTCTATTAGGGAAAAACATCTTTGCTGTGTCTGGGTGTTTCGTGTACCTTATAAAGTGTGTAAGTATTAAGTATTGTATCAATTATCTGATTTACATAGAACAGGCTATGCTTAGTTTGAGGCTAAATAACGCATTGTGAAATGCCCTCTGATATTGATATATTTATTTTTAGCTTATAGCAGCATATAAATATAAAATTTTGCAATATTAATTACACATCCTAATAAATTAAGACACTTATAACTTTACCCATTTTTATTGATATAATATAAATACAATTTTTTCGTAGTCCACAAATGGCAGTTAAACTTACACACTCAATTAACTGAAGCATTTTGAATGTTACCTATGTTTTCACTAATCCTATTTTAAAATGTGAATGTGTGCTTGTTGTGACATTTCACGCTTTAATTTATCGCAATTTTATATACACGTTGTGTTACAGAAGGATACAGAAAAGAACATGGGGTACCATCCGGAAAAAAAGTACTGTTCTCGAGACATATAAAAAAACCTACATTATTGTAAGCAAAACCGCGGCTAAATGTCAGTTTGATATGAATGGCTTGCTACGGTAGTTTGTAAGTTAGAATATCAACTTATGTACTACATCAAAATAAACTAAACCACTTAGAACTTCGTAGTTCTTTTTACTTGCTCTACAAAATAATTGCAACTAGCTATCTTAGTCAACACCAAACTCCCATTACCTCGCACACTCTAGTAGATAAATAATGTAAGCATAACCTGGAATTTTGCATACGTATGAACTAGAAAATTATTACTTGGTTTAATTCAACTATCGTTTATTTATTTATTCAACACAACGAATTCTTTGATCCTTAAGCTATTGAGTGGTGTAATTAAATTTTGGAAATATATGATAGACCAGCGGACGCCTCGCGGTTTCACCCGCGTAGTTCCCGTACCCGAGGGAATACAGGGATAAAAAGTAGCCTAAGACACCCGGGGACAGTGCAGCTTTCCAACGGAGCTGAACAAATTTTTGAAATCGGTCCAGTAGTTTCGGAGCCTATTTATTCAATACAAACAAACAAATCTTTCTCCTTTATAGTATAGTATAGTGCAGTTTCCTATTAGTAGTATAGATATGTAGCTAACATACATATATACTATATCCTCTGATTTTGTTATTATCAATTTTCTTAATTGCCTACGACTATGGAACAAAAAATTACACTAATTCTTTTTTTCTACCAAAATCTAAGTACTTGCAGTATATAAATCTAGGTAAGTCACGCCTAAATCGTATACAAATATTAATACAAAATACAAATATACTTCCTATAAACGTGGCTACAGGTTTTATTCTAAGACTAGAACACTGAAACAGAACGCAACAGTTCTCATGCAATAAAGCATACCTAGTTATAATACCGGTTACATTCCACAGCGGAATGTTTGTTAACTGGTCAATCGATGGGTTTTTGTTTACGTTATTGAAGTATTGAAAAATATTTTAAATAGTCTCTACGTAAATTAAAAACGAGTTTTTACGTTCTCATTAATAGGGAAATAATAAATATTAAGTGCAAGCTGCGCTCCGCGGTTCTGCTTGCGATCCTAAAAGAATCGTCGTTTTTGTCTAAATTAAGGCAGCTTATATGTACAATGTACATACCTTAATATATATATTTTTAAATCTATGCAGTCGTATGCGGCTTACTCGTATTACGAACAAAAATACAAATTTACACGCTTACACACAAACTTTCGCGTTTATTGCTATGATGGACTTAGGGTTACCATCACACCAATTTAAAGTATTTGTACATACAAAAAAATACGTTCCATAAATTTTACCTTCGAATTGAGTTGTAAGATGTGTCTATTGTATAAGGATAGCATATGCAGGAGAAGCACTGGTTTGAAGGGTACTGCAGCTATCAAAATTACGGAGCTGTTGTGGTTAACTATAGAAAATCTCAAAGTAATGAGCGCCAAAGCAGTGATGCTCCGCAAAACACCCTTGTTTTGCTATCCAAAGTTGTGTAGATATACTGCTGCAATGGTCATGGGCATACGTTATATCTTACCATCAGGAGAGCGTAGTACGTCGCAATGTAATAAATAATAAATAAATAAAATTTCTCAAAGTAGAATTACCAAATAAGGTAAAAATCAGACAAAATCCGGACAGAAGACTATAAATTTGTAGTATATGCGGGCAACACTGGCGGTTGGTAACCCTAGATGGGCTGCAAGGTGAGGTTGGCCGGCAGGCGATGCGATGGCGGGGCGTGCGGCACCGTGCGGCGGTTAGATGCAGTGTTACGACAATGAATGAAAAGGTACCAGAAACGCAACCTAAATACCGCGCATTCTTGTACTCCCGTCCACGTGTGCAAGCCACCTCGCTTTTACCGCTGCCGCTGCCGATGCTATGCCGCCGCGCTGCGCCCGAAATAATATGCTTAGCTTACATACCAACACATGGAAATGTATATCGAATTAGCAAGCTTATTTCAACTTTCCGACGTTGATTTAAATAAGCCAGAGAGAGGTTGTTTAATGAAACTTTATGATGTGAACGCCTATTCTATGGGAAAGTGAGTTCTGTAAATAATGAAACCTCTGATTTAGATTATGTTGTACCGGTGATTTTGTTTGATGTAGCTAGTTTTTTATTGGACTTTAAATTAAAAAAAAAATAGAAACGAAAGTATTTATGTATATGAGATATAGGTGCTATTTAATTTTAATGACTAAGCAAATAAAATTTCGTCATTTGTTCCTACAAGATCCACTTCCGGTTTCCATACTGGATTATGTTAGTCATATAGGTAAGTAGATACTGTTCTAAGAAACTATATTTTGTTAGTCATTTTTACCATATCACTGCTATTTGTGACAATGTTTGTGACTATATGGTTATAGGCATACATTTTTTAATGATAAATTAAATTCACAACTGACCTAAAAGTATTCTTTGGTTGCTTCTAGTGTACACAATCAAAAATTTCTATCATCGCATTTTTAATATGCTGTGGTGTAAATATATTCAGCCATTAAGCAGATATAGTATGTACTATAAACCTAAACAGATACATACGTTAAACTTATAACACGCCTCTGTTTGCGCGTCGGGGGTTAAAAAGAAGCATAATAGATTTGCAGTGATATTGCTAATACTTTGGAACATGAATGTTTTAAGACTTACCCAAAAACATTTTCTTCAAGAAAACATAGAATTATTATAGAGCATAAAATTAAGTTGAAAAAACACTAGTTACAACAATGTTTATAAGTAAGGCCTAATCCTACAACTAAGTTTTAGGTACTCTTAAATCGTAAATTCAGATACTTAGTTATATATAGATATAGATAGTTGGTTTTCCGAGATAAAAAGTAGCTTTTTGTAACCTGATCTTAACTTGTACGTATTCTTATCCTAAAATCACGATACAATCTATTGTTTTGCGTAAAATAATTATATATAAACCTACTAGCATATTTTTGCATTTACAATTTTAGTGAGGAAGTAAGGTTAAGGATGAAAATGTTAAACGTAAATAGGCTAAGTTTAAAGTAAAATCAGGAAGTAGTTCAAACATATCCAACCTACTTTGTATCCTAGAGTAATAAACGGTTCCTGTACGAAAGCAGAATGCACGGGGCGCATCACAGCTAGTTGAATTTAAATAAAGAAGTGGTGTCTTTCTTCCAGTCGGTTCCCACACTATTTTTTGTAAAGGATAGCGATAAGGGGAATAGTATAACCCTTTCTTACAGCGAGCGATCGCGGGCCCTTATTTATCGCTAATAGATTTCCATGTCCGCATGCATTAGAAAGGCCCTACAGCAGACTTAATGCAATTCAAATATCACTTAATGAAACCTATCGATTCACCAATTCCTTTACCAAATGATTTCGGAATAAAGTAGGTACGTTATACGAAGTTTCGATTTCCGGAATTGTGTGTTAGTCATGTATTCTGTATTTTTATCAATGTGTTTTAGTAACGATACTCATTTTAAATTATGAGTTATGGAACAAAATTTTATACAACGCACCGTTTGGACAATTATTTGGAAAATTAATCTAGATAGATACACTAATAACATTATAAAGAGGAAAGATATGTATTTTTGGATTTTTATATGTACGAATAAAATCAAAAACTACTGAACCGATTTTAAAAATTCTTTCAACGTTGGGAAGGCACACTATCCTCGGGTGACATAGACAAATTTTTATCCCTGTATTCCCACGGATACGGTAACTACGATGGTGAAAACGCGAGGCGTCTGCTAGTATTGTATAAAATTAAAGATTGACTCCCGTTCCGGCTTGGTTTTGATGCAAAGGCTGGCCATTACCTTCCAGTGTGGAAATGCGGCGTGTTGTGGGTACAACCAGAGACGACTTTTAGTTTGAGAACCTTGATGTATATACCTATAAGTATTTTACATTGTAATTAATTTGTATTGATAGTGTTTTAATTATTTGAGACTTATTTATTTTGTGACATTATTTTATAATAGAATAACATTACATTAATGAGACCTAATGACATCTTTCAAAATTGTTACAAAATATTAAATTAAATTAGAACTTTCTATAACAACCATATGAACTAGTATCACAAGTGAGCCTAGATGACGCTAGTCTCTGTGCGCGTTTCGGGCTATTTTAGCCACTTCATAATATTGACGTCTTGAAACAATAGATGGCGTTTTTTTAGTGAATACTCGTCTGTTCGTATAAGACCCTGTAGTTCGTATAAACGCATGTACTAATTGTTCCTGAAAAATGCAAGTGAAACCATGGAGCGTAGTTAGTATAATATATCTATGCATCTTATACAGAATCTTAGAAAATATTCTAAACATGCGTGCTCTGTGAAACTTTTACAGAGCTTCAAATTCTGCGTCAAAATGTTTTATGATCCCTAATGTAATATTGAAATTATTACTTTATTTGATTATTATTATCCTGGCTATTCCCAAACGTTGTACGTGTACCTCTATACGCATTCGTAAACATAATTGAGCTTTTAATAACTATTGAGCACACACTTCCGGTTGGCTCACTTGGAGGAATTCCGTTCGACCCAAAGAGTTCACTATTTCTCTTAGAAGTACCGACATGCTATAACAATGTAAAATACCTATTTATCTAAGATTTTTGTCGCATTGTTTTTGTTTGTACTCTTATGTTGAACAAATATTTAATTAGTTTTTAATTAGTTACGGCAGACAATGCCTGCGGTCAATTTGAATGTAGGATATAAAATTATGATAGTATCTGCAGTAAAAAGCCTTTACGATACAAGTGAGTTGTGCAGTAAAAGCTTTAACAACGGTAACGAATTGTTTGCAGGTGCGGGCGCGAGCGGCGCCGGCGCAGGCGTCACGGGGGTGACGCGGCGCGGGCGGTGTAAGTGGTTCAACGTGGCGAAGGGATGGGGGTTCATTACCCCTGATGATGGCGGACAAGATGTTTTCGTACACCAGGTGACTGCCCGATCTAAGATACTAAAATTTGAAACGCGTCATGCTTTTTTTTCTTCTCTGTTTTTGGCATCGCACTTTATGCATTTTGCCAGTGTCAATTGTCATTTTAATGTTTTGTCATAATTCAAGTGAATCGAGTCTGAGTCACAAAGTCACACATAGTACATACGTTAAAGTTAAGGCCGGTCACGCCCTAGTAAAATAGCATCAACTTTGATACAACAGAGTTTTGGAACAAACAAGAAAAGTGTGAAACTATATCACTTTCCTACACTCACGCGCATCACATCCGGCACTTTATTTTTTTACTATATTCGTTTTATGAATAAAACAACGCTATTTTTTACATAAACATTGAAATCACACAAGTTTTTCCGCGTTCCCGCCATAAACTTTACAAGACAAGAAGAATTACGAAGAACAACAACAACAACTTTGAGAAGATTTTTACAAGACGTTTGATTATTTTAAAAGAACTTTAGGTACTTGCGGTGTTTTGAATCTTGATCAAATCTATGCTGTTTTCACGCATGACATTTCACGTTAGCAGGATGTTGACAAGGCATTTTAAGCATTGAATAACTTTAAGAATCGTTTTTAATTATGTAGTATACACGAATCAGGTAGGTTTTTTTTTATAGTTGATAGGCTAGGTGTTTGACCACAGCTCACCTGATGTTAAGTGAAGGCGTGGTCGAAGATGGTAAAGCACACCTAGCCTGGAATGGAACTGGCTGTCAAGTGAGGCTGCCGGAACACACCGTTAGATGCTTGGCGGCAGATTTTCAACTTGAGGGTGGTAGCTAGCCAGTCGAGTACTAGAAAGTACTCTACCACCATGCTATGTAGGTTATAGGTTCCGAAATAAAGGTACTTTATAATAATCTGTTACAAAATAGTTAAGTGAAATTCGAAAAAAGAACTTTCTAATCTGTTTATTATTCTATTAAAAACTTGTTACACAAAATTCTGAATTAGATAGTAGAATGTGATAAATGCATCATAATACGACTAGGAAATTACGGCAAATTAAAACAGTTTGACTGCTTTTTATATTGGACAGGTTGTAAACGTTTAGCTAAAGGCAAACGGATGCCACCTATAAGGATCCCGGAAATATTCTGTTTAATGTTTATATGTTATCATTTGTAATATATAATATTAAATTTCTTGTGACTCGATTTGTTTGTACCTATTTTGAAAAGGGGAAGGTTGGTAAAATTTTAAGATCATGTGTTCTCTTATGATGGTTAACAGATAAAGATGTAAGGTAGCAAATAAAGATAACTGGGTAACCTAGCTTCCGATTTAGGTAAAAATCTGGTGAATTGAAAGTCCGCGAATCGAAAGAGGTTGAAGTTCGTGAATTTATTTCCATCGTTTTATTTAATGTAATAACATTTTTACACAATTAATATTTTTTTTAGTACTGTTGTGCTGCTAAACTATTACTATAGCACTGTAGGTACCACTAGTGATTCTTTTCAAACTGAGACCTTGCCTTGATTTACAGTTTTTAAAAGATTCTATTGAAATTTGCTGAATGTAGCGATGATGGCTGAGTGGCTAGCGCGGTCGGTTCGTTTGCCGAAGGGCGTGGGTTCAAACCTCAACAATAAGCTTGAGCTGCCGGTGAAGGAAAAACATCGTGAGGTAGCCATAGCATGGTTGAAGGGTACTTTTTAGTAGTCAACTGGCAAGCTACAACCCCCAATTTGAAAATCTGCCGCCAAACATCTAACGGTGTGTTCCGGCAGTCTCACTTGAGAACCAGTTTCATTCCAGGCTAGGTGTGTTTAACATCTTCGACCACGCCGTCACTTAACATCAGGTGAGCTGTTGTCAAATACCTAGCCTGTCTACTATTAAAGAAAATACTCGGTGCGATATCAGCTCGGTCTTCATGACTCAGTTTAATCGATTCAGCCGTTCTCAAATTATGTGCTTACCAACAACGTCATCCCATTTTTATTTATATAAATAGACATTATACATAAATGTTACATTATTTCTACCGATATAGAATAGTTATCCGCCAAATACATTTGTACTTGTCGGGGAAGCAAGACTCCGGTAGTGGGTCCATCTATCCTCTCACTGTATATTAAAATAAAGGAGTACATAAGATTCCATACAAAGTGGGCCAAAAATAAATAGTGCTTTCTTGTAAGTACAACCTTCGCTTGAAACTAATAGCTAGTTTTTTTTTGTTGTAGGTAATTACTTGACTTTAATTTCTATAACAATTTTAAGTTATCTACATAGGTATATAATTAATACTGTACAGACGTCTTTACTTTACGTACTTTAGATAAATATCTTTTATTCCCGTTAAAATACTGATTGGGGGATTTTTTAAATCCAATTAAGGGTTTTTGTGACAGCCACATTGTAGTACTATCGTATTTTCTATGTTTTTTAAAACTAAAATAAATCATTTTTTACGTACTCATAATACATACATGGTTATACGCAATCTCTCATACATACACATTGGAGGGAATGAATCGGGCGTTTATTGGATTTTGGCTTGTGGGTTAACCCCGGATGGTTACCAACCTTAGATATGTTCATGGAAAGTCACTTTCATGTCAAGTCAAGTCGCTTTCATGCAGTAGGAGTGCTGGGCGTATATCGCGGCACGCCAGCTTAAACGACGTCATCCGTAGGGCTTTTGTTAGTGCCGGCGTCCCATCAGTTTTAGAACCAAACGGACTGATGCGTGACGACGGCAAGAGACCCGACGGGATGACCCTTATCCCTTGGAAGATGGGACGGCCTCTTGTGTGGGACGCCACTTGTGTCGACACCTTGGCGCCGTCTCATCTCCCTGTGACTTCGGGACAAGCTGGTGCTGCCGCATCTAAAGCTGAAAACCTCAAACGGCACATATATAGTTATTTGGATAGAATGTATCTTTTTGTGCCGTTTGGGGTTGAAACTTTAGGTCCGTGGGGGCCGGCCGCTCTCGAACTGTATCGGGACCTGGCCAAACGTCTAGAGGAGGCTTCAGGTGACCAGAATGCTGGTATCTACTTTGGTCAAAAGCTAAGCATTGCCATCCAGCGTGGCAATGTTGCCAGCATTCTGGCCACATATCCCTCCTCTGACGGGTTTTTAGACTAAGTTTTTTGTATACATTTTGTAAATAGTATAATTTAAGGTATTTTTTATTTTGTTTTAATAAATAACAACAAAACTGGAAAGTCACCAACTAACGTTACGATATAGACTTAGTTGTCGACTTTCCATGAGCAATGCAGCGGCACCTAGAACTTTGAGTAACAAAACTAAGTCTTAGACATCGTTGCACTGGCTTACGTTACATTAAAATATACGTTTTAATTTAATTAAGCTATTTGATTAAATAGCTACAACTTAAAATAATGTACTGTGTAATTAGTTGATATAAATTATGTCATTTTAAAATTATTTGCTAATCCCACTAATATTATAAATGTGAATGTTTGAATGAATGGATGGATGTTTGTTACTCTTTCACGCAAAAACTACTGAACGGATTTGGATGAAATTTAGTATGGAGGTAGCTAAGACCCTGGATTAACACATAGGTTACTTTTTATCCCGAAAACATGTAGCGGGTAACACCGCGGGGCGCAGCTAGTAAGTAATATTTTACAACCTACTAGTACACTATCATCCTTGACTATGATCTTTTTAATAACTTCTACCAAATTGAAGTATCAATCAAGTAGGTACCTACCAACTCAAAACTACGCCCTTGTGTAACGTAGGCAGATAGCTAGTAGTTCGATATATCCTTGAACATTATCGGTTAAGTCACTGTAACGAATGAACTGTGAGTACGTTAACTGAAACGCGTGACTCTATCATAGTTAAAGTAGAAAAATAAATCCATTCACAAAATAATGTGGCGTATCTAGCGGTTGACCCGATAGTGCGTTTATTTGTTTGTTCGGCTTATCAAGGCCGGATGTTTTTTCTATACATTTGCGCCACCAAACTTGTACTTCGATCGCTGCAGCAACGACGTTAGCGGTAAAACTTATATTAGGTCAAGACTATGTTACTGGATGCCGATAACGTTGATTTTTTTTCTCACAAACGATAAGTAAATTTATACCGATTCCAAGGAAGGAAACGGAATTGATAAATAATAACCAGTTCGGAATCACAAATGTTGAATTTACCAGCTGAAGTATTTTTCCCTGACAGGATTTTTTTGGTTGACCTTGTACAAGTCGCTGTTCAAAAGTAGGGCAACTTAATTTTTTTTTAAATATATATATATAATAAGACGAACGATACCCTCTTCTGATGGTAAGAGATAACGCCTGCCCATGACCATTGCATCGGGACACAGAACTTTATGTAACAGAACAAAGTCCAGGACACTGCTTCATTACTTTGAGACCTTCGCTAGATAGTCTCAACAGCCCTGTAATTTCGCTAGCTGCAGAGCCGCAGTACCTACCCTTGAAACTGGAACGCAGAAATGTTAACACACTACTGCTTGGTGGCAGAATAACTGATGCTGCGGTGGTACCTACTTAGACGATCTCCTGCTAAGGAGATCTTCCACCAAATAAATATAATGTACCTAGTTAGATGTAATTAGATCAAATTTTAAAGTGAATACGTCCTTAACTTTGCTCCATAGTGAGAGGCAGTTCAGAAACTGATGATAACAAAATACAGTTTGCTGTTGCAGCTACATGTATATCTATCATCGACATCTGATGTTTAATTACACCACTTGATAGCTAAAGGATCAAAGACTTCCTTACGTAGAGTAAGGATTTGAACTATGGAAATTAGAAAGACCTTTTAGTGTTCAAAAATGTACACGTGTTCCTCTACACATGGCCGTGTCCACGATACAGCTCTACATCGGTTTTATTTTTGTCATTTTCCCTATTTTGTTATTTACAATATTGAGTCATAACCGACAATAATAGACAAGGAAAAAACATGAAAGGAACTGCTTTTTTGTAGAATACTACAAAAACTAGGTTAGGTAGGAACAAGTAGGTACTTTAAGTTGAAGTACCATGCACTTTAAAAAACAATCTGGGGTTTATAACGGACCTACTTGTAGTAGAATTTTCAATCTACATACCTACTTTTAAAGTTTTTTAATTGTACCTGTGAGCTCGTCTTGATTGTTTTGTGTGTTATATTTCAGAGCGTCATACAAATGCCCGGATTCCGATCACTCGGCGATGAAGAAGAAGTAGAGTTCGAGTGCAAGGAGTCGGACAAAGGGTTGGAAGCGACGCGTGTGTCCGGCCCCTCGTCCGTGGATTGCCAAGGATCGCATCGACGTCCGCTGTCAAAGAAGCGCTTCAGGAAAATACGGTATGCAATTTCATTTATAATATACCATTGTGGAGCTTCTTGAGGAATGGTCTAGAATAACACGCACGCTTATATAGAAATAACTTATTTAGTTTACATTTCAAGACCCAGTAGAGTTTAGTACTCAGTAGAGTAGTTTCAATTCATAACTTTACGGCGAACATACAGACAGAGAGAAAGTTACACGATCTCATTGTGCGAATAAATAGGCTAGGTGTGCTTTACCATCTTCGACCACACCTTCACTTGACATCAGGTGAGCTGTAGTCAAACACCTAGCCTGTCAACCATAAAAATAAAAATAAAAATGAGAAATGTAGTTACCTAATCCACTGCCTTATAAATGAAGTGGTATTTAGGGATATTTGTCCGTAACCAGAACTCATACACACTGGGAATCTTAAAACAAAAAGTGAATAGGCATCTTCTGAACAAGCGTGTTCTACCTTGGACGAGTTATGGCCAAACGTGAACCCATTCTTTATAAAAAAGATCTGTGACATGAGAGAAGAATGCAACATGACAGCAAGAAGCTATGCTCTTATTGCATCTTAATTACAATAAGCTTTGAATAACCGTGGTATGATTGATCATAAGGCCGAGAGGTTAACGTAAGTTGAAAAAAAAATCGCGATGCTTTTGTAAACAGTGAGGCCATAGCAAAATAGTAGGTTTATGTTTAGGGTGTTCTACTGGAAATTCCGAAACGCTCCGTCAATCATCAAGAAATACCTCTCGGGAGGTTTAGTGTGTACAATCCAGCAAAATATTCTGACTGCGCCACAACGCAGTCAAGCATCTTTTAAAAGTTTCCCCCAAGGTAACAAAAAAAAGATTTTCTTCCAGAGCCAATCTGGCTAGTTATTCATGATAAAATTAAATATACTCATATATGAACTCTTACTCAGATTCTACTTTTCTTTCTAAGCTCTGCGTATTTAGCATCTTTCACTACTTTACTAGGTGGTAGATTTCCTTAGCAGGAGGTCGTCTAGGTAGGTACCACCGCAGTACCAGATATTCTGCCGCCAAGCAGTAGTGTGCAAACATTACTGTGTTCCGGTTTGAAGGGTACTGCAGCTAGTGAAATTACTGGGCTGTTGAGACTAAGTCTCAAAGTAATGAGTGCCAAAGCAGCGATGCCCTGGACGTTGTTTTGTTACTCAAAGTTCTGTGTATCGCTGCAATAGTCATGGACAGGCGTTATCTCTTAACATCAGGAAAGCGCCTCGATCGTCTCATTACTTTTCCATTAAAAAAAAAAAAAAAACAATTTACATCAAACTAGCAATGGTAATTTTTTTCTGCTTTGTGTAACAATCCACATTTCTTACGTATCACGACTATTTAAATATTTAATACTTATTTACGTAATACATGTATACATAAAATATATTCAGTTGAGCTTCGGATTTACGAACTAAGCTAAGAGTAGCTTGTGTTTCGGAAATCCGTGCTCCCTGTATGGTGCTGACAGAAACAGAAAAACATTGGTTAGAGATAGTTCCATAATTAATCCTATATAATTATGTTCAAAATACGTTACTTATTTAATTTACAGTATTACTTATTTACAGTAGGCGTTACAAAGCTCGCGTGACATAAAAACTTTATCAATGTAATGTGCAGTGCTACCCATTAAATAGAACAGAATATGAACGCCCTGCAGCAGTGTCACCGCATTCAACGGGGTTATCGCACTATCTAATCAGAGAAAATAAAATTACAGGAACGTTACTGCCACCCGAACTATTATCAACTCGTTTAAAAGCTTTTCTAGTTAATTTACCTTGGAACAGACACCTTGCATTCCGATAAGAGTGTTAACTTTTGATGTTAATTGAAACGATGTGACGGCGTCGACGGCTCCGGGCTCTATTCTTACATAGATCGTTCAAATGGGTTTCAACAATGTTCCAACTCGTTCAAAGATATTTTACAATTATATTTATTTAAAAAAACAGAGCGAATGTTGTTAATTTTCCTTGATGTTATTTATTGATTGCCATATAAATATCACAATAATTTTACAAATATTTAAATTTGCATGTTTGTCAGGAGGTTTGTTTGTTCTTCACGCTGTAACGGTGTAGCGGATTTTGAGGAAATTCAGAACGCAGTTAGCTATACTCTGGAATGACCAAGTATAGATGGTAAAATAAGTTTAAATATTTCAACAGTTGAACAACATTTTTATTAGTATTTGTGATTATTTTCAGCTGCTACAACTGCGGCGAGTTTGCCAACCACATAGCGGCCAAGTGCAGTATCGGACCACAACCAAAGAGATGTCACAACTGTAAGAGTGAAGATCACCTTATCGCTGATTGCCCAATAAAGGTAAAATTATAAGTCAGTTAACTATTGTCAAAGATTTGAAGCGATGATAGGTCAGCGGTATGCCGAAGGGCGTGGATTCATGTCACAACAATGAGCTTGAGCTACTGTAGAAAGAAAAAAATTGTGAGACAACCTTAGTCAATGGTAGGGTAATTTCTAGTAGGTACTCGGCTAGACGGCTACCGCCCCTAGACAAATAAGTTGAGTATTTCTCTGTGTTGCCGGTCTCTGCATTAGTTATTTTTATTTGTATTTAAAATGTTTCTTCCTCCAAGGTTGAAAAGAAAAAAGACGATCAATCGAAGAGCTCAGACAGCTCTCAAGACAGTCAGCAAGGAAGCCCACCTCAATCGTAACTTCTTTCTTCAGCAGAGCAACATACCAACCATACCAGTAAAATATTAGACTTTTAGTGGCATTTATTCTTTGTATAATCGCATTTATGTTACCGTACACAAAATTTGACTTAAGTTTCAAGATCAACCAAACATCTGCAATAATGTTTACTTCTATTTTTATAATTAAGAGCTAAGAACAAACAGACTACCTCATAACAATACCGAACTATGGGAATAAGCAAGACTGAACAGTACAAATCCATCGTTTTAGTACAAACTTTACATTTTTATAAATAATTTAATGTTAAATTAACTTTAATTACTTACCTAAGTTTGCAAACGTAATGTTAAGTACAAATTTTATGTGTTCGAGTGTCAATATCTTAATAATTATTTTACATTTATATTGGTATTTATCCAAAGTTGTGTGTGTTTATATTATATTAAAATTGTTGCTATATTCTTTATGACAAACTTTATGTTATTGCTAAGGTGTAGTCGTAATTAGTTGAAAAGTATTTCCTATTAGGTACTGGCTATGAACAAACTGATAAAATGCAAGGAAATGCCTAATACCAAAATCATAATTTTTATCTTCTATTCTTTAGTTTAGAAGATTAGTAAGTACTTACGTGTTAAAACTTTTATTGATTTGACAATATTATATTAATGCAAATAAATAGATGTGCCAAAGCAAAACAAACGTTGTCGCAATAATTTTACATTTTTGATGAAAGATTATATTTTTTTCACTATATTTTTCTAAATGACTTGCCGTGCCGTAGTTTGCTTATTTTAATAACATGTATCTAATTTATTGCTTAACTGTTTGACGATAGATGACATTAACAAAAAACATGTCTAATGGTGATCATTTAACACCTACCTACGGATAAAACGGTTTTTACCTTTTCACGTCGGTAATTATTGTTACATTTTTAGAACAGCTCAAACTTTAGAGTCTCCCTTTTTTTATAAGGTTACTCCAGTATCCATCTAACGTGTCCATTATTCGATCAATTTAAGGATAAGGACCCTAAATTATCAATTATTTTTTGTCAATGGAACGACACATATCTGGTAAATTTCAGCTCATTTCAAAGTGATTCTGAAGTTTAAAACGCTTGTACTTATTAAAAGAAGGAGAAACTAGCTTCTAAAAGTATTGAGGCAATAACAATGTAGATACCTATTCAAAAGAGAGCTTATTTTAGGTACATCACAATGTTGAAAAATATCTTTTTGTTGCTCAAAATCTAACTTAATTAATTGTTAAGAGTAAAATCTGTATTTAACGATATTTACAAAGCGATTGCCACTATTATGTTAAGATTTACAGCCATTAATAAAATAGAATAAACACTATAAATCATCAAAATTGTGTAACTGTATCTGAGTTTTTTTGTATGTTTTGGTGTATTGAGTCTCATTATGAAGTCATGCGACATTTAATTATACGCATTGTTGGAATAAAGTTAAAAACATGTAGTGTTTTAAACAATACAAGTTAGAATTCATTTCACGATTTGAAATCAATACCAAAATTCAGCTTGCGAATATCAAATTGCAATGATACAAAAAGTGCATATCAGTGAATTTTTGTTCTCAGGATAATTTTGAGTGAAAGCCCAAAAACAATGGTTTTCTTAAAAGAGGTGGTTCTTTATTAACACAATTACACATTCTTCGAACAAGTTTAAGCTATTTTATCTTTAAAAATATTGTTTAACCTTGCCTTCCAGCGTAAGATGACTTATTGACTCCTTTTTTGATTTTTAGAGCAAAAATGATGATTCATTCAATTAATTGAGATAGTTAAGTAGCAAGTATATTGTAATATGAGAATTCAAACGACATAAATAAATAATTATAGTCATTATAGCAAACATTATCAAGCTAATTTTATCTGTTTATAAAATATGTATCGATAAGAATAAAAATTTAACACTGGTATTGGAAACATAATAATAATAAATAATAATAAACACGTTAAATGAGTACACAAAACAGAATGACAGTTTATGTAAAAAAATATAGTTATTTAATGTAATTCTATCCGTTTTGTAATATACACATACATGATTTTGAAATAATAATTGTATCCGTAGATTTATAAATTTTAATACAGGTTAGAATATAGTTACTAGTGTTAAACTACCTCATAAAATAAGTAATAAGAAACGCAGCCATTTTAAAATTTACCTCTTATGGTAGTATAGACATAATATGTAATACATGACCATAGCGAAATGAATGTTAGCGCTATGAAAAGTTAATAAGTATTTTAGAATCAGATCAATGTTTGTTAATTTTATAAAATGCATCTAAACGCCAACTGAATAACTACGTTCACAACTGTATTTATTAAATAATGTAGACTATAGGTGGACTTACTTTTAAACGTTGCCTTAAGTATCAGATATACCACCGTCAAGCAGTAGTATGCAAACATGTATTCCGGTTTGAATGGCTAGTAAAATTACGATGCTAATGAGACTATCCATTAAATGTCACAAAGTAATAACCGCCAAAACAGTGATGACTTTGTTATGTTATTCAAAATGTTAGGAACTACTGACAATACTCGTATATCAATGGTCAGGAGTTACACCATCAGAAGAGCGTTTCATTTGTTTCATAAGTTTTTTATGAAATAAAGTTAATCACTGCTCAAAATGCTGTGTCAACTTCGCGTCGACGTGAAATGTAACAGATCACTTCGAACATAGATCAACATTAAGCAACGTTTATAAGGAAATACAAATTCTTACAAGTCTATTCCTTGAATAAACACTATTATCGACATCCTCAATTAATGTCTACGTACAAGAAAATAGATATTAGGTACGTTCTAAACTTTTGTTTGAAAGCTAGCAAGAATGCTAATCGGGTACTGATGAAACCTAATTTATTTAACCATTTTTATCACATCGATTTTCAAAAGGTCAGTTTTTTAAAATATTTTTAAATGGGTACCTCATGTCATAGATAACTATTCAAGTTTGATTATAAACCAAAAATGTTACCTACACAGAAACAAAAAAAAAAACTATGATTTTAAAATGTATAAATTCATTAAATATAAAAAGCTTTTTACAAAAGTAATCAGATTAGTTAATTAGGACTTTATAATGTTATTAGATATTAAGAGAATAACAAATTACTGCATAAAATACGGGTAACTGCATTATAATTTTAGTTGTTCTACTTATACACGTATATTTGTACCCAATGATGTTTTAGAAGTAAAAATGTAGCTAAGAAATGTACAAGCAGAGGCGCCTAGACTTACTCCGTTTTGACGTATACTTCGAGCGTTTAAAGGAATAATGGGAACTAGCTAACAATGTCTTAACAGCTTAATTTTAACGACTTCTTTACAACACAACTAAAAACTATTACTTTTTTAAAATTTGCAGTGAAAAAAATTAGCTATGGAATTAAAATGTTTATTCTTGACAAATTTACTTCTTGACCGGCAAATTTTCTCGCGAATGTTAGTTTCTTTCAACTTCCAGGCGCAAGAGAGTCTTAGTTTAACTCGCGAAGTCTGAGTATAATTTTTTTTATTATGTATGCTGTAAAGAAGTTTGTCTATTATGTAGTAACATATAACCCTGTATAAAAGAGCAGCCTTTAATAGCGGCCATGGTGGCAGTGTTCAAACTTTTATAATAAGATTGACCTGTTATTGAAGAAAGACATAGCAAGAAAACCATAGCATGGTGGTTTGGTATTTCCAGTACTCGGCCGGCTAGTTGCTATGCTCTTCTTAAAGATCTGCTCCCAAACACGTGACTGTGTGCTCCGAAAGCTTTCATAGAGATCCAGTTTCCTTTCTAGGATGTGAGTGTGAGGGTTTAACATCTTCGATCACACTGTCACTTACCAACAGGTGAGCTGTAATCGAACTTCTAGACTGTCGACCAAAAAAAGTTTTATCAGGCCTAACTACACTTTTAACTGGACGTATTGGTCGCTATCCTATGTCGCCTTTGTCTGTAACAGGATTTGACTGTAAGCTATATTTTAGATGCCTCATAATGTTTTTTGCGGCTCAGTCATACTTGTTTCGATTGTCTCGGCAATAGACAACAACATTTGTCTTGGTTGATTATTTATTGTCAGCTAAACTATTTTTAAAAGCGGACATGCCAATACCATTTTATTGTTCACTTATTTAAAATTTATATTACTTCGGTTAACACATTGAGGCATAAGTGAACATAAAGTATAGTAACCCACCTACTTGAACATTTTCATAAATTTATAATTTAAAGAGTGTTGACGGCGCATAGGTATTATAATAATTGTGTTACGGGTCTTCTGGCTTTCCAGTTATGCATGTTACAATAATAAGTAGAGTAAATTAATAGGTATTTTGTAAGATTTGAAGAAAGACTATTTGAAAACATCTACCTCATAATTTAATTTCGTTAAATAGATTTTATTGATAAGTTTATTAACTTTTACAAATTTTAGCTATTAATTTTCCATTCTACCTTTGCTGAATGTCGAATTTTTCATAAGGATTTTCTTAGAGTTTAAATTTGTTTTTTTATTATTATTCAAACAAAATAAATTATAAAAAAATATTTGTGTTTTTCTATGATGCCCCTCTCTTTATTTTACACCTTAGTTTATTATACTACTCGTACTTCCTATCCTACTAATATTATACACGACACGACATACCTAGTATTAAACGAAAATATAATTCTCGTATGTAGGAGTAATATAATTTAAAAATATTTAAGTTGTCACAATTATATCTAAATTGAAGTATTACACTGGTATATACCTATGTTACCGGCAAGCGCAGCGTAGGACGTCCACCCACAAGGTGGACAGACGACCTAGTAAAGACCGCAGGAACGCGCTGGATGCGAGCCGCTTCCAACCGGTCTTTGTGGAAGTCAATGGGGGAGGCCTATGTCCAGCAGTGGACGTCCTACGGCTGAAATGATGATGATGATGATGATGATACCTATATTAATATTTTATATCCTTACCTACATATATCTATATTTAACTTGATGGTAGATCTCCTTAGCAAGAGATCGTCTAGGTAGGTTTCACCGCAGTACCGGATAACCTGCCGCCAAGCAGTGTTCTGGCTTGAACTATACTGCAGTTTTTACTTATGCCTTATGTAAGCTAGCGAAATTATAGGGCTGTTGAGACTAACCATCGAAAGTCTCAAAGTAATGAGCGCCAAAGCAGTGATGCCCTGGACTTTGTTTTGTTACTCAAAGTTCTGTGTATCGCTGCAATGGTCATAGACAGCGATGCCTTGGACGTTGTTTTGTTATTCAGAGTTATGTGTACCTATCGTTGCAATGGTCATGGACATGTGTTATCTCTTATCATCAGGAGAGCGTCTCGTTCGTCTCAATACTTTTAAATTGAAAAAATATTAGAAAGAGCGCCTACTAGTAGTGCCCTCTATCACAAGTAAGAGTCATCTCAAATTTTCAGCCGGATGACTCAAGAGATTGACGGCTATGAAGAATTGTAGAGGATTTAAATAGATGGCGTTACGATGCCAGAAAGCTTTTAGTTAGATACGAGTTCAAAATACAATGTTTGGCTGACTTAGCTGAGAAGAATATACAAAAAAACAGACACATTACGATCAGTTGGCGATGGATTTCAAGTTTTCATATTGGTTTTACGCCTGGGGTTGGTACATTTTAGATGCTTTTAGGATTGCGTTTGTGGAAGTTTATCCAAAGTAAAAGCTTATATCAATAAAAAACTGTTATAATTCACAATTATTTTAAAGCATTGCCAGTAATATTTCCAGCCGCATATAATATATTTTGCTTGTTTCTGTTCATTTTTTATCAGAAACTTTAATAGTATTCGAAAGATAGTAACCTAATTAATTAGTAATTACAGAATCCATATCAATAAATTACACGGCGTGCACATCAAGGTAATGAGTTTCTGCAGAAAATGACCGCGAGTGAAGTGAGCGGTGGTAAGATCTTTTGGGAGCAGGGGCGAGGGGAGGGTGAGGTGGCACGGAGATGTTACGTTTTTGAGCGGAACCGGGCGAAGATGGGCGAAGGATGCAGTAGAGAGCGGGGCTCCCCGCGCGCCCGCGTTCCCCCCGCGCTGACGTAACGCCGCTGCCGTGTCCGCCCGCCCTAGTGTCCCGCGCCTCGCTGTCACGGAGCCAGCACGAACGCCGCGCCCTGACCACATCAGTGCTAATCATTTGACGTTTCACATTTTTACGCTCTGATCTCGAACTTATCAGTGTATGACGTGCTTCCCCACCCGTGCCTATGATTACATTACTGTAGTCATACGCACTGAATTCTACTTTGTAAATATTTGACACCGCCCCTGAAGTTCAGATGCATCGGTGTCATTCTCAAACGTATTGTAGCGTTATAAAATTTCGTTCTGATAACCACTATCTTTTGACACTAGGGACTGAGTAGGGGCATACTTTGATTGGCTGTAGGCAGTATAAATAGTGAAATTTTAGTAAACATAGCATGTTTTAAACGATATTGATTAGGAAAACATTATCCATGCAATATGAGATTCGAATGTTGATCTAGTTTCCAATATTCGTAGAATTATCAAATTTTATAATTCAAACGTTAGATTGTTAATGTTGTAAGAAAAACAATTACGAAATCGGGGCTTACATAAAATCACTACTTAGTAACTTAGAAACTTAAAAAGATTCATAACCTATCTAGAACATAACATAAGAAAATGACACTGCATTTTCTAGTCTTATGTGTCTTTACTAAAAAGTGAATTAAATAACACGACAATCAGTAGCAAAGAATCCTAAAATATTCCCATTGGTATCATGCCACGGTAAGTTAGATGTTATTGACATGAAGAGCGTTCGTAGTGTGAACATTATAAAAAGCTTTTTAGTCTCTTAGAGGCATCATCTTATGCATCTTATTTTCGAGCTCCCAGGCTGTCTTATGGCGACACTCGTCCATGATCATCCATATTCATTGTAGTTTTATATACTGCAGTATTGTAAGTGGCCTTGATATTAGATGAATGTGTTCCTTATTTTTACGTTTCGACAGATACACATTAAAACAGAAGCGTGAGTTTCAAGTGTTTGGTATTCTTATAACATAAAAATTACAGATCAAATTCTTATTTAGTTACGTACTCGTACAAATATTGATGAAACATAGTCAATAACATAATTATAGTCATCGGATATAAGATTAAATGCTTATTATTTATTGCTTATCAAAACTTTGGCTCCATACCACCTGATTAGTTTTACTGACCGTTTATATATTATTACCTTTAAATTTTTACTCTTTTGAAAATAATTTTGGTTCACCATCTTTACAAACCTTATCGAAAAAATACATTATTTTTGAGTATTCATTTCACATCTAACTCATATTATCTTACTTGTATAAAGCTATGTATCTATATCAGATTAAAAGCTTGTTTTAACTATTTCAATAGCGCACTGACGTTAGCCTTATTACATGCAAAAAAAAAAACAAATATACCGTAATTCACGCAGTGAATAAAACTTTGTTTAAACTTATACAGTAAAGTCAAATTATGACGAAACTAGAATAATTAGAAATTTTGAGACGAAAAAACAAATTAAATACAAATTTTCTTACAGGTTAGAAGAGTTTTTGTTACCTACATATAAAAAACATAATCATTATAAGCCTATAATATACTATAGTTAAATGCGAGTATGTATATCTTTGGCGATGGCACTAACTCCAATGTTCCACTTTTCGTTTTTAGCCTTTCGAATTTTACGCGTGTATATTTATTCGCTAAATCTAAACTACGTAAGATACTTACTGGTTTCATTACTATTTCTTTCAAAAAGCATACTGCTTAATATGTTTGTCCGTGAAGTATAACTGACACGCTGTTACACGAGTTTCGACTATCGTACTTTGGGTTGATTTGCAGTATCCGTTTGTAAATGTTGGGCACTCTTAAGCACCCACTTGGCGCTTCCCCTGTTCGCTCAGCGGTACTCACCGTCAGCATTAGCGATATCAGCTGTCGACCTTAAGTGACTTCCCTTTGCTCAGTTAAGCACCTGTGCGGCTATCGTAAGAGCAAACACTGCTGTTACCTTGAGCGGTCTGACCTTCGTGTAATCTTGCATATAGAAGATATTTTATAGTTTAAGCTTGAGATACACTAAGCCAAAAGGATGCCATTGTACTCGTCATTATGATAAGATCAAATATAACTTCATAATTTTGTGTATTAAAATAGAATATGTTACAACATATTCTATTTTAGATAGAAGCAATGAAGTTTTATTGGGCTAAACTTATTCCATTAGAAAATACCATAGTCGCTTTCCATCAGGCAAGTTGGTGGCCAAAAGTACCTAAATCTAATTCATTTAAAAAAAATAATGTATTAGTTAAATATGGACTACATCGGTAATGGGAAAGGAAATTGAGGGTGTAAAGAAAGCCTATCAAGGGCATAGTTAATAGTGTCATATAGGTTTATTAGTTTAATCATAATTTACTCAGCAAATTGTTTTTTTATACGACATCGAAATGACGATAAGTTCAAAGACGTTAAGACTCTATTCGTACTTTTTTCACCGATTATAGCATTATTTTTTGTCAATACCTGTGTTTTTTTTACAAAATAATTAAGTAGAGAAAGCTCGTTAAGCAGTCTCATTAAATAGTTCTTAACAAATTTCAAATTTCAAATTTGCGGGTCCGTATATTATTTTCACACTAATTTATTACACCACCATTGGTAGTCTCCATTCCATAGAGAAGTATTGAGGTCATGGTTTGGAATTCTATGTCTTTTCTAGGTTACGTGCGTAATGCTGGTCACTTCAAACCAGTAAAGGAAAACATCGCGATGAAAACAGCGTGTCTAAAAATTCCTAAAGAAAAGTTCTCGAACATGTGTGAAGTCTTTCAACCTACACTTGGCCAGCGTGGTGGACTAATGCCTGACCCTTCTCACAATGAGTAGAGGTGTTTATAAAAATATATAGTTAATTAGTTTGTGGCTAGATGGCGCTGTGTGAAAGAAACGACCTGAGATATTTCTTTTCATTATTCTTGCTGAAACGGCTGGACGAATTTTGATTTTATATACCCTGGATTAACAGATAGGCTCTTTATTTTTGAAAATTCGGTTGAACAATGGAGTAAAGCAATAGCAGTCTTCATTTGTGGATGTTGTATCTTACTTTTCAAAAGAATGTATTTTTGTGTAAAAAAAGTGTTTTTGTTGCAAAATACTCTTTAATAATTGTTTTTTAAGTTACGGGTATCAAAATAGCAACGACCCACCGAGATGAAATACCACAAAGGAGCCAAGTATCGGCTGTATGCGCTCGATTATACAAGGTTGCTTGGGATGTATTTAGCCGAAAAGGGGTAATTGTATTCATCATTATAAACACCCTCCATTATGACCACAACTTTGAAATCATGATAAAAACAGCTGTTAAATTTGATCATTAAGAAATTAACTTTTTCTATGGAACAGCGAAATATATTTTTTTGGAGTTCAAACAAATATAATTACAAATGAACAATATTTTAGCCAGCGTACTCTAAGATTCTTGCTTCGTCAAGTGCCTAAGGGTTTTTTTTTTAAATTTAACAATTAAATTTTAATCTATGAAGGTATTATAATCTTGCATAAATTTGTTTATACAAATACAATTACTTGTGTTCATATAAATGTATAACCCTGTCTGTTGCTTTACCGTATAGCTGTAGAGCAGCAGACAGTGCTCTCCTTTAAACTAGGTATGAGTGAAGTATCAATAATAGTTATAATAACTTTACAATTTCAGGTACGCCCAATGGAAAAAAATGTTCATTATGATGAGTATAATGAGTATAATGGCCTCCTTTCGGCTTCCTACACCCCAAGCTTATAACCCTGTATATAGCCTCTCTGGAGTATATGATATCTATGCAATGACCTAGCTGATTTCGTACAGACTTAGCTAGAAACAGTCTGGAAATATCAATCGACCCGCGACCGAAATGCAGTTGATATTTTTTCATCACATTGAGTCGGCTCGCTCGTTAAGGTCCGTTACAAATTTATTTTATATACGTTCACCGTATCAAGCATTAAACTAAGATAGAAAAAAGCGAACACTTGAAAAAACACGTAACATTTTTTTAAAACTTGATATGTTATGCTTACTGACTGTAAAACTTTGTGCTTTCTGGTTGAAGGATGGTTTTTACGGCAGAGCAAATCGAATTTTCCATTTTTGTTCGTTTTAGATTCTGATTTTCTGGTAACGATCATTATTCAACAAAATAAATTACATTTAATATAAAAAAAGTAACGATTATAATTTTGTCGTAAAATAAACTAAGCTTGGATGCCAGTATCGTTTTACGAACTAACTCTTAGCTTTTTGATGAACGCAAAAGAACGTAAATAGTTTTTTTTTTTTAGTAATATTTATTTTTATCCTAGGACTTTTTACATAGCGCTATGGTTAGGTATATGGTTCCTGAACTATGGGAACGGTATAACCGAGTACTTCTTTAACTTGAACATATAAACATTTATGTACGTCAGACAAAAGTATGCCCTGAGTGGGAATCGAACCCACGCCCTACTACAACTCTTGAAGCAGAAAGACTATGATCGAACATGAGCAAACAGGCTAGTCACAAAATGAGCCAATAGGGCTGTCAATAATGTTTTTGACATTTCATGCAACGCTATCCAGCTCAAACCCAAGCAAAGGTTGTAGGTACTACGGAAACCAGAAAACTGATGGAATACTTACATACTTTTTATAATAGTGTTTCAAATATGAAATTTCCTTCCAAGTTCCTAACGCACTGGCCCCTATAAAGGAAAATTAAACCTGCATGGTGTCAGATTTTAGAGTGAAACTTTTTTCACAAAAAAGTATATAGATAAAATAAAATGTGTTAGTGACATTTGATTGTAGAGCATTCAATTGTTTTTACATATAAATTTTGACGTAAATAAAGAAAAACAAATAAAAAAACAGAGTGATTTTGATAACGGGTGGGATTAACACAGTGTACTGTTATAATGCTTTGATTAGAGAAGATACGGCTAACAATCGCGCCGTGCGTTTTTTTTTGTTTAACTGCAATCATATAAAAAACTTCAGCTTGAATGAACATGAATGAATTACGAAGTAGATCAGCCACTAAAGTAAATGAGATAAATTGGAGGCGATGATGGAAGTCGTATTTCCATTGCACCATCTCTGGCTTACTCTACTTTATCTGTTAACAAATTAAATACACGTACGAATACAAAGTGCACTGGGTTACCGAGTATAGTAATAGTAGCAAATACACGAGGACTTGATTTCATTACGTCTTCAGCAGTAGACACATTAATGATCTCAAAGTGCTGTATGAGCTGATTCTAAGTTACCCCTTTGGTTACCATGTTCTTGTTTGACCTACTAAGCTCTAGAAGTTCTTAACAAAACGCACGACTTGTACCTATGTATATATCTATTTAGCAGCAACAACGAAACTGTTCAGATATAATATGTGAAATGATAAATTCATGTGCAGTGTTCACTTCTAGGAGGTCGTGCATAATAATTTTTGCTTTTGACAAAATGTTTATCGACATTTGTCATAAGCAAAAATAATATATATATTTTTTTGAAACAAAAAAATAAATCTTATCAAGGTCAGAATAACTTATACCTTTACTATACCTTTTTTTAGTTTCTTGGCCTGTAATTTCTATTGACATTTATAGTAATCTTAACCAAGTGTCAAGAATTAGTAGATAGGTAAACAATGAAATTATTTGTTTTTGACAAACATTTATAAACATACATTATCATGAACCTAAAGACTCCTAATCTAGTTATAAACTCTGTCTTAGGAGCTTGTAGAGCTTCTAAATTTTGGCTTTACACTTTGTACATTTGCCACGGCTAATTTTAATACTTTCTGAAAATCAAGTTCAGTAAGTCTAAGTCACATAAAGTATATAGTATGTAGTCTTGGTCAAGTCCGGTCATGTTCTAGTACAGTTATGGTGATTAAAAATTCATCACATCATACCTCTTTTCCATGATGGTCACCTTGGTGCATCATTGATCAATGGTCAACTGTTTTTATTTCCATCATGGCTTTCGTATGACCGCTATTACGTTTAAGATGATTTTACCACAGAAAGCTACATCGATTACCATATAAAACAGGCTACATTCGTATATATTCGTACAGGGTTATAAACTTTGGGTGTATAAAACTTAAAGAGCTTTTGTAGCGATAATAGCTCAGTGGCTAGCGCGATCGGTTCGTACGCCGATGGGCATGGGTTCAAACCCTAAAAATGAGCTTTAGCTGCCGGTGAAGGAAAATATCGTGAGGAAACCACAGTATGGTGGTTGGGTACTTGCTAGTATTTGGCTGGCTAGCTACAACCCTCAAGTAGAAAATCTGCCGCCAAGCACCTAACGGTGTGTTTCGGCTGCCTCACTTTAGGGCCAGTTCTATTTCAGGCTAGGTGTGCTTTAGCATCTTCGACCGCACCGTCACTTAACATCAGATGAGCTGTGGTGAGATACCTAGCCTGATACCCAAGAAAAAGAAGGTCATTGTGCTCATCATTATGTTATTTTTAAAATAGGTACAACTCTAAAAAACATGCTGCGCGAAATATCAAATTGCTTTTTGCATTTGGTTTGGGGTCAATATTTTCGACGACTTCAGGGTTTATCCATAGTAAAAGTTATTTATAATGATGAGCGCAATGACCCTTCATCGGCTTAGTATACTCCAAGCTGAATATAGGTAGCCCTGTATTCATGTCGAGTTATCAGTTCTTTCATGTCATATTCACAAAGGTTTAAAGTTCTTTCATGTGTAACAATGGACTCAACTTGTATGAAGCACGAAACGAGTATAATTGTATAGTTACCGATGGGTGCGATTATTAAATTTAGAACTGGTTTTAGTATTTCCATCAATTTTGGAGCTATTTCTTCCTCGGAATGGTTTTGATTTGTTATTTTTAAAATTTCGTAACGTAACTTTTTTTTTTTTTTTTTTTTTACTGTTTGTTGGCTAGGTGCTAGGTGTGGTTTACTACATTATCTACGAGTACACAATTTTTTTTATTACATATAGGCTTGCGTTTGACCGCAACTCACCGCAAAAAACTCACCTGATGTTAAGCGAAGATACGGTCAACGCTGGCCTAGAACAAACCGACAAATTAAAAATAAAGAAAGAAAAAAAGAGGAAAAAATATAAAGTTTGATTTTATGTTTGTTTGTTTTTTTTTTAATAGGCTCCGAAACAACTGGACCGATCTGAATAATTCTTTAATCATTAGAATGCTACATTATCACTGAGTGACGTAGGCTATATTTATATTGTTAATCGAGTTTTGTTTTTCCGTGCAAAGCCGGGGCGAGCTGCTAGTGTATTATGTTTTGTAACTTTTTAATCACGTTTAGTGATTTTATGGTAGGGATTAAACTTATGGGTTCGCGTCACTGACATGCTAATGTCGTGCTGCACAGTTGTGGATACAGTTATTACAAAGTTTTAAGTTTTCACTTTTGAGTTCTGTGTTAGTCTAACACAACATAGTGGAATTCCCTATAGGATAGGATACAGGATTTTGTATTCGAAGTGTGTCCTACAGGATCTTATTTTCTATTCAACTTTTAATCATATTTTGATAAATGAGGTATTTATCTACGCGTCTCAGCGATACACGTGTAAGGATGTATGACATCACAGTAAATACAATATGGCGGATTTTAACCTAAATTTGCACTAATATATGCGATAAGCGAGTCATGTTTCAAATGAAAGAATTTAATGAGTACATTCCAAATATGTGTAATAGGTAAAACAAAAGTCTGGCGTATGGCGCGACGTGAGTGCGCTGGGATAGTTTCCTAAACTACGGTTTATAAAATAAAAAGTGGTAATTGTATAATCTGTTAATTATCGGGCAGTCTAGAAGACTTTGGTTTGACACTAATTCAAAATCAAATTATTTATTGACATAAAACCGATTAGATCACATTTATGTCACAGAGTTATACATTAATTAATGAGAAATAAAAAAAAGAACAAAATAAACTAAATTCAAAATTAAATGTCAAATTCAAATATTATGTCAAATTTCAAATTAAAATTAAATTCAGGTTCAAATACAATGTGAATGTCAAATTTTAATGAAACAAAAATTAAATACTTATTAAAAAAAAACATACTTATTTTTATTTTATTTAATAGTATCAATAAATAACGGTGGAAGAACTCGAGACTTAAATGTTGTATAATATGTATTATTTTATGTTTAAATCGTGAAAAAATTTAAAAAAGAAGAAAATAAACTGAATAATAATAATATTTTTCATATAGGCCAACGACCTATTTTTAGTTTTTACCCGACTACGGCAAAGTAAAAAGGAAGTGCATGGTACTTGACTGGCTAGTTACTACTCTCAAATTAAATATCTACTGCCAAATACCTAACGATGTGTTATTTTACTAATATTATAAACGCCAAAGTTTGCGAGTATGGATGTGTGGATAGATGTTTGTTACTCTTTCACGCAAAAACTACTGAATGGATTTTAATGAAATTTGGTATGGAGATAGCTGACACCCTGGATTAACACATAGGCTACTTTTTGTCCCTAAAAAATGTAGCGGGTAACACCGCGGGGCGCAGCTCGTCAACCATAAAAAGAAGTACGATCCTAGTATACCCATCGTATATTTAAAACGTTGTTTGTTTTGTTCACTGAATCCGAGTGGTCACTAACATAGAGGGTGCTAACAGTCCGGTCATTCCGATAATCGCTGACCATATAGGTCAGCTTTAACCATAACATCATGTTAAAAGGGTGTTTAAACGCCTCGTTCTAATGCAATACCGGAATATAGGTTCAATTACTACTACCGGATAGCCAGGAGCTCAAAAGCGACACCGCTTTATGGTTGATGTTCCAAAAGCTCAAACTAAGCGGTTTGATTCCACCTTCTTCATACGTACCGCTAGACATTGGAATCTGCTGCCGGAGTGGGTGTTCCCCGATGAAAAAAATAAATAAATATCGTAGGACATTACACACAGCGCCATCTGACCCCAAACTAAGCAAAGCTTGTACTATGGAAATCAGATAACTGATACTTAAATACTTTTTTTGTAAATACATACTTGTAATAAATACAGAACACCCAGACACAGAACAAACATTTTGTTTATACAATAAAATCCTTTATCTTGGGTGGGAATCGAACCTACGCCCTTCAGATCTTGGAGCAGACATACTACCATTGAACCAACAGGGCTGTCAAGGCAGTCAAGAGTGAATCGGTTTCTTCTAGGCAAGCGTGCTCCAACGTAGACCGCATCTTCGCTTAACATCAGGAATGGCGGTCAAACGCAAAATCTAATATATAAAAAAAAATTGGTGCAGCTGTTATTTACAGCCGTAATAAAAATCAACGTCAAAGTAATGCTGTGATGTCCTGACATTGTTTATTCCGCAAAGTTCAGTACTGAAGTTCTAGTCTAGGATATTAATTCGCGTGATGAAGTAGTTAACAACAGGTAGAAAAAAAACCGGCCAAGTGCGAGTCGGACTCGCGCACGAAGAATTCCGTACCATTATCTATAGAAACGGCAAAAAAATCATGTCTGTTGTATGGGAGCCCCCTTTAAATAAGAAAAATATTTTAATTTAATTATTTATTTTTAAAGTGAATTTAACTAAATATTCTGTGAATAATTCAAGCGTGTACCTGTTGCCGTTATTAAGATCGTGCAAAAACGAGCAAAAAAATCCCGTTTTTATTGTATGGGCCGTAAATAATAAAACAGAATGAAATATTTATTTTATTCTGTTTTTTAGTATTTGTTGTTACAGCGGCAACAGAAATACATCATTTGTAAAAATTAAAATTGTCTAACTATAACGGTTCATGAGATACAGCCTGGTGACTGACGGACAGATGGACGGACAGTGGAGTCTTAGTAAAAGAGTCCAGTTTTACCGTTTGGGTACGGAATCCTAAAAAGCAGTTTTCATTTACTACCGCCAGAGGCGCTGTCCTAGTTTCATACATAATCCTATTGTTTGCTTACTGCGTACATCATGCAAATTGATATGCTAGCATCTCTGCTGCAAGGGTTTAGATACTAGCATAAACATGACGTTGTCTCTACCATATAAAGGGCGTCCTTTATATGGTATATGGCGCCTCCAGTACCTTTTATTACTTTTCATTATGAAATGTATAGATAGATAGAAAGTCTTTACTGCGCACACCAAAAATAGAAAAAAAGTACAGCAAACAAAATTGTGTTATGAGCTACAAGTGGCAGCCGTATCGCTAAAAGCAATCTCTTTCAGGCAACCAGGAATAGAAAACACGATGCATTTTAAGAACAGACGGTAGAGATAGTAAGTTTATAATTATGTAAAAAATAATGACACGACAATGGGGCCAGCATTTTGGGAACTATTCCCATTGATAGCGGCCTTTTAAATAAGTTATTATTTTAAATGTTGCTTGTCCTAGTTACTTTACTTATTTATACCTTGAAATTTCTATATATGTTATACATAAACATTTACGTGTAAAATAAATAAATACACAAAAAAACTGTTATTTTGTTTAATTCCATGGAAGCCTGGGAGAGATGGTTTATAGCGATGAGGCTACTACTTATGGCATTAGATTATGATGTTTTTTTGGCGTGCGCAATAAAGTGTTTCTATTTATCTAGAGTAGCCGTTTTAAACGAAAAATAACCACCATAATTAAAAATCTGTAGCTAATTAGTAACAGTAGCAAAGTATTATGTATTAAGAGAAGTAGCTACTCTGTGTTTCTCAAGAATAAGCTATTATTGAAGACAATATTGCGTTCATTACACTTTTAGATTCAGTTTTATGAAAGTGTAATTTTTTGTCATTAAAACTAAAGTAGTTTTAAGTGTTTCCAGACTATAATATTTTGTATTTAGAGTTAGAAATCTAAAGAGACAGGATTCTTATGACACGTACTTGTATATTTCGTACCATTCTAAGTACCAGTTTCTAGTGATTATTGAGACATATGTATCTGTATTTAACTGTATTCGCATGCCGAAGGGCGTGGGTTCGAACCCCAACAATGAGCTTGAGCTACCGGTGAAGGAAAACATCGTGAGGAAACTATAGCATGGTGGTAGGGTACTTTCTAGTACTCGGCTGGCTAGCTACCACCCTCAAGTTGAAAATCTGCCGCCAAGCATCTAACGGTGTGTTCCGGCAGCCTCACTTGAGAGCCAGTTCCATTCCAGGCTAGGTGTGCTTTACCATCTTCGATCACACCTTCACTTAACATCAGGTCAGCTGTGGTCAAACATCTAGCCTGTCAACCATAAAAAAAAAACTTTATTTTTATGCTATAAAAATAAAGTGATGATACATAATAACGTGATGTATTATTTACTAGAACCTTCTTAAAAGTATGTGAATTACGTTAGTGTGAAAACAATTATCCAATTAAATTGACATGTTTTTACAAAATAGCGATCATTTAATACTTTTAAACGGCTTCAGGTTACCTTTTTTGATTTGGTTACTGAACATAGTTATTAACATTTGTTCGTGTGTTGATGCAAAACATTTTGCGTATTACATTTTTATTTACTTAGTCATTGTCAGATTTTGATAAACTCAATATTTGACAAAGTCACTAGAAAATAGAAAAATGTTTGAGGTGATAGCTAAGCATTAGGGTAGAAAAGATGGTGAACCAAAGGACTAATTTCATCTTATTATTATCAATTTCCTGGTGGTGTGAGTAGCCATATGCGACTTGATATAATGGTGTAATTAAATACGTGGACCCGTTCCCCGGCGTAGTCTAAAATGAACTATTAAAGCCTTTGGCGGGCCACTGTTAGCATCCAACAGTCATGGACCAAATCGAATGTTGTCTCGGGGAGAGTGCGCGCGCATCTCCCGCCCCACGCCGCACCGCTCCGAACCTTCATTGATGATCTTCGCAATCTCGATACTTATTATTGATATTTTTATGCAAACTCCCATAACAAGATCAGTTTCAATTTAATATATTATAGTCAAAGACAGTCGCTCTAGGAGCCTAAATAAGTTTAGGTGGTATCGTAGATTCGGTGCGCGTTAGGTATCGGGGGCGCTGGCTGCCGTAGAGACCGCTAGGTTTGGGCGTCGCTGCGTCTCGGCTTTCGGCGGGCGGGCGGTGCGCGGCGGCGGGCGGGCAGCCGTGCGCATACAGCGCCGCCACGCACGCTCGGCGCTCGGAGCGCGACCCAGTCTGCTCTGACGTTTAGGCGAGCCGCCGGTGTCGCCTCACCGCACCGATCGACAGCCTCCGCCGCCGCACACATTCTGCGCATTTAGACCGTTCCGCGTGTAGGCGAACCAGGCGCGAGCACGCGGCGGTGGTCGTGCGGGCCGGCTCGGACGGTGCCGGTGCGGTATAGTGCGCTGCGCCCGCGTGACCAGCCGCAGCGCCGGGCCCGCAGCTGGCCGTGTTTACACGCCGCGCCGCCCTGCAGCCCGCGCCGCGCCGCGCTGCTCTGTGCGCTCTCTCGTTCGCTGCAACCTACCTACTACACCCCTGATTTGCTATTCAACGCTGTGAATTTTTAACTTAGCGAACGAAGACAGAGGTATTTCATTGCTTAATCAAACTCGACGCTCGCGTAGGGTTCGGCTGTAGCCCGCACTAGTGTCACGAGCTCAGAACATACGCATCGAAGCCGATTGTCCATAGTTCATTCGAGTGATTTCACAACACCGTAAATATGGGTGCTAAAGAAAGCGTGGAGGCTGCTAAATTTTCATCGCAAAATTGGAACAACTTCGAGGTTCGTAACAACGTATAGATTATTTTGCACATGGAGTGTTTGTCCCTCCCCCTACCTCCCCCGTGAATGTCTATTAAACGAAGGGGCATTTCGTGCCATTCATAAATTTAAAAACAAATTTTAACCACCCTATCCTAATTTAAAATTTACAAAATTTTGCACACTATCGTTATAAAGAGTGAAGTTATGCATGATCACATTTATTTAAAATTTTCACATAAAAATAAATAAAACGTGAAGTCTAAATAAGAAACAAATTGTGTTCGTTGATTTGAGTTTTGAATGTGGTTTTGTGACGTTGCGTTATTTTATTTAGCTTAATATGTACTGTAATGTTATTATAAATGCTACATTGGTCGTGTATCGACGCTTTTATAGCTCGTATTTATCGTATGAAATAATTGACTCTCAAAAACACGTAGCATATGTCATTTATAAATACCAGCTTTAAATCGACCAGCTACATACTTTGACGGTACGGTAAGGTATTTTCGAGATAATCATATTATTAGCAGGTCAATAAATTTTCATTACTGCAGTATGAGGTAAACTCTTGAAGTGAGACTACTATATGTTGTTGATGTAAGTATATTTCCACTCGGCTTGAATATCGTTATCTAACTAGACTTTCAAGGATAAGACACGTGTCAGGTTACAGATTATTATGTATTCCCTTTATAATGAATTATTACTTAATACATTTATACTACAGTAATGTTTAGATATATATGTATGAAGTAGTTAAATAGAAATCTAAAAAAGAAAAAAGGTTTCAAATCATATACTGGCTCATATCGTTGCATTTATTTACATGATAAGTAATGTTGTAAATACAAAATTATTTACCAGATTTTTTTTATTTTATGACAGGCTTGGTGTTTGACCACAGCTCACCTGATGTTAAGTGAAGGTTTGATCGAAGATGGTAAATCACACCTAGCCTGGAATGGAACTGGCTCTCAAGTGAGGCTGCCGGAACACACCGTTAGATGCTTGGCGGCAGATTTTCAACTTGAGGGTCGTAGCTAGCCCGCCGAGTACTAGAAAGTACCCTACCACCATGCTATGGTTTCCTCACGATGTTTTCCTTCACCGGCAGCTCAAGCTCATTGTTGGGGTTTGAACCCACGCCCTTCGGCTTGCGAACCTACCGCGCTAACCACTGAGCTGTCATGGCTACAAAGTAATAAAGTTAATACGTTATTAAATAACCAAACTTAAATGTTTACTGTATGAAGGATTGCTTAAAGATGAGTAAACTAATTATAAACTGATAAATCTCTATCTGTACGTATTCAAACTTATAATAAAGTAAACAAAATGTGTCTGTACATTATGTAGTTTCTAGAATGTTTGTGTTTTTCTGTGCGATCCAGAAACGGCTTAACCGAATTAAATGCGGTTTAACTGATATATAGTGGCAAGCTTCGCGTAGCATGTTTCATTTGAATTGGAAACAAAAAAAGTTAAGTTAATTAATATACGAGTAATACGCGCTGATCAAGGAACGCGCTTCGGTTGATTTTGCTGTAATATATTTTCGCCCTTACCGAACATCGGGGCATTGTTAGTCTTACAAATGTGTGTATGTAAGACTAACTATGTCTCGAATAATACAAATTTGTATTTGTATAACATGCAATAGAAATGCTTTTTACAGTACACATACACTAAGGATTTTTGGAAGTAAAATTAGTTTTCGATCAATAAGTCAAGTCAAAGATCATGAAATTGTATTGTATGAATTGGTAGGTATTTCCTACGTGGGTCCATATGACATTCAATAAAATTAGGTAGAGCACGGATCGGCTCCACGGGTATATGACACCTACGTGATGTCGGCGAGCTGTATAAAATATGAAGCCAAGCTGGGCTGACCCACATACAGTTAAACTAATCTGGTATGATTGAAGGCACTGCCAACCGACGGGATCGAAATGCGATGCTAGAATTTTAATTACTATTTGATAGGATAGACTCGCGAAATGCCTCCAATAACTCTCAGCGAACTCTCCAGAACTTGTGGTTACAGAATTAAACTATTCCATGCACTATCTAGCGATGTTGAACATCAAGATAATTTATATGAGGTGGAAAATCAAACAATGTGAAGACAACAGTTAGTGGCTAGTGTGTGGAAGTGTGAAGTCATTAGTTAAATTTACATTTGTAACAGTTAGGCCTTTATTCAGAGTGTCTCATGTCTATATACATTTATTATTCATATGTAATAGTTTAAACTTTTGTGTTTAGAAAAAAAGATAAAGTTGTTGAAGTAGTCAAAGTTTGTAGTTACTTTTCAACTTATTTCCAACTATACCGTAGGTATATTTAATTAATCATGAAACTCAAAACTATCTAATAACGGCATGATTCTGGTCAATAAATGGATTGCTTAATATCAAGTCAAGTTTTGTTAGTAACTTTAATAGATTTTTATAATTATTTTTGATGCTGTTTTATAAAAGTAGTAGTATATAAAAGTAGTGTATAAAATATTAGTAAAAAAAAAAAATGTCGTTTAGTGTATTACGGGGGTGACATAGTCACTGCGTGACTAAACCCCATTAAATTAATAAATTTTAATAAAGATTAAAAAAAAATATATTTTTGCTATTACTCGGAGCGCACATTAGATACCAACGTGGTATGCTATGGTGGTAATCAGTACTATGCCCTAAATAGCTATTATGTGCTTGATCGACACTTTACCCGGTAACCGACAGTTAACACGGTCTTTTAACCTTCGTAAGGTTTCTAAGTCATAGTTTTTAAACATAAAAATATGCTTCATTTTCTAAAACCATAACTTATCTAACCCCTCGAAACGTTTTCTTTTTTATTATAGGTCATTTCACCTCTTCCAATTATTTAGAGTAATTAAAATTTTCTTTATATTCTGTTCTGTAAAACAAGCAGAATACAGTAAAGTACTTTAGTATTAATGTACATATTTACATTACAGCTAACTACCTTAGCAATATGCACGGTCTATATTTGCAACTTGGCATTTAGGTAGATGGAACGCTACAAAATGTGCTAAAATAGGAGAGACTGGTTATTCTTAAATGACTCACGTATCTACCATATAGCCATAATACTGATTTTTCTAAAAACTGACAACATTTGATCGAACGTTTTAGCAGTTTAGAAATATCTATGATGAGGTTATGACGAGTTTAAATATTTTAGCCGAATAATTTACTTGTGGATATAAATTTCTATGGCAGATTTATTGGACGATCAGTGTTAGAATTTATTTCCGAATGAAAAGTTTTAATGTTTTTAGTGCATGAACCTTATACTTTATTTATTATAAACATAAATAAAAGTCAAATGTGTTGAGTTACACTAAAATTTCCTTTTAAAAGAGCCAGAAGTAAATTAGAAGCGGTACGGTAGTTATAAATAAATATACCTTATAATGCATGTTTTTTCACACCACCGAGTCCATTTCCATTTTGTGATTTTCTACTCATTTTCAGTATGCTTTTACTTACCATACCTTAAATTTAGAAAGTCAACAATTTTTTTTATTTCCCTAGCTATGTTATATAATCCAAAACCTGTAAATATGTATTATGTAAAAGTTACGTCTTTGGTAATTAATTTAAAAAATAATTATATCACTACACATTTTTAATAGAATAATTGGACTAATCAAAACTACAGAGAATTGATTAATTGAAGAATTAAATAACATTTGTAAAATATTTCAATTAGTGCTATTTATTTGTGAAATTGGGCAATGCTATTTAATCTCTATTAATTAAATAAATGCAGATATTGGTCCGAACACAACACTTCAATTTTACAAACCAAAAACAGTGTTGCCATTCTAGATGTGAAATGTAGTCAGTCACCAAAATCATTTTCGTGAGTTTATCGTTACAAATTGTTATATTTCTTTATGAAATACAGAAAATAGGGCAGGCTTTTAGTGAGATTGTCAATAGATTAGATGTTATGTCTTGTGGGTATCTATATTGTGGCGTATAGTGCAACTAAATGCGTACATTGCAGCATGGATCTGTGAGGAACCGGCACGGCACGCAGCGGTCGCTGAGCCTCAACCGCGGCCACTCGTTGTCGCGCTCCGATGGCACCTGGTGACATCACGGGACCGCGGGTGAGTTGAACAAAACACATTTGTTTCACTTCGAGTCTACTTGAAAATATCGTAGTATTTACGAGTTGTTACTCATAACTCTGAGTAACAAAGTCCACGGATTCATCGTTAATTACTTTGAGACATTCGACGGTTATTCTTAGTAGCTCTAAAATGTCTCCAGTTGTAATATATAATACGAAAATCGAAACCTACACATTACTACTTGGCTAATGTAAAATCGCGAGTGCAAATCCATAACATTTTTAACCACGACTTCCCTGATGCTAAGTGAAGTATGGCTGATGATTGTAAACACACCCTGCCTGGAATGAAAACTGACTCTTAGGTGATAGACTGCTTTTCTAAGCGAGTGTATGTATTCAAATATAATAGCCTACATAATTCTACATGGAAAACAGTAGGTACCAACTACAATGATAAATTGGGTTATTTTCTTGTGTCTTCCATAGTTATAGGGAGTTAGTATACTTAGTGGTTATAGTTGTACGAACCGCTAAATAAATTTGCTGCCCGAGTGGGTATTCTTTGATAGACATAATCTGGGTGCCTTCAAGTCGCGAGCGAATCGGTTTCTTCTAGGCGAGCGTGCTCCATCATAGAGCGCATCTTTGCTTAACATCAGGCAAGTTGGCGGTCAAACGCAAGCCTATATGTAATAAAAAAAAAAAGATAGCCACTCTCTGTACAGCGTCATTGGTTATTTAGACTTTATATTGGTTACTGATCGTTAAATTAATAGCAGGTGCTTTTGTTTTCGTTTCTCCGTGATAAGATCTCGTGGTGTGTTTCAGGCGGCATAGTGCAGTGCGCCGACTGCGGCTCGCGCACGATGGGCAACAAGCTGTCGTGCTCCTGCGCACCCATCCTCCGCAAGGCGTACCGCTATGAAGACAGCCCGTGGCAAAACTCCCGCCGCCGTGACGGCCACTTGCTTAGGTAACGTCTTTCATTACTATTAGTTAAATAAATATACGACAAAATTCGAGTTCACAAAATAAATAATTACATTAAAAAATAGAATAAAACGTGTTAGGTCAATAATTACGCAGCAGAAGCTTTGACTGGAACACGGCAATATTATGTCGCTGCATAATTTGCTGCTGTTCCAATATCGTACGAGTGTTGACATGCAATATAATGTGGTGAAAAGTGTATTTTTGGGGGGCGTACAAAAATTCTCAGAATCTCCTAATAAAATCACCACTACTTACGAATGAACTTTTTTTTCTGGAAACACTTGAAAATATAAACTACTTGACACTGGCAGAATGCACATAGTGCGGTGCCTAAAACAAAGAAAACAAATCACAATTTTAAAATTAGATATCAATTTCTAATAGGTACAGTATTATCGTTCCGGCCAATGCCGGAACGAAAATACTAGCCAATGCACTTGTACAGAGTAATCGTTTCATTGCCGGAGGAAACCACAGTTTAATCTGGCCGAAATCATTTGCAATACTATGCTGCATTAGAATAAGCTACAGGGACCTACACCATAGAACTAAAATAAACTATCATGGAAGCCACTTCAACAATAATAATTGGCGAAAATATATTTATCATCATATGATATCGGGTTACCATAACATAAAATTGTTCATCGTTCAGATTATATTGGATGATTTACATCTACGGCTAGTGCACACTCGAAATCGAGATATGTATTTTTTAGGTTTTCGTACCTCAAATTAAAAAAATAATCACCTTTTTATTTTTGGTTAAAGCGCGTCCGTTGGCATTGTGGCAATTCTTAAGTTTTCTTTTTCGTTTAAAATGGAAAATCTCAGTGCCCTATAAAAATAAATCTAATTCGTTTGAATATAAAAGACATCAGAAATAATAAATCTCATTATGATAATTTTGTTGTTCGTATTTCAGTCTGTTTGGTTGTCTTTCTTGACCCATCAGTCAAGACTAACGTAATCATAACCGATATTTTTCTCCTGTAACTTAGAATCATGAAATTTGGCTAGAAGCAAGATCTTGCAGCACAAGGAAAAATCCGAAAATAACGATTTTGTTATTAAATCACTTACAGTTGGTGAAATGAATGTAGCGTATTTCGATGTATGGGCACGTTTTTATTGCAACTACGCTAAGTATGTCCTTCAGTTCCGTTTTTCTCTTATTTCTTTTTTTTAGGAGATGATCGGAGTCGTTCTTTGCAGTCTATCTTTCAGACTCGATTCCTGTGACTTATCTACATAGATAAAGTCCGTACTCGTCTCACGAATCAGATTTACAATTGCCCGTTTTGTTTCTAAAATAAGCCAATCCAACTAAAAACTACTCTTCCCATTGCTCTAGCCAAGTGTAATGTAGCACATACACTGGGACTTTCCAGATAAGAAGTTTTCGCTTTAACAGCCTAGAAACAGTGCGGGGCGTACGATTATAAGCATCGCGATTAACGTATAATTATTGAAGTGCCGTTCAGTTGCATATTTGTCTATAATTATATTAGATTAGTTCTGTTTTTAAAAGCATTCCCGCTACTGGGTATGGGTTTCAACTCATTGTGTAAAGGGTAAGTTCATAGTGCGCCATGCTGGCCAAATGTGGGTAGATAGACTTCACACACGCAGACATGCGAGGTAGATTTGTATACTGTATATTCGATGATAAATCAATATGAAAAGAAATGAGTTCATTATGTAATCTATTATATCAAAATTATGAAACTCGATGCTTCATCTCGTGATTATCATAAATGAGAGAGAAAAAAACACTACATAAAACGATTTTCGTGACGTAACGGTTACGAAAACAAAACGTGAGTATACTTGTCAGGAAAAGTATACTTAGTTTATGAAAAGTTAAGAAGCTATCTATATATCTGTAAAAATTAAAAAACGACTTTCATCGGTAAGTGTAGGGTAAGTGCATATAATCTGAGAAAGGCTGAACTGATTCAGATTATTTTTTTAAATGTCCATGATTTTTAAATAAGGTTCATATACCTACATACTTTTTAAAATGTGAAAGTATTGAAACGAACGTGACGCTTGTATGTACTGTCCTTGTACTCCTGATGGTAAGATATAACGTCTGTCCATGACCATTGCAATGGTACACAGAAATTTGTGTGAAACCAAGTGGAACTGCACTGGTACAAAGTATCTACCGGGTATTTCACTACTGTTGCAATTGAAATAATAATAATACTTTACTCATATTATTGTGTAAAAATATTTAAAAAATGTGCATTAGATTTAACCTACTAAGTTATGTTTTGCATGATGACAATGAGTCAATCAATTAGCATATAGTTTTGGTGGTCAGCTATTTTCTGTCGGATTGTGTTTTGTTTGTCGTTAACCTTGACATCGGATCTCAGTGTCAGACCTACGTTACTCCATTCAGTGTACACAACACCATTTACAATACCATATGTTTAAATAGTAGTTATCCAATAATTCTAATATTGTTTTGATTGTTTAAGTAATGGAATGGTTATTTTTATACACTCACAACACCAATTATTTATTATTACCGGCCGCGCTAACCACTGGGATGTCATCACGACAAAATATAAAAGTAATGAGACGAACGATATTCCCTCTTGATGGTAAGAGATAGCGCCTGTCTATGAACTTGGTATCGGTTCCCAGAATTTTGAGTGAAAACAAATTCCAGGGAACCACTGCCTTAGCGCGCATTACTTTGAGACATTTAATGGTTAGCCTTCATTGAGAAATTTGCAGGTTTGCAACGACTTAATAGTCTTGCGTTAGAACGCCTTCTCGTATTATGTTAATTTTCTCAAAATACATACATACATCTTACAATAATTATCTACCCAGAAACATAACAAACATATGTATACATCACATAAATGGACTTAGGTTACTATAAAGTAACCCATTCACATAAACATCTAGGGTTATTTTTAATTTCGAAGTACATTTACTTACTTATGCATGGGCAAACTACAGTATAAACAGCCTTGAAATAAGCAAACACGATCCTCGATAATAGGCAGCATAAATAAAACCTTGTGCAATCGTTACGCTAACCAAAACATCGCTGCGTTACTTACTTGCATTGCTATCTTGCAGGTTGCGGATGAAATAAACTAGCGCTACTTTATAGTATCAGAAACACATAAAAAAGGAATTAACATCATTTATAAAAGTAGTTTTATTTTGGGATTTATGCTCTCTCATCGACTAAATTTTTTGGGTTAAATTGAATATCGTTTTAGGTACCTGTTTCTTGTCTCTCATTACGTCACCATAAGCGTTCAATTAAGAACGATCATAGTTTGAGTCTTTTACACTCTATTTAATAGTCCCTAAGTTAGGTAATTTCAGTTCACACTGCTCCGGCAGTTATGGTCTCTGAACGAGCTGAGATTAAGGTCCCGTAAGCAATTTGCCCATATAATAGTGCCGATTGTGTGTTGGCAGCCTACCAAGTCTAGATGCAAATAAAGAATACATTGCATTTTTGCGGGTGCAATTCGGTTGTAGTCTAAAGTGTATCTAGATTTCATTTTGGACTATCTTGATTTTGTTAAAATAGTTTACATTTGTTTTAAGCAGTTGAAAAAAGAAGTCCACTAAATACAAAACGAAAAGTCTGATATTGTGAATCATACAACATGTTTTTTATCTCATTTGCATCTTGTGGTTATTATTCATTATCTGTATTACAAATTTCATACACATCCGGACGTGAAGGTTTAGAACAGTAGTAAAATGAGACTATAGTTACTTTAATTTTAGTAATAGCACAAAGCATAAATCTTCAATGATTTTTTACGGTAAATAATCCATGATCAATACCTACGTATACTTATAAATATACATAAGTAGTAAGTAAGTGTATCTCATTTAGTGGGCAATCTATAATATTTTTAATATAGGAAATTGATCGTAAAGTAGCCGGTAAATTTGGTTTTCATTTATAAAAATGGGCGTCATTAACTTAAATTGATTTGCAAAATGGATTGTTTTGAATGATGTGAGAAATGTTTTAGTATTGGATCAAATATATTATAATTTAATTCGGGATTACGATTACAGTAAGGTACATTAATTTGTACATTAGTATTTTGGCATGACGGGCCTATTTTGCAACTTTCAAGGAAACTTGACATGAAAGAGATATAGCTTTAGAGATAAAGCCACAAGTTGCTACATTCGTTATTTTTCTGTATTAGGCGTATAAATTTAGTGTAAATAATAAAGAGTTTATCTATACATCATATTTTGATATTCATGTTCGTTCATTGGTAGTATATATCCTTACATAACTAGAGCGTGGTTTCGATTCCCACACAGGACAAGCATTTTGCGGTATAAACAAATATTTGTTGTGTCTGGTGTTTTGTAAATATTATAAGTATGCATTTGCAAAAAAAATCTATTCAAGTAGTCAATGAAGTAAGGTTGTTAAGGTTTGATTAAGTTAAGGTTGTCTGGAAGAGATCTTATTTTAGCAATAAGGTCGCCAGTTGTTACACCTATTAATTAAGTTTATTTCTTCTGTATTGTATTTTTTTTTTAGTGTGTGCAATACAGAGTTAATCAATCAATCTATCAATCAGCTGTTTGACTTCCATAGTATAAGCTTTGCTTAGTTTGGGGGCAGATGGCGCTGTGTAATGTCGTGCAATATTTAGTTATTTTTATATCTATGTATTACTATAATATAAACTTTTTACTTATAACGCTTACACACAACTTTATAATAAACTTTTAATATCTGATGCTATAGGGTGATGCGATGCTGATGCGATATGCTATACCTACCTACGAAAATAAACTTATCACCAAGTACTGATGAGACAAGAGGATAACTGTTAAGCCTTTTTCCAGATTGTGGGCAGAAGTGTTCCACGTGTCAGCAAATTCTGGCACTGTCAAGTGGTCGCAGGTGTCCGAAGACCTTGTCCCGGTCAACATCACCTGCATCCAGGACTCGCCCGAGTGTGTGTTTCACATCACCGCTTACAATTCCCAAGTCGACAAGATACTTGACGTGAGACTAATACAACCAGGTATGTTTCAATGTGTGCCAAAATAAATCCATTAGAGCTGATGTAATAGAGTATAGATTATGTATTAGCAATTGTAGTGTAAAACGCACTGATACTGAACTTCAACTTTTTCTTGATAGCTTCTGCGGTGTTGCCATTATTTCACCAATGTCTTGTGCACTGATACTCAGTTAAGTGATGGTATTCTACTAATATTATAAATAAGAAAAATTGTTTATATGTTTGGATGTTTGTTACGCCAAAACGGCAGAACAGATTTTGATGAAATTTGGCATACCTACATTTCGTTTATTACCTGGATTAACATATCTGCTGCTTTTTATACCAGAAAAGTGTTAGTTTCCCGTGGGATTATCAAAATACGAACTACAGGACGTATCTACTTGAAATTTGGTATAGATACGTCTTACGGAACATTATTCTGGGATAAAAGGTATCCTTACGGTATACCTAATCTAGTACCTAATAAAATAACGCATGTTTCATAACTATTGCTTATTTGTTACTTTACTTGTTTCATTTCTCTCTGAACTTAATTCTTAAGTTAACGCGGACGAAGTCGCAGGCGTAAGCTAGTACATACATAAGACAGTTGACAGTGTGGTGTATCTTGGAAGAAGCTTATAACTAGTAGAACACTACGTGAGACAAATTTTATAATTTTTGTTTTACCTTTTTACTAAGGTAACTGGCGTGGTTTTGACATGTTTTTGTTTTACTTTCGCAAGATTATGTTTAATTACGTCGGATGATTTTACAATGTATCACTGCCACAACTAACAGTTATACTGGCGGTTTGAGGGTTATACAATGTCTATTGATGACAACAAAGTTACAAGTCAAATTTCGTAATTATATCATTTGAAGAATACTATTAAAAATGGCATCATCATCATCAGCCACGCCACTCAGCCGGATCAACGGTTTTCGCTTCTATCGATCGCCAGCTAACCTACGTATATCCATTGGGTCTCAAGGCGTCCACATTTGCCAATTCGCGGTCTTCACTTTTGCGATAGATATGCCCAGCCCATTGCCATTCAGCTCAGCTTAAAAATTAAAAATGTCAATACCATAATTATATTTAGTATTCTTTTAGGTTTAAATAAATCGTCAAAGTTGTACAACAAGGTCTCTAACAGCCAAGCTCGCAACTTGATTCTGAAGCTCAGACATAAAAGCATGACGAATTAATAAGTTATACAACTAAAGTTGTTATTTACGATGCATGTCATCGTAAATAACAACTTTAGTTGTATAAAAACCAAAGAGTGGTAGTTGGCCAAAAACATTACCCTGATAGATTGAAACAAATGAGTGACAAATATGCCTTGATGGTAATACATTTCCGATATGATACAAACTTTAAAGGTCTATAATATTAACATTAATTTATTTACCTTCATGCCGTATCTTCTTAGAAATACCGTATGTGGTTTACGACAACTGCAACACGAACCTAGGTATCTGCTCAGACATATTGCGACAGTATATTTTATGACTATTTTTAACTTCTACTATTAGAGAATATATAAAAACTGTTATTGGTGTGACCGTAAAGTATATCCAGCACCTTTATGACACCAATACAAACACGTAACTAGGTTTCTATATTTTAACTATCCGCATGGTTTTCGCATACGAATAAGACTAAGGATGCTTATGTGGTTTTTCACATTTCTGTGTTACGTAAACGGGATCAGTGAGGTAAGATACTGTGCACGCGTCGTACTCTACTTTGACTCCTTGAAAAAGATCACTGAATGTGGACAAAACTATAGTCGGAGTAGCCAGTCAGTGATCCCGTATAAGTAAAACAAGAATGTGGTTGATTTTTGAACGATATGTACATAGTATGGCATTCGGATATATTCCTATGCGAAAACTCAGACGTATGATTCAATCATAGAAGTCTAGGTTTTGAGTAAAACGTGTAACTGCTTACGTTAAAGGTGTCACCTTAGAAAGTTGCGAAAATTATTGAATGCGTAAACGATATAAATATGTTTGAAAATTGGGCTAGCAGCGTCTCGACAGAAGTACCCATCGGGCATAAATGAATTCTACTTTTTTCACATATTTGAGTATCGTTTACGTATTTACTGTATAATTGATTGATACATGCGTTACTTTGCGGTAGTTCATTTTGAATATTCAAGGTACGTATTTAGTTTATTTTCGCTTAACAGTCGTTTCAATTATTAAATTATTGTCAAGTTAGTTAAATTTAAGGCCTCATCACTGTTGTAACTGAAACGACTGTTAAGCGGAAATAAACTAATTGTATACCTTGAATATCTACTGTATGTATACCGTGTTTTATTTTTAAATATCAATGTAAAAATAACCTGTAACTTTGGTGTTATCAATAAAATCTTTGTATTTGTTTATGTACTACTTATATCTTACAAATTAATATGCTAGACCCGCAGAAATCAACATAAATTATTTAGCTTTCTATCAGCACTGCATCTTTAAGTAGAAAATAGGTTAGTCGAAATCGTGGGGAAATGAGAACAAATCGTGTTCTGCTTTATTCAGTTCAGTGTAGTTTACAAGTGTGACGTAATATTTCCTTTTTACATTGTAAATGGGGCGTGCACGTAAATCATTGGTGATGGCCTCAAGAAACGGGAGTAGTAGGTACATGATACATAATAATTTGTTTGTTTTACCACATCGACCTATTTATTAGATGTTGTATTATAGATTTAGATTGATTGCTCTTAATCATATTTTGATCTTGGAAAGGTGGCGAATTGGTAACAACATCACAAATGTATGTCATCAAATTATAATTAACGAAATGTCTAGAAATCTGAACATTGAGAACAGTTTCTAATCCAAGCTAGGCGTCTTCATCATCATTGGTCACGCTGTCACTTAACATCAGGTAAGGTATGGTCAGATACCAAACCTGTCTTATCATGAAATACATCAATAAAATTTGACGCATCCACCATGTTTGGAAGAGATGGAGTAAATACGACATTGAGAATTTTCTAATTTTAATTTGCAGGCACTCGCATAGGGCAAGCTTCAGACTGCTTTGTGTACTGGAAAGATCCAATGACGAACGACACGTGGGGCTTAAATTTCACCTCTCCCATCGACGCCAAGCAGTTCAGGGAATGCTGCGTGAGTTGCTTTTAATGTTGCTGTAAAGTAAGTAAGAATATAAAATTAAAAGGAAGTAAGACTTCCTTACTTACCACAAAATTACATCATTCCTTTTTCAATTAATTTGTGTCATTTAGGCCTTGATTAGAGTTTAGGCCATATAATTGTCTTATATGCGGCATGGCAGCGCCCACGGAATTTGCCGCTTTTGCAGGTTATGCTTGGAATGAGCTACATTGTTCATTGCCGTGTCCACCATTACAAGCCGTGGGCTAGCCGCAGTTTAGCTGAAAAATAGCCGCTACCACAAGTTAGTGTGAAGTAGGTTTAAATTATACGTGTGGGATAAGGTGATTGTTTGGTTATATGGCGATGGGCATATTTGGACTGAAATTTCCATTCCAAGCTAGGCGTGTTTACCATCTTCAGGTAAGATGTGGCCAAACAGTCTGTTAATTGTTAGAAAAAAATGTACGTACGTACGTACGAATACGTTGTACGTAGCTACCGTATGTTTCAACGGGAATAAATTATATTTTTCCACGGAGTAGATAATGTTTTTTAACGTTGTAAAGTAAAAGCCCATATGAAAAGTTGTTCATGATAAGGCTTACAATGATATCACAGAATATTATGTTTGTCGTTTGAACATCCCGTTTATAGAATCTTACTAGAATAAGATCTAAGATCTTACGCCCTAAACTTAAAATACAAGCTCTAAATGACACAAATATGATCATACTTATTTTAGTTTTGTTTGTAATAGATGTCATTTATTCATTAATTGGTTTATATTACGTCTTAGCCAAATTAATTTAATTGGTAATAAACAAGGCATGCATTTTGAATATTAATTACGCGAAATTAAAACAAGTCATTTAAGTGATCGATTTTATTTATTTACATACTTAATTTATGACCTTAATCTACTTATATAAAGAAAATGCAAGTGATGTTTCGTTGGAAAGAGCATAACTTGTGAAAGGCTAAACCAATTTAGCTGATTCTTTTTTAAAATTGTTATAGTACCTATTTTGAATGAGGTTTATATTATATACGGCTACGACGTAATATAAAGCCACGCGTGTAGTGAAACAAGGCCATTCACCATATGTTTTGTGATTTTAGTCACCATCATTCAAATTCTCACGTAAGGCTTCATCGAGCTACAGTCTCAAGCTGGAACCGCCGGGGAGCAAGCAGAAGTTCAAGGCTAAGAGGAAACCGCTGTCTACACCCGCCAGTCCCAATCGATCAAGGTAACTTAGAGTACTTAGCAGTAACACAATAAGTAATGTAACACAGTTACATTCATAATAAAAGGGTATTATGGCTTATCGAGCTATTTATTAATAAATAGATGGCACCACTCTCTGTGCATGTTTTGGGCTATTTGACTTTAGTTCGTAGTAGTAAAGCCTGGAAGCGATAGATGGCGCCTCTTTTTGCGTGATGATTTTTAACTCTTTGTGGTGAAAGCCCTTGGCAGTAGTAAAACTTGGTAGAATTAGGTAATTAATTAATTTTTTTATCAGACTGCACCATATATGAAACATAGACACAACAATAGGATTGTTAAAATAAAAACAGTGTGCTAGCTATAGTGCTTCTTTTAACAGGCAATGCTTATTCTTAACCACATATTCACATATATTTTTGAGTTTGACTGCCATCATGCCTGATGTTAAGCAAAGATGCGGCTTATGATGGAACACGCTTGCCTAGAAGAAACCGAATGAAAACATTTGAAGTAATAGGTACAATTATTCTTTGACTTGAACGCACCTTAAGAACATTGTAGGTAACTCTCTATCTGTTTACTTACGTGTTTAGTTTTCTATTTTTTTTACGGCATTATCAAAATTGCTACCTTATTATGCTCATTCCACATCCGTGACATGTTCATAGTGATCTGACGTTTTCCGTAGGTTTTAATTTTTAATATTTTTTTTCAGTTTGAACTATCGGGAGGTGGTCCGCGAACCAGTGCAGTGTACCTGCATGACTCAGGACATGCAACAGTACTCGCGGCAGCTGCGAGGTCAAGATCCGAGATACCGTAAGTTTTTTATTTCTTCCTTTCAGCATCACTCTCATCATCTATTTCAATATTTTCAGATATATGATTAATCATCAAGTAAACAAAAATTTATTGAATGAAACAAAAAAAAAAAAATGACTGCGTTAAGAATTAGCTTGTGTCACTCGGGATGATAAAAGTATTCCAACGATACCCAATACATTAAAATCTGTTCAGGCAGTTAAAAATTATGGTGAAATAAATAAAGTCACATAAATAAAAACATACGTAAACCCTGAAAACATTACACTCTTTTTTTAGCAGTCATGTAATTTTTTTATTGTCGTGCCAATGAGTTTTGGTATAAACCTCATTAAATATCACAATATGCATAAGAATTTTTAAACATAACTAAATTGGTATACTAAGGACTAATCTGAAAAGTTTCAATTAAACAAAATAAAATAACTTAAAATAATACTCTAAAAGGCCGCTATCAATGGGAATAGTTCCCAAAACGCTGGCCCCATTGCCGCGTTGTATGGCAATACTCAAACGCTGAGCAAAATAAAGGCCAGCGTTTTGTTCACGTGTGGCGTCGACTAAATTGAAATTAAACGTTAGCTAATTGAATTGAATTTAATAATAAGTCTAAGTCACAATCAAAGTTACACGAAGTAAATCAGGTTAAAAACTTCGATGGTATTTTGAAAGCAACACGAAAATACATGTTTCATCACATCATGTTACTTTGTCTCACTAGTGCACACATTAATTTAACACCACTATTTTTTTATACATTAAATTAACACTCAAAAACAATATTTATTTTGGAAAATAACACGATGCAACATAGGTATAATTATTTTCGCGTTCCTGCCATAAATGTAATCTTAGTGTTGATTCACGTAAGTTTTCAGAAGATTAGTTGAACGAATGTAACCAGAGGCCTTGGTATGTGTAGGTTCTTCAACCCTTCCACGGACCGCCACTCGAGCCATGGAGAGTGAAGCCACCGGTCCCAGCACCAGCACCGCCGGCCGCCCGGAGAAGGTCGCGGCTGCCGCTTCCTCCACTTCGCTGTACGACAACGTCACCAGCTCGCAACCGACACATCAGCCACCGCCTAAGCGTAAGAGTTCTTCCTTTCCAACTATGTGGCTACAAAGGTCATATTTGTCATAAGGAAATAGACAGACTTAAGTTTACCTGCGTATGGGTAGCTTGTCTATATATGCTCAAGCTACATCTCAATTTATTTCAGCGGCGGCTCGTCAATCAGAGTCGCAGCCTCCGAGCAGGCCTCCTAAGTCTCAAGACACGTCAACTATCACTAGCAACACTTCTGCCGGGCCTAAGACTGCTAGCGCCGGGGTCGGCACACATAGCACTAGCGTAAGTAATTTCATTTTTTGCACCTTAGCATTGAAAAATATCGATAAATACAAGTACTTGAATTAGTTTTTATTGTAATTAAATTTTGGTATAGGTAATAGGAGAAACTATTAAGAAAATTGAGACTTAGTCTTGTCATCTTTGAGATTCTTAGAAATTTTATTTGATGGTGACGCTATCGATATTTTTCTGCGTCTTTGCCTAAATATTTAATGTGAAGCAGGTACGCAGGTGGTTATTTTTCCACCAACTTGTAAATACTGCTGTTTTCTTGTCTGAAAGTTACCGAAATTACAAGCCTCAAAGTAGTGGGTGTCAAGACAGCTATGCCCTGTACTTCGTTTTTTTATTCATACTTCTGGATACCGCTGCAATTATCACGGGCTGGCGTTATCTCTTACCACCAGGAAAGCTTCTCACTGCTTTAACTTAAAAAAAAGTAAATTATTTATACTTAAACTGTTAAAATGGATATAATTTTAACATATTGAATGGGAAACTTTTTGAGAACTTCTCTAAACACTTTAAAACTTCTCGGTGAAAACGTCTAAAAATTGCTATAAATTTAGATTATAAGTTCTTGTTAAAAAAAAATGCATCTTATTTACCTGCATTTAAAAAATTGGTTCAATGTTCAAAACGAACAATTTCTGAAATTTTTAATAGCTCAATATCTGCTCAAGCTAACCTAGACAGAATGCGGTTCATAAACTTTTCACCCTTCATATATTTGTCGATTCAACTTACCTGTTATTTTCCCCGTCGAACTGTAATTTAATTTCAAGAGTGCAAATATTACTTGTACTTTACAGACATCGGAAGAACCAACAACAGCTATTGGCGTGACGGAGAAGCCTTGCCAAGACCTAAAGTCGGAAGGTGTGCAAGCAGGCGGATACCTGACATCTTCAAAGTCGACAGCCACATCTACTCGGCCTACAAAGGACATCAACATGGGCAAGAGTTTGGATTACGGCGATGGGAATGAATCCGTGGGTTTCATTTTACTGTTATATTAGTATTTTTGACACTATTTAACAATATTTTTATTAAACAATCAAAATTATGCTCTCCTCATAGTCTAGTTAGAAGACGACGCTACGTATTTGTAATCTGGAGTTAGATGTCTGACTGAACTTCTGCATCAATATTCTTCAATTCTACCCAAAAATTTAAGGTTTATTATAGCTCATGGTTATGCGCGATTGTTTGGCCTGCGCACGTTTCAGTGGCATAGGTGTTGTAAGTTGACCATAGTGGTAGGGTTCTTTCTAGAACTCGGTTAGTTACCCAAGTTCAAAATATGAAGCAATGTTAAAAATATAAGCACCCAATTATGTATTCCGGCATCCTCACTCGAGAGCCAGCCCCCATACCACGCTCGTAGTCGTTACGGTTTTCAACCACACCGTCACTTTACATCAGATGATCCGTGGTTAAACACCGTGCCTATCACCTAAAAATAATAGGTATATAAAGAATGTCAATTATACCCATACATGAAGTAACATTATAAATATATACGTCTATTTATGCTTATAATACTGTTTTGGGTTACAGGGCCGGGAGAGCGACAAGCACAGTACTCACCACCACAATGTGATAAACAACAACACAACGGGCTCACGTCGTACCAAGTCGAAGAGCACCGAGGACATGAACATGGGTATGCTTAGTATTATGACTAATTATAGGGGTTTAACCCACATGATGCCAAAATAATTCTACGCCAGGTTGTATGAAATTTAATTTCACGCAAATCCTATTTTCTAATTTTAATAAGAACGAGATCTGGAAACTGTCAACGTCACACGGTTTCAATGGCAAATCACAAGCAAATGTGACAACTAGTACTTAATTGTCATATTCGGTATCCGAGTGGATGTTTCCCTGTAAATTAACATACTCTAGGTGTATTCAAGTCTTGAGTGAATCGGTTTCCATTGCTATTTCGCGAGATGACGGTCAAAGAAGAATAAAAAAAAACAGCGCAGTAGAGAAAATCAAATGATAATGTTACAGATGCTAGCACATTGAAACGAATGTTGAAGCCGATGCCGTCGACAGAGTCGCCGGTGACGTCGCCGGAGATGGGCCGGCGGCGGTACGGAGGCACGGCGCCGTGTCCGCCGTCCTGCGCGCACGGCCGCCACGCGCACGCGCACCAGCCGCAACACGTGCATCACGGACACTACTCGCATGTCGTCAACAACAACAGCAGCCGGCAGAGCTCACAGCGGTCAGTCATTATTATTTACATACCAAATCATTTTATCAGTATCAGGAGATAGTCTAGGTAAATACCACCGTCGTAACAAAAGCTTGAAGGGTATACTGCTTCTAGCGAATTTAGAAAGCTAATCAGAGACAAATCACGGAAAATCTCATTATAATGAGTGCTAAAGCAGTGATTCCCAAATTTGCATTAGATACATTCACTTTCTGAAATCAAATTAAATGAAAAATTCGGATCTCAGAATTAATGATGAACAACATTAATTCTGAGACAACTGTCTTTGCAAAACAGTGAAAATTTAAATAAATTCATTGATAAGTTCTTGGTTGCCATATCTTGAGGCAAAAAGGTTCGTTTTTTATTTAAATAACATAATATATATTCACTCTCATACTAACGTTACCAGCTCCAGCTTACGTAAATTTAACCTGTACAGCAATTTCAATTAATTTCGAAGAAGCCAGAAAAATGTTCATACTTCCGATTATATTAGAAAAAAAGGTAACATTGTCACCAGTCTATAATCCATTAATAAATATAACGTTTAACTGAAACAGGCGTGGCGTGGGAGTAGGAGCAGCTCCAAGCGGCTACCCTGGCCGCGGGCTCTACCTGGAGCTGGGAGGAGAGCGCGACTTGTCTCCTCCGTCAGATAACGTGATGTTCGACAACCAGTGCTACGCGACGACACCTTCGTCTTCCAACGGCAACTCTGACCAGGAACCATGCCAGCGTCGCGACCCGAGGCAGCATCATCATGTGGTCAGTTTATTTTTTTGTTATATTAAGGTGGTATAAGGCTATTACCAAAGCCACCGTGTAAGTACTGGCGGTGTCAGGTTACAAACTAGACTGACTTTTCAAACTACGGCGACGGTATGAAAGCTGCCTCACTACAAGCTAGTAGTATACTGTAAATCTGATGAGTGAGCGAGTGGAGCGCGAGTCGTGCTCGCTTGCAGGTGCATTTTGCCGGAATAATTGTTTCAAAATTAACCTAGCCGGCATTTTAAATATTGAAAGACATTATCACACAGCACCAACTAGCTCTAAACTAATCAAAGCTTGTAGGAACCAGATAATTCACATTATTAATAATACTTTTTATTATGACATACGGAACAGAAGGTAGTACGAAAATATTTTTATGTTAGACAAATGTGTATTCGAACTCTCCATCCATAGATCAGGTATCAAAGCCATTACCAAATGCGCTAGTCAGCCAATATTAATGTAAATTGTATACTCAGGTATTTAATTGTAAATTTGTCGGCAGCAGCCCTGCTTGTCTCGACAGGCGTCCCAATCCAGCGCCACGCCAGCCCCGGGATCGCCCACTTCTCGCCTGCTTTTGGAGTACGAGATGCACTTGAGGAACACCCTCGCGAAGGGTATGGACGCCGAGAGCTACAGCTTACATACTTTCGAAGCATTACTTAGCCAGAGTATGGAAGACTTAGGTAAGGGATCAAAGGAGTCCCATAATACACAATTCCCTTGACACCTACGCCAAAAAACAAAAAAATTATCACATACTCGTATATCAAAGTCCTACAAATTTAAGGTTATGGCTATGTCGTGGACTCGATAATATGTACATAATAATGTATATTGTCTATGTATATGTATTTGTGTATATAGGACTATAGTTGCCAACAAATCTTTCGGATTTCCATGTTACAAGTCCGCACTCAACGTAACCAAGATTTTTTTTTTTTAATGTAAAAGTAATGAGACGATCGTGGCGCTCTCCTGATGTTAAGAGATAACGCCTGTCCATGACCATTGCAGCGATACACAGAACTTTGAGTAACAAAACAACGTCCAGGGCATCGCTGCTTTGGCACTCACTACTTTGAGACTAGATGGTTAGTCTCAACAGCCCAGATCAAATATATTGATCCTTTGGCTATCGAGTGGTGTAATTACATTTTGAATTAAGATAATAGATATAATTATAGCTACAGCACCAAACTGTATCCCTCGATTTAATTAACATTAGTTTTTTTAATTGCCTCGCATAGCGCGAGGCAGCAAATTTAAAGATATTTTCAAGTAAAAAAAAAACTGAGATAAAAGAACTCTCCCGCTATTTTCATCATAAAACTAAAATAAAATTTAACTGTTTATTATAAACAAAATAGTGTGGCAATTTGTCAAGTTTTTGATACTAAAAGAAAGAAACCACCATCATAAAAACTATCTGAAGTCTCAAATTAATGGGCGCCAAAGCAGCGATGCCCTGGAGTTTGTTTTGCCAATCAAAGTTCTTTGTATTGCTGCAATGGTCATGGGCATGCGTTATTTCTTACCATCAGGGGAGCGTTTCATTCGTCTCATTAACTTTACATTTTTTTTAAATCACCCGTCTATTTAAAATATGTGTCATTCCGGCGCACTAAATGACAGTGACGTAATGGCTTTTGAATTTAGAACACTATTTAATTTAAAAGTTTGAACGCAATTCGCTTCGATAAAGTCCTGGACGGTTATAAAAAAAATGAGTAAAAAAATAAAATACGCGGGAATTTCTTATTCGTTTTTTTATCACTTTTTCTCAAAACATTTCAGACATTTTTAATTTGATTCACAAAAATTGAATAAAAGATGAGTTCTAGCAGTAAAAGTGAAATATAAACACCAGAAAGTGTAAAATTAAATGCGGAAACTGTCATAAGCAAATTGTTACCAAACAAATCGAGAGAAAAAATATTTTTCTCATAGAGAGGGAATGAAAAGCAGCGTGTGCCACACGGTATCAAAATTATCTAACCAGGAGGACGTACCTTGATTCCCTCGCTACGCTTAGGATTCTACTTTAGAATCCTTCGCTTCGCTCTGGATTCAAACAATCGCTCTCGCCCTCAATACATTATATTGGTCCCTTGTGACACAATCTACTATTGGTATCGAGACGTAAGTTTTTTCGCAAACTTCTGTACTGGACTATATAGAAATAGGAGAAAAATCGAGAAATACAGCTCTTTCAGTTTCTACCGCCTAAAAGTTAAAACATAATCTCTTAGAAATAAAATAAACGCATCTGACGATCTAAAATTTGCTGTGTAGGTAGGTACAATGTTTTAAAAATCTAACCAGAAAAATTCGGTCTGTAGTTTTCCGTTGTTTATTTATGATTACTAAAACTTTTATGTCTGTGATTAAGAAGGAATGTGTAATTAACAGATTTTGTTTTCTAATTTAGCTGAATACAATGACAACATGCAATCATCAAACCAAAGGAGCCCGTATCCCCAGCGAAGGCGTAAGTATAAAATCACTGAAATATAGAACAATATATTGTTGATTAATCTTATACAATATACATATCCACCCAAATTCACCTATCTTAGCACGTATTTAAAACATCAAAGTTTTAATACTTTTTGCCACAAAATTTATTTACCTGCCGCTGTTCGGAAATCCAAAGCTATTTGTTTCACATTAGATTAAAAACAGCAATGTACATTAAAGTTAGATCAGATCATTTTTAACATTATTCCTTATCTTACTTTTGCTATGATATTCGTAACCTAACATGCACATATGCACAATCTTTATTGATTCACAAATTTTAACATAATCCTGTTTTTGTTTCCTTGAGGTCCGACCCAAGACATGCTACAGTCCCTACGGCATTCTTTAAAGGAAGCTGCACAAAGGGATCGAGGTGAATAATTCGTCAAATTAACTTAACATTATTTGTTATCATTATGTAGATATGTGCTATGTAATGCATCACTATTGCCAATTTTTTAGATCTGCTATTACTTTTTACCATATTTGTAACTGATTTATATTTGGACATCAAATGCTTACGAGTGGATGTGGCTGATTTTATAGTTCCAAGACATTATAGGCAATTTCTACAGATAAGAAAAGCATAGATTTGCTTAATTTTGAGTGGAGACTCCTTGGAGTGGAGCGAGTGGAGACGCGTTCAAATATGTTAAAACTTTCATCTCACAAATAAAAATTAGTCTTTACTAATTTTATTTACTCACAATGTTTTATCTGTTCGTTTTTATAATCTGTGTTCACTTCGTGCGACTATATGCATTTGTAAAAGAGTTTTGGCGGGAACGCGGGAAGAGTCGTGTCGCTCCGTTGTATTTTTTTCCAAAACTAGTATTTTGTCGAGTGTTTACGCATAAAAATGGTGGTGTTTTATTCATAAAGTGCCGAATTACAAGCGCGAGTGTGGGAAAATGATATAATGTGGTGAAACATGAGTTTTCGTGTTGCTTCCAAAACTCCATCGAAGCTTTGTAGTAAAGTTGCCACTACTTTACTAAAGCATGACTGGAATTAACTGACACGAACTGGACTTGACAAAGACGACTTTGACGAGAACTATAGCTAAGATACAGCAGAAATAACACTTAAGACAAGGCAGTATGGCTCTACAGCTTTAGCCTGCCCGAAAGGGCAAATTATTAAGAAGCATTTGTAAAATTAAATGTTTGTTTAAATTGTATCGTTCAACTTTTAACATTTTAACAAACCGGTGATATGGCGTCAAAAATTTAGCGCTTTACAATGAATTGAGTGTAAGCTACGCAAACTATGCTTTGAATGATATATTTTGTACAATGTCATTAACACTATTCGTCATACATAAATAATATTCACTTACGTCAAACTTGTCGTCCACTTCTCCAAAATATTTAGCCAAGATATATAGCTCAGTTGTAACGGGAGTCCTTCTTTCGATTTCCGTTAGTTGTAAATCACACATATGCTATAAAAGTAAACGTTGTATGTATGTTTCTTCTGTGTGTATTATTTAAACTATATTTGTAACTCAGATAGCTTTTAATCTGGATTACATAATACATTATACATAGGCTACATTTTATCTCGGAAAACTGCGACAGGAACAGCAGTGTGAAAGAGAAAAAAAAGAATGACATTAAGGGTGAGACATATGTGTTAATAATAAAATTTAATATCTGTTCTGGATCTAGATGTTAGATCTGTCTAAGAATGTGAATAAATGTATCTAAGAATGTGAGTATGTGTCTAAGAATGTGAGTAAATGTCCCGTCTCTAAGAATTCTAGTGAGCATTGAAAAGTTTTGTGAGAACCTATCTATAATTGTGCCGATGTTCGCAGGACCGGCGTCGCAGTGTTCTGGTGGAGGTGGCAGTCGGTCTTCAACACTACCGCTACCGCATCGGCTGGGGGTAGAGCGGCAGCACAGCGCGAGATCTGATCGGGATGGATATTACAGGTTCATGTCAATATTAATTTAATTTTAAACTCTAACAACCTGCGTCCTAAGTCTTATTCTTTTTTTAATAATCTAAGCAGTATCTGTAATTAAACAATATAAACTTTGTGATTTTTTAAGTTTAACTAAGTAAACGTATTTAAAAAAAACAGACCCGTAGCCAAAAAATACTTTTTAAAATTATAGAATTTATTTTGATTGGTTAGTTCTTCTAAACTAAGCAACAACTTTTTTAACAAGCAATTTCAACAATTAGCTTGATTTGCTGGTGCTGGTGGTAGGAAAGAAACCATAGTGTAGTGGTACCTAACCGTGTATACCCACGTGTGTATCCAGTACCCTTACTTGAGAGCCAGTTTCATTCCACGGTGTGTTTACCTATTCAACTGCACCGTCACTTAAGATCAGGTGAGCTATGATCAAACACCTGGCATGTCAGAAATGAAATAGTTATAAGTTAAAAGATTGGGCTTATTATAACAATGATATAATTTATTGTTAAGATAGTTTCGGAACCCTACCATGAAAGTTACGACATGCTCTTTATTTATTTTTTCAATTTTGTGCAGTGATCGAAACGAATTGATGCGAGAGCGAGAAAGGGAGCGGGAGCGGGAACGTGGCTACCTGAGCGATCACAATACCAGGTAACAATAAATTATTATAATTTTCATTTCTTTTATAATACATCCAGAAGACAAATAATATAAATACAGTTTATTATTTATAAGTATCACAAACAATTTCTTCTTAAAGCTAAAGTTTTTCTTGATTTAATACCAAGATTAGGTACTATTTAGCTCTTTGCGATAAATTAGGTAGGGAAACCTGACTAAAATCACTGAACGTGTAATTTTTAAACAAAAAATATATTTATTATCGGGGCTTAAACACGCCTAGTATACCATAAAATAGTTTTTGTTTATTTACCTACGTTTCGGCGATGTTGAAATAGCAAGCGAACTGACTGGAGAATGAATCTCGGCGTAAAATGAGGGGGTGTGAGACTATGAGTGCTCACTGAATGTGGTTATGACCGAAGTCGGCGACTTTGATTGTATGATAACTTTGCAAAATTTTAACAAATCCATATAGGTATGCATAATTTTGATCCATGCAAGTTTTCATATCTTACTACAATTGAAATATATATGTATTGCTGCCTACAATAAATATAATAATACTATTATTAAATACAGTAAGATTTTTTACATAACATTAGTAAAAGACGAATAAAAGCTAGTGACTCTAATTTATTGTATTGCTAATAATTTAAGAGAACTTAACTATTTTCTTACTTTGTTATAGAGATCGTATTCGAGATCGAATACCTGAACGAGATCAAGGATATATGAGCGATCATCAGTCTAGGTAAGTGTTTAACCAAACTTTAGAACTCTTCTAATATTTTAAAATTTTCTATAAATAGTGTGTTTTAGAGAATTGTATTAATGCTGCTAGGTGCGAAAGATGCCACTTTGTTAATAATTGTGAACATCTTTTACTATGGGACAGACCCTAAAGTTGCAAAAAACAGCTGTTCTATCCATTACATTAAAGATCATTGACATTTTTCTATGGAATGGTAGATTTATTTTTCAGGGTCGAGCTCACAGTAAATTTGTTCACATGGATGGGTAGATTCATCTAAAATATTACTTAAATTTCTAAACTCGCGTTTAATTGTTACCCTTCCCCAACTAAATCATTAGGTCGATGACAATAAAGTTATATACCTACGTATATGTAGAACAGAAAATTCCGATTGAAAATGGCAACACCTCAATTATGGCTGCAGAGCCAGAAATTTCCATACACCAGATTTTAAATTTCATTAAAATTAATAGCATTGTCATAGACCAAATAAAGGAGGGCATAAAAATAAATAAAAAAATGGGAAAATGTTGTGACTCGTATTTCCAGATACATATTTTATACAACATTTCACGCGTAAGTTTTAATTAAAGTTCGTACCTATTAATTATACTAAATTATAATAAAAATGTTTTGCAAATTGTTTGTTGTATGATAGTGAACAAAAATATCGGAGGTTGTGGGACGAAGCGCCCTCTAGTGCGTACTATAGTCTCAAGTAGGTAAAGTTGTAGTGAGCGAGAAAATTTAGTAGTACTCACTGTGTATGGCAGATGGCGCTATTACAAAATCCTTGGCAAGTTTGGTGCGTTGGCTTTTCGGCGGGAACGCGGAAATCATGTATTTTCTTCGCATTGTATTACTTTCTAAAATTTGCATATTTTTTCGACTGTTTATTGCACATTCTATAAGTACAGAATTACATGCACGATTGCCCAAGTGCCAGAAATTTATATAGGTAATGTATCGAAACTTGTGTAGGTACATGACTGGACTTGCAAGTTCTATCTAGAATGACTTACTTTGGTTGTAGCTTACACTTATTTTACTTAATTGTCAATCAATCACGTAGGTAACTGAAAATAACGAAATATTTACCACAAGCAAAATGCACAAAGTGCGATGCTAGATACAAATTAGGGTAGACCGTGTGCAATAGTAACACTTTTTGATTTTCTGTCAATTTATTCTACACTTATACTAGGTATTTAAAATTTGTTTTCCTCTTGTATGAACTGTAGGCGAGTGGGTATGCCTATTAGTTACACTAACCAATTTATGTACAACCTTTACCTACATCAAGAATTGTCACGTTTTCGATTCCAAATGAACGTAAAATGAAAGTAGGTACTTTACGTGAGTTTCTATTGAAGGCGCTAACCTATTTTGTCATATATTTTAGCAATAATAAATAGCGAAGCTATATTATTGTAAAATGTTTATAATAGGAAAACGGCTAAGATTTCGTGTGTAAAGCTTGAAAGGACCCTTTTATTCAAACGTTGTTTGAGAATCCATGAAACCGGAATTTCAGTCTCTATGCAAATAATGTTAACCATCTCATCTTAGGTGGATATCGTGAAGTTGGTTTAGTCTAAGTACATTAATTCTGTATTCACTTGGTTATATTCATGTGTTACTGATGTACATAGTCTTTACTAAAAATAGTTTGGATTCTACAGCTCAGAGTAATTCGGAGCAGTCACAATTAAAAATGAAATTCAAATAGCTTTAAAGAAATTATACTCGTATGAAACAGAAATCAATTATATCAAATAAAACATTGACTTTAAACGTCAAATTATTTTCTTTTAGTTTGCTATAAAGGCTAGTTTAAACTAATAACCTAATAAGATCCCTAGCGCTACATCAAACACACAGAGTCAGTTTTTTCTATTTATGGTTCAATTTCTTCTACAGTTACACTAAGTTTGTTTTATTTCCGAAAATAAAATACTCTCTGTATTTTATTTTCCCTAAAATTGTTGGTAAATTCAAAATAAAATATATTTTGGTCGGTAGGTACACTAAAACATAATTACACGTATTTACAGACATCTAAAATCATTACCCCTTGTTTTCGTAGTTAGGTCAAAATAAGCAATGGATTTATGTACCAATACAAGGCTTTTTCAAACCCATCGCGTGACCAAAGTAGAATAAGTAAGTATTCAATTCATTATTAGGCAAATAAAAGTAGACGGATCAGTCTTTGTCCTTCCAATTAGGTACGATAGAATCCGCTTACATTTGAAAATAAAATGTGGCTTACTCAATTCTTCGTAATAGTTGTGGTCCCTAATACTTTGATCCTATGACTAACGGTTCACCTGTACCTAAGTTGTACCTAACTATTATTTGCTTAAATATTGGTATGGCGTTCTCATATTATTTTTATGGATTTTTAGTAGGTTTCTAGAAACACGATTTTCAGTGTAATGTTTGATTTAAATTTCTACCAAACCGATCATTGTAAATTACGTTTCTAGATATTGGTACAAAATTCTTGATGATCAATTTCAATACAATAAGATATTTCATTTCAAAGTTATGTATTTGTAGATAAAAACGCAAATTAAACTCCCAAAAGTCAAACAGTATCATCATATTACACTATGCCCGTGACACAAATTAAAGTGTCATAAATCAAACTCTACAACTAATTTAAGTCCCCGACATTGTACATACATAGCTCAGCGTATTAGCAAATTGAAGTGGCAAGAGGCTGGTCAAATCTGTCACAGAACGGACAACCGCTGGGGTAAATGTGTTCTAGAGCTGAAACCACGAATCGGCAATCGTAGTGTAGGACGCCCTGACATTAAATGGAATGACCAGGAATATGTAGCTGTATAGAATAGCTGGAATAAAAAAAACAGAAAATTGTGAGTTACATGTCTTAAGATGGGCATATTTTATGTCCAGCAGTATATATATACTATTTTAATTATGATGACGATGGTTGTGACTCTTTCGGTTGCCAAGTAATCTGTACATCTATTATATTTAAATAAAAATCAAATGATGTTCGTCGGTACGCGCATAACTTGAGAGTATCACGAACCAATTTAGCACCAATTTTAGAACCAATTCTTTTTTTTAAATAGTCGTGATACTTCGAAAGCGATTTATACATATACATACATGTGACGAGGGGAAAGCTCTACCGCATTGGATACGAAATACCAAGCACTCAACTAATCTATCTACTTAATTATATAAATATCTCTATAAAATAAAAATCAAATGATGTTTGTTGGTAAGTGCATAACTTAAGAATGACTGAACTGATTTAGCTGATTCTTTTTTTTTAAATGGTGGCATTACTTCAAATAAAGTTCACTTATATATTATATGCTAGGGCAAAGTCTGAGTGCTACCGTACCAGGTACCGAGCACCGAGCGTTCAGCTAGTTATCAATATTTTACTTACTAAAAATCTTGTTCCTTTCCCAGCGCACTAACGCCATTAAATACGTAATAGATTCAAAGCTCCAGTAATCCGACATGGAACAATAGGACCCGCTGGGAAGTCCAACGTTCATTTCGAATTAGTTTATCGTCGGATGAGCTACTCTTATTTTTCAATTTATCACGGCTTGACGCGCGAAATTTCTACTTTGTTAACGCGCTCTTTTGATATGGAAATACTGCAGCCCCTCTTTAGATTAATGAATATCATACAAATATTTTTACCTCTTTTTGAAATTTTCATATTGTACTTCTTTCAAAGGCTTTTTGCAATCACGAAGCTAATTTGAATTGCTTAGGGGCTTTTTCTTTATCTCTGTTTAATTTTTAAAAGAAGCTTAATGAGGTTCGTGTTTAAAGAGGGATTAATGTTTATGATTTAATGCTATACATATTTTTTTACATGGCAACGCATCATGAGATTACATTCAGGATAACAATAGAGCCTTAACTACCATTTTTTTGTTTTATTACGCTAATGACTTATTATCCCTCAAAGTTGGTAATTCGTGAAGCTTTATAATAGGACCTGAAATCTGAGAATGTTATATTGTATTAATTTGGAAGAAACCCTAACATTACAATATTTAATATATTAAGTTACGAATTAATCACGTGTTAAGTTCCCGGTCGTGCTACGAAATTGCTACGATTTTGTAGCTGCTGTGAAAAAAAATTTATATTGAATACAAAACATAGAATTGGTTACATAACTAAATTGATTTTTAACTCCGATAATAAATTATTTCTGCGAAAATGTATGTTGCAAAATGCTTGTCAATGAACGTAGTTTTGTTACATCTGGGAAGTATAGATATAACATTGCTTAGTGAATAGATGAATGGAAGACTCCTTGATCCTATATTTTTGTTTGTCCCATGCTAACTACAGGCACATATAAAAAGTTTGACGTATTTTTGTGCGTGTAGTTACTGACAGCTAAAAATTTTTGTTAGCGTTAGCAAGCTAAAATTATGACATTTCGTAACTGCACGTACACAAATACCGTAACGTACTTATGTGCGTGTTGTTACCGTGTGCCATAATGACAAGTTAAACTTGTAGGAGTGTTCTCCCATTTTCTAAGCACTTTTTTTTCTTTACTACTTTTTTCTGAATTAGTAGTTATTATTGGTAATAAGAGTTATCATTGACAATTTTACAATAATAACAATAAAAACCATTTAAAAGTTAAAATATCAATTAATACAATTAATGTCACATCACAATTGTATCTGTAAATGTAATCTTCAATCTTCTTGTAATATTATTTTTGTGAAAGTTTGGATGGATGGATAAATGGATGGATGGATGTTACTCTTTCACGCAAAATGTACTGAACGGATTTGGATGAAATTTGGTGTGGATGGCTGAGACCCTGGATTACACACATAGGCTACGTTTTATCCCGAAAACATGTAGCGAGTAAAACCGCGGGGTGCAGCTAAGTCTTCATTAAAAAAAACATGAAGCACAAAAATATAAAAAGCAGTAATATACAAATATATCGCTTAAAGATAATAACAACGAGTTTGTATTGCCCATTGTGCAGTTTTGTAAGCGCATCACGCTGTGCTTCGTGTATTGGAGAATCAGCGCGAGCGGCGTGGTACCGGCACTCGGACGGCTGGCGTGGTGTTCCACCGCCTGGGCCTCGCAGGTCGCCGTGGGACTCACTGCCTAGTCTCAGACACGAGGGCAGCCTCAACGACTCCGGCTACAGGAGCAACAGAGCTGACAGCTTCGAACAAAGGTATACTACATTAATCTTTTAACATCTAAACACTAGACATAGGTTAACCTTGAAGGGTAATTGGGTCATATTTTTCAACGATAGTGGTAGATCTCCTTAGAAAAATGTTGTCTTGGAATGTACCACCGCTGTACCAGATGTTCTGCCGCCAAGCAGTAGTATGTGAACATTGCTGACTATAATAAAATTAATGACTATCTTGGCTAGGCTAATTTAACTGTGTCTAATATACGTCGAACGAGGTAGTGATCATTCGACTCTGATATATCAGGTGCAGCGAGTCTTAACTGGTAAAACGTAGGATAAACATACTCAAATTTACCCGCGCATTACACGCTATTTACCCTAACAATATTATCTCTCTGTAATTTATGAACATTACTGTGTTCCGGTTTGAAGGGTACTGCAGCTAGCGAAATTATTGGGCTGCTGAGACTAACCATCGAAAGTCTCAAAGTAATGAGCTCCAAAGTAGTGACACCCTGAACTTTGTTTTGCTAGTTAAAATTCTGTGTATCGCTGCAATGCTCATGGACAGACGTTATCTCTTACCATTAGGAGAGCGTCTAGTTCGTCACATTACTTTTCCGCGTAGAAAATCCGAAGTGGAGATGTGATCCAATGTAGCGATAATAATAGCTCAATGGTTAAGGAATACAACCATGTCATGGTGGTAGGGTATTTTATGGTACCCAGCTGGTTACCTACTTTCAAGTTGAAAATTTGCCACCAAACCCTTAATAGTGTGTTCCGGTAGCTTCCCTTGAGAACCATTTCCATTCCAGGTAAAGTGTGCTTCTGAGGTGTGCTTACTACCTTCGATGACACTTAACATGAGATAAATCTAACCAGTCTAACATAAAAAAAAAACAATTGAAACTGTGTTTATCGGCGTAGGAATGTACTTACAACAACACAATGAAGCAAAAATTATGAGCAGCAGTTTATGTAAACAATCCACCTTACCGTCCTGTTTCCACCCCGGTAATTGAATAAGAGGAACTCCGTAAATTGATGTTCATTTGCAATTCGTGTCAACGAAAGGGATTGGCAGAGAAATCCAAACCTAAATGAAGTTCTCATTACCGACTGTCTATCAGAGCGCGGTCCGAAATGGAGCGAACGGATTTTGATGCCACTTGACAGATCTATTTTTAATAATTCAGACGGCGAAATACGAAAATGATTTTTTAACATTCGACAGGCTGAGAAGTTCATGAAGTATTTACATTTCGGGACCCTTCGTGTCACTTAACCTTACCCATTATTTATTCTTAGCCTCAAATCTGTCTAGATAATGATTTTAATGCTGGATTTACTCTTGATTTTGATTATCATTTTCATATTCTAATCTTTGTCATTTATTTAATCTTGTTACGCAGATAGTGCAAAATTTTAAATTAAGCTGACGTTGCAACAAACATTAGTTTGGAATATTCTCAATTAAACTAATTTGTAATGTTGCTTACTCTATAAACACTTACAATGCACTGTCGGACAAAACGTTGAAAGTTTCATCGCTATGTGTAATGGTTTCTCCTACTCGTGGTATAGGCAAATTATAACACACATCCTTACAAATCTTTTTATTTACAATCGTCTTCCTTCTTGTGATCTACGAACTGTAATCATAGCTGCACAACATAGTTTCACAATGAAGCTTGTATTTCAGAGGGACGTTCGATCGGCAAGACAGTGTGCGGTCAGAGTACGCGAGTGATCGAGAGTCGACGCGCTACGGCATCGTACAGCAAGCATCTATCGACAGTACTGACTCCAGAATATGCTACCTGACTTCCAGCGAGGTATGTATACTTTCTGCTATACATGTAAAACATCTGTAACAGCATAGTTCATAGAATTATTACACAAAATATATCAATATTACTTGCCATTGAACGAAGAAATACCTACTTTCAGCAAACATATGTATGGGGTTTTCCCACTAGAAATCAGAAGGAGAAACGAGACATATTTGGTTGAATAACTTGTCAGTGTTACGAAAGTTTATAGATAGAAATGTACACAGCTAAAAGGGATCCATTGTACTCACCATTATGAATAACATTTAATATGGGCACAAACTTAAAACTGTGAAAAAATATATTTCATAGAAATGGTTCGTGGACCTCTGAAATATATGTGGCTGATGTTTTATGCAATTTTTAAGTCATGTAAAAGTTGTTTACACAAACGACTCTCTTTTGGCTTAGTAGGCTACACCCTAAACTTGTAACACTGTAGATTTTGTATCTTAAAAGGCTCATTGGAGCCAATTAAGATACAACATAATACCAGAATAGCATGCACAGATATCTACAGAGGCAGTTCTGCGGTATAATAGGTGTAAGTACACCGCTGCGCTTCATGATGTAAATGCAAAATAACAACCCCAAAAGAACAACAACTCCACTTCGAAACGGTGTCAAAACACCATTCATTTCAATCTCATTAAATGTTTTGAAGTCCGTACAAAGGTTGTATAGAACTCAAAGCTTACGGCCGGCTAATTGACTTTATTAGTGAGTTCGGCCAGTAAAGGAGGTCAAACCAAAATATCTCGATTACCCGAAGGCCTGGCGGATATTCTGCGAGCGGCTAACCCTTATTGATGCATGAGTGGATGGGCACTGCTTTGGGCCTAGAAAGGGTTGAGTTATAACTTACATGACAGCTATATACAGCAAATAATGGACTTCATACACATTTATAGCTATTTTCGGCATGGGTGCCGTAAGATGTTAACCTTTTACCTCGGTAAGTTTTGGGTCAGCTCTGGTCAAAACTTATTTATGTGTTAAGAACCCATGAATAACGTAAACTGTGTTTACTGTCTGAGAACTTGAATCACGTAATATTTTAGTGTGCGACTGCGTTAGTTTGATAACTTTAATAAACTACATCATTGGACAAAGCGAAACACAACATACGATAAATAATTAAACATTTCAAGTCTGTTTGTTAAGGTTCCTAAATTGTATATACATAAAAATCAATTTCCGTGCGTTAGTCTCGCAAAAACTCGACAATGTCTCGGCTGATCTCAATAATCTTTTTTTTTTGTTTTGTTTTTCTGAACACTGGCTTAGGAAAAATAAAATTGGAAAAAGCAAGGAACAGCTGAAAAATTGAAACAATCGAAATTGTAACTTTGTGTGGGAATTGTCAGTTAGGACTTTAAATAGATAGCGCTCGGAGCGGTATCGTTTGACACCTGCATCATTCATAGCTGTACGAAACATTTAAAATTGTGTTTTTTTTAATGATGTAAATTTCAGGTTATAAATACGAAGTTATCCGGGTCATCTAGTCTATAAATAAGAAAAGAAAACTAAGAAAAAAACCTGTTATTTATTTCTTTTCAAATAAATATTTTACTGGGTTGTAGATCTTCCAAGCGTCGGTCGTCTACGTTAGTACAACCGTAAACAGTAAAGTGTGTAAACATTACTGTGTACCGATTTGCAGGGTACTGCAGCAAGCTGTGGTTATAAAGACTTGTGTTAGATATTTTCAAATTATTTAGATTTCAAGTTTATATCGGGTTTTAGTATTAATAGATACTAAGAAATGTTTAAAAAATGTTTTGGATATGTATTTAAAAGATGTCGTCAAGTTAGATAAATATTTAAAATAAATCCTTCCACTGTTCCAACCAAAACGACTTTTAAGCGGAAATACATTAAAAAATTTTCTCTTCAATATTCAATTTAAACTTCCGCAAAGTAACGTTTGAATTCATCAGTAATACATTCTTCACGTTTTCAGAGTAGTGTCCATGGTAAACACAAGTTGTTCATAATGAGGAATACAATGACCCCCTTCCGGCTTAGTACACCCCAAGCTTATAACCCTGTATCACAATTGCAATTCTTGCGGTTTTTTTACAACTTGGTTTAAAATTAAGCAATTTAATTAAATGCTACACCATAGCAACACCTCCAGCATGCTAAGTAGTTTCACTTGTGATTTGGTAGAAGGAGTTTTGTTGCAACACGGAAAACTAACGTCGCCAGAACATATCCAAAATTTGTGTTTTTTTTCTGGTGTAACACAAGCTTCTCTATAAATTTACTGTAAGTTTGTAGTTTCAGACCCTCGTTTAAAGTATATTCTAGTGTTATTTAGGTTTAACGCATAAAGTGTTAGTGTACGGGGTATAATTGCAGCTCGTCAAAGTGAATCGACCTAACCCCAGATCTAATGAGAATTCGGTAAGCTGCTCTCGATAATACCTGACTTATCAAACCCACCCTCAGTGTTTGAGCCAAAGTAAATTGCTTTGTACAACGGATGCTGCGCTACCGGATTAATTTATGTGCTTATAGGTCCAGTGCTCGTAACGAATACTCGCACCAGTGAGTACAGGCAGGTAAATCAATACACCCCGGTGCACGGAACAGTGTAAACGTGACCAGTTTATTCAGAAAATTGATACTAACATTTCCAGAAGTCGTATTAATTGTGTTCATTAACATCTATTTGGATTCTGTTTGCTCGAGAAAAGACAAATATACCTCTAAATTAGGCAGTTACTCATATTACGGAGTGATTTACCTTCAAAAGATAAAAATGGTTTTTGTTATAAAAATATCTGCAGAATAACTTCGATAATCAATTGGAGGTTTTTGTTATTATCTATATTTATTTGGTGAAAATTAATATCAAAATATTCCAGTTAACTAAATAAAATCAAAAAACAGCGGATAAATGACGTGCAGTGTCATCTTGCCCCACGCCAATAAAAGCTTGTATCATGGGAACCAGATAGCTATTAATTTTCTTAAATACTTTTTTGTAAATGTTTACTTATTATACATATTTAAAACATTCAGACACAGAACACACTCATATGCCTAACTAAATAAAAAAAATTAAACATTAAGTTATTTACAATCTAGCCTCAAACTAAACAAAGCTTGTACAATGGGTACCAGATAGCTAATAGAATACATGTATAATTTTTTTTTAAATTCAGGCTAATCTTAAATATCTACACATTATCATCATCATTTGTTTTGGTGAGAATTAAACCCACGTCTACGAAATGAGAAACTTACGAAGCGGACCTATTATCAGCTGAGGTACAACAGGGCACGGAAAAAATATTATGGCGGGCGTGCACAAGAACAGCTTTTCTGTACATCCTGAGATTATACACAGACTAAGCTATATTTTCTAATCTAAACTACCAAGTGTAGGTATCTTAATACAGGAGGTATTCTGATACTCCTTTGTATGCCAGTATAGTCATAATTTAAGACGGTACTGAATAAACCTAGATACGTCTTGTTGGGAGCTACCTATTGTCCTCACTTCACAAAGTGTTACATATAAGTACCTGACGACGGGTGCTGTATACCTACTTGTGGTATATGTAAGGCGTGCGAAACGAGCCAAGTAAAATTATGTAGGTCCACCGGGGGAGCGTAGCTGGGAGCTCGGGCGGCCTCGGATGCCTTCGGCGGAGTCTGCGCGCTTTGCGGCGCGCCTCGCTGCGCCCCAACCTTCTCCAATCGTATCCTGAACCTACCATTAAAAATATTACTTTGAGGTTAACTTCTGCTAGTTACTTGTAACATAATGAGCTAACGCCGATCGCGTACTCGAAACGGCTGAACACGGCGCCACATAGTCTTGTCGAATGTCGCGAAAACGGACGTTGAACCGGAAACTGTGGCGTTTTGTTTGTGTAAATACAAAGCTGTTACTGTCAAGTGCACGGACAAAGAACATTCTGTGACTCAGTATCGTTGCGTTAAATAATATTCACGGTTGTTAAAACTAAGCTTTAGATTGACTGAGACTGTTGTGAAAATATTTATTAACATATCCAGCGTGTGCAAGTGAAGTCAATTCTAGGGCCTATACTCGAGTGATTTGTTGATATACATGATCATCCATCTTCCATTTACAATAATCTAGTTAATTAGGGATAATAAGCGTTACTACTTAGTAGAGTTCCTGCCTGTATATCGCTTGATCCACCTGTGATATTTCGTCTGTTATTGTTGACCTTGGTGTCTCTTTTAAAGCTTGCAAATGTTAAACTTATTGTATTGCAACTCCTAGAGTGTTCAAGTTGTACTATTGTTTTTAATATTGATTAGAAGAATTATTCATACCATTTACGAAGAGAGACTCTTCATCTCGCACAATTCTATAGTCATTACTAAGTGTTGAATGAAATATATTCATATTTTTAAGAATAATTTTTAACTAGATGTTTGCCTAAAAAGTAGTGAATTAGGACTATATTATTAAAAATAAGTACTTATATATTGTATGGGGGTCATCATATCAAAAACAGCTGCTTGCTTGGAGGTAAAATTATTACATTTGAATATTTTTTGTGTGTTTTAGGAAAAGGTTGAAAAATAATTTAATAACCAAGAACTGCTCAATAACTCTATTTTTAACATATCTACACACTACAAAATACAAACAAGCTATCAAACACAATAACCACACACACAATTCACCTATTTACAAATTAGAAAACTACGAGTTCAAAGTTATGAGTTCCTTGGTACATAAATAAAATTCGCTGATATATCATTCGAATTTTACAAATAATATTCACTGAAACTCTCCGGTGTTAATACCTGTTACGAATAAACATGACATTGAAAAGTGACATAAATTATGAATTACGTTTCGTTTCGTCGATCATTTGACATTCCATTCAGGATTATGAAATGATCTTCTTTCCTCGGTTTCCTGTGGACATACATAATTGGACATTTCAAAAGACGTTTTAGATTAAGTTATTTCTATAAATTTGTAAATGTTATTAATTTAAGATATTTTTTGTCACATCAAAGACCTGTTAACAGAATCGAATGAGGTCGGCAAAATGTTTATAGTGGTCCTATTTCAAATGAGTTACGGTGATTACTTTCTGTCGGGAAATTCATCTGCTTGTTACACAATATTATTTTAAAAGAATGCGCGTCACGCTTTTGTTTTGTTTCGTTTTTACACGCTTTTAATTATCTCCATTAGTCTTGCACAAAACTGACAAAATTTGTCTAGTTTCCGTAATATTAGTTTTATTAATTTATATTTGCAAACTGAACGCAGATAAATAGTACAAAATTTTTCCTGTATTAAACTAGCTTGTGAATTAAATTTGTGAAAAAATTGTGAATTATTCGATTACGCAAATTGATCGGTTAATTTTATTTATTTGTAATTCAAAATTTTCATTAAACACCAATAAATAAAGAGCAGAAATAAAAATTTAGGTAATAAAATGGCAGTTCTGTGTTATTTTACACAAAGAGTCAACATTTGTGAAAAGTGTTGTCACTTTTATACTTAAAAAAGGCTGAGACTTATTAAAATTCAATGAAAAAGGTAACCTGTATCAGACAAAATCACTAGGACATTTCGAAATTTGAAAACAAAAAAAACTACATTGTCGGCGCTCTTTTTTTAGTAACAAAAAGACATAAGTTTGCGATAAAGCACTTCTACAGATATTACTTTGCTGCAAGTGCTTATTCTTGAAATCAAATTTATCAAAATTTATAGAAATTATATCACACGTAGTCAACTTTCGAGCAAGTAGGTCGAGATTTATGAATTCATCATTTTTTAAAAGCAATACGTAAACATGATCGACTTTCTGATAATAATAGTAGATATTATTTCAAAAATATCAGATGTGTTTATGAATAATGAGTAGCGACAATAAAATTATTTCATGTTGATTTGAACATAAATAAATTAAACATTGCTACAGTCCACGTAGTATTAATTGTCATATTAATATGTATCCCATTTTGAAGTATTCCAGTACTTTTTTTGTTCTTTAAAGAATTTAAAACAAAAACGCGTCGATATAATTATACGCACCACAGAAACCTGAAATCTACGTAAAAAATCATGAAATAGAAGACACCTCTTTTTGTTTGTTTGTATCCCCTCTTTATTTGAGCGTATAGCAATAGTAAAGGCAGTCGTTATTCTGGTACGCGACCGCTACCGCGGCTGTGAAGGCACGGTTACTGTAAATTGTGTCAGGGTCGTGTTCCTATTGATTCCCTCTTCTTTCTCAACAAGACTCGACCCGTCTCATGTGTTTTCCGGTTTATATAGCCTGAATAACTATAATTATTTATCTTCGACTGCCGAATCGAACAAAAGGGTTGCTCGTAAGATAGTTTTTTTTTTTGGGATTGTCTTTTCGGATCTCGCACGGATACATAATTGAATTACCTACCTTATTGAGGTGCCTTCGTCGTTCTAACTCCTTTGGTTCTCGCACAATTTCATTGGTAAACATTCCACCTTCACGTTTATAAGGCACTTTGCCTTTTCCCAATATTTGACGTTTATTACTTTTGTTTCCTTCTATCTTTGCCTTTGTAAAGATGAAAATATTCATGTCTATATCTATTCTATACTAACGCACTTATCTAAACTTCTTTTTTATAATGCATTCTAAATGTGTATAGGATATAAGTCCTACACTAGCATAAATTTACCAAGATCAGTATGCCATCAAGATTTACAGGAAAAGAACTTCTATAAACTTAGTACTATCTCGTTTTAATGACGAATTTACGCTGCACTTACTAAAAGGCTCTTTTTTGTTTTGTGCAACGTTTTTGTATTTTATATTTTAAGCATGCAAATAACGTGCAAATGTATGGTAAAAATAAAATCTATTTCAATAAAAAGTTGATGTTTGGAAATTCAAGTAAACGGTATCATGCCGCTGCCATTTTAATGTCAATATCACTATGAACGTAATACATTGCTAGTATAAGTAAAATTAATTTATTGAACAAATGAAATATAAACCACATATTATGTGTATTTTTTCTACTTTCGTTTCCGTTTATGGTTTTTTTAAACTTTTACTTCATGTCCTGGTTTAAGATTCTAAAATAATATTATGTCACAGAAAATCCCATCACCACGAGAAATCTCACCTGTACCTATATTGAATATACGCGGAAGTCTTGGACAGTTCGCTTTTGCCATTCTTTTCTACGGTGAACATGTGATATGTGAAATGCTCTCCCAAGGGAGGCCTTTCTGCAAAGCTATAACCTGGGGCGCTTCAAATGAAATGTGAATAAACTCCTTACGTGAAAGAAAAGGCAACGCACAGGCCTCGCTTCTAGTGTTGCAGATGTTTTTTAGGAGTTGGTGACCACTCATCACGTCATCATCCTATCACGGGGCGTCTGCTGATATGCCATCAAAACTATAAAATACTCGTATCAAATATTTTTTATGGTTTAGTAAAGTATCAGTAAATATAGGATACACGAACACACCAATTTAAGACTAGCATTTGAATTCAATTAGATTTTTAATAATAGTGTTTGTGACAAGTTAAAAAGCTTCTAATCAATAAATAAATAATCACTCACGTGGAATGGTGGGCACTATTTAATTCATGATGAGCTGGATTGTTTCGTGTATAAGTTCAATAGTTGATAAAAACACTTTTTTAATAAGAAATAGGCTTACGTTTGACCGCCATCTCACCTAAAGTTAAGTGATGATGCGGTCTAAGATGGAGCACGCTTGCCATATATCCATAAAATCGTTCTTTACCCGGCTGCAGCGAAATAAAAAAAGAAGGGTTATGTGTTTGACCTGTATGTATGTCCGTGCCTATGTTTCTTCGTAACTACTAAAAGGCTGAACCAAATTTGGTAAATTAAATGTCAATAGATTTTATTGCGCTGATCACAGACTATAAAATATTTTTTAAATGGCGTATTTTAGCGCCAAAATGTGTGTCTTTCCCTATTCGGTATTTTTTCCTTTTATTTTGTTAATCTATTAAAAGTCTTCGGACAGCCATGAACAACTAAATTATACTGGAATGAGTGCTCTGGTAGTATCATATCAAATTTGGTTTGGCAGGTATGGGAGGGAACACTGTCAGTGATGGTTGACGTTCATATGTTACATACATATGAACGTCAAAGGGCCCCATAAAACTAAACCGGGGAAGTAAGTCCTAGACACTGTACAGGATCTCATGTCTTAAACACTATGGACTTGGTATTTCATTTAAGACTAAGAAGTTCATCTCAAAAACACCGTTCATAAAAAAACGTTCGCGGGCAAGGTAAAAGACAGATGTCTAAAATCTTTGACATGAAAGTGACGTAGGTATAAGAGGAACCCAGTTACACTGAAAAGAAAACTTTGGGCACTCCCACAAGATCCATGCTTTTATTATGACGTATACTCAACGCGTGATAATGATAAATAAATAATACTTTCACGCGCGGTTGCTTACGAGACAAATACACAACATTTTTCATCGAGTAACTGAATATATTGCTAGGAAAACGGCTCAACATGATGTATATCCGCAGGAAGCAAGTAATATGTTGAAGGCAGGTTATATATCGTAGGTAATGTAAGCTCTCCTCGAATAGAAAGCTTTTAGAGGGAGCTATAAACTAACAGTGTGTTTTGTTGGAATTAGGAGAACAAATACTCTTCGCGGTCATTATTTGATGTAGGTTTTACTGAAACACGCGTAATCTTAGGTAAAAGAAAATTGTACAAAATGTTCATTTTGAAATTTTTCTTGTTACAGGTAAGTTTAATTTTCTTTGACAGTGGACGTGAAAGGTAAGTAAGCATATATTACTAATTACAAACGTTTTAGGAGGCTTCAGGCGACCAGAATGCTGGTATCCACTTTGGTCAAAAGCTAAGCATTGCCATCCAGCGTGGCAATGCTGCCAGCATTCCGGCCACATGTCCCTCCTCTGACGGATTTTTAGAATAAGTTTTTTGTAAATACATAGTATTAATTTAAGGTTTTTTTATTTTGACTAATTTTAAATGTAGTTTAATATGTTAAATAAATTAGGATTGTCATTGGTTCAGTGGCTTATCAACAACTTTATCAAAAGAAAATATCTTATTCCTTTGCAGTACACATTGTCCTTGTGTAATAACTTTAGATATAAAAAGACACAACCCTTTATTTTATCTTCATACGTATATTGCAATGATAGTATCACAATGTATGGTTTTCCTTCGGTTATGTACGACTTTTATGTTTCTTGTTTACAACGGTAAGAATATTTTGTTGGAAAAATGTTAATGTTATTTTTTTTACATTAATTCTGAATAAATATGCTACTTTAGAACTCCATGTCAAATATTTTAGTATTAGGATAATTTAAAGAAGATAAACCTAAGAATGACTTAATCCCTGTCATTTTACGAAATTCATAGATTAAAAAATATTTTCTAAAAATTGTAGGACTTCTAAATTTTAAGGATTTCTCAATTACTATATTTTGCTAGTTTATAGGTAATATATAAGAGAACAGTAGTTTTTCAACCAAAACAAGGCAAGAGGCTGACTTGAAAGTAGCTGTAGTCAGAAACATACATCGAACAGTGTCCAGGCATGTGTTGTAAGACAGTATTTGTTAACAAGTTATATTTTTATCAAATCTATTGAATGACATTCATCCCTTCAATAGCTTATACCTATATACGTATGTTGTATGTAAGTCTGAGCTAGCCTCTGAAAATATACGCAAAATATGTACTACAAAGTTTGAAGAAGATACTTATGTACTCATGTAAAGGATCATGAGTTCACCATTTTATTGGAGGCTTTATTGAGTACTTTAGGTAAAGGATCGGCTCGCTTTGAAGAATCGAAGAGATCAGAAAACTCTTTTCAAGCTTGATCTGAGATTTCTTAGTACTTATGGAGTGACTGTAGAATTCTGAATGTGACTCGTTATAATGATATCTTACTTAGATGCGAGTAAGCATATATAAAACGACTAGCATAAAACATTACTAAAAAATACAAATTATAGAAACGATAGAAAAGGCCATATAATATGTGATAGGCGATATAATACAGTATAACCATGATATGGGTATCGAGCGTGAATATGAACTTTTTCATACAATTTATAAACATAATTTACGTGCTAAGTACTTGCAAATTGTTATGCTAGCGGCTTTGGATCCTAGCGTGGTAGTAAACATATTATGTAACGCCCAAGTACAACATTATTCATAAAGCTTGGTGTTCTTTTTGGTCTGTGCTTCAAAAAATTCTGCCTGTCTATCAAGATGAATATCAAAGGAGCAAAGGAAAAAAATATGTTTATATTGTACAATATCGTAAAAAATTCGAAACATTTTGAACGCTTTTATAATATAATTTCAATTTATTTTTTGCACCAGCAAGCAAACGATACGAATAAATAAATAGATATGAAAGGATCAGCTTTCATATCTATTTATTTATTCGTATCGTTTACACTAGGGATACTCCAAAACTTGTGAAATTGTAATTACTGTCACCTTTTATCCTCATTTATTTGTCATACGAGCGACAAAGAGAGAAACAATAGCCAATAGCCAGGCTGGACGGCTCTTTGATTACATTTTGGAGCACGTACTCTGACGCCATTGGCATTGATTGCTGTTATCGATGATTGCGCGTCACCTCTGTCCGTCGCATCAAGTTTGCCACACGCCTCGATACGTGCACTGTTGGAAACGAGTGAGTCGCAAGCTTACACCGGGGTCAGAAAAGGTAACGGGCGGACGTGAAAGCCCCCACGCATGCGCGTACAACCTTCGCCATATAATATTAGTCCCTTGTAACGTACTCTCGGTTCGTTTGCTCGGTCAATTATCTTCGATGTATTGAAGCAGCTACTGTAATTCTTGTTCGACCGTATATTAATACAGATAGCGATATATTTTTCCATTACCCACCTGATCTTATTCCCTAAAACGTATTCTACTTATGTTCTTGTATTACTTTATACCACTTCTTAACATTTAACTTGTGAGCATTTAATTAAGTTAACCGTTCACTTTCTCGAGGAGTTTGAATGTAATCATATTATTTGCTAATAAAAGCACAGTTACACGTTTGATGTCAATTTTATTCGAGAAATTTTGAAAAGGTAGGCGCGTAATTAAATTGATTAGCATGTTCAATGGGAGAAGCGATAATAATAATTTACGATTCATTAACTTTGGCTGCAAGCTACGCAAGTACTTTTCGTGATATGAATTTATCGGTTTCACATGAATATGATTACGTAGATTTATGTTTTTGGTGACTAATAGAGTTGATTTATATGGTTGATTATACTCGACATGTTTTTCCCGAACGTAAATGTTAGGACAGGCATTGGTAGCTTGGTAAATAATAAAACTGTTTTGCAAATATTTAGTATGGACTAAAACGGGCCATATGCCAGTCTTCGGGATTATCCAAGACTGTTCAAAGCAAAGAAAAAGTTTTTACCAAGTTATTCATATGATATCTATCATGTATGCATTTCACTTTGTAAGTTCATCATGTTTTTTCTTAGTAGTAGTAACGCACTTTGTGTATTTTACCAGTGTCAAGTAGTCATTAGTTCTCAGAGTCCCTAGGTAAAATCAAATAAAATTTGTTCTAATCACAGTTAAAGTCACAGCAAAGCCCATTCTTGACTTAGTAAAATCGTGGCGACTTCATGAAAAGTTTCTAAGGAGGCTTAAAAATAACACATGCATATAATTCGGTACTTTATAACAAAAAAAGTATGGATGAAATCTCAGTTGTTAGCACAGTCGGTTCACACGTCTGTCGATGGTCGTGGGTTCAGATTCTATCAATGAGCTTGTCCTGCGGGTGAAGGAAAACATCGTGAGGAGACTATAGTGTAGCGGTAGTTTCTAGTACTGTACCTACTGTCTGCTGCCAAGCAAATAACGAGTTTCTTCGGCTGCCTCTCCCAAGAGCCAGTTTCATTCTGGGCTAAATGTGCTTGCCATCTTCGACCATACTGTCACTTAATATCAGGTGAGCTGTGATTGAACACTTAGGTTGACAACCATAAAAAATAAACAACTATTCTTCACTCGAAAAAAATATTAAAAGCTGATGTTCCGCCTTCCTCTACTTATGCATGAAGCATCATCTATCGCGAGAAGGTTTCCATTTAATTAAAAAGTAATTCAATATTGTTATAGGTATATATACCTAGTAGCGGTTTGTTTGACCAGGAGGTAGTAAATGGTAAATCAGGCGTGCCTACATGGGTGTGGGGCGCAGGGAGCGCCCAGGGCGATCGGCCTAATGACATTTTGTTTGCCGATTGATTGATCGCAGCTCGAATTCGATATGCCAATATAGGTCTCATAGATTTTTTTCATTTCTGTTTGGAATAACAGTTATAACATATTTAGAAATTTGATTAGAAGCTCCAGGAGTTTTGCCGAGAACGCGCAAAAATAATTTCGCCGTTTTATTAATAAAAACTTGTGTTGTTATACAAATATAATTTAAAAATAAAAACAAGCCTCAATGACGGCCCTGTTGGTTTATTCGTAGTATGTTTGCTTCCAGAGCCGAAGGGCGTGGGTTCGATTCCCACCCAGGACAAACAGTTTGTGACATAAACAAATGTTTGTTCTGTGTCTGTGTGTGTATGTATTATAAGTATGTATTTACAACAAAAAAGTAAGTATTCTATCAGTTATCTGACTTTCATCACACAAGCTTTGCTTAGTTTAGGGTCAGATGGCGCTGTGTGTAATGTCCTACGATATTTAATGATGTAATATGAATATCAAATCACACCTATGTAAGATGCTACATCCATTCACCAACTAAAAGAAAATGATAATCTTTAAACGGCTGAACAGATTTTCTAAGAATACTCGCGGTCAAGTCACTTTTCACACAAAAGAAACGAAATCAAGATCGGTTCGGCCGTTCGAGAGCTACGATACTGGAAAAACAAACAAATAAATACACACGTTAAATTTATAACACACCTCAGTTTGGATCGTGTGTTAAAAAGTATAGCGCTGATTTTTTTATTTAGTATATTGGTTCCACACACCTCGAGGTCTGTCACCTTTGTCAACTTTTTGATGACAATTTTTTATTTACTTTATATTCAGTACAGGTAGAGGGAAACTAGTTTAATTAATCTAAATCTAAGGTTAAAGTAGGTAGGTACTAGTTTGTGTGTATACCGCGAGAAGACTAGCGACCCGCAAGCAGCGCCCGATCACGAGTATGACGCATGTGCCAGCCATCGCCTCTTCAGCCATATCTGAGGGAAGAGAGCACCCGACACACGACGCCGCCGCGAAGAGACTTCGGTGGTGAGCATGAATGCTCGAGGCATACACACAATCCTTATTACTATTTACATTTGTGCTTGTTGGTTTACATTTGAAATCGCGTCCTCCCGGCTCAAGGCCTCCATCACCGCCGTATTCTGATCTTTAATGGCTATTATAACGGTGTTTTATTTATACCAAGTCACAAGTAGGAACGTTGAAAAGTAATATAATGTACTAAAACGTATCTTTTCGTGTCCCTTCCCTAATTCCGTCAAAGTTTCTAGTAAAATTGCCGCTACTTTACTAGAACATGACTGGACTTGACACTGCCCTACTTTTTACAAGTAACTCAGACTTGGTTCACTAGATTATTTATCAAATACTCACTTGAAATTTTTGAAATACTTGACACTGGCAAAATACTCAAAGTACCAAGCCAAATACAGAAAAAAAACTTCGGAGTAACGGCGTTGTGTTCAAATCGAGTAAGAATGAAATACCAACACTAGTGATGTGAAAAAATTTAATTCTCTTGAAAGCTTATGTAATTTGCCGTAAAATAATTTCTGAAATTAATACATGATCGAAAACGCCGCGTTCTCATACCTTCAAATTAATTGAGTTAGTACAACACAATTAAATTAACATGATCGAAAACGCGTATCGATTACCGTAATAATTACAATTTGATTACAGCAATTAAGTGAATTATATTAGTGAAAATGCTCGTAGAAATTTTCTACTACACACATACATGACATACATTTTGGCTAGAGATTAATCTGTTTGTTTATTTTTATTACCGAAATGTTAATCTAATAGGTAAATAGTAAATTTAATGCCAGCAATTCATGTAAAAATTTAAACATTCTAACGAAGATCCATCTTCGATCGCTCTTTGAATATTGTTCTAGGTTAACGGTAATAACGATCATCGAAAACATTTTCTATATAGATATTTCGAAGATTGGAAGACCATCTTACTTTTAATCTAGAAGTGTAGTTTCAAAACCCATGGCACACTTTTTGCCTCCACTTACAAACGATGAATAAATTTCGTGAGGAACCTGCCAGCATGATAGACTATGGCCTTACCTTTCTCACAATTAGAAGAGGAGCGCACCCAGCTATAAGACAGTTTAAAAATCGGCAATAATTCGTGTCATTAAATGAAAAAAAAAACAACAAAAGTAAATGCATTAAACGCAAAATGAAATTAATGGCTACCTACAGTCATTATTCAACCAATTAAAATAATAGATAAAAAGAACAAACTTTTTAAATGGTAAAATTATTCAGAGCTAATTTTATTCTATTCTATACAAATCTAATAAAGTGCAAAAGCTGTTTTGTTGCATTGAGTAGGTTTGAGATCAATTATAATGCAGAGTAGGGATAGACTATCATAGTTTGTATCACATCTAAATCTAAACTAATAGTATAAAGAGGAAAGATCTATTTTTTCGTACTATGTTGTTTGTAACTCAAAAATTAATTCATAAAATTTAAAAACATTTAATAATACTTAAAGTTGTACTGATTAAATTAATACCCAGACGATAACTGCCAATATGTTTACCTACCTATACATACAATGACAGTATACATATTTATGTAAACACTGGCAGAGATGTTTTATAGGTTATCGAAAATATTATTTAATTCTCAAGTAAGATAGATTTTGAAATGATCATAATTTTAATAGAAAATACATTTTCAGTCATGTTTCAAAGAATCATCTATCTTCTCTCACAAGTGAACCTTTAATTTTTTTGCCAGAGAAATATTTTCACGTAAAGCAATTTTTTGGCTCGTCAAACTGGCCGTAAAATATTATCTAATACATAATATTACAGTCGGAATACATAATCAACTAGATTACGAAACCCTTTTCAGCCCAAAATAGGAATAATGACCGTGAATATATGTAAAACCTCCGCATCGTTTCCGTGGCTTCGCTAAATAAAACAAAAGAAATATCATACTAAACAGGATCGCAGGCACGCATGTTGGTAGAAAAGTGCCTCAATTGGATTTTCTCCCTACCACTGATATGATTAATGAAATCGGCCGGGCAAATAAAAGTTCATTGTAGCACGATTAAGTGAAATTAAAGTAGTATTTTGTCACATGAGCTGTTTATATTGCGCTAAGTCGCGCCACGCGGTTTCACTCGCTATCTCGCTGGAACTCAATTTATCACAATTCGAGATCGTATAAACTATTTCGAATTTTACTCCAATCCATCTAGCCGTAACCGCGTAATGAAATACTATACAAGCATTTGCAATCTACCGCATTTGTATTTGTCTTATCTGTGACTAGTTACTGCACGCTATTTCACTGTAGGTTTTCCAGATTTCTTCTAATTACTTGCATGAAAAGACCAACAAATTGATTGAATAGATTTACTCCTAGTAAGTTAGTTTTAATCCGTTACATTTTTTTACAAAATAAAAATGTATAAAAGATATTGCCAATAGTAAATAGTATAATCAAAATCTACCTGCGCGATCATTTATATTTTTATTCCTACCGATTACTAGGAGAAAAAGATACAGTCCTTGTCAGAGCACTATTAATCGTATCTCTAATGGTCGATATATGGCTTAATAGCAAGAGTTTTATCTTTACTTTTTTAATGTCTACTGGCAAATGTTAGAAGCCATACCGATGCCATTATTTCGTGAAAACTCAGTATATTTAAAACTAGCTGCTCGTCACAGCTTCGCACGGTAAAAACAAAACTCGATTAACAATATAAATAAAACCTATGTCAGAATAATGAATTATTCAGATCGGTCCATTAGTATCCTATTCAACACAAACAAACAAAAAATCAAATCTTTCCTCTTTATTAGTATAGACTAGATCAAATGAACTTTCAATGTCTACGTGCTTTATCTTCGACTACAACGTATGCTTTTCTTGAGGTAGGTTGGAAGATTGATTGAATGATGATTAATAAATTATTGCAAACTACAAGCTTCCCAAAACTATGTACATCACAAACTGTGCATTCGGCACTCAAATAAACTCATAAAAGAGCCCAAGAAATTGCGGATCACAAATTACACACTATCAAACTTTGGTGCTCCACTTAGCTACTGTTTCATAGTTGGAAACAACGAGAAAGTTCGAAAACTTACTGGACATAATACTCATATTATTATCCCAGAGCAACTTGGGTACAAAACGTTAGCATAAATGGGCACTGAAGTTGCGAATTCGGTAGGAGGCGCCAAACGTCGAGCACGAGACACCCAATGGTTTCTATTTCCAGACATTATTATCTGCCTCGATACACATCCCGCTATCTGTTATCAAGACGTAAAAGTTGCCCCGATGTTGCTCGGATATTTTTATACTTTTTACGGTACAACAACGACTATTAAAAATGATGAACGACTATTTCCACCGCTCGTTATTTGCAAGAAATATTCACAAAATATGTACGGGTAATATAAAAGCGGGAAAAATTGATATCAATCAATAATGTCTCTGACGGGCGTGGCCTACTAATCCAGCATATAGTAAATAACCGTTCGAAGTGCATTCACCCCGAGCATCATGTGTCGCACGTACAAACATTTTGTAGCGATGACAGCTCAGTGGTTAGCGCGGTAGGTTCGCATGCCGAAGGGAGTGGATTCAAACCCCAACAATGAGCTTGAGCTGCCGGTGAAGGAAAACATCGTGAGGAAACCATAGCATGGTGGTAGGGTACTTTCTAGTGCTCGGCTGGCTAGCTACCACTCTCAAGTTGAAAGTCTGCCGCCAAGCATCTAACGGTGTGTTCCGGCAGCCTCACTTGAGAGCCAGTTCCATTCCAGGCTAGGTGTGCTTTACCATCTTCGACCACGGCTTTACTTAACATCAGGTGAGCTGTGGTCAAACACCTGGCCTGTCAAACATTAAAAAAAAATAAAAAAAATATGACTTTTTACATTTTCGTCGTTGGAGACGGAAAGAATATTTTCCGCGTGGGAGAACTTAGTAGCGAAGCGTGACAGGCGCACGATAACGTCCTGCTTCCCGTACTCTAATTAGATCATACCGGCACTGAGCGAAACACTGCTGCATTTTGCTTTTTGCTTCCTGTTTATTTATTCAAAATGTAAATTTAGAATTTAAAATGGAAGTTTGCCATTCTATTATTATTATCAACTATTTTTCTACGAGCTACTACATACCCGAGTATAAATTTCCTCTTCAGCAGCACATATCCTTTTTATATAATTTTGGCATTGCACTTTGTGTTCTACCGGTGTCAAATGTTCCACGCAGTATTGCGCAATGAAATACGTCTTTAGTCACAGTCAAAATCACATAAATTATAACATAACATGTGGTAAAAGTTCAGGTCGGTATTTTATGTCTTTGTAATGTAGTGATGAGTTTACTCCAATCTTCAACACATTTTTAATTAATTACGTGAACGAAAGAAAAATGTAAGGAAACTTGGACAGCGCCACTGGCGGGAGTGAATGCAAACTGCTTTGTAGGATTCCGTGCCTCATAAGAAAAAAGGTACCCTCATAGGATCACTTTGTTGTCTGTCTGTCTGTCTGTATATCTGTCAAGATACTTTTTCTCTAGAATGCGTGGAGCTGGATGTATGAAATACTTCAACCTGTAATCCCTTGGAGCTGTGAAAAAATCAACAAAGTCAACGTTGTTAAAAGATACGGCTGTTTATTTGACATTAGTAAGGAAATCAAAACCTATAGGGTACTTTTCGTTGACCTAGAATCATGAAATTTGGCAAGATGCAACATCTTAATATGACAAATAAAGGGAAAAATCCGAAAACCGAAAATTTGTATCACATTTTTTTTTATTGCAGACTTATTTGCAGTTTGTAAACTGACCTTGACATATGTCGAGTCAATACTTTCACAACGGCAAAGCTTAGTTTGTCCCTCAATCCAGTTTTATTCGTTAGAGCTATGTTAGTGCTACAATTATATTCTTCCTACGAAATGTGGAACACGTAAGTAGTTCTTTATTTGTACAAGTTTTCTCAGAATAAGAGCAATAATCGTGTTACCTTTTGTCTAGTAGGTGTAATAAACCTAAACGTATCGTAATCATTTATTATCACAATAATTTTCATGAACTGAGCTTACTCTTGATACGTTGTGATATCGTAATTAATCAACCCTTTTTTTGTTACGTACTAAATACAAAATTACATCGGAATTATATAGCGGAATTTTGTAGCGATGATAGCTCAGTGGTTAGCGCAGTAGGTTCGCATGCCGAAGGGCGTGGGTTCAAACCCCAACAATGAGCTTGAGCTGCCGGTGAAGGAAAACATCGTGAGGAAACCATAGCATGGTGGTAGGGTACTTTCTAGTACTCGGCTGGCTAGCTACCACCCTCAAGTTGAAAATCTGCCGCCAAGCATCTAAACGGTGTGTTCCGGCAGCCTCACTTGAGACCCAGTTCTATTCCAGGCTAGGGGTGCTTTACCATCTTCGACCACACTTTCACTTAACATCAGGTGAGCTGTGGTCAAAACAACTAGCCTGTCAACCATAAAAAAAAAATAGCATTCATGCGTTTTTTCTGCATTCTCTTTATCCAAATACGCTAAGGTGATGCAGCATGAAGAAGTAACAAGCATGCATTCGTACACATATCTCATACCTACATACAAAGTTCACGTTTGTAATAGTGGTGTGATATAAAGTATAGATTTTGTAAGTGTCACGTGATTAAAATAATATACCTAATACCAAGTGGAGAAACTGACTCTGACTTTGTTATTTATGCCTACGTTTGACCACCAACTTGTTTGATGTTAACCGAAGATGCGCTCTACCATGGAATACACCGAACAACAAGCAAATAACAAAACATGTATGGAATACATGGAAGAAACCGATTCGTTCGTGACTTTTTTTTTATGGTTGACAGGCTAGTTGTTTGACCACAGCTCACCTGACGTTAAGTGAAGGTGTGGTCGAAGATGGTAAATCACACCTAGCCTATCCAAATGGTATCTTTCAGTAAACACTCACGGGGAGTGCATAATGAAAAATAGTACTGGGATAATAATGATGGGTGATGGAAATTAAATATTCAAGGTTTATATTTAGATGGAAATTAACTTGAAATGAAATAAATTGAAAGGGAGCTGATTGTTATAGTGTTGTGTAGAGGGCAGTAGGGGCGGGCGGCGCAGGCCACACGGGCGCCGCCCGCCCGCGAGCGCGCTTGCTCCGAGAGCGCCCGAGGACATACGATCGTTTCATTCCGAATCTTAACGAAGTTCGACGATCACAACCACCCTCCGAGGTTCTGTCGGCGCGTGCTGCCTTCAGTCGCAGCGAGGCCGTCAGGGCGTTAGATCGGTTCACTGTGAACTCCGTGTCTGGTTATGTAATTCAAAAAAACTTATTTATTTATTAACTCAAACAAATCGAGTCGTGACGCGAACGCGGACCGTTCGATATTTTGTAGGTCACCGACCAACCGACCGATGATTGACATTCTGAAAATTATGTGCAAAAGTGATGTGTACTGTATGCCTGTACTAGCGGCAAATTGATGTTGGAACAGTTGTATCGTGAGCTACCTACTACATTTAACTGTCTGTTAACATTACTTTCATCTACAAATGTTGCTTTATATTGACTGTAAAAGGTTTAAAAAAAGCATCGTTTGGGCACATGAAGATATTTCAACGTTTTTGTATCAAAATGTAATAATATCAATCGTTTTTTATTTGAATTGAAATTAAGTGTGGTTTAAAAACCGCGGCATTCTTTGTTTTAAAAAACAATAATTGGATTATACGTTCACAGTATAATTTAAATGTTCTGTGAAAGATCATGGATTCGCTTTGCGTTGTTGGTCCAATTAAAAGAACAAATAGAACGAAACCAATGTGAATTTGGCGCAATGCAGGGCGCTTGGTTGGAAACGTCCACACTCTATCAGTGACTCATTCTGAATCTATAATTGCTTAGCGAGTCCTGCATTCTGTGCAACTTTTCCCGTATATATGCCCAAGTACTCACTTTTAATTATATAGGTAGTAACATCTTGCTAGTATAATAGCACCTAGAAACGATTATTGTGTAACTTTCACTTGAAGATAATAAGAATTTGTAACGAGCCTTACCAAATTGTTAAAAAATGTACGCTAAATTGTTTAAAATGTTGAGGAGTCTCATTATTAAAGCTATTAAGCTAGTGTAATATTTTGAAAATAAATAGAAGAAAGAGCTATTGAGAGATCATTGCTTTTATAATTGTAAGAGTTTTCATAAAAATTTAATATAGCTCTTTACAATGACAAGAAATAATTGTAATTAAAAAATAAATCGGAAAGAAGTTTTGTCACTATGTGTCAGTTTTTTAAGCATCATAATCGGATTTCTACGAATTCAGTATTATGTATATTGGAATACCGATATTCACATCAGTTATTAACGACTATAGAGATTCATCCAATACGTATAGTTGGAGATATTTCGTAGAATCTCATTCAAAGCAATGTGAGGAAAATATTTGTACTGACTGCTAGTATTTTGAAAATAACATCGTTTAATTTAGTATGTCCGTTACAGTACCTACTTGATTCGAATATTATTTTTACAACTTTATTGCACACCAAACATACATACATTCGGTTAATCGAAGTGAATTATCTGTGATTTCATGTAGGTCGTATATTGTGAAGGCTGTGGATCACCTCATATAAACAAGACATTGACATTGTAGTAGGCCGTATAACTTATTTTAATTCAGTGAGTAGATCCCTAAATTGTTCGCCACGTTAGATCCAAACAAAATGTCGCTTTGCTGCGGTACATGCTCTACTTGGAAAAAGTTCGCGCCAGCTATTAGCGTAATTAAAATGCTCCAGAAACACTACTGAAAGATATCTAGGATGAGAGCAAGGGGAAATCTAATCACCGATGGCTCAATAATAAGTAATGTAATTTATAATGTTCGTTAGCTCCTTCGGTAGTAGTGCTACTTCGTGAGCGTTGTGGGTTCTAATTAATAAAGGTTCCAAAGCAATAATTTCTGAAATAAACATGTTTGTTCTGTGAATGGATGTTTTAAATGTATGTATACATACATAATTATACATATGTAAAAAAGCCATACATATAGACTTTTTTTTATAAAAAGTATATTCTATCAGTTAAGTAGGTACCTGGCTCCAATAGTACAAGCTTTACTTAGTTTGACGGTAGATGGCGTTGTTTGAAATGTCTTCTAATATTTATTTATATTTCAAATTTTAGTTAGCTACAGAACTATACAGAATTCATCCATTTTGCGCTGATTTTGATTAGTAGTTTATTATAGTGTGATATTTTCTTGCAATTTTTGTTACTTTTCACGATAAAGTATACATTATTGATTATTGTTTATTGCATTGCATACTAATACTTATGCCGAGAAGAGTATATAAAAGTAATCTACTGCTATTGCTATAAAGCAAAAAAAAAAAGAAAAAGTATTGTACCTCATGTGACAAAAAAATCTTTCTTCGTAGCTATTTCCGGCTAAAGTTTTTTTCTTTCTTCCTTCCCTCTCAAACAACCTACCTACACCCGAAAACAATGTACCTACTATGCATGTTTGAGTGCCATATCAAAATCATGCCCAATTGGATCCAATTACCTAACCTATACTAAACTAAAACTAGGATATTCTAGTGTACGCCTTACATACGTACATAATTATGTCTTAAAATAACTGCCCGTAACCTTTGAACCCTAAATGGTAGCAGTTCAAAATTTTTACAGATTATATCAACTGTTACTAATAAACTGATTTACATCCACGAGGTAGAGAAAATTATCTATTTTATTAACTTGCCTCATAGATAGACATAATCTCTACTTCATGAAGTAGTTTATGTCGCGGGTGGTTGATAGTCTAGTCCCGACGCTCCCGGTTGGGTCAACTTTCTCATCATTCGTACACCATTCCTCTGTCCAAGTAACAGACCATCCGTTATAACGTTAGTACTACCTACTAATAACACTTCATGTAATAGAAGAACTTTTCCCTTTGTTCTTTATGTCTGATAAAAAAGATACTTAGTGTGTTATTTAGACATTTTACAAACTGAATTTCTCGGAAGAAAATGCTGTATTTTACTTTTGTTGGTTAAAAATTGTCTCAATGTTATTTTTATCTGTTTTTGAGCACATTATTAATAATAATCGCATGGGCTAAGTAGCTATTTATATTTGATATGGTTATTTACCGACTAAAGCGACCAAATTTTTAAAAAAATAGTAGTAGGTACATTCTTACAGCACCATCTAGTTTAGTTTGAGAAAACTAAGGAAATTACATTAATTAACGTTAAAGTAAGTTTAAAAATGGAGCTGAACATAGAATCTCCTCCTTTTTTGAAGTCGGTGAAAAATAAAATAAGTCTTCTCGTTGTGTAATTCGTAAAACAAAAATGATCACGTGTGATATGCAATAATTATAATATCAATATTAATTTGATTTGCTAGTCAAATTAACTCAATTGTTGATAAATCAACACATTGCATAAAACCTCATTTTTGTTCCTTCTTCTCTGCCGCTGTTCAGCGACAATCTTATCCGTGTTGCAATAATGAGTGAAATTTTCTTTATAAGTGTTGTTGACAATAAATCTGACAGCTTGTTAACTACGTCTCCCTCTGGAGACATTCCACTTCAAAGACAGATCGTTTATCGCCAGATAGGTTCTTGTAATAATCGTTTACCTGCCACTGACGCAGTTCCACTTTTATATTTCCTTTTTTTCATGCAGCCAATAAAACTTACTGTATGTTTATAACTAAATACTTACAAACACGCGCAAAAAAACAATCACATTTCACATATTACAAAAGCGTTGAAATATCAACCTTAAACAAACATTATCATTGCAAAAATAATCACGTTATACCTAGACTAAAGGATGATGAAGCAAAATTTGATTTAGGATAAAACTCATACAACAAATAAAAACTACAAATTGATTGTGAATGGCAATTTACCGGAATGTGTGTTGAACTGCATAAGAAACAATGACAAGTGTGAAACGATAACGTCGCCACGGGAGGTGTGGAGGCGGGAGCGGGTGGCAGCTAAGTCACGCTGGCGTCTGCGCGCGATGAGGTGACGCCGCGCGCCGGCCGCTGACGCCGCTCGCCGCCAATGATGGTGGAGACGCACCGCGCGCCGCCGCCTAGATGTGCGCGCGCGCTCGAGCCCCGCGCCAAGCCCGCCTCGGCCTCGGCGCCTCCATCGCTGGCCGGCAGCGGCTCCCTCATGCACCTGCGGCGACGACGACACAAGACTGTCCACTTTGGCGAGAACCTCTTGATGCAAGTGTGCGCGGACCGCGCACATTTAGCCGCCCTCGGAGCCAGAGTCCCTGACGTTTCATTTTGCCACAAAAACCGTACAGGTTTGCGCAAAGGCGACGCCCGATTTTGCTGCGTTGCGCATCACTGTTGCCTCGCCGCAGGAGCTCTCACAGCTTTAAAATCAAATGGAAGACCGAAACCGCGCAGAGAGCGTAGCGGTGATTCCCACGACTCTACGAGCGGCGGAGAAACTTTTGACAAAGGAGAGAATAGGAGAAGTTCGGAACCTAAGGAGCCGAAACGCAAAACTAAACATCATCATCACCATAAAATTCACTCCTGTCCTTATCACGATGTCGCGCCTCCACCAGAAGAGGAACCCAGTGAGAAAATCATCGTGTCGAAAAAAACCGTTTCACCCTATTTGTTCATTCCCAGTAAGTTAGAGCCAAATGTACAACAGTTGTTTAGCTTTATTGAGAGCGTACTGAGCGCATGGGCGGCAGAAGAGGGCCTTACGAGTACCGGTGAATATTCCGAGCCAGATGAACGCATGGTGCGTAGACGCAAGCTGAATAAATACAAGAAACGTACCGACGTCCTTAACATAAGACGTATAGTTTACGAAGTATCCATCTTACATGGCACAAGACTGTTAGGGAATGTAAGATATCGTCACTATCACTGGAAAGGCACTGCACAGACGTGTAATGAAGCATTCCTCAGGAAGGTAAGACAGAATACTATATTATCTATCTATCACTGTTCTATGTATAGCCACATAAACTGTTTTATCGTATTGTTTGCCTACAATATTCGAGGCAGCAAAAATAGCTACATACCTTAACAATAACACTAAAGAAATAAAGCCAGTGAAAGATAGCTAATAATCATGACCTTATTTCAGTTTCTTCTAGTGGAAATTGCAATTTCCTTTTTTTAATGAGGGCTTTTATACTCTACATCAATTCATGCTTACAAACGAGAATTTACATTTACTTTTTAGTTGGCGAATATTTTTTCTGTTTTTCTTTTGTTATGATAATAATCTTATGTTAGAAATGTGAGCATACATTAGTAATTTCTTTAGTTATTAAGCTTATAGTAGATATTAACTTACACGTAAAAAAATATAAATCAAAATGTACCTAGATACAAGTTAGTTACGGAATTTAAAATTCAACTAAAATACCCGCCCTGTTTAAGTAAGTCTGGTTAGCAAAGTTTGGCAGTGGCTAGCTTTGAGGTGCCAAAAAGGAATTAATATTAAATGCAATTTCATTTAAACAGTAGGTACACTTCCAACGGTGAGCTTCGAAACTTTAGTTTGCGCAAAATCAAAGGCATAACTATTTAGACACCGAATGCTTAGATTATAAAGTTGCTTTTGTTTTTGAAATTACAATCACATACTTGTGTGTCTATCGTCGAATGGTAATTGGATATGGCATTACGTGATTATCCGTGCAATTGGCATTATTTGTGCTGAAAATATACTGCTGTACATTTAAAATCATATGTTTTTTAAAAATCAATTTACAGTGTCTACTTATACAGTTGTTAATTATAATGATGGAGAGATAAACAATGTTATTGATCATAATTATAGGAATTAACATATTTTTGTAGTATTAAACTCGTGTAGTGTGCTGTAATCCAAATGTAGCAAATCATAAAACGCACAACAAAAATTAAAGCACAATATATCAACAAAATTATAAATATTATAAAATCACATCCAATCGGGAACAAACCGAATTTATTCCTGTGGTTTGATTGCGATTTCAACATTTCCGACCGACAAACAATTACAGCACTTGAATCTCCGATCGCTAATGATTTGGGTTCGAGTTGGTAGCGATAATACTCATATATAGGATAGGTATCCGGAAAAGTTAATTCTGATTATATTATGCAGGGTGATCGGTCAGATAGAGAACACGTTTGAAGATTAAACGTCATCTTCAAACGTGTGTGTGCGTAGTATTTTTTAGCCAAATATGTAAAATCATGACTTTTATATTTTAATCATTGGATACCTTAACAGATACATACTCAATCAGCTAACAAAGTAATGTGCAGTGGTCAAATGTGAGAGATCAGTAAGTTAGTTAGTTTTATCCATTTTCGCTCTCACGTAGATATCTTTTATTAGATACTAAAACACGCGTGGATTTTTTTGGCAAATATTTTAATACGTATTTTTCGTACTATGAAAATCTATATAATTATCAAAATGTACATCCGCGTCGCGTATTCAAGCACCCAGTATAAGAATATGGTGTATACTTATGTGTTTTCTTTTTTTTTTTTGTAAAAAGTTGAGGTACGGACGCACGGCTTGAAGGACCATCGAGGCGAGTGCGCGCCGCCACCGTGTTTCGTATGCGCCTCAAAGCAACTCTTTCCTTGTTACATTGTGTTGTGATCAAAAGTGCAAGGGACATCGTCATACCTATTTTCTTAAAATATACGCGGATGAAACAAACACGTTATAAAACGAATATCTGTGTTACTAGACTAGACAAGATGTCGCTGCATCACGTGTCGTGAACAAGGCAGAGCGCGTGCCATTTTCGGTTTTCACTTCTTTGGAAAGATTACGCGATGGATTTATAAATAGTCAGAGTATCCAGCTTTTAAAAATACTAGTTATCCCGTATACACCGGCAGCCCAATTGGGATACTGTTGGACTTTAAATGTGGATTAGAATTCCATGTAACACCTCTGTCTTGTTCAAGATTTTTGTCTCAAAGAAATAAGTCGAATGCGTCACTCTCTTGATGGTAAGAGATAACGCTTGACCATGATCATTGCAGCGGTATCTAGAACTTCGTTAAGTTATGTGCGTATTGTTAATAGAATTAGTCACTAGTTTTAAACGGTGAAGGGAAACATCGTAAAAAAATCTACATGCCTGTTATAGAAATATACATGTTGGTCAGCGTGGTATAATATGGCAATAATCTTCTCAAAATGAAAATAGATCCACGACTGGCAAACAAAAAAAAACTTGTCATATTCCATAATGAACCTCAGACTTCTTATTGTTTTATTCAATCTTATTTGCTTGACTACACTAGATTTTCCATTCCTATCCTTTGACGACAAATCTCTAAAACATCCCGACAGTAAAATGAAGTCTTAAGGAAAGCAGACTAATTAAAATTTACAGCAATTAAGAACAATTCCTACTGAGCAATGAGCATCACCTTTGTGATTAAAATGTTTAATTGCCAAAAGCAAACTGAAGATATTCTGAATTTCTTCAGAATTGATTAAATCATTAGGCAGTGATCTTTAGACGTAGATAAGACAAAACGAAAATTATAAAGATGCATTTACAAAACATTGGCGTTGGTAAAGTAAATACATACATAATTATAATACATACAAATATCCAAGGTACTTGACCAAAAGTCACTTTTAACCCTAGCTCATGCTTCTTACGCCTAGCTGCATACTTAAAAGCTAAGGTAGGTAACAATTTCTAGGGAGGGAAATGAGGGCGGTCTGGTGTAAACTGCATTACCTTGTAATGTGCCCTAACTATACTTACCAAGGTATGTTGTAACCAAGCTTAAATGACATCTAGGCGGACGTACTCTCGATTCTATTACGGAAACGGAAAAATGTTAAACTTTACTACCTATATTAATACGGAGTACCTCCAACGATTCTAACTTAAGTATTTACTTATAAAATAAGTCACATTTACGTCATTACAAAAAAACTTTAGCCATAATGGTCTCGAACAAGGTAGGCTCCATCTAATCTTTATTATGCTTTGTTAAGATCTTTATTTAGTTCTAAGAAAATTATAGCACTCATAAAGATTAACTTAATTAGTGCGGATCTTTCGTTCGCTTTAAGATTATCGAGTTTTATAGGATTTTAAAAAGTACCTTGTGAATATAAATTCATGTTATAAGCTTGTTTTGTCTAAAAATAATACATAGGATAATTGCTAAATTTCTAATCGGGAGATTACTGAAACGAAAAAAAGTCATATAGTCATAGAATGTAAGCTTAAATTTATTTTAGAATATTTGGGTTTAGCAAAATTCTCTTTAGAAATGACTAACAAACTGACCTTTGGCGTTTTTACGTACAAAAATTGATTAATGTTTCGTAGGTGGAAACAGACAACAGAATATTTTAAATATTGAATTATCTGTATGTACTCGTAATACAGCATATTCAAAACGGATCGATATAACTTGATCTAGATATATATAGGTATAGTATGTATAGGTCTTGTCTCATTATAACCAAATTGCTAGCGTTTATTTGGCCCATTGCGCATTGGTGCCAAACACGCTGCCAATTGGTAGCGGGATTGAGCATTTCAACTACTTCTAGACTTTCATATTATGTTTGGTGTATAAACTCTGATGAACCTCATCTGTTTTTATTCGAGTATAAGTAGAACTGCTTTACTAACAGAATGCATGTATGTGTGCAGATATCGGACGATGATCGCATGTCCCTGACGACCGCTGTGTCCGACGAAGACGACGCAGGAGAGAGCGCTATGAACTCTCCATACAAGGGCAAGCAGACGGGCGCGGCCGCTGCCTCGTTCAACTGCACAGGCGCTGTCCGAAAAGCTGGGTAAGCGATTTGTTTTTGATTATTGGTGTCACTGTAAAAAAGCAAAGGATCACACACCATCTACTCGACTACTCCCCAAATAAAAACTTTTTTGCTATGTATTCGGCCACGTTCAGCTGCCGTTCAGGTCGTGACGAACAGTCACTTTCAATCACTTTCATTGTTTGGTTTCACTTCTTACTCTAGAGTTGACATTTATGTCAATCCCACTAATATTATAAATGTGAAAGTTTGGATGGATGTGTGTTTGTTACTCTTTCACGCAAAAACTACAGAACAGATTTGGATGAAATTTGGTATGGAGGTAACTGAGACCCTGGATTAATACATAGGCTACTTTTTATCCCGAAAACATGTAGCGGGTAACATCGCGGGGCGCAGCTAGTAGCTAATATGATACACGCCAAAAGTTGCACAATACACAATTACACATACGGCTTTTATTTCTTCGACTGATGATGCAAGTGATGATAAAGTTGTGTTTAAGTGTGTTTTGTGTTAAAGTGATGATAGAAGATGATAAAGTGATACAAGTTAAAAGTACATTTCCACATTACACTACGGACACTTACCAAAACCGGAATACGTTTTATAAATATTTTTGTACGAGGATGCGACTCGAGCTCCACAGCTTACACAGGATGTGGAAAGTGTACCGCACAATCACCGTCAAGCTAAAAGCTATCAATTCTTCAGAACTATTCAAATCGATCTTGCGAATGTTGCCGACCCAAAGCATGTTTTTATACCCAGCTGGAAAGTGAGCACGTAGGTACGTGTGATTTTATTCAATTTTACAAGGGCTCGCAATCAATCTTGGTGATCTATAGGGAATGGGGAACGCGGATCACACCTGGGTCACCGTACTTGGAATGATATTAAGCTGCAACATTATTTATACTTAAGAGATAATTCACCATATCTCATCATCGTTATAACATGGAGAAAATATTAAAAGCGGAGTTTTACATTACGTCGTTGGATTGTATTACTTTCCAAAAATTATTTAATTTCTAGTGATTATGTTTAAAATTTGTGGTATATAGGAGACGTAGTGAAACATATATTTTTGTGTTGTTTTTAGAACTTCTTAGAAGCTTAAAATAAAATCACCATTGTTTTCTAAAATATAGTCCAGACATGTTTCTGATTTACTTTATGTGACTTTGACTACGGCCAAGACTTATTTTACGTTAATATATCTTGAAACATTTTAAAACATTAAAAAACGTTTCACGCTTACAAATAGCACAAAGAGAGATGCCAAAAACTAAGAAAAAAATTAATAGCAACTCCTTTAAAGCATAAAAAAAATCAATCACTACTACAGATAAATAATTACGAATTAACTATTATTTAGTTTTTCAAATGTTTTTTTTAAATTTAACTTTTATTTTTTTTATTTTTTTTTAAATCTATTTTTATTTGGGGACATTGAGTCACATATGACTATGTCAGTCCCATAGTATACACATCTGTTAATCATATAAACCTGTTTACATTCTGGTCATTAAATGGCTGTAGACAGACTGATAGAGCGTCTTAGCTACGCTATAAATTTAACTTATTATCGTTTACCAAACTATACCGCAATTATGTCTTCTGATCAATTTAGAAAAAGGTAAAATAAAATTAGTTATAATATGATGGAATAGTTCTGTGCGCAATCCTAATCCTAACTAATATTATAAATGCGAATGTGAGTTTGTTTGTTTGCTACGGTTTGACGCGTCAACTACTCAACGGATCTAGATGAAATTTTGCACGTAGTTAATTTAGGCCCTAAAATAAGGCATAGGATACTTTTCATCATCCATCACCACGCGGTTAAAACCACGGGGCGCAGCTAGTGTAAATATGAAACCAAAACCTATGCACAATTTTTGAAAATAACTGGCTGATATCTCTGCAAAAGAAACAAAGAAGTTAATTATTATAATTATCTTCTTGCTAAGCACTTCTGTGTAAAAACAAGATGCAAAGGCAAGAAAAAAGATGTCGTATACTCTCTGCGGTATAGCAAAGTTTCTATTAGAAAAAGCCTACGGCGTCCTTTATGTTCCTTGAGGCTACAATTTCCTTCCATGAATCCCAAATGACCGGAGGGAAATCTTAGCCGTGACCCATTCAATGCGCCTGTAAAACGTACGGTGCTTGTAGATACGACCACGCGACTTGGTTTCGCTTAGTTTTATACCACTAAGTACCTATTACTTTTCGGTGGACAGATTTTATTTTGAAATAGAGATTGCTTCAGACTTGAGGATAGCTTTTATTACATCCAAGTGCACATCGATGATAGCGATGTAGCAATGATAGTTCTGTGGTTAGCGCGGTCAGTTTGCTCGCCGAAGGGGGCAGCCAGCCGGCGCTGGTCTTCCGTCGAGGCCGGCAGGTGACGTCACGCACTAGTGTGCCGACCGGTAAAAGATATTTCACGGATTTTTTTTTTCCGTAGCATGCTGGCAGGGTACTTTCTAGTAATAGGCTGGCTAGAACCACCTTCTAGTTAAAAATCTGCCGTCAAGCAACTAACACTGTGTTCCGGCAGCCTCACTTGAGAGCCATTTACATTACTTATAGGCTAGGTGTGTTTACCATCTTTGACGACACCATCACTTAACATCTGGTGAGCTGTGATCAAACATTTAGCCTGTCAATCATAATAAAAAAGATTGGTTCAAGTATTTTAAGCTCCAAGAATAAGAATGAAATAACTGGGTATTATTACTGGATATAATTTTATTAGCTTGTTTCATGTCACATAATAAATGCGAGTAAGTATCATCCGTACATGGTGGACATTACCCATGTGTGCACTAGGCGCTTCGACTACCAACATTTTTTATTCGCACAGCGAGGATGTGGAATTCTTTGCTAGTAAATATTCAGTGCATTGAATTGAAATAACAGTACCATCAGAGTTATTTCCGTTCTTTTTAATTATCTCATATTTTCTGATGCTCATTTTTTCTGGATTTGCATCTACATTTTTAACTCCCGACGCAAAAACGACGGTGTGTTATAAGTTTTACGTGTCTGTGTGTGTGTCTGTGCCATTGTAACTCCCGAGTGGATGAATTTGACAGATTTTAATTTTGATTTTTTTGTTTGAAAGGTGAATTAGTCGAGTGTTCTTACTCATGTTTCATGAAAATCGGTCCAAGATGGCCGCCGCCACAAAATGGCGGATTACATATTTTTCACAAAACCTAAATATGGGTATCAAATGAAAGTTCTCGACTAGTAGAACACCTATCAGAGGTTTTTAAAATTTTTGGTTTATATTGTTACAAGAAAACACGTCGAAAAATATTTTTCGACGAGTTTCGAGCGGATGACGTCATCTCCGAAGCTTGCTCAAACACTCCCCAGGGAAGATGACGTCATCAAGACTCTGACGTACGATAGGGAACGATCCATGATTTGCCAGTGTATACAAGGGTTGCGGTTACATATGAATCAATACAAATTGAAGACACATCACACTCCATTCGTTTCTATTGTAATATGATAGACACCTTTTTAGTGTAACATGATTTATTCATTAATTCTTAGATTATGTAATCGAGCAAGTTCCTTAGCAAGTTGTATATAATCATTACATGCTTCGATCATATGACAAACAACGATGTATAAAACATCTTTTGTTTTACTGTTTTTTTTTATTATTTTGATAATGACGTAAACAATTTTTAATTTGACTTTCGTGGGATGGGTGTCGTAAAAATTTGGCTGCAGTCTTTTTAGTTAAGGTCTAAATATAAATGAACTTAAATTATTTATTTGTGCAATTCAGTATCACGTACAGTTCATTAGTTTTGTGATGAACCTATATTATAAACACTATGCATGATGATTACATTTTGTCACGAGTATGTTAAGAACTATCTCGCTCATCAAAATCTGTATGATCACGAATACAGATTTTGATGAGCGTTGTGCTCATCAAAATCTGTACTCGTGATCAGGAGGCATAAAATGGTTAAAACTTCACGAGAAAAAGATCCGCCCACTCTAATGCATGTTATTATATGGGATATGGAAGTTCTCACCCTAAAGACAGCGGGCGTGCCTATAGACAAGATTCGATCTCTAATAAAACAACACTTTGTTTTACCTTGCAAGAAAAATCATGTAGATAAGAAAATTTCAAAAGCTGTTATGTTTGCTAAACATTTGCGTATCGTTAAGCAAAGAAACAATGAGTTTTACTTACAAAAAACAATATTTAGTAAAAAGTCAACACGTGGAAACATTTTTTTAATTTAATCTAAAGTGTGTGTTGAATTTCATGCCACTTTATTATATCTTTTTTTATAATACGGTATAGGTTTGCGTTTGACCACATCCTATCTGATGTTAAGCAACGATGTGGTCTAGGATGGAACGCGCTTACCCAGAAGGAACCCGTTTACTCTTGATTTGAAGACACCCATATTGTACTTTTCGGGAAACACAGACTTCTTCAAAGAGTGCCACATCCTCGCTGTGCGAAAAATTAAAGTGGATTCGAAGCGTTTAGTACGCAAATGGGGAACGTTCACCTCTATTTCAGAAAATAAAAATATTATATTAATTATTTATTTTAAGTAGGTACATTATGAGCGTGTATTTAATTTTCATATTGTTAATCTTAAACAACATTTGTACTTGTTGTTGATTTTACATGAATTGTTGTTGTTTCAATATTGGTAATTTTCTTATTGTGCAGATTTCTGAGCGTGAAGAAATGGCTGTTACGGAAGAAACATCAAATAGAGCTGGCACGCAAGCGTGGATGGAAAGGATATTGGGTTTGCCTAAAAGGCACCACGCTGCTATTCTATCCATGCGATTCTCGCGAAGGCCGATCCGTAGAAGCAGCCCCAAAACACCTGATAATAGTGGACGGAGCCATCATGCAGCCAATTCCAGAACACCCTAAACGAGACTATATCTTTTGCTTAAGCACAGCGTTTGGCGACGCTTACTTATTTCAAGCACCGTGTCAAGTACGTATAAAAACACTATAAGTTTGTTGTTCTAGTAAAATAGCTCTCGATTCGGCTCATAAAATACCAATCTGTATTCGAAGTACCTTATCCCCAATTTCATTATAAGGAACTCAGTAAATTTGAACATTTAAGTACCCTCGAATCACCTCAGGATGTAAATACTTTCTACGTCAATATTGTAAAGTGACCAAAGAACAATATCTATTTAACAACACTATAGTTTTCGTATTATTAGTGTTAAAAATCTTATGTATTTTCTCTCTCAAGCTTCAATCAAGCAGCTAAATTTTCAGCGCACACTTTTGATGATTCGTCGTAGTCCACTGCAGGACAAAAGCCTCTCCTAAGACATGCTACTCAGCCTGATCTTCGACTTCTTACAGTCACTGCCAGCTACCTAACGTTTATCGTCACTCCACCTAGTCTCGGGGCGTCCTACACTACGTTAGCCGATTCGCGGTCTCCACTCTAGAATACGTCTAGCTCAGCGGTTGTCAGTTCTGCGGCGAATATGTCCATCCCACTGTCATTTCAACCTATTAATACGATTCCACTTTGACGGTTATTAACATTTACTTGATCGTGTTTAGGTTGAACTCGAAAACTGGGTGAACAGCATACACAGTGCTTGCGCAGCAGCGTTTGCTCGCCATCGAGGCAAGACCGGCACTCTTCACTTATTACAGGAAGAAATTTACCGCCTCGAGAAAGCTATCGAATCTGTGAGTATACATCATCAAAAATATACCCACGTAAAATAACAATAACTCACCCGTTACTACTCCTCATCTTAAGTATAGCTTATTATAATTCTATAGCGCACCCTTTCAAGGATAGAGCGAGCTGTGGATAGATTAGTAAACATAGACCTCGATTGTATAAAACGAAAATGTGCTGAACACGAAGTGGTCTCGCCGTGAAATTATGCACCGCTCGCTCTTAACTGCGCATCGCATCGGCCTGAACCAACACTAACATTGTTTGACTACTAAGAATATCTAACTACTTTCCAGAAATATAGTTAAGCAGGCTAACGTTCAACCTTATTGTGGCAGCATAAGACTTATATTCAAATATGTTCAACCTTTCCATTGCGCTCAATAAATTGTACCTACTCGTAAATCTACTCTGTTTGAAACGTACGAGAGGTAAGCAGAGGCGTTCCTTATTAATGCAAGTAATTGTTCGCGTCGACTTCGCGGGGAAAATGTTTACTTCGGAATCGTTTAGCTTAATAAAATTCATCGTCTGATACAATACTCGAGTAATTCATTTTGTTCATTAATTTATCGTAACTGTTAGATGAGATATGAGATTTAGTATACATATATTCATTTATATGGGTACTTTTAGGCTGAGGTCTTTGCTTTTTTACTAGGGATTTGTTTTGATTTGCATTATCATCTCAGCGAACTTGAATCACGTCAACAAACCCCTTATGGAATTAATCTTGACCATAGCTGATGACAACTAGTTTTTATAGTAGTTAAATAAAATAATTTACTTTCACACACTCAGATAAGTACAATCCAAAAACGATTGTCCTGAATGCGAAATTATGCCTAACATCTAATGCATCTAGGTTTATTACCGAATGAGCTAACAATGCAGTTAAAAATATGTTAACTAACATGCAATTAGAAACAGATAATAATGTGTATATAATACTTATACGAGAGGGAGGATCTGCGGTCAAAAGCGCTCCTCGTGTAAATCGCGCCAATTTCTGACCCGCACAGGGTGACCGCAGCACGCATCAAAGCCTTTGTGGTCGGTCCACGATAGTCGTATAGCCCAGATATACATATGTATATCAAGCCAGCCTTGTTTGCGATTAACTCTGCGATGCAAATACTGGAAATGAAGACTTGAATTGATCAACAGAGCTCTCGCTCGAGTTTCACATTCTACTCGCTCTACATGCCAGCGTATTTAATTGGTTTTCATTCTTATTGTAAAATAAAGAAATACAGTAGATACTCATATTTCGCTCTAATAGTATAATATTTTAGCACAAGTGTTCAAATTTATATGTTCACATATAATCATAATTAAATGTATTTTTTTTTTATTGAAGATAGGCTTGCATTTGATCGCCATCTTGCCTGATGTTAAGCGAAGATGCGGTCTACGATGGATCACGCTTGCTTAGAAAAAACCGATTTACTCGCGACTTGAACGCAGCAGATTGTATTCATCCGGGAACACCCAATCAGGCAGCAAATTCTATTGTTTAGCGGTTATTGTTTCCAGTATATTTTTTGTATTTTGATGATATATGTAAAATTCTTCGATATTCCGGTTTGTTTAGTTTTATACAACTGAGAGACTAAAAGTTGTTCGCCTGGCAGTAAATTCGTTCTTACCCATTATCTGATTTATTTTACTCGTCACCCTAAGACGGGATAGTTAAACATGTTAATGTTTAGTCATTTCACTTAAAACATTGGTTTTCAACTCAAAGCAAAGAATGTTTGACCCGTTTTTGTTATATACATACAAAAACGGGTATACACATATTAATGTTAACATAGTTTTATCTTGTATTTGGATTTTTTGTCTCTTATAATTAAATTTTAAAATTGTGGTAATATATAATACATTTTACACAGCACTATATAGCCCTACACTTAGCAAAGCCTGAGAACCAGAAAACTGATACAATACTTATATACATTTTCTTTTGTAAATACAATCTTAAAATACAAACACCTAGATATAGAACAAACATCTATAACGGATTCTTGTTGTAACTCAAACGAAATACACAAGAGATCTAACTCCAGAACATAGATTATATGTTCGTCACAGAAATGTCTATTTTGGGTGGAAATCAAACCCACGCTCTATAGTTTATGAAGAAAATGCCGAATGACCTAACAATATGTTGTTTGCTCGAATAAACACGAAATGAAATTCTGGGCGTAAAATAAGTAATTATTAAAACTAGTTAGGGACACTTGCCTGTAGCAAGCAATTTATTTTATAACAGCGATAGTAATCGCAGGCAGGTGGGAGCACGCGCTCATTAATATTCATAGCACACGTCATCCTTCGCACAAGTTCGTGGACCCGTCGCTCTGACTCGACACATAAACACCTATATATACCAAAGATTACAATGAGATTAAAAAAAACTTTAAAGAACTTCTTTACTCCTTGTTCTTTGCATCGCACTTTGTGCACTGTCCAATATTTTGCCATCGCGCAATTAATAAATCAAGTGAAATTCGTTAGACACACCAAGTAAGTCAAAGGCGAGTCCAGTCACACCCTTGATGGAAAAACTTTATTTTTATGTAAAGTAATTGGACAACTCTTGATTGTAAGAGTTAAAGTCTGTTCATAATCATTGCAGAGGTACCCAAAACTTATCAAAACATAGTCCAGGACATCTGTGTTTCGGCTCTCATTACTTTGAGACCCTGTATTTCGTAATTCGTAAAGTTATAATTTACAAAGACTTATATTAGCAGACATGTTTCACTACTTTACATAATTTCATGCACATCACACACATCATCAAACTTTTTTTTTTTTTTTTTTAATACGGATAAGTCCGCGTTTGACCACCAACTCGCCTGATGGTAAGCGACGATGTGGTCGAAGATGAAGCACGCAGACCTAGAAGATACCTATTCACTCTGACCTTGAAAAGATCTGGATTATATCTATCAGGAAACAAACACTTTATGACTAAAACACAATATTTACACGTTGCCGAAAAAAAGAGTGTAACGTTTTTTTTTTCTTTTTTATGTTTGACAGGCTAGGTGTTTGACCACAGCTCACCTGATGTTAAGTGAAGGCGTGGTCGAAGATGGTAAAGCACACCTAGCCTGGAATGGAACTGGCTCTCAAGTGAGGCTGCCGGAATACACCGTTAGATGCTTGGCGGCAGATTTTTAACTTGAGGGTGGTAGCTAGCCAGCCGAGTACTAGAAAGTACCCTACCACCATGCTATGGTTTCCTCACGATGTTTTCCTTCACCGGCAGCTCAAGCTCATTGTTGGGGTTTGAACCCACGCCCTTCGGCATGCGAACCTACCGCGCTAACCACTGAGCTATCATCGCTACTATCATTTTCAAGGTACATATATGTATGTGTTTCTTTTTTCTACCATAACTTCTAAATGTCTGAAGAGATTTGGATCTATCGTTAGGGTTCTTAATTCATCCCGAGTGACTCTTGCAAAATATTTTTAATAAAAAAAACTTTTTTTTATGAACATTCGTATTTTTTTACATAAGCCTGTCATAAACACTTGAAAAATAAACTTAGGTAAATAATGCCCAACAAAAATTCCTGACTGATATGACTGCTCCGTTAGCTCATTCGTGAGCTGCAAAGCGATCAAATCCTTTCTAGGTAAACGTGCTCCATCCTAAACCACATCGTCGCTCAGTATCAGGAAAGATTTAATCAAACGCGAGATTAAAATAAAGCGTGGCTACGATTACTACCCAGAAGAAACATCTAAGAGACAAACATAACATAGATGTTCATTATGTGTCTCAGTGTTTTGAATATGTGCATTTAAATAATGTATTAACAAAACATTTTAAAAAGTGGTTAGTGTTGAAACGTCGAAATCAGCACGGGCTTCAGTTTTTGATATGAGGGTTTTGACCTTCTTTGGCAAAATTATAACTAATGTAAGTAGCTTTCTCCTTCAAGCCGAGCTCATGTGAGAATGACGCCGACATTGGATTTTCGCTTTGACTGGCCACGCGTTTATCCCGAAAAGAATCTACATATGTGATAGGGAAGATATCAAAGGGTTATTGGAGATTTTTTCTACGATATAATGACGTCTGAATGAGTTATACCTACTTAAGAATATTATTATAAAGAGTTTAGTCAGATGAAATGACGGTCAAATACCAGCCGATTTGTAATAAACAAAAGGAAAAAAGTTACTGGTTAATTATACGTTTAATTTCATTTTGATGATAAGACATATCTTCGTTACTGTTTGTTTTATGTATGTATTAATATCTATACTTAATTATGATAAAGGCTAATCAATAAACTTAAGTGATATGTGTAACGCTAGCAACTTCATCACTAAAAGTGATCTCTTATTGACATCCTTAGGGCAGAAATGATTCAAAGGAGAAAAGACAAGGTGTGACAATAATTAGGAAATATATATAGGGAAATACTGTAACTATAACATAGTCATGCATTCCAATAGAAATATATCTTAATAATAATAGTTAGCGATTATTAGGCAGTAATCTGTTTCCCATTTCTAGTTGCCTGGAAGTGATTGCTTTTACCATTAAGACTGCTCTTTGTGGCAATATAGGTCATACGGTTCTTTTTATAAAAAAATTTGGTCATAAAACTGAGCTGTCATATAAAAATGTTAAATTTAATTGATTGCTTGTTTAATCCTCGACGCAAACAGAGCTGTGCTATAAGTTTAACGTGTGTTTCATGGCATTGTAGCTCCAAAATGGCTAAACCGATTTTGATTTAGTTAATTTTTTTGATAGGTGATTTCCAAGGGTGTCCTTTGGCATGGTGAAAAAAAATCAGTTCAGCTGTTAGAATAATATTAGCTCCTTTTTAATTGATTCAATCTGATTCAGACGAAATTTGGTATTCAGTTAAACGTGGTATTTAAAGTTTTAATTTATACTCATAGTTCTTGTTGATCGATTAATTTCACTTGTTTTTATATTCCCTTCTTCAGCATATCCGTCATAAAATTAGACAATTCATACAGGATCACAAGTTGAAGCACATGGCCGATCTACAGCAGTCTGTGGTGTCGGACCCGGAAACTCGAGCGCAGCTTGCGGTGCAGATGCTGCAGTGGGAAGAGAACTTAGAACGACTACACTGCGAACAATTCCGTCTGCGCTGCTACATGGCCAGTCTGCAGAGCGGTGAACTGCCTAACCCTAAGGTATGTCTAGAAAAATTAAATAAATAATATAGGTATCTACGCATTTTATTATTATTTTTAGAGTGATCGAACTGTAATTGTAAAATTACCATCGTTTAATTGTTTTGATTGCTTGATTTTTTAATCTGTGAGAAAGTCCTTAATACATTTGGACACTAGATTTTTTAAATATAACGAGACGAATACTATGGAAGAATTAAAAAAATCTTAGAAATATTTTCAGTTTAAATCTAAAATAAAAATCGATTTACTCATACTCGTACTCTTTCCGATATTGATCTACTTTTCCCGCACACCGATCTGTTGTCGCTATAATTCACTTGGAAGCTGATCGGAACACAGTATTGTTTTTACGTTTCCCAAAATAACAAGACGCACGCAATTTATCACTCAGTAATAGAGATATAGGCACGGCGGCGCCGAATCGTCAAGTGATTTTATCTTGGTGACAGAAAATGGAAATTTGTTAGCTCTGCTATCAAATTGACAGTTCCGTTGACCGGAGAGCGGGGTTCGAATCTGTTACGGCTCGACCCATGTCACGCCACGTCATAACGGCTATCCAATACGCGAATAATAAAAATGCTCACAATTTATAACAGGAATGGGTCTGATTAACGGATATTCCAATATCCTCCACACAGGCTACGGCATGCCAAGATTCCAAGAATTCATTTCGTCATTTTCTGATCTTTTATATTAAAATTAGAACGTATTGATCTTTATAATTTGTCCTTTCATAAATATTTATTTTATGTTAAGAATATTTATAATGTTGTAATATGCTAAGGCATTCGTTCGTTAAATTTGTGAGATAAATATTTTACTCGTAATATGCATCTTTACGCAAACTTGTTCTTCCTTTTCTTTGAAGTTAATTGAGAGGCATATCAAAGGGTGAAAGCGTTTTGATTTACACGTTCGTGTTTACATTAACGTGAATAATTCCAGTGAGATTACAAAAAAAATGGCAAGTGCGTAACGTGACTTCTTTAAATATGTTGCATAGCTGAATTGTTAACTAAAGTAACAAACAATAAACATTGCAAGCAAACTTAGAAACGACATTTGGAATCAATAGAAGTATTTGGTTTTATTTATTATTTAGTACATAAAAAGTTAAGTGAGGTATCCTTAAGAAATAACTTTCAAATAATGAGCGTTCTTAAAAACCGCAAAAAAATTCGCTGTTACACTGTTTGTAATGATTTATTTCCAATTAACTACAGAACGATACCATGAACGTCTATAGTTACTGCTACACACTTGCTTGATAGATTTTTTTACATTGCAGTCTCTCCTGACGCATGTTTCACGTGGAACAAAGAGCACGCTGAACAAGCTGGGAGTGTTTACGGTGTCATCATTCCATGCGTTTATCTGCGCGCGTTCACCGTCACTTCTCAACAACCTGCTGGCAGGTCGCGGCGCCACCAAGCGGCGCGCGCCCAACCTCTCTCGCTCCAACTCCGGCTCCAGCCGTCGTTCCATGCAGGTACGAGTTTTCTACGCGTTCATGTGCCGTTTCTCTCCTCTCCTCCAACCTCTGTTACTCTAACTCTTGATCTAGCTGCCACTGCAGATTAATACAAAGATTTTTCCTCACATTGAAACATTCTCACTGGTTCGTAAATTCTACGTTGTATGGTTTATTTTTGAACGAGGTATACCAGATGAACATAAGCTTCTCCCATACTTCAGTAATTAACTGTTTTTCCTAATTTTCTTGCAAGTTTCGAATCTCTGACCGGAATATTTTTGAGTTAACTAAAACGCTGGTAACTTGTTCTGCGGTACCACTCATAAAACTGTTATTCATATTGTTTTGTAACAACTGACAATTGAAACTATCCGCCATATTTGCATGTTACTTTTTCTAATATAAACTGGATGATATTCGCAACGTTATCCAATTTCTCTTTGTTTTCTAACTACACGTAAAAGTCTTTGCTTTGAAAAGAATAACGAAAACATGTCGAAAATTTCAAAGAAACTGACTGAAACCATTACTTACTTTAACCACATGCGAGGTTTTCGTGGAATTCTACGTTTTGCCGTACATATATGTATGCCTGACTGCCTTACTCACGATAATATCGGAGGGTAGGGATTTAAACCGACACAAGATTTTTCTTGCAGTCAAACTAAGCTTCTTTTGGAGGTGTAATCCTTCCAACCGATCCCATTCTAACATTCTCGGACTCCGCACGCAACCCTCCATTAATTTCTTTGTCAGTCTCAACTAGTGGCAAGGCGGACGGCACAGAACTAAAATGTCAAATACCCATTTCAAAGTCTGCTACCCTTTATGGTAAATGGAGGAGTTGAGTCATGATTAAGTTAGCTAAAGTACACAACAATATTTCAAATGAGGCATGACCTACCGAGGCTTAAGTGTGCTCCAGTTTATATACGTCTTCTTACTAAATTATTAACTCTATTGCCCTCGAATAATTTTCTTTTCAAATCCAGAAAACTCCATTTTTCTTCGTAAACTACCGCCGACTAGTTAGCTACGGTCTAAGATCTCAGAAAGTTTGTAAGTTGTTTTTAGCGAAGCACTTTCCGGAAACTTGCTGAATCACTGTGAAAATGCAATATACACGGGTCGGATATCGAGTCCATTTTCCAAGTGCTTGTGAAATGGAGTACCAAAATTTTGTTGGCGTTCTACCTCTACCCAAGCAATGTACAAATGTGTTTTTTTGTCTGAGCAAAAGGTCGTATAAATCACAAGGCAATGGAATCGGGAAGGCCGAGGTGGCACGCCCCTAATCCGCAACAGAACTTAATACAGGTCGTCACGAAAGGGGATCATTATCCGAGCCGGCTGCCGGTGACTGTTTGTCATTAACCGCTATTGTTTTGTCAACAAATTGCAGCCAAACTCGTTTTAAATCTGATTATTTGACTGTTCTCGTTCTCTGAAAGTAATAATCTGGGGCAGTTTCAAACATCACAGATATAATTTTCTTCAGGCTTCAGGTTTCATCATCGTCGTGATCAGTCTATCATAGTTTATTTTGGAGAGAGACTTTGTTCACTGCACTCGCCACGACACGCTACTCATCAAAGCTTACTCCATCGAGTCTCAAGGCATTTTACACTACGTTTACCGATTCGTGGTCGCTACTTCACCAACCGATGTCGTTCAGCTTTAGTTGGTAATAGATATATAGATGTTTTTTGTATTGCTCACACCAAAGATTGTATATTTAATACAATAGAAAAAATATTAAGGTATATAATTAGTAAATTAAGTAATTGGCTATCTTAAAATTATAAAACTTATTTCAATTTGATACTATCTTATTAAACTAAATGTGCCTCTCACAGCCACGGAATTTTACTCAGGCAAAGCCGCCTTTGCCTGAGTAAAATTCCGTGGCTGTGAGAGTATCAGAAAAAAACAACATCTTTTATTTTAACATTTTGATATATGTATATCCTTTCTGACCCCGAACTAAGCAAACGCCATCTGATCCCGAACTAAGCAAAGCTTGTGCTATGGAAGTCAGATAACTGATAGAATACTTAAATATTTTTTCTTTTTCACATACATACTTATAATAAATACAGAACCTAGACACAGAACAAATATTTGTTTATACCACAAAATGTTTGTCCTGGCCGGAAATCGAACCCACGCTCTTGAAGCAGACATACTACCAGTGAAAAAGTTACCAGTCGGCTGTTAAATTATAATATTATAGGTTCTTACCCAAGATACTTTGATATAATCATTATGGTACATGGCTGTGAGACTTTGAAACAAATACGATTATACGGAGACATAAGAATACTTGAATCCGCAGGAATATTTTTTACTTCCAACGCAATAATGAGCAAAAAGCTTTTCATATTATGAATTCTAGAGTGGATCTCTCAGAGTTTTTTTAATAACTAAAACAATATAAAATGGATCTCGCAGCATATATTTCATAGCCTATGAATACACACCTATATAATTTTTAGAAAAAATATACAATATGGCAGCTCTCTCGCCACGCAATCAAACGGAAGTAAGTGCCTTGATACACGGATCAGCTCCGAGTTATTTGTATACCTATATATGGGATTATGGGTGCGCGTATGAATAAGGTGTGCCCAGACATCGCGCGACTTGTGCCACGAGTAATCGTCCACATGCGCGTCGAGTTGTGTAAATGGCGAGCTTACCGAGAATCACTAGCATACGTTTACGCTGTATGCTAAGTTTTTTTCTGTGTTTTTGGCATCGCACTTTGTGCCCTTTTTTTATCTTCCAGTATTTGGATATTGTTAAGTATTGTTTGATTGATAGAGATTTATACTCATTATAGGGTCCACCATAATACATAAAATTAAATTTTAAAAGAATGTTTAACATAACACACAAAAAATTGACTTTGTGGATTAAGTATACATCAGTTAAAGTCGCACAAAATAAGTGAAGGTCAAGTTCATGTAAAAGCGTGACGACTTTGATAGAGTTTTGGAAGCAACACGAAAAGACATGTTCTACTATATTATATCACTCGTCTATGCCATTCGTTACTTATACTATTACATACAATACTATTTTTATCTTCTCTACTTTTATCATTGCTTAAATTGTGACGATACCATACGAATCTTTTGACCCAAATATACAATACGTCAAATGTTTTCTTATTAAATATCATACTCTTACAAGTAACTAGCTATATGTGCATTTGTGTAAGGATTACCATGTGTGTGTCTTAAACTTTTTTTTAATTGTAATTTTGTCAAAATGAAAAATGTTTTTCTTCTAATTGTATGGCCTTATCTTTATGTATATTGGCGTGCATAATTTTGAACTATGCACGCTGCAAATGCAATCGGCATGTCTTTTTTTGTCATGTCAATTACACTACTGAGCTCACACACGTATCACGCTAGTCATCAACCGTGGTTTTTTGCGGGCTTGTCTCAAAAACATCCGAACAGATTTTAATGACGACGTACAGAGACGGAAGCATATGCCACTATCAATTTGTGACGCAAGTCTCACGATGTCTGGACACACCCTAACATTTATGTTTCCCAAAAGCTTAATGATAACGGCTCCGATCCATCACAAAATGGTTTCATTATGTGGTTTGTTGTTTGAATTTCAACTGAATTAACGAAAATCATTCACCACCTGTTTACAATTAATTAACTGGGACGTATGTTATTCACATAATGATTCTGCAGAAATGTTCAATAGTCGTTAATATCGTTCAAAACTCATATACCTACGAGAAAATAGCATTAATATCTTATGGTCCTGTAACTGAGCCATGACGTGAATCTATGTATTTAAATATAAACGTCTACTAATAAATTCCCAGACCATATCTGTATAAAGTGGGCTTCTAATAAATTAAGTATATCATTTATTGGATGTACTGTTTAGTAGTTTTATCCGTGAATTTTCAGCGTTCCGATGGAAATATTTTTTATTCAGTAATTTCCACTAAATAAAGTAGCATATTTTTGTCAGTAGCATATTAGTCTTAAAAATATACACAGATTTGACTGAGATAGACTCTTTACTCTTTTTTTTTCTATGGACATAAATACCTCTTTACGAAGAGTATCTTTATTTTAAAAAAGTTGTTCATTACATTCTGCTGGCGTCTGTTTTTCCCGCAAAGTACAATTTGGAGTTTTGGCGGGAACGCGGGAAGAGTCGTGTCGCTCCGTTGTATTTTTTTTCCAAAACTTGTGTTTTGTCGAGTGTTTATGCATAAAAATGGTGGTGTTTTATTCATAAAGTGCCGAATTGCAAGCGTGAGTGTGGGAAAATGATATAATGTGGTGGAACATGACTTTTCGTGGTGCTTCCAAAACTCCATCGAAGCTTTATAGTAAAGATGCCACTACTTTACTAAAGCATGACTGCACTTGACTGACACAGACTGGACTTTGGCTATAACTAGCTACGAGGACACTTATTTAACATTTGAAACTTGAAAATTTATAAATACTTGACACTGGCAAATGCTAAAACGCGACGCCAAAACTAAAGAAAAAAAAAAGTACAATTTGGGTGTTTTCAAATACAGAGTAAACGGGTTTTTTTTAGGAAAGTGTGCTTCAACAGACAATATCCTGCTTAACATTAGGCAGGGCGTGATCAAACGTAACCCATTTAGAATAAAAAAAGTTTACATTTGTAATATGTATATTAATATATGTAATTGTGTTGTGTGTGGTTTTGTATTGTATGATTGACGTGTACGGTGATACAGATGTCTCGCGAAGAGGGCGAGGCAGCAGTACGCGTGTCTCTACCAGAGGGCACCACGGCTACAGTGGGCGTGCGTGAGGGCATGTCCGTTGAAGAGTTCCTGGCCGGTGCGTGCGCACGCCGCTCGCTCAACGCGCTCGAGCATTTTGTTCGCGTCAAGAAACGCCGCGATATGGAAGATCACAACTACTTTGTACCGCATCGCACCGACCTCATCGAAACTTACGTATGTGCTTCAACATTATATCTTACTGAAACTATACCCTCGCTATAAACCTTTGGAGCTATACACTTAAGGTGTATTAAACTGGAGAGGTAGTCATTGTATTTATAATCATTGTAGTCATAATTATTAATGTGAACAAATTTTACCAAAGGGCAAATCTCTAAACCCGCAAAAAAAACAGCTGCTCTTTATGCATAGAAAAAGCTTATTTACCCCTGATTGAATGTTCGGAGGTTGAAGGTCCGGGGTCAACAACCTTTTTCTATGGAGTAGTTGATTTTTTCATGATTTCAGAACCGTTCCAATAATAAAAGTTGTTTATAATGACGGGTATTGCCTTTTAGCTTAAGCCACTTTAGCCCAAGCTTATAACCATATAAGTTTATCTTCATTTTATTGTCGCTTGGTAACGCTGTTTAGAATGTTCTTGAACACTTATTTTTAGAGGTCTGCATAAATGTACACTCGCTGTAAAATGTGAATGCATTAATTTTCTACGAAAATAATAATAAATAATTATATGCGTTATAACGTATACATGCAACCTACGCTCTATGGATAATAAGAACCTAATCTCGTAAATTTTAATGAAATCTATAACAGTCATCCGTAAAATGTTTTGCTCCCGTATTAATTCCATCAACCTCACTGTTTCCCTTCTGTAGAACAAATTAAATGCTTACATTTACGTTAATACTATGACTGCGGTGTCTAACGAAACAAAAAAAAACTAAATCACAGAATTTACATATTCAAAAGTATCATCAGAACAAAACGGTGTCATGTTTTCTAATTGGTTGCCGAGCTGTGTTGCGGAACGTGTAATTTTTAGATTAAATTTTCAGTAGCATACAGCCTGCGGTTAAATGGCAACGTATTAAATTAATATAAATAAATATAAAATGTTTTGTCATCGTGAATGACGTGAGAAGGGTCTGACAGTGGCGTCCCATTATACAGTACACTTGCACGCCTCAGCCCTGTATGTGTATGGTTATCAAAAAGTTATATTGCAAACACTTTTGGATCAACGATCTTGGAACAATGTAGTCTAATTTTATTTCAGCATAATCTAATACCTCTGCGCCTTCAGTTTTGTTCTGTAACATATTATACCATAAATATAATGAGTTTACTTTTTTTTTACTAAACTTAACGAGTAACCTATATGACAGAATTTACGTTATGGTTCTTGTATTGAATACTATTTGTACCTCTAATACTTTGACTACATGAACTTTACGAGAAAATAGCTTACTCTGAAAACTATTAAACATCGTTGATTTGCTTACAATTACCATTATATAATATACAATCATGCCTTTTTACAGTAAATGTAGGCTAGAACTATCAATATATTTATGACTGCTACGATCCTGGCACACATCTTAACACATTTCCCTTCAATCCCTTTTATTCCCCTTTTTAATACATATAAATTCGCATCTGACCACTAACTTTCCTATCGCTGATCAATGATTTGGACAAAAATAAGCGTAAACATTACTTATTAACTACGATCTAGTGATAACTAGATCATATCTCTCAGAAAAATAAGCCGGTGGCTTGTTCCATTTTTTGGTTAAACGAATTTAATTTTGGGATGTTTGCTTTACTCTCGATATCAAAATTTACCATCAAAGAAGTAACTTGCGTGTTTAATCGCTCAGTTTTATAAAACAATCAAATTGTACATTGTATTTTAGTTGTATTAGCAGAAAAAGGGAAACTAGGCACGGGTTGTTAGTAAAATCGCTGAAACGTTACTTCCTGATCAATCTAATTGTGTTTTAATCCCTCGCTTTGTGAGGATTTACCACGTTTCTCCTTGATTTGGGGTCCGACAGTACAAGGGTAATTTATTACCAGCATACATCTATATTAAAATAGCTGTAATAAATCGGTAATAACCTTCGTGACGATTCTTGTTTTTAAGCGGCTTTAAGCAAATTATAATTATACTCTTAGCTTAAAGAAAAATATTATGAAAGGAAAGCATTTTCATTCATACTTTGGCTTTTCTCCCCTAAATTACTTTTCCATTAATGCACAGACAATTATGCAAATAATACCTCCGCATATTTTTGATATATCCGTCCCTTAATGTTACCCTCAAGTAGCAGAAAAATTTGGCTTGTACAGACATAATTAACATAGATTTCACTTCCAGGCTTACTAAATTTGTCCGACCTTTTTGCGTATTTTACACACACGCCATCAATTTCTTAGATTAAATATAAGCAAATGTAAATGTGACGCGGTTTGAATATGCTATGTAGTCGCAGACTTTTTTACATAACGTCTGTAACCTGCTCTGTTAGGTAAAATGCTAAAATAACTTTATGTAGCAAGCCTCTATGAATGGGCATCTTTGCGCTTCGAGAAATATCTCGTGAGGCGTTGACTTTCGTAACATTTGCTTTATTACTGGGTTCAAGATATTTAAGTCCGTGATCCACGTAGAATACTGAGTTTTTGGAATTCACTACTAAGTTCTACGGTGGAATATTATACAGTGCTATTATAATACTACTACTACTTTACTACTACTTACTACTACTTTGGGTACTTTCTAGTACTCGGCTGGCTAGCTACCACCTTCAAGTTGAAAATCTGCCGCCAAGCATCTAACGGTGTGTTCCGGCAGCCTCACTTGAGAGCCAGTTCCATTCCAGGCTAGGTGTGCTTTACCATCTTCGACCACACCTTCACTTAACATCAGGTGAGCTGTGGTCAAACAACTAGCCTGTCAACCATTAAAAAAATAAAAATATGATAGAATTTGAGTACCTACGTACATATGTCTTTTTTCACGTTCTTAAACAATCTTTATTGAATACCTAGAATCCAAAACAGAAATAAAAGATTAGAAAAGTGGATTGAAGGTTTTCCTTCGATACGTACGAATGTTTTGACTTCATTCCTAATTTGGGCAATTAAAGATTTGGTAATCAGCATAGGTAGGCCCTCTTGATCAGCGTACTTTATCTTCAACCACATCGTCTTTCCATAATTTTTTTAATCACTAAATTGACTTGTGTTTGACCATGATGTCGCTTGATGTTATGCAAAGCTGTGATCTTTAGCACACTTACATAGAAGAAACCGATTACAAACAGACAAACTAGTAGTTCTTAAACTTTCGTAATGTCGTCACGATTGAATCGATTTCTTCTAGGCAAGCGTGTTCCAAACGCAAGCCTATTTGTAACTAAAAAAATATTTAAACACCGGTATTTCATTGCGCACAAGATACTAGAATCAGTTTGAGCCAGCTCGTGACCATAGCTTCGAGGCAAATAAACAAAAATATTTTTATAGTATTTTGTGCGCGATTTAGTCCCGGTAATAAACCTAGTTACCTAAACGTGGTTAGTGGTTAAAAACGAACGTATATGTATTAAACGTAATATGAGTATCGATTATAGTAAGTTATAAAGCAACTAACGCACCCAAAACTGTACCTACCCACAATTCCGTGGAAAGTGCCTTTTGTATCCTGAGCAAATTTCCAACATTACATAGTTTCCCAAGCTTCCAGCCTCCTTAGACAAACCAGATACAAATAGAACAAACAAACAAACCACACACACTTAAGTACAGCTACAACACCGACACTCTACATGATAACAATAAAGGTACTCGTTCGGTGTCTACGTAACCCAAGTTTAGTTGAGAGAAAATCCGAGCTTTAAAATACGATTTCTTCTTGGAACGTTTGCGACGCCGAGGTTAAGATTACGTAAAGATATCTCACTCAAGTTAAATCTCCTTTGCTCTAATCCCTTACAAAAAGTTTTAGCAATTTTAATTTAGAACAACTCTGTGAGGGAAGTCCGGGAAGGAAAATATAAACTGCATTGCAAATAAGCCTTTTTCATTGATATCTTTGATGCCAATGTTTTAATGGTTTTTTTAATGTAAAAGTGATGAGACAAACGAGACGCTCTCTCGATGGTAAGAGATAACGCCTGCATACCCCAAATTGAATAATATAATGTTTTGTTGTTGTTTTCCTTTTATTAAGGCATGATCGAACTTAATACTGATTGATATGTTACTAGATTGTTGACATATGTTTGAAAATATCTAAATTAAACACACGAAGCGCGATGACCAAAACAAATAAGAAGACATAAGTTTTGTGCGTTTCCACCAACTTTATTATAAAGGTTTTGTGTTGTGTAGTTGCACACTCACGAAGTGGTGGAGGTGTGCGCGAAGATTCTCTACCAAGTGGAGCTGCAGCGAAACACGCTCGAACAGATGTGGGGCTTCAGTGTCGAGGCCGAACTTATCGAAAACGCCGAGCGACAAGACGAGCTGTGCTGCTACGTCAGCCGCGTAGAAGACAAGAGCGTCGCCATGCAGAACGGTAATGTGCTCTCCCCAAAACCTGACACGCTCACAACTTTCACACAATAACCAAAAATTACAATAAACTCCACACAGTTTTGCCCCCGTCTCAAACTTATTATGTATTGTTTCCCATTGTGAGCGACTTATTCGTTCGCGACTCGCCCTTTGTTCTATGTTTTAAGCCTACTTTATATTTTTCTCAGAGCCTTTATAACGACAGAAAAAATACTTTTCATCAGCTGTGAATCGGTAATGTTTCGAATCGATATCCTGTAGAACAACGTTCGAATTTTAATCTCGATAATTTTTCTTTTATGGAAACGCTTTTAAAAAGGTAAAGACAATCATGGTAGACACGGCGGTTTCTGTGCCAGGTATAATCAAAGGCGACGAGATAATGGTGATCAACGGAGCAATCGTGTCCGACCTAGATATGATGTACCTGGAGAGCGTACTGCAAGAGGAGCTGTCCCTCGTCATGATGATGAGGTATTTATACACGCTATTAATGAAATCTTTTCACTCAGTTACCCACCTCCTGGTCAGACCTGTTTTCATAATCTGTCCCACAGGATGTGAGTTTTTTCTTATTTGTGAAATTAAGTGCCGTTTCAAAGACATCTTTGAGAATATTAAACTGTCAGACAAACGGATTTTTTTGCGATGTTTTCTATGCCGTTTGAAAGTAACGGCAATATGCACTAATCCCATCATGACCAGTAGTATTCTGAGTTTTTACACTCTAACAACACGCACTAGTCATACCACGTTATTTGTGTTCAAACAATATCGTACTAACTACAAGCAGAGTTTTTTTTAAGAGCTGTAGATTTTAAAATCATTTAATTCAAATAATTCAATTGGGTTATCTTCAAATTCAGAGGTATCTTCTAGATAAGCGTGCTCCATCTTAGATGCTTAGCTTAACATCAGTAAAGCATGCGGTCACACTGCCTGATGGCTGCCTGACTGCATTGTGATCGCAAAAACGTATATGTGGTAGAGGGGCGTATGCTTTAAACCTAGGCAGTCAGAAAGGTCTGTCTGCTGCCTGAACTTCTCATAACTTGTGGGGCTACACACCTATTTAGCTTTTATTCAAACGGTACCCAATGACTTTTTAGAACGGTTTCACTTAATTAAGTACGCAAATATAATAATAAACTCGACCGTTGCTATACATTTTCCATGTTGATGAAATTCCGTCGATCCTCAACAAAGTTAACAGCCGTTGGTTCATTAATCGAGCGACCCGGCGAGGCGCATTCGTTAACATCGAATTAGAATAAATCGTTGCGGACCGAAGCGAATTTTTCTCAATAAAAAGGTCAGGTCGTTTGTGTCGCGGAGAGTGGAGCACTCGTGGCATGGGAAGTCAGCGCCTAGAGCACCTAATAAACGGAAGTTAAAGCGCGCGGAGAGCCGGCGCCGGAAGAGCAGGGTGGCGGGCTGTTCATCGCCGTTTCCCGCCCTCACACACCTGACCTTTCGCGCGACGAGTTTACTGAAGCGGCCGGTGCGACCTACATACGGGAACCTCGCGCCACCGCCGCCTGCAGCGCTCACCTGCCCGCGCGACCTATTGTCACCGACCGCAATCGAGGCTCCAATGCACACTGCGCCGTACCGCCTCGAATAATGTTCCCCAACAAATGTCATCTCGAAACGAGCGCCAGCGACGTGATATTATTATTGTTGTGAGTTGTTACATCTCGCCGCCCGTTCCGCCCGTATACACCGTTAAGGCTTAAAGGCGGTCGCTGTTATTGTCTCGTAAAACGCGCTTAAGTTTTCGGCTCGTATAATTAACGAATTATGTGGCTAATGGTACCCTAACTTTTTTATTTTCTTTGTTTACGTGTAAGAAAATAATATTTATTTTTGGACGGGGTTGCGTGTATTGGTTTTGTCATTGTTACCGTTGTATCTGTATTAAATCGACACTGTTATCGTGATTGAAAACGAAGTAAAAAGTTTCGGCACCATTAGCGTATCCATATAATTCGTTAACTTTACGAACTGAAAACTTCTCGATTATGATTGATTGGATAAAGAAGAAAAATTAACTTAAGTAATAAATGTAACAACTGGCAACTTTATCGCTAAAAGATATCTCTACTAGGCAAACTTAGGGAAGAGAAAAGACGGGGTAGTATGTTAATAACGACAAAATATAACCATAGACATACATGCATTCCAATAAAATAATTATACCGTAAAACTTATACTAAAATTATTTTCATACCAACAAGACAACCACTAACACAGTTAATATAAGTAGTTAGTTGGTTATTATTGATATCATGGTTTTTTTTCTACAAGGATATCGTTTTTTTGTTAATTGAGCACAACAAAAACACTATTAAGCGCCAGTATCAAGATTTAAAAAAATGTAATGCAGTTAGTCCGTGCAAATGGGATCGATGTCAATATTAAGCTACAACTGTATAATACCGTGCCTGTAGATATCTCGCCCATTCCGGGCTGAAAAAAGCGAAACATTTTCGTTTCATCTTCATTATCGCGGAACGCTCGCAACGACCGATTCGCGCCGTGATATTTGTTTCGTAGGTACAGTTCCCCGTCAAAGTCTCAGTTTCGTTAGGTATCTGTGCTCGAAACACGGCCATGATTAAATTCCATTCATGGAAACGATACGTCCCGTGAATGAAATTCTATGTTTAGATCTCGATTTGATCTCGACGTCATTCGGCAGCTTACCTACTAATGCACATGATCTCGCTGTGTGCTTTGAATACAAATGCTGCTCGATTCAATTCTATTTGATGTGCATTTGAATCAACATGCTCTGGAATAGAATATGCAAAACATCGTTTAACGCGTGTTATAGTGCGTAAACAGTTATCAAGTAGCAACAACGACTTCCCAAGCAATACTACATTGTAACTATTTTTTTGTTGATTTCGAAAAATAAATCATTCCACAAGTTTCATGAATATCTTACATTAATACCTGAGGTACATATATTTTCCAATATAGCGAACATGTTCATTACCTAGCTACCTCTTAATTCAGTGCACTTATTTTAGTTTAACCAATTAACTTTTCAATAACCCAATATAGCGCATCGATGAGATTCCATTTCAAAATTATTTTCACATTTTCTCTGAGAATCACGCTGTCTGATCGTGTATGTGTGGAAACCCGATTTAATCTGGAAATGACGTTGGATCAATATGTTTGCGGAAGCCGTCCCTCTGGAGCCCCCAGGGCAGCGAGATCTGCGTAACCAGTGACGACAATATGCCCAACGTGTGGGATCTACTTACAGATATAATAACATTCTATATAAGTGCCAGGTTCAACCGCAGCGCTTTAGAAACTGTATGTACATTTATGTAAGCAGCCGTAAAAATACCGTTCGCAAATTGACTGCAATAAGCGTATATTTTTGTTGACTGGCTAGTTATTTGACCACAGACCCTCATATTAAGCGATGGTCTAGTCTAAAATGGTAAACACAGTTAACCTGGAATGGGAACTGGTTCACAAGTGAGGCTGACAGAACACACCATTAAGCGCTGGGTGGTCGATTTTCAAGATGAATGATGGTAGATAGGCCAGTCCAGTTACCCCACCACCATGCTATGGAATTTGAGCTCACACCTTCCGGCGTGATGTCTGACCGCATTATCATGAGCACTGAGCTATCATCGCTATTAAATCAACTAGCCGCGGTAGCTTAGTGTTAACGGCTAAAAAATATAATAAATAGGTTAATAAATCATTACTCACGTATGTATAGTATCGTCTGGTTATATATGTATATGTAAAAATATTCTTAGGGATACCATGTTAGCTCGCCTAATAGCTTTGAGCGTGTGAGTTCAATACCCGCTCAGGACAAATACTTATGTGACAAACACATATGTAACAAACTTGGATAAAAATATGCATTTAGAAAAAAACATAAGTATTCTATGTGTGATGTAGTTCCCATAGCAAAAGCTTTGCTGAGTTTAAAGCAAGATGGGTATGTGTAAAATTCCAACTGATGTTCACAATTTTCTTTTTTTTTATGCTTGCTTAGGTTTACTACAAGTTCAATTTTTTTATCAGTAATGAGACAATATTTGTGGTATCTATGTGGTATATATATCTACTCTTTCAGTGAGTAGTCAATGTTTGTATGATGTGAAACAGATCAGCGTTCCTTTTTTTTCTTAACAGCTATCGAGCTCGACCGAATTCTTTCCGCTGGCGCAGTCGAGTTCATTAATATTTATGCAATTAGAAACATCTCTGAAACCCCTTTTTTGAATTTTATGAAAATATATTTATTTCACAAGCAAACACACAATGGTAGCTGCAAATTAAAAATGTACAGTGTCACATGATTATTTTTAACATACCGTTATGAATAATAACATTATTGAGTAAGATAAAGTGTTTCTCATGAGAAGAATATAAGTGAACTGAATACGTATAGTGTTCATGTATTTTATCAGGAAATAATAAATGTATAAAAAAAAATTAACAAATATTTATGTATTAAATATGAATGTAGTATAACGAATAAACTTGTTTGGAGAAGTGAAACTGATAAAAATATAGAGACTCAGGTTAATGTCGGTCGAGGTTCTATTTTATTAATACTACGACGACCGTAAGGATTTTATTCATTAAGGATTAACATGCGCAGACAGTCGAATCGTTTTGAGCTCAGATAACGTAACACTATCTCGCTTTCTTTCATGGCTACCTGATACACTCCATGTTTTAGTCCTTTTTTATTATTTATTATACATACTTATATATTCTGCTAGCTGCGCCCCGTGGCGTTTTTTTTTAAGTTTTATACAAGAGTACGTTCTCAGAAAACAATTAGTTCTTTATGTTTTTGTACTGCCAGTATTAATTATTAATTTATTATGTCTATAACTTTTTTAATTGTTCATGTAGCACGTATTACCTAATATGTATACGCTTATAATTAACACACAAGAATTGACCTAAAATAAAATAACTTAAAATAATAACTACTCTAAAAGACCGCTATCAATGGGAATAGTTCCCAAAACGCTGGCCCCATTGCCGCGTTGTATGGCAATACTCAAACGCTGAGCAAAATAAAGGCCAGCGTTTTGTTCACGTGTGGCGTCGACCAAACGAGATGACAATTGATATGTATTGTGTTTATAAATCTTGTCACAATCATTTTTTGATATTGCCGTATAATATTACTTTTTTAGCGCCGCTGTTGTCACTTATCCATTTATTCAAGAGTTGTCTAGAAGTAATTAGTAATTATCTATAGTATAGTTCGAGTTAAATATATAGCTACTGTATCAGAGGAAGAAATAAGAAAATATTAAAAACAACTATGTATTGTATTTGTAATAGTTTTTGATACTTTAGAATAACGAAACAAACTGGTTCCAATATGAAATGAATTTAGGTAGATTATTTAGTTTAAATGCTGCCACGGCACGATTTACCCACCCAAGCATTCAGTATTAAAGTTAGGAGTGTGTTGCTAGATCATCCCGCACGGAACCTCCGGAGCTGACAGGCGTGATGCGAGCTGCCACAGATGACATCATTGATTCGCTGGTGTGTCCGCCGCCGCCGACCGACCCGCCCGTCATCTCCGACGACATGATTTCTGGACTCATAGTGCCCGCGCCTGCTTGGAGTGAGTAAACACAGTGTTTCTTGTTTTAAAATCATACAGCATGGAGAACCTGTAGTGACATACATTTTATATATAGTTGCGCTTACTGATCAGTAACTATAAAATAAAGTATGAAAAAAAGGTTAAAATACGAAACGAATTCTATATTCGTATAACCTAGAGTAGAACTTCAAAACAAAGAACTAAATGCTAAACGACCGACCATTCTGCGTGATAATTCTGTAAATAATTTTGTCGAAATTCCTTATTCATTTAACTTATAAAATTATACTAATATTTTGATGAGAGTACTTAACAGATTGGAAATGTCGCAAATTGTAAATTGTATGATTCCGCTTTTTACAAACGGCATTGTCCATTAAAAAACACTTGCAGTTTTGAAATATGCCGAAGGCAAATTGTAAATTGCCTTGTCACTGTATAAAATGTCACAACATTGGTGGACAAATTCAAACTGTGCTTACAAAATGCCGCGGAAAAAAACAATATAAATTGAAGTACTCATATTTATTGTTTATAAAAGCTTTTATATCTAGATGTTCCATACCTTTTGTTGATTCGTACTCTACAAAATATACCTATCTGTAAATGTAATGGTTAATTTTGTTACGTACAGTTTTAACATTTTGACACTTTCTTCAGATGCGTTACTTGAAGCATAAAATTATTTTTGAAAGAAAAGAAGGCCGAGAAAGTAAATGTTATGTGTGTTCCCTTATCACCGTAAACGCAAAGTCATACATATTTAGGTAAGTTAACCAAAATATAGTCAACTTCAAACACCGCAGTGCGCCCCTGAAGAATGATTAATTATCAAAATTTCAGCAGGTGCTAAACTGCGAACTTTGCTGTTTTCTGCAGCCAATTTACATTTACACTCGCGCCCAAATTTTGCCGAATGATGTTATTTCTCCAAGAAGTATTTTCTGCTCTGACCGTAGTATTAAAAGTAGAAATGTTTCAGCGGAACCGTTTTGATGTTTTTCATTAGACATCAACTATTCGACGGTTTGACGCTACGATGACTTGGCGGATTATTATTTACAGGGGGAGCTTTTAGCTTATGCTCTGTTTTGCTGTCGTTTCTCGTCCCCCTGTTAGGGGAAAGCCACGTCACGATGATAGCCTTCACGTTATTAAACCCTTTCCGTGTTCTCTCCTCCAACATCTTGCTAACGATATTTGTAATAGTTTCCTTCGTTTTAATGAAGCACTTAATGAAACTCCTTGTCTGAAGCTAAACTATTAAGTGCGGTCGCTGATAATAATATCTCATTTGAATTGTTATTCGGCATACCGACAGTAACATTTTATGATTAACATTAGTTATTCGATAAAACCTATATATATGTAATCGATGTTTTATTTATCTTTCGAAGTGTATGAATTGTTTTATTAGTTGTTATTTTCCTTGAACGTCAATTGCTTGGAAAGCAACTCTTCAATCGTCGTATTTACGTAATATTTGGCATCGTTTCCGCAGCATCCTGTCTTTCTATTCGATATGTGGCTGACAGCCAATAATACTTTGTGCAACACACAATAACTAGATTTATTTTATAGGGATTACCGATTACTGTTTATACCTACATATGTAAACCAAAAAAATAACAAAATCGTTAATCAAATCGATTTAGATTCCATAATGGTCCGATTTATTACTTTTTAAAATCAAACTTTGTGCACGTGTCAAGTTTTTTGTATTATCAAGTGTACCATGACAAAAAAATACAATAAACCACAGTCACAGTCAAAGTCACAAAGAGTAATTACCAGTCAAGTCCAGTCCATGCACTAGTAAAGCAGTGGTCACGTAACTACAAGTTTCTACGGAGTTTTAGAAATTAAACAAAAATACATTTTCCATAACTCACTCGTACGTATATATAAGACAATTTTTTTGGGGTTGCTGTCATAACTGCCGAATTTGTTCATTGGTATAAAATGTTATGTATGTTTTTTTAATAATTAGATAGAAAGTTTTTGATTCTTACTTTCTTATCTTGATAGCAAAGTCGTTCAGTTCACACATAAGCACAGCAATCAACATTTGATAGTCACAACATCTGTTGTAATCAAGGCGACGTGTCTACCTATACTCGTATAACTAACGCTATGTGTGCTGGTAATGAAACATACACCGCGCTCACGTACTAAACGTTTCCCTCAGGCTGATTTGTTAAAATGCCTCGTAATCATTACACGTGATTTTACACGCAGTTGTTGTATGTTTGCAATTTTAATTGAATTGAAAGTATTACGAGCTCATATACTAAACAATAAATTATATTTTAAAAAGTAATTCGCTCATTATTGCACATCATTTAAAGAACTTATAAGTAATAAATACATCGATACGTTTAACTTGATACTTATAGGAAAGTTCTTAACCCGGACGACATTAATCAAAAAGTCCCCAAAAAGCTATGCGACCAAAAGGGAAAAGGTAGATTTATTCAACATGTAGGTATGTTCTTCTGGTGAATGAAATATTATTATATCGGAGCTTGACCCATTTTTGCGTAGACGTAATTTTAACTCTCAAAAATAAGGGTTGGCTAATTTTATTTACGCGGTACTATTATAAATTATATTCCAGTCCCATTTTCCTTAAGGAATAAATTCGGAAAAATGTCTAAACCATGTTCTTTTTGGCCTTCTTTTTCTTTATTTTTCTCTAAATTCAAGTGTTTTGATATATTTATTACATTTTCGAAGATAATAGAAGTTGCAAAATATTAGTAGGTAATTTCCTTAAGCTCTGCAATGTGTGATGAGTATACAGGATTACTAATCCGAAAGGAGACTGTTACACTCATCACTGTAAATAATTTTCATTATAAGCACAACTCTGAAATTGAGAAAAAAAACCTGTAGCCTTTTACCAAACGTAACTAACTAGTAACTGATTTTAATTTCGCTATTTCAAAGTAAACGTTGTTTATAATGATGATTTTAAAACCCCCTTTTTGGCTTACACCCCAAGCTTACAACCCTGTAAGTATATCTCATTGTTCTGGGACAGCAACAACACAAGAGGCAATTATGGCGACATATTGAGTCGAGTTGTAGTTGTTGTTTGTTTTATGGCTGCTATAAGTGTATCGGGGCGCGGCTTGACACGACCCGAGTTCGGAGCGTGAACAATGACGACCTCTTTCAACCACAAACAGGTTATTTATTACGACATCCCCTGTTAATAATATACGCGTCACACAACTAATGATGCGCAGTCTCATGCGAAGCGGAAGACCTTTCATTTTTATTCATTACATGCCTTTACCGGCGACCCTTTCATAATTTTCTATTTCGTGTATCATATTGTAATATGAAATTGAATTTTCTCACGCGTCATACTTAATTTTACGTTTTAGGCTTATAGGTACTAAAATAATTTAAATACTTTTATCTGAAATTATGATGTCAAGTTTTCATGTGTTGTTGGTTCTTTGCTGTTTGATTCATATAACAGCTCGTCTATGCAACTACTGCATTCTGTTTTGAAAGCATCTCGACAGCTTAAAACGAAAATAACCTTCCTCTAAATGAAGGCCGTGACCCCACTGCGAGCTGTTTGCTTGTCCCCGATGTTGACACACCGCGGCCAAAAACTCATTGTATGACTTCTTGTCATAAAGCTAGCTTCACGAGAAACTTTCATCGCGAGCATTGTAATTTCCTCCCGTGTTATTGAAACTCGACAGCTCTTTTGATAGCGGTTAGGCATATTGAAAACGTCTCCTTCACGTACCGTACCTCCCCAGCCCCGCACCCGTATACTTGTTATCGTTATCTACGTTCCCATTTATTGAGTTTTGTACAAATACAGAAGTTGATTGAAATGGCCTTTATTACAGCTTCGCTAAATAAACGGTACTTTTTTGAAACTCTTTTGAAATTAAATTGGTGTTAAAAGTTTTCTTGGATGGGATATTGTGACATTACCCGTGTGAAAATGACCTCAGATATTGTAATTTGTTGTTGTGAGTTGTAAGGTCTTATTACTGTTGCTGGAGTTAATATCTGTTTAGACTTAACGCGTTAGGTAAATTAAAGTTTGCTTGTAAAATTGTATGTAGATGTTGTAAGTATAAAATATCTACCAAGTTTGATAATAAAATAGAAGATAAGAAAACATCAAAAAATACAAAAACGTCTTCCGTCTTCTTTATATGGCAATATTACAAAGCAACCGCAAAAAGTCAAGAAGGCTTTTATAGAGCACATAAATAAAAGCGTGTCTCTGAAGATTACGTCAAAATGGTCCACTCTATTTGGTCCAATTGGCGTGTTCTCGTTCTATTTCCGCACAATCCTTCAGAAGGAGGCAGGTCGGCTGAACATCTCCGGAACGGTTACGGCAGCGTCGTTACGCGGTAATTGGCATCCATTTTGCGACACCGCAGCGCACTGACTATGCGGTAGACATAGCCCACCTGCCTTGCCCTGACCTCTGCCCGTTGACGTAAATAAGAGATTCCAAGCTCCCGTCCGTGACACTCCAAGCTACAATCTTGAGAAAGCTTTTCGTTATTTTGCTAAAACAATTTGGAAAAATCCCGTCTTATGAAAATTGTTAGCGTGTATTATTCTAAAGCTACGGTAATTTTTTTTTCCATGTGGATTTCAACCTTCTGTCGGAAAAAAGTTATTCTTTATATATGTAGGTTGTGGCACTTATTACTGCTACGAATGCACTGACATTTAAATTAAGTCTTAATTACATTTTTAGATATTCTTGTCTAGCTAAATTCTAAGTTTTAGAAAATAATAATAATTAATTTGTAATGATTACATTAATACAACACTTTGCTAGGGTTTTAAAAAGGGTTATTGTATTCATCATTATGAACACAAAAATGAATACAAAAAAATATCAATTTTCACATATCAGTATTGGATGATCCCTTATCTTTTTTTTAATGGTTGACGAGCTGGGTGTTTGACCACAGCTCACCTGATGTTAAATGTCGGCGTGGTCGAAGATGGTAAAGCTCACCTAGCCTGGAATGAAACAGGCTCTCAAGTGAGGCTGCACATATTACAAGCGCTAAGTATCTGTTGTTATATAGTTCCCTAGAATTCTATCGCGATATTAGATACTCTTGCAAGCTGCAGTAGCTATCTCAGTACTTAGTTTACGTTATGAAACCGCTCCGACGTGTCAGGTGACGTCATTCGTCGAACATACGTCACGCGGCCATGTTGCATGACACCGCGTTGGAACCACGTTCGCCTAATTAAATGATAATGATATATAAAGTTATATATAGTAATTTGGCCAGAACAGTATTTAATATATTATAAGAGTATTGTTACTATAAAAACTTTAACCTCGCATAATTCTAAAAACAAATTATTTTTCTTATCTGGCTCATATTTTGCAGTACCTACATAGCATGGACGAAACAAATAAAGATGAAATTTGCATACGTAATGGCTGTTGGCTTAAAATATTATGGAAGTTTTTGTGTATGTTGCAAACAAAATTAGCTAACGAGAATAACTTTATCAACATTGTTAGACCCAGATACGCCCACCTTTTTGTTCATTTATAATTCATGACTCAATAGTTTTCCAAATACAAACAAGTAAACGTAAACAAATAGATGTTGGTAACTATTTATAACTTTTGACATATTTAACCTGCTATCTACAAGTTAATTTCTAAAACAGGTAAAGAGCTGTACAGCCCTGATAATGACATTCACGGCGATTCTGTCACCGGACCACCGAAAGTCAGTTCAAGAACCAACTCCTTCGAGATCGAGAATCTTCTAAAGGTAAGAAACGATAAGGCTACATTACTTGTTTTGCGTATTGCATGCATTTATATGATATAATCCCGAATTCAATTTATCTTTCTCAACTTATCCTCGTTTTAGATTGTTACGTTTCTCGAGCGTGAAATGTGTTTTTCTCTCTTTAAATTAATTACTATCTCTAGAGAGCGCGCGTGGTCCCTATTTAAAATACATTCCTTGACATGAACGGAACACTTTATTCAGTTTTGAAGTTACGAGGTCGAGTATGTCATTAATATAGACAAGTCTGTCAAATATTTATGTAAGATTAATGAATAATAAACATCGGTGGACATTTCACAAAGTGTCATCTAGCCTGAACCTAAGCAAAGCTTGTATCCTATTGTGTGAACCAGACTACTTATCTAAGACTTTTTTACTTTTACGTAGACACAAACATTAATGTTTGTCCGCGGCGAAAATCAATCTTATTCCATGCAGCTTATGAATCCATACTAAACACTTTTACATTACTAAATATAAATCGTATAAATTTAGTTTAACTAAATTTATACGATTTATACAAACTAAGAATTCTCACTGTCAAATAAGAAGATAAATTGTACGACAATTTTCTAATTCTTGAAGCTTGTACAACTGAATGTTACATTGCTCTCTTCAAAGTCATTGTTCCGCGAAATAAATAATGTAGGCCCTTAATAAATCAAAAGGGAGAGTTTTAATCGTTGAAAAGGATTAGACGTTTTCAATGTGGATTCACAATAGGATTTGTCATGCAGGAAATAATAAATTATATGGGTACTTCTCGTTCTCGAAACTTTTATTTCTCTTATAATTTTATTCGCAATTTAATTTCATGATATTTTCTTACCATGTCTACTTCTTACTGTGCATAAAAATGTTTTTTTTTAAATTAATTTAGAAGGTTCAAACTTTAAGCTTTTCTTTATGAAAAGTATTTTTCGAAATCGTGTCTCATAAACAATGACCTCGGACTACAAACATTTCTTCTTCTTCAAAATTTAAGTGTACAATTTTTTAAATATTTTATTACAGTTTAAACCTACCTGTCTTTAACTACCTACATGTTGCTCAAAAAATATAACAAAAAAAATATTTCTTGTCTTTCCATCTTAATATTACGGACTCTAAAAATAGAATGCGTTGTAAACAGAGCGCGGAACAAGTGACAGGGTGGTGCCGGTCACCAGCGGAGACTCGACGTGGAAGTCCTACAGGAAGCGTGGCAAGTGCTGCCGCCGGGACACCTTCAAGGCATATGTCTGACGCTGATAAACTCAAAAAAGTACTGCTTGAACTCGTTGATACTGAAAAGTCCTACGTTAGGGTGAGTACTATGACCTAAGAGCGAGCCTAATGCCAGAAAAGGGGTATTTACGAGGCCACAAATATTGCAACAAAAAAAAACATTGGAGTATGGGTAATAAAATGGGAGTAATCCTGAAGAAGTACAATAGCCGGATAGAAATTTAAAAATTTATGTCGGAATTTTTCACAAACAAAAAACTACAGATGCCGTAGAAAAAAACTATTTTAATTCAATTACTCGAAATTGTCACTACGATGACCTTAAATTATTTTTTATGAATAAAATAGCTACACTTATGTTTTAGTAAAGTGACTAATAACTTTTTTATTTAATGTAAAAAAATTAAGTAATTAAAAACTCGGTCGTAGATATACAATTGTCATGCAATTCTCGCTCTTGTTTGTTCGCACTAGAGCGGCTGAAGTCTGATTTTTTTTCTGGCAAAAGGTGCGCCCATCTTTACTAGTCTTAACTTTTAACCAAGATATAGGTCCTGACTATTGTGGACCAAATTCAATTCCATATAAGTCGATTTTTGCGACTTTACTTGTAGTAAGTACATCCACAAGCTTCCCTGCGCTTTACACTGAGGCGTAAGCCTTAATGAATTATAATAACCCAAGCGCTATTTATTACAACAGACTGGGCATGTGTTTGACCACGGTCTAAATACCAAGTAATTGTAAACTTTAGTAGCTTTTCATGGCACAAATTTGATATTAAAAGACTTAAGGGCTGCTAAAATAACGCGTCTACAAAACATGGTCAGTGTTACATGTGGCAGGATTGCTCAATATTTAATTAGGCATGTCTTCGTATTTTAAAATATGCTGTGTTGTTTCCATCGCCATCTCTCTTTATAAGAGTTGCGTGTGAATTAAATAGTAGCACAATTGCTAGTGGGCTAAGCGGCGGCGACTACTTTTGACACTAAAAATTATAATTTAAAAGAAATTAACTACGCCAATTAACGTCACGTTGACGAAAACTAGATCATAAGCTTATGGGTCATTAAGCAGTGCGGTATAGCTAACTGCTATTTATGTTCATCTCCTTTAACAGTAATATGTTTTTTAAATTTGCAATGTGTTTTAGAATTAAATTATTAGGTAGCTATTCGTATTGGAAAGAAAAGGTAAAAAATATACAAAAAAATTGACGAAACGAAATAAATATATTCAGTTTCATCAATTCACTTTGATAACAAAATTAGCTCATTATAATTCCTGGACGTCACTACAGAGACTCGCTGACAGAGAAACTAGTTACTTCATTTATCAGGCGATGAAACAATTTTATCGCTGTATCATGATCAAAGCACAATGCTCATCCACGATGAAATGATCGTTCGTACTAAGCATGCTTCTGACACAAGCGGGGCTCGCTTAGAAAGATACTGGCACATCGAGTCGACATCAAACGTGGATATAGGTCAGCAGCTGACATCAAACGCAACGACATAGTTGCCTTGCGATACAATATTATAGATCAACATATTGGGAATTCAAAAACACATAAACGGCGTGTAAGCTAGTAAACTCGTATGTCGCGATATATTTAAAAAAAACAAGAGTCTTGCCATAAATAATGTATCAAAATCACGTAAGTTTCTATAGTAAGAAATAACGTCGCAAATAAAAGTTATTATAAGAATAAATAAGTCAATGTCATTTCGGTAGTCACGCCAAGAAATATTTTATCAAAGGTATCGCAATTTACAAAGTTTGAAATTTCACTGAAACAAACTCCGATTTCTCCAAGTAATCCGTCTCATTTGCACTTCCGATTTTCCTCTCGTGCCGTAACCTAATATAAACTAGACAGATCAAGCTCTCTTGAACACCAACAGTATTTCCTCAAATCCTTCGTTATTACGTTTCAAAACTTGACACGCTCTGTAATATTACATTTTGCTACAAGCTAATGGAAAGATTTTGTGCTTTACGTATAATAATGTGCTTGTTTAGTGTACACGTCACTTTGCTGTATATCAATGCTGCACTGACAAGCAACACAAAGATTCTGCGTCACTAAACGACCGTAAATATTCCTTAACTAACTCAGTTGCAAAACAAACCCATCTCTATAAAGCTTGAACTAATTAAGTTCAACTTTGCCATTCGAATATTTAATAACGGAACAAAAGTCAGAGTTACACGAATATTCTTATGCATGAATATTCATGAAAATAAAACTTGGGTGGATTTATTAAAACAGATTTAAAACTCGGTAAAACTGGCAGCACCTGTGCTTTTGTCTGTAGCATCGTATATTATAATGTACTACTGAAACACACCATAAATGAATCACTTCGTTTTGAAGCTATGGTTATTATAACAATTGCGATTAAAAATATCTTCCACTGAAAATAACGTCATCAAACCACTGTATAACAACACAACGAACAACAAAATTTCCATAGAACAACAATGTTACGCTTTTCTTTGTTAGACATGATGTTATTATAAAATAATTTGGTTAACTTTGTTATATGATTTGCAGCACCTCAATAACTTGCTGGAAAATTACTTGGAACCGTTAAAGAAGGAAACTTTTTTATCAAACGCCGAGATCAACGCGCTGTTTGGAAACATTCAGGAGATAGTGACGTTCCAAAGGCAGTTCTTGCAAAACTTAGAGGACGCGCTCGAGGCTGAGCCTAACTTCCACCACTTCGAGTTCTCCAATCAATTCAAGGTAATTTACAATTGAGTTATAGCGAAGGCTGCAACTACTGTTTTACGTTTGCACTGCTGAGCTTAATTTGTTTTGTTCTTTAGTAACCGAGACGTTAGATCTCGTAGTTAGACAACTGACACGCAAAAAAAAAAACAAATTTTTGTAACTTTTGACGTTTGACTAATTTACAGACGTTTTGAAATTAAGAACAAAAACTATTTTCAACGACATATCTTTCACGTAACTTTAATTAGGCCAATAGGCATCTTCGAACTAATATTTTCTTATCATTTTCTATATTTTGTACTATAAATATGGTTTTTCTTATTTGTATTGGTCGCGAGTCGACAAACACTATTGCGGGATTTGATTAATGTTTTTTTTTACAGAACGTGCTATTTGCGGTCGGAAATGCGTTCTTGATGTATGTCAACCATTTCAAACTGTACAGTTCTTTCTGCGCTAGCCATAGTAAAGCCCAGAAGGTTTTACATCCAAGTAAGTATTTTGAGTATATTTAGAATAAACAAATATTTTATTTAAGCAAAAAGACAGTTCAAATGATTTAGATTGGAATATTAGGGTCGATTTTTGTGTTGTCTAATCTAAACTTACGAGTAAAAATACCTTTATTCTAATAAAATACACAATACACATGAACATATTTTTAGATTGGTGTATATTTTGTTACATACCTCTTGTATGTCATATATTATGGGACTCTTTATACTCTCAAAATTATAGTCTTATTTTTCCTTTTTTTTAAATAAAGAGTACCAAATAAACAGGTGGTTTGCTTGTAGTTGTCAAAGGCTACCTATGGACACCTGCAAGTTTTTTTTTTGTGTTTAACCTGTCTATGTCGACTTGCGTTTGATCTTGATAAAACGGGTAATTAGAAATATTGTTCTTACAATGCATTATAGTTATGGTCTATCAAATGGGGATTATTATAGAACGATAACGTTTTCTATTGTCAAACTTTCATTTTTAGATCATTTGACAAAAGAGTTTTTTTTTAATTTCTTAACCGATTAATATTTGTTTTAAAACAATCGGTAATCTTTCACATCGACAAAGCGTTTTTAAAATAACTGCGCATTACTCTACAAAGGGAATGAATAAATGAACCGATTTCAAGTACGTGTATTCTTTTTCATTTTATAAATCGTTCTTTTAACTCGGGTGGGGTTTGTGTACAGATGAGGGCAATCAAGCACTCCAAGAGTTCCTGTCCTCAAGGAATCCCAAACAACAACACTCATCGACCCTGGAGTCGTACTTAATAAAGCCTATACAACGGATACTCAAGTATCCACTGCTGCTACAACAACTGAGAAATCTGACTGATGTTAACTCTGAGGAGCATCTCCATTTAGTGGGTGAGAACTTCGTCGTTTTTTTTTCCTGTCATTTTGTCATTGTTTTTTGTACATTTTCCTCAATGATATTCTGATATTTACCAATATTTGAGGAAAAAACAAATCAAATAAGTCACAGTCAAAGCCTGTAAACTAAGTCAGGGTCAAGTCTGGTAATGCCTCAGTAAAGTTGTACTAGAAGTTTCGATGGAGTTTTCGAAGCAATATGAAAATACGTGTTTCGCCACATTAAGTCACTGTCCTATACTCGAGCACTTTATTTATTGAACAGTACTATGTTTACATGAACACTCGAAAAAAACTCAAGTTTAAAAAAATAGTACAATAAGTTGTTATGATATTTCCACGTCTTTGAACTAAGTGATACATTTTATTTATATCTTACTTTTGAAAAGATCGATCATAATCCAATCTGTCAGTATTATAAAAAAAATAGTAGCAATGAATTTATGTCAATTTTCAGAGGCTCTAAAAGGTATGGAAAAAGTTGCAGAACACATTAATGAAATGCAACGAATACATGAAGAATATGGTGCTATATTTGATCACTTGTTTAGGCAACACCAAAAGTCTTGCAAGCAACCTATAGATCTAAGTCCTGGTAAGCAACGTTTTTTTTAAATATATAATAATAGTTCTATGTAGTTGTAACACGTTATGATAACTTCATTCAAATACTTCGATTACAAACAAAATACAAGAAGATTTAGTCTAAATACTAACTTTTGTATCGATTTAATTCTTTACAAATATATATGTAATAAGAACAACGTACAATAATTTGATACAAATGTTTGCTCTGGGTGTTCTGTATGTATTATAAGTATGTATTTACAAAAAAAAAGTATTTATGTATTCTATCAGTTATCTGACTTCCATCACACAAGCTCTGCTTAGTTTGGGGCCAGATGGCGCTGTGTGTATAGTCCTACGATATTTACATTTATATTCATACCATCGAACTGATCTATTGACGGAGCAAGGAGAGCAGTAAAGAAATCGAAGCTTATTTTAGGATTATATTTACAGAAAATGATATTTTTTAAGTTATTATTATCTTAAACATCTATTTTTCTAGATCTATGGTTAGCAATTTTTTTTTTTATTTCAGGTGATTTGTTGTATTACGGTGGAGTAGAATGGTTAAATATTTCTGACTTCTTAGGAAAAATAAAAAAAGGGTTAGAGCTGCACGCAATGTGTTTTGTATTTAAATCAGCCGTTGTCTTCCTCTGTAAAGAAAGACTGAGACAGAAGAAAAAATTAATGGTGAGAATCTTACTATATCTTATAATCAACTACTAAATGAAAACTGCCAAGTATTGCCAAATTCAACGGGTATTTTTATCATTATTGACATAAGATTATATATATATTTTTTTTAAATAGATTTTGTATTCAGTGCAAGCAGTGGTGTGCAAACATTACTGTTTTGGTTTGAAAGGTAGCAGCTAGAAAAATTACAGGGCTGTTGAGACTAACCATCGTAAGTCTCAAAAGTAATGAGCGCCAAAACAGCGATGTACTGAACTATGTTTTGTTACTCAATGTTGTGTGTATCGCTGCAATGGTCATAGACAAGCGTTATCTCTTACCATCAGGAGTGCATCTCGTTCATCTCATTATTTGTTACATTAAAAAATTAATGTATTAGCTACTAGATAGCATAGAATCATAAATTCAATCGATTAAAATGCAGAAGCCGCCGCTGTAGAAAACTTATTTTAAGTACTTCTTATTAAGCATTCAAATGTGTTTTTCAATTGTAGGGTGTATCATCGAAGAACAATTCAAACGAAGTAGAAATAATACGGTACCAAGTGCTGATTCCGGTGACGGAGGTACAAGTACGCGCGTCTTCCGCCAAGGACATGGACAGCCACTTCCTCTGGGAGCTCATCCATCTGCGCAGCCAACTGCAGCGCCGATCGGAGAAAGTCTACGTACTGTCTAACAGGTAAACAAATCACGAAAGAAGCCTGCTTAACTAATTGCCGTTTTATCATCAGTTGTCAATACTATTTCGCTGTTATTTATATTGTTCTAAAATTTATCAACCGACTGGATTTAAAACTTGTTCAAGGATTTTATGGTAAAAAACAATCATTTGATCAAAAAATCCTCCTGGTAGTTACACATGTTGGCGCATAACTATTGCAACGGAACTAGGAACTTTGAGTTATAACATAAAAACTAGAGCATCGTTACTTTGACACTCTTTACTTTGAGATATTAGATGGTGAATCTCATTAGCTTATAACAATTTTAATCCTTAAAAAAGTATACGTTGATGACTCGTTATAAGTACATAGGTATCCGGGATTTATATTTTTACATGATATCAGATCCGCGGTAGAGCGCTCTGAATGATCACTTAAGGTAATTTGAAAATGAACGAATTAATGCATGAATTAATGGTAATTTTATGTTAACTAGTGACATATATGTATTTCAGTACGGCGGACTTCCGTAACGCGTTCCTGAAGACGATCCGCCAGATCATCCGCGAGTCGGTCCGCAACATGTCACTACCAGCCGGTCGGCCTGCACCCGCGCCGCCACGAGCGCCGCACACCCTCGACCGGGACCGCTCTAAGCACCAGGTACTACCAGTAATATGTACATGTATTACTGCCGATCAATTTTCGCACCAAATTTCGTACATTATACCAGTTTAATGTATTTTCAAGAATTTACTAAAAAGTCAAATGAAACAAATATTTCAGACGAAGTAATTTACGCGTAACGACGACCATGCAAGAAGTTTTGACAGAATTTTAGAAACTTTATGGAAAGACACTTTTCAAAACATAATTTACTTTACGCGTATACGTAATTCAGAACTTTATTTTATCAACTCTTAAAAACTCTCGAAAAACATTTTCAAAAAATAATACAAAGCCACTAAAAACTCTACCAGGAATATTATAAGTTATAAAAAAAATAAACGCCGGGCTAGAGCTGATCGAGATAAAAAACACGGTGCCTTTTAGTTCCAGAAACCCAGTAACATTTTGGGTCGTTGGGCAACAAACTTAGATAACTTTATTTTAGGTTTGATAATAATATAAAAAGATTGCCAACAAAAAAAAAATAATACGCGACACTCTCAATTCGTAAATACAAATCAGTTTTATTTTCTATAAAACAGACTCTATTTGTTTGTGTTAACCTACATTTTTGCAACGGAATTGTAAATATGTACTTGCTTCTACTTCTGTACCGAGCAAATGAGTATAATTAAATTTAGTTCATGATCATTTATTTTTATCAGGAATTTTCTTTTTTTCTTCAAATTATATGTATGCTACGTCGTAGCAAGTGCTACGAATGCAGCAGATTTAAGCTACAAGCTTAGCATTTATGCGTTAGGACAAGAGTGAAATGCCGATAAATACCGAAAAACTGTACATTAAACAGTTTAATTACTAACTAGCTGAGTCAACACTCGTAAGGTCTACGTTTATAAGTAGCTAGGCTTACGTGTCTGCTACATATTCCAGAATTTAGAAAAAAACATAATTATTAGGATTCATCACTTTAGCATTAAACATGAAAATCGAATTAATATCATGATCGACAGTTTATCTCAATCCAGGTACAAGTGATGCAAGGATCCCAGACGCTTGGCAAAACAAAGAAACCCAAAACATCGGGCCAGCGACTGTCTGCAGGCAATATTGAGGTACGAGTGCAAGTACGTGATCCATTCTTTTCTTTTTTATCAATGTTTATTTCGCTCATTGTCATTGTCAAAGCCTTTTAATCCTAACTAATATTATGAAAGTGAAAGCAACTCGTATCTTTTTGTCTGTTTGTTACCTTTTCACGACTAAACGGCTGAATGAATCTTGATAAAAATTGAAATGGTAATATTAATAAAGGAGGATTCTTAAGGGCGGATATGTAAATTCTGATAACATGTTCGCTAAATAATATTGATAAAGTGCGCCGGTTGTTAAGTGCCTGACGAACGTAGTTTTTGTAATTCCTATCGGTTATTCTGTGACAATGTGCTGGGTTTGTGGTACGCGCCTCAAAGCGCGAGAAGAACACTCATTAGGAGCATATATATGTTACTGATTACTATGAGATATCATTAGTCGTCGAAGGCAACGACAACCTATAAACAGGCTTTCATGCGTCTATGTGTCCGTTCGGTTTAAAGTTACAGAACAAAGTTGTATAAAAATAAAAATAAATTTAAGAGCTCAATGCTGTTGTTATTGTATTTTACCAATAAATAATGTAATTTGTTGGTCAAGCGATCACTCTCACTGTCTGTGTACATTCTACCTCCCGCAAATTGTTGTCAATTTACGAAAAAAATGTAATATATTTATTTTTAAAGTTTAAGAATACTTTTTTAATCGAAATTACTCTGAATGTGTCATTTATTCTATTTTAGGTTATTATGTAATGTAGGTAACATTTCATTTATTCTGATTTGTATGAATATTATGTTACTTGCAAAAGAATGTATGATTTTCAACGGATGTACAACGGAAAAGAAACCCTCTCAGTAAATACTTAATTTAAATACAAATTTGGCATATGTTTCAGATCGGCGATTTGTCTCGAGAGAACTCGCAAGATGCGGACGAACCGCCTCATGATATGATTCTAGATGAACCTGCTTTCAGGCATCGAAGTAAAACATTAGGAGATACTACTATAATTGGTAAGTCTACATATCGTTAATGAGTATTCTGATAGCTTTGGTTGTAAAAAAGTACCTGTTTTACTCAAATTTAAATTCACAAATATCTTAGACAAGTAATTACTAATAACACTTAGCCAGTACTAATTTAAAATAATGATTTGAATAATCTACTTAACATTGCTATAAAAAGTCTTGTACAGAGCTAGACTAGGTGCTCTTTATATTTAAATTAAGAATGTCGTCTCATAATTATGCCAATGCTTTTAAATTAAGGTACACGTGATGAAAAATATTTTATCATCGGAAAATCTCTTTTAACAGCACTAAATTATAACCGCATTTGCTTACTAACACAATCCCATTACACTAACAGATAGCTCGATGAAGCGGACTCCCATGGTGGAAAGCAGCACAGGGGGGGCGAATGGGCCCCCGCCTGGGGGCGTGAGTGGGGCCCCGGGGGCTGATGCGGGTTCCAAGTCCGAGGGCGAGGACGAACCGCCGCCGCCGCCCGCCAAGCGAGGGTTAGGCAGAACTCCCAACCACCTCACGCTAAGGTACAACATATGTATGGGTCATCACCACACCTACACCTATTGGCACTAGACGGTTATAGCCTCATCTCTTTTCAAAACAACCGCAGCGTAGGTATGATCGCTCCACTCATACATATGTCACCGTCAAAGCGCACTACTCTCACCCACACACTGTTGTAGCTCAATCCTGTCGTTCAATCTCTTCATTCAATTTTAAAGATGGTATTTGTGACATTATTTTTAGTTGAAAGTAGGCCTAAAGTGTGATTTCGTCATACCTTGCTAGAACTTCAAATTTCAATCCCATTTCACAGAAATCACAAGAACCGACGTGTGAAGTTTACTTACAGTTTTCAATTCTCACTGTGTGTATTTTAATGTATATGTAATTCTTGTTATAACGTTTGCAGCACGACGTCGACGCTGTCAGCGGGCAGCACTGGCAGCGCGGCGCGGCTCATCCAGTCCTCGCATCAGCCCACGCATTACCAGCCCGCCATGGTGAAGGAACTCGGTAAGCAGGACTCTATATCGCTCAAGTCCTCCCCAGAAAGAAAACACTCCACCGATAAGAAGATCAAGGTGATCCGCTCGTGCAGCGGCGGAAATATCAACCGCGATCGGTCACCGAATCGAATGGACCGCTCACCAAGCCGCGCCAGCGATCGAGCTGACCCTGCTGACACCGATCGCGACCGGGTTACCAAAGTAATCGTCTGCAAGTCTCCAAATAAGTCGAGCTTAAAACAGACCAAAAACACACGTTCGCCGCGCGGCAGCCTCGACCGATCCAAATCGCCACGTGGTTCGATTGACAAGTCACGGTCGCCACAGCAGAGCTTTGACGGATCGCGATCGCCACGCGGTTCCATTATGAAGTCACGCGAGAGCAGCGTTGATCGCGCCCGCTCACCAAAGCCGCCACCCAAGAAAGGAATCATGCGGACGCCACAGGCGAGCTTCGACCGATCGCCGTGTCGCTCACCAGCTGGAAGTCGCCGCGCCTCGCGTTCTTCTTCTGCAGGCGCTGGCGGTGAACGTCTGGCGCGCCTCGGAACCAACTCTCTGGACCGCACTGCACATTACTCACAGCTAGCAGCGGCTGAGAACCGCGCGCTGCGAATGGGCATCGTCGTTTCCAAATCTACCGAGTCTATTGCGAAAGCTCTCGAGCACCCGACGTGTGTACAGTGCTACCTGTCCGGCAAGAAGCAGGCTAAAACCTCCTAGCATAAGGGGAAGGGCAAGTCCCCCAAAACTAGACGGAAGTCACTGGGAACGCAATCGATCCTGATGACTTCCTCTGACCGCAGTAGTATTGAAACACTTGACGAGCCTACCAACGGCCACCAGTGCTCACCCGTGCCTGCGCCTTCACCGGCACGCTACCAGAGCGTCAGTGAATTTGATCAAATACATGTCTAGGCGAAACTTAAGACGATTACTATCATTATTTCAACGATGACGGTTCTAACTACGATTCATTTGATAAAATTTTCAGCATAATGTGACTACTAAGTTGTAGTTGTTTGGCATTTTCCTTCGCGGAAAACTGGTCATAAGACGAATTGATCGTAGAAAAAGCCTGATTCAAGTTTGATTTAACACAGTTAAGGTAGGTAAACCAAAAAAAATATTGGAATGGACAGAAAATGTGCAATATCGTCACAAAAATTAGAAGATTGTTACTACGCATGCCATTTGTTATGATGTTTACCACAGTATTGTTTAGTCATAAGTTATCCTTTCCTAAATTGCAGATGCCTATTAAAATGGAATTGATTAGTAAGAGCAATAGTATGATTGTGGATGGAAACGAATGATGTGTTACGACCTGTAAGAGTGATATTATTTAATAATTCTATTTTTTAACATTATTTTCGTGTTCAAAAAAGCTTTATAAATACAAATGTTGTAACATCTAATATTTATTTATAGTATAAGCAAATTCAACTAGAAATATGCTGTTTAGGATCAAATTATTTATCGTTTCTTGTAATAAGGCAGTATGTGGAAACCTACGTAGATATTACATTTGTTCCAAAACAGTATATTTTATAAATGATAAGACCTATTTGTGACGAATGGCTATGCTCAAAACAAACGTACCTACATATGTTCGTGAAATGCGAAATGAAGAGATAACAAAAGTGTTAAACGCACTCTCTTAGCGGAAGGAATATGAGATAGAGTAATTTCACAATTCTTCACGTAGAAGCAATGTAATTAGATGAAACAATTTTACAACACCTAGAAAATATTAATATTAAATTATTCAAAATCTAATTCTAGGTAAAATCCAAGTGCTAAGAACACAACGTTAATGGCTGTGGTAATGAACTGATGTTAACCTTTTAATCACTCTTCATTCTCTATTTATCTTCGCTATTATTTTAACTGTTTTTAAAGACATCCCAATGATTATACTATTTACTTATTGTGTAGGCCATGGATTTGTACCATTAAATTAAGTCTTCCATTTCAATGTACCTATAAGTAATTTACTTCTGCTTTTCACATTGGCGTTATTTCTACAACTGCTCAATTTAGATTAAGTTGGATCCATAACACCAACCTTGCCTGTTATAGGGAAATGCTTAAAAAAAAAAGCATTTGTTTTAATAATTGTCTATGTACTGGATATACTATACAATCAGCTGCATTGTATTACAAAAAATAATAAATAAATATCTTGATGAAAATAAATATACCGAAATGGTTATTAGTGAAAGTAAGTAGTAGGGTTGCTTATACGCATATACATGTATGTTAAATTTTGATCTTTATTAGGTAATAATATAGTAATCATTTATGAAAAAAAAAAAGAAAAAAAAGGTAAATATTATCTGGCTGTGTTGTGAATTAACTACGTATTACCGTGTAGTACCTACACTCCTATCATAAACTAGTATCGAGTATTAAAAAAGGGAATAATGGAAATGAACCACTTTTAAAACTTTAAAGCAGTTAACGGTACTATGAAATTATAGTAGGTACTCATTTTGTGTAACCAATTCTACAGTGAAATCACTGTTACGGACATTTATTTTGGTCTTTATTTGCGGTAAATCACAATTGCTTGAATAAGACAGTAAAACTATTAGCATAATCTACTGTTTTATTCAATAATCATAAATTCATAAATTTGATTTTATGCTATTAATCTGCTGTTTTATTCAAGCAATTGTGATTTACTGCAGATAAAGACCAAAATAAATGCTAGTAGCTGTGAATTCACTGTAAAACTGTGCTCCAATTGTCCATAAATGGCAAAAATGTATTTATATGGAAATCGAACCACCTTAACTCATGACACGACAAAATGTTTAACTATAGGGTTATAACCATAGAGTGAACAAAACTGAAAAGGCGTCCTTGTATTCAAAAAACTAAGTGAATTTATATTGTTGGCCAAAAGTCAATGATATTTTCTCATAAAACTGTTGATTTCTTCTTTCAGCTTATAACACCTTAAGCTTATAACCCTATTTCTGTGTATACCTGCATAACACTAACTGGTAAATTACAAAAATAGTTTTAAAAGTGGTTGAATTAATACATAAAATCGTCTTGAACCCTTACGATAATTATTTATCAGAAAATAAAGCACTTCATAGAGTTATAATCGATGTAGTATATAGTATAAAACACAATAAATCATACTACCTTAATACCATAATGTAAACAACGTTTAAAATAATATTGAAATAATAACATTAAAAAGTAGGTATTTATGGTAATAACTAGACGATAATAATACTTTAATCACGTAGTGCTTTACCTTTGATGTAGCCATGCACACTATGAATCCTGTAGATTTCGCACTCGACCGACGACCCCGCTATCGATAATTCTCATAATCCCAATTGTCTTGCAGAAATGTTACACAGAACCTCACTTGTAAATTTTCTTTATAATTGCGCCTCTGGTAGATACTACGATTAATTTCCGTAACATAGACATTTGTCAAATCATCGCCATATAGCGCTTAAATCCTGGTAGAAACGACCGAACTATAACTGGACCCGAGGCCAATTATATTGTACCTATGCTCTCGCTTGAATGTTCGATGACAATGTTGACCGGCCTAGATTCCTCTTTTCGCTCAGGCTCTTTTCTCATTCTTGTTTTCGCTCAACGGGCCCGAAGCCCAGTCGAAGGCTTTCTCCCGGGCGTGAGACCTACGACAACATTCATCAAACATTCAACTCTTTCCGCGTATACCTGGCAAATATCCAATGCGAAATTTTCACCCGTTTAAAATCGTCACGAACACGTACCGAAAGTGATGTAAAGAGTTCGGTGTTTGGTGTGTTGTAGGATCGCCCGTGTGGAAACCGCGCGACATGTTGAGCGAAGGTGGTACGTGCAGTGCAGGCGCACCTTCCGCGCCCACCACGCTGCCGCGGTCACAGCGGCCCGCGCCGCGTGCGCATCATCTATCTGCCAGCCGCAAGTCTCTAGCTCCGGACCACCGCCACTAGCGCCGCACCATCCACGGCCGACCCGCTCACTACCGGCACACCAGGCGGTCGACACTTCGAACAACGAAATTCGAAAATTGTGAACGTACTTTGTGCCAACATTTAAACAAAAAACAAACTATCCTGGAAATAATTACACTTGCAATGTACAATGTATTTGTAAAACGATTTAAATTTGGTCGATTTATGTAATTTTACTCATTAGGTTGACAAAAGTACGTTCATACTTCCGAAAACAGCTAGTTAGGAAGTGCCGACTCTTAAAATGTAGTATTTATATCCTATTTGCCACACCACATACCTTATCCTAACTTTTGAACATCAAGTCTTCGTCTAAAGACCGATTAATGCAGCGTATGACTATTGATTTCAAGAATCGAGGGTCGCATGTGTACAGAGTTTTCTGTGTCGATCGCTTGAATTGATATTGTTTTTGTACTGACTAAGAATAAACGCGAAGCCCCAATTCTACCTTTTTTGTTCTTGCACGTGTACGTTACATACTACGTACATTTTTATCTCATAAAAAAATAATTTCGAATGAAACCGTGCTATCCATGAATGATTAACTATTTCACAATCTGTGAAAGTATACATTTGGGATCGTTGATTGATTCATTATATTTTTTAACATAGATAAATAGATAGAATATAGAATTTATAGCAAATGATTTCTATATTCTAGATTTATAGGATTTGACACCAAGAAAAAATTACATTTAGGGAGTGTTAGCATCCGAACAAGTAAGTTTCGGACACTAACTTCAAGTCGAGAGTGAATCGGTATCTTCTGGGCAAGCGTGCTCTATCTTAGACCGCATCATCACTTAACATCAAGTGAGTTGGCGGTCAAACGTAAGCCTATTTGTTATAAAAAAAAGAAAAAAAACTCCTTCCTACGGTTGGTACTTTATATAGGTTAAATACAACGGGTAACAATAGGTAAATAAGGATTTATGATATTTTTTCCGACAATATGATCTCTGTTGTACAATTGTCTTATAATTATAGACGCAAGTCATCTCTGCTAGGTTTATTCGTATAAATTGTCATGTTCAGTCAACATCCAAATTATTTTAAAGATGTTTTTACATTTTTAACGTCTCTTATTTGAATGAAAACAAATAATCCTTAATGATATATAAATACTATTAGGTTGTATCAGATCATTTAATAGAAACCTACTGGACCCATATTATATTTGAATTGTTAATATTTAGCAGCATAAATATATTTAAAGATTGCACTTGCTTCTTGCTGGCCAACCCCTAAAGTGGCTGATTTTTTATTTATTTTATGTATTGTAATTTCTCATAGAAACATGGAAAATTAAATCATATCAACGATTTTAAATGTACACGTAAGAGTATCATTTATCACGTAGTATGTATAAATTTACTATAATAATTATTTTGAGTTATTCTTATAAATGCGGGTAAACTTTGAATGAATGCTAATGACACGATAAGTTTATGTAAATGAGGAACAAACTTCAGATGATGTTGTACCAAATAACACAATTGTTAACAGATTGGATTGTTACCAAATCTTATAATATATAAATATAATACTTTACATTATTTCCACACACTAATTCCATTAGTACCACAGTGCCAAAAAGCACACACGTATGTTACATACGTATAAACTAAATTGTTTTGTATAATGTCATTAAAATAGAATTTAGTTGTTCACAACTAATAACTTTACGTAATCACCGGTATATACTTAATGCATTATAGTTGCTAGGTATACTAAATTATAGTATTATTAAAATGAAAGTCGAGGATGTCATTGAGGTAACACTGTGTTAGTTTAATTCTACATAATGAAGTTATCATTACTGTTATGAGGATAGGGTCGTTTTATGTATTCGTTTGCGATCACAGTGGCGTGAGATACTTGTCTGAGACTTAACACAGTGTAAATCTTTCGTATAATATATAATTTATTGGAGATTGAGGGCCTCGTTACTATTAACATAATAAATCACCTAATGGATCATATGTGCGAATGCTATAATATAACAGTTATCGTCATTAATATAAAATAAATGTACTAGTAGATAAATAAATGTTGAAACCTGCAAATGACTATCCTCGTCTTGTTTTTCTTTACAACTTTCAAATGTGGTTTTGTTAAGGCTCTTCTTTATCTTCATGATACGCGATTAGTTTGTTCGATCTTTGAATATTTTAACTCTGTGCCAAACTAGAAACCCCCCTCCCCTACCTACATGTTGTGCTTAATGACTTAACGTTAATGATATTTCTGAATATAAAATATATCTTGAAAGTAGTTAGCTGTAATGTACTTGTGTTTCGTTTGATCACCTTGGCAATGCAATACTCACTCCCTATAGTTTGATATGCACTTACTAATTAAACACTAGTTAGATTTTATAATAATTTGTCTTCGTGATCGAAATTGAAAGTCTATCATAGGCTAGGTGAATAATATGACATGTATCCTACATGATTAAGTTTTTATAATTTACTAAATAATAAATGAATAGATATTATGTAGATAATTATAGTTGGTTATTATTACTGTTGTTCTGTTGACATACTTAAATGACTTAAATTGTTGTTGAATTAGAATCATGGAAATTGTCGACTTGGCGGGCTCTTTTTTTGAAAAATAGAATAAATATAATCTACGTTCATAAGTTCTACTGTGGTAATCTCGTATAATTCTAAACTCCGTAAGTAGGGCTAACTAAGTAGGGCTCCGTAGCTATCTAAAAAAATCTACTTTTGTATCGAACTCTGTTATAGATTCAAATCGATCTTCGACTTTGCACATCAACTTATTTTATTAATGTTAATTTAAAAAATCTCATTATCAGTTAGATATTTGGCTACTATCTAAAATAACGAGACGTAAGTTTGAAAATCGGTTTTTAATGCCGTTTATTTATTAATTTCTTTTTTGAAAAAGGAAACGTTTTTTTTTCTCCGGAGTATGTATATGAATTATTTACACATGCACTAAATATTCATGTTCAAACCTCTGATTTAAAGAAATTTTACGTATAGATAAATCAGACTGCTTTAAGTATGGATAGTTTGTTATGGAGCCCTAAAAATGCTATCTTTTCATTTTCACGTAAGTACTTCAACAATTGTCTAGCTGTAGTTATCAAAGAATGCATTGAATTTTCTAGATAACAATAGAAAAATTGTTCGGGAAACGAATGGGCTCGCAATCTAAAATCAAGAACCAAGTAAGAATCAAAACTATGGCTAGTAGGTGCTTCACCTACTGAATTAGTGCCTTAACGCTGAAACGAAATATTAATTTTAATTATTTTTCACAAAAGTCTATTTGACCAAACTAGCATTTAAAATTAGTAATCATGTTTTTTAAGTCCATACCTACAAACTTCAGATGCATCTCTTATTGAATGTTACTTTCGACAATAGAATACATAGAACTTTTTTGTTATGGTCTGTATACATAATATTTTATGTCAGTTCTTATAATTAAATACATTATGAAATGTATATAACTGTACTTTTGATTTACACGATAAAGCTTCGAGTAATTCGCAATGCAACATATCATTTTTACCGATTGAAACCCGCTAAGTCTATAACTTCTAAGATATTAATTTATAAAATTACGTGACTTCAATTATATATTTATTACCTATATAGCCTGGTTAAATTAAATATAAAGTTTACATAATATATGTATATTATTTTCATTTATTGTGTAATTATTTTCATGTTTTTTTTCTGTAATTTACCGAAATAAAACTTGTTTATTAATATACATATGTTAAAATATTCGAATTTAATAATTACGAACTTATACATCAATTTATAGATTATTATTATTATACTAAGAAAACATAATTAATGAAATGAATAAACAAATATGAGTGAAAAATAAAATGAAGGATGAGCTCGCGATTGTATTTCATACTTCAATGACATTTGAAAAGTAAAGTAGGAAAATGAATGAATATTTAGAAAGACTTATTGAAATTAAATACGAAAATAACTAATGTTATGATAAGTAATAATCTTTTTAATTTAACGTCGTGTCTTACTTTGCACTTGATAGTTAGACCTGTGAATTATATTTTGTTAAATATGTAATGTTTTGTTCAGATTTAGTTTTGCAAGTGGCCACTCGCTGTCACTTGATTAATATTTGTTGAACTACTTCTACGTTACCAAAAAATACAATTATCAGCATTATCAGTATCATGCACGAATTATTATTAGTCAAAATACCTAGTAAACGGAATCTATTTCACTATATATCTTGTATGATTTTACTATAGTGTAAAATTTATGATTGAAATTTTTTAATACACTTTCATCCTTGGCAACTTTTCTTCACATTTATTAATTTCAAAAATAATCAAAAATATTTTTATGCAACTAATACATTTCTTTAATGTAACATTTTATAAAATTAGTTTTACCAGTTATTTTCTCATCTAGCCTGAATTAAGTGCCTTCATGAAGCAAAATTAGAAATATTTTTTATTTACTGATAGTGTTCCGAGATTTTTTTACAATGGAACATAGTTAAAAGTGGCAAAAATAGTGCAAATGGTATTAATGGAAGATATATAGGTATGTTTTGTAGAAATGGTAGCCCAGTGGTTAGTGTGGTCGGTTCATACGCCGAAGACGGTTCATATGCCGAAGAGCGTGCGTTCAAACCCCAACAATGAGGTTGAGCTTTTTGCGTGGTAAAACGCTACTTTCTAGTAGTTTATTTTTCTGCGGGCTAGTTACTACCCTCATTTTGAAAATCTGTCGTCAAGACCTCACGGTGTGTCCCGGCGCCTCACTCGAAAGCCAGCTCCATTCCAGGCTGGGTGTGTTAAACATCTTCGATCACACCATCACTTAACATCAGGTGAGCTGTGATCAAACACTAAGCTTGTCAAACATCAAAAAATTGGAGTATTAGCCATCTCCACGCATATTTGATTATAAATAAATTGTTGACTTATTACAAAATATAGTTTGAACAAACATACGCCCATACTAATCGCATTTTGAATACCAGTTTGTATTTATCATGAAACTTTATAAAAAAAAGATATGCTTAGTAACGTTGGATGTTGATAACATTTTGACAGCCCTGTTGGTTCATTGGTAGTAAGTCTGTTCATAGAGCTGAAGGGCGTGAGTTCGATTCCCACTCAGAATAAACACATTTTGTGGTATAAACAAATGTTCGTTCTATGTCTGGGTGATCTGTATTTATTACAAGAATGTATTTACAAAAAAATTATTTTGTATTCTTCAATTATCTGACTTACATAATACAAGCTTTGCTTAGTTTGGTGTCAGATGGCGCTGTGTAATGTCCTACGATATTTAAATATTTATTTTACCTACACATTCAAATTATACATTCAATCGCTTAAAAGTAGTTCAGCAAATATTTCCGGTTCAAATACGTACGAATTTAGTGGCTTCCATCACGATTACCTAATATCATTTTTATTTAATCAATTATAAATTCTATTGTTTTAGTTTGGTGTAAGTATTTACCTAATACGTTTAAATTTTGTGACACTTAAGGAAATTACTTTTTATTGCTTATGAATAAATAAATATAAAATAAAATTAAACAAATGCGTTTTGATTTATATCGGTAATCCCTGAAGATAAAAGATAAAGCTCTCGTGATGGTATGAGAGAACGCCTGACTCAGACTATTATAGTGGTAAGTGCAAGAGGAAAACAAAGTCTTTGAGATCGGTTTTTTAATTACACAATATCGTTCGAAAGGCAGCTAGTATTCGTATACAAAAATCATACGAACGATTCAAGAATAGATCCCCGTAGCATCACTGTTTAGACGCCTTATTCATTTTAGTTCTAAGTCTCGATAGCCAATTTCGCTACAGTATCATTTAAAATAACAAAAATTACAGGAATGTCGGCAGTAAGTAGTTTTAAAATGTAATATTATACTTTATACAATTGTACTTTCCTTACTTTACTTTTTTACAAAATGTAAATTAATTAATAAAAATCCAATGCCGGCACCGCCAGCCACATCCCTAGTCTTACACTCCAATAGTACCTACCTAGGCGACCTTGACAGCCCCGTTGGCTCATTGGTAGTACATCTGCCTTGAGAGCTGTAGGGCGTGGGTTCGATTCCCACTCAGGCCAAACATTTTGTGAACAAACAAATGTTTGTTCTGTGTCTGGGTGTTCTGTAGATATGTATTATAAGTATGTATTTACAACAAAAAAAAAGTATTTATGTATTCTATCAGTTATCTGACTTCCATCACACAAGCTCTGCTTAGCTTGGGGCCAGATGGCGCTGTGTGTATAGTCCTACGATATTTATTTATTTATTTATTTATTATTTATTTTACCTGCGATCTCCGGATCAGCCATGTTGTTATAAGCTGCCCCAGTTCTGTGCGCGGGCCACTTTTCATTGTGCAAGGACTAACACCATAATCCATCACGGGCTGTGGGTTGACAGACTTCACACCGTGATCAAGGGTAAGCTTGGAAAAGGGCATTCTATAGATTTATAAAAAGGTCTTGGCCATTTTAATTCTGCCATTAATTCCTGGAGTACCAGAGAGTTGGGGAATGCTCTCCCACGGGAGGTCTTTCCTGTAAACTGAGGTGCTGCAACTAAAACGAATTCTAGTTCTTCTATTCTGAATATCTGATAGTGTGGTTGTACCTACCTAAACAATCTCCTGCTTAGGATATCTACCATTAAGTAAAATAAAACGCTACTTTTCGTACAATGTGTTTATTTGAATCGTACATTGATGTCTATAAATTAAATGTTTCAGTGTTTACGAATTCAAAAACCTTACAATTTGCTAGTAAACAGTTTTCTAGATTGATATGAGTGAAACATTCAAAATATAATTATGTCCTATTTACAAAGTTAATGATAATTATAACTAGATAGATAAAGTACATAATGATAGATTTATTTTACTTCAAACAATTTCGTACGCACCAAAATTTCTTGGCCAATTATTTTATTTAACAAATCATAAATAACTTTCTACTCTACTACATAACACATTAATGTCTATAAGACAAAATGATAATTAGAAAAGCTTACTTTGGATAACTACTGAAATTGAATTAAGGAAATTTGCGAAAGTCGCGTTCCAGATATCTCACTTGTTAACTAGACGCGTCGATTAATTAAGTAGAGGGTTACACTTCACCCACCTGACTGTTTTCAATGAAAGTGCTCCAAAACGCGCTGGTTTAACGTCGACTATTTAATGGAGAGAGAGAGAGAGAGTTATTGTAACAGAGTTTAGCTGAATCTGATTAGGCGGATGGCGCGCATGTAAGCTCTTAGCTCAGTGTTGCTATTTTTTTAAATAGCTAAACCACATCATTATTGCACTGCTTGGATGATGTGCATCTTCCCTATTATTTATTGATTAGACATACTTGAAATCCATACTCAATGTATTTTTTAGTAATATCAAAAAAAAAGTGAATCCGAGATATCTGTGGATGCGACGAAGAGTCTTGGAGCTGTTTCGCACTAAGATCCGATTCGAATCCGTGAAATACGGTCTGAAGTGGTCGTAAAACTATTTGTATGGTAGTTTACGAACTAGATACGATTTCCGTCATCTGATTTATCTCCGTCGTCCGTGAATCTCCATTTCGGAGACTGCTTCTGCGTCTTCGCACGTACAATAGCATTGCCAAAAGTTGACGCCGATTGAATCATAATCAACGACGTAAGCGCTCCGCTCTACTTCTGCGTATCACAAACGGGGACGAATCCGTGATCACGGATTTGGATCGGATTCGTGCCGGACGTAGTGTGAAACCGCTCTTAAACTGTCTTACGAACGACAAAATAAACGATTTTACCAGTGTTCTATTTATCTACAAACTTTTGTATTCTAGTAGATAGTATAAAGGTGATCAAATAAGAAATACATATATAAATATCGTTAAAATTTTATGATGGTGATCTTTTAGTAACGCTTACAAAAGTTTCTGAATTTATTTTCTGCGTGTAAATCAATGTATGTTAACTAAAAAACTACCTACATTGTACGAGTTAAATAATTTTATTTAGAGACGAAACGAATTCGATAGTATACAATTAAGTCCGTATTTGTTTTAATGTAATTATATACAAATAAAATAACTACTACTAGAATAAATAAATATTACTATTCTGATGGTAGAACAAATTTATTGGAGAATAAAGTAGATTGGGAAGCTCTATTTGCAGTGTCTAGGTATACAATAATGTTTTTTATTCATAATAATTAGCGTCCCTGTCATTCTATTATTATAATAATTAAGTTTCAATCATTTCTTCATGTCTTAAATAAGAATAATCAATAATAATCTTAGAAGACTTGTATTGGGTACCCTAGTATAATTTGCATATGCATACACTTTAATGTGGCACTGACTACAATAGTAAATTATTATTTATTTATTTACTTATAATAAAATATTTCCTACATAAGTAAAATGCCGTTTATTTTAGGCTTTCAATAAAAATGTCTACCTCGTATTTGAACCTGATACTCAGCTGTTTTATAACATCTTTAAATCTAAAGGTACATCGGAAGAATTAGGATTAACACTTTGGTTACAGATAATTTTAAACAACATACACATCTTTGGAAAACAAACTACAAATTAGTACTAGATATTCTACAAAGGAAGGAAATCAGTGGAAACGTCATTCACCATTAAAAATCATTTACAATGAAGTAAGTTTACGATTATTATAAAGTTAACTAATAAAATCCCTTTATTTATTTTTTTACCTAATTAATATTAATTATATTCCATGAAATACATGTACTTGGCTCAAAGAAAACTTTAATTATACTAATATAATTATTAATTTTATTTGTGGTGTTTCTCTTCAAATTATGCTATAATAAAATTCATTCGTCCTAATCATCATATATTAATTACATAAGGCACTCCATTAATTTTGCTGTTTTGTCCAAAGATATTGCAATTACTGACACAAATTTATTTTTCTTAACAAAATGTAGACCAATGAAAGTAATAGTTTTCCATGCACCGCATCACAAGAAAATTTGTCGCATCACGCTCTCAATAAGTAATTATAATGCATCGAATTAACATTGTATTATTACTCAAAATGATTTTAGTATATAGAGGGGCCATGTAGAACAAAATCTCTTGAGTCAATTACGTGCAATTTTTTCAAATGTAAAAGACATTAAATGAATGGTGTCCTAATGGAAAGAGATACCTGTTCATCGACAATTTCGCGTGTGTCCGTGTGAAACGTTATATAGAGCCCTCCATAGTGTATCATCTCAAAGTTACATTCGTTTTACTTAGAAAAGATGAGATTTTTGGTGCGAACGTGGATAAATCATGTCAAAATTTAACATTGTTCAGAAGATTTCGGCCTTTTTTGCATTATATAATTATTTTACTTATAGTGTCGAATTCTAAGCACGAGTGTAGAAAAGTGATGTAATATGGTAACATGACTCATCGTGTTGCTTCTAGTAAAGTTACCACAACATAACTTCTACTCTACTAGGAAATGACCAGACCTAACCCTGACTTGTGTAACTTCGACTCTTACTCAAGACTTATTTCACTTAATTTTTCATCAATTACTTGAAAATTTCGAAACACTCGGCACTGGCAAAATGCACAAACTGCGACGCCAGAAACAAAGAAAAAGACAAATGTTATTAAAATATTAATTATTCCAGGAGTTTTGGCGGGAACGCGGGAAGAGTCGTGTCGCTCCGTTGTATTTTTTTCCAAAACTAGTGTTTTGTCGAGTGTTTATGCATAAAAATGGTGGTGTTTTATTCATAAAGTGCCGAATTACAAGCGCGAGTGTGGGAAAATGATATAATGTGGTGAAACATGAGTTTTCGTGTTGCTTCCAAAACTCTATCGAAGCTTTATAGTAAAGTTGCCACTACTTTACTAAAGTATGACTGGCACGAACTGACACGAATTGGACTTGACTAAGACGACTTTGACGATAACCATAGTTAAGATACAGCAGAAATAACACTGAAGACGAGGCAGTATGGCTTTATAGCTTTAGCCTGCCCGAAAGGGCAAATTAACGAAAAAAAAAAAAAAAATTAATTATTCCAGTTTCCTAACAATAAAATACAAATAACTTCGTGTAACAAGTTAATGCATACTCTTGTTCTACATATAAATACATATGTCATATTTTTATGATGCAACAAAATAACTTAAATTAATTTAATAAGATACTTAATATTAACTGCACTTCGCAAGACTAGGTACATTTTAGAGCAACGGATATTAGAATATATTGCACACAAAAATCATCTTATCACAGACACTACTAAAAAATTAATTAACTAAATAACACATGTTGGAATGAATTACCTATATCGATATAAAATAATCAAATTCATTAACGACGCGAATAAATGTACCTCATAAACTATCGAAATATACGTAAATGCATATGGAAGTAATCGATAGAAAAATTAAAATAGTACACATTCGACTGAACCTAATTAGAAAGTAGGTACATGTTTCATAAGATTTCTATCGTTTAGGTACTTACGTACATTGGCGAAAGTTTTTTCTCAAAAGAGGTTCAAGTTTACATAAACAGAACAATGCACCACATGTCACACATTAACTCAAATAGAATATGTTATAGGTACTATGTCACGATCATATTTGTGAATGTAAGTTAATGGGAATTTATTTACCGACTTTCAACAAGCTGCTTTTGTTGTGTTCCAAGTAATATCATTTACGAGAAAACCACAACGCTTCTACATTGAAGTTGTTGGACCCTAAAAATTCAATAAAAAGCCATTTGTTCATAAGTAACTTCTTTAAAAATTTTATCAAATTTAACTACCTAATATTATTTAGTTACACAAACATGACTTGTTTCAATTCATCCTGAAAAATTTTGATTGCTTTGAGGTCCGCGCGACGCCCGACAGCCCCTTGATAGTGACGACATCGTGTTAACCTATCTTTTATATTTAGACATATCTACGCGAAATCAAACTTTCTAATTTTGAGTTATTCTACTCTAAATTTTATATTAATACGATCTAACATTATACCAAATTATTGTTAGAATACAAAAAAAAGATTATGTAAGGTAGGATTCATAGGAAACAAAACTTTTGGAATGTAAGTTCATGACGAGCACGCATCTGCTAAGCCTATTCTTAAAAAATATTTGAAATGACCAACTAATCATAGGAGTAATATCTACCTTACAGTTTTATTTAATATTTCTTACAATTGAATTAGCTACCGTTCCGTAACCCCGCGATATATATTTCATGTAATACCCAGAAGTGTGTAGGTGCCTACGTGTTCGTAGAGTTGCGCAAGGATGGAGCACGCGACACGCGGTCGTGTATATTTGTCTAAATGTTGGTCCCTATAATTGCTATTGTAAGTAGTGTCATGTGACGCACGCGAACAGGCGAAGAGACGCCGCGCGGCCGGCCGGCCTCTCCGAATAAAGGCACATTGAGTCATGATTCATTTGCTTAGCCTACATGCAGTACCTATATTTCCCACATCCCCTTATCATCAAACGTATCGTTTACTTCTCTGCGTAGCCTAGAACTAGTTAAAGGGTTTGACTAATTACAATATTCTACTTAGTATATAAATTAACGTCACACCACTATACGATCGCCTACTTTGCGTACACTTTAGTAATTTTGACATCACATTCTATAAGTTCTACGACATTGAACTCTTCATAGCTACTCATTTTGGCAACATGGTGGTGGAACTAAGATTTTCTAATTAACTAGAAGGCGGAATCGCCAAAAATTAGATCTAGATGGAAGGCAACGTCAATAGTTGTCTTCGCATTTGATTTCCCGTGCAGCGGGTTGCGTCGACCACTGCGGTTCGGTTGGACCGTCCCAATCAGTGAACGACTCGTACAAAAAATTGTCTGCAGAAGCGTCTTCTTGTGCAGCTTCAGTTCGCGTGAAAGCTTCAGCAAATTTTCCTATTTCCGTTGAACCGAAAGCCTGTTGGAAAGCGGGCAGTGGCACTACGGGCGGCCGTTTTTCTTCTGGCGGCATTCGCCGAGGCTCCGGGAAGATCCGTTCGCGCTGCGACCGCGTAGTCTCGGTCTGACCCGCCACTACGCCGAAATGGTGTGCATTCTCATGTCTGGAAGTATTCTCCCCATTATAAGAGGCTGCATCCTCATATCCTGGATATGGCGTCGACCTGCCATCCTGTTGACACATGGGATTCTGAAGAGGTAGCTGAGGACCCTGAAAATGTTGCCATTAATTTATTGAGTATCACTATCTATCTGAAGCAATGATGATATTGTTGTTTCAAAGACTACACTACTATACTGGATGGGTCTGGAAAGTGACAAGCGGAACTTTCAATGGGATTCCTACTAAGCACCTTCAAAAAACATTTATGTGGGACTCGGTGCCAAGTTTAGTACATTTTTTATCATTAAAAGCACGCGTTACTTGCAAAACAAAATTGTATCAAACAGTTTCGTTCAAGCTTATGTAATGTCAACCATGAATCGGTCAATTCTTCGATCTCCTGGCATCCATCCTGGGTTCCAAAACACCTTTACCGAAATCAGATTTTTTTTTAAAACAGCTGGAATAAGGTTTGACTAATTATTCTTTTGTTGTCTACAAGAAACATGCGATTATATACGTTACCTGTACCTGTAAACCTTAGGTTATGCAACATAATATATAGATAACTATTTGAAAGTACCTTGATTGGACGACAGTGGTCAGGGTAGCGCATATGTTCTCTTGAGCAGGACCCACGTGAGGTCCAGCCGCTGGCAGGGGGATTCCCACTCCACCCGCCACTGTTCAAAACATTTATCTGGAAAATAAATATTTTTTGTTGTGTTTAGGTTTAGGTTTAAAGAACTTTATTATCATCTAAAACATTACTGTCACTTTCTATGTGATAACATAGTTAGACTAAAAAATTGTATGTTCACAGTCTTAACTAAGCATCTAAATACGAAAAGAAATTAAATTAACATTACATACAAAAATGGAGGCTAAAAATTAAACTGAACTAGTTAAGTTGATTAAAATTATGAGCCCTACTATCTCCATCCCGTTATTTATTTCTCTCTACCAACCCTATCTCTATCTTCTTCATTAATATTGTAAATATGAAAGTTTTCATACTTTTTTACGAAAAAACAGAGCTCTCAGTAAAGAGCTCTCGGTAAAATAACGGTTTCCGTAAGATATACGGTAGAACGGAGTGAAGCTGTTAGTTTAAGTTACAAAATAAAATTAAGCCAATCGCTAAGCCAAGTAAAAAAACTGATTAATACTAGAAAATATCACCATCTCATGGGTATGCTTTAGCCATCTTACTTGAGAACCAGTTGTCATCTAAGACTGTGAGTGGCTGCCAAATTCACTATAAACATAATTTTAGAGGCTTTTATTGACAGGTTTAATTAAAATGTTGTTATTGTAGTTTATGAGCCATTGCTTTTTTTTCTATGGTAAACTGTAACCTTTTTTATAACATTAGCCAACAGAAGCCTTCAAAATGGGTCGTAGTGTCATTATAGAATATCCACCTTGTATAGTTACGTCATACATGTAATTATAATATTTAATAGCACACCGATAGGAAGGTAATAACTTAAATCAATTAAACAAAAGTTATTCAACGATAGAGCGAAATACATCAAGAATAATGAAATCGAAAAGTTTTACGTTAATAAAGAGATAAATGCAACGTAAATACCTGATAATGTGGCCACAATTGCGGCTCACCGTATGTGGGACCTCGACCATTCATCCCGATTTCCAAAGGAGGCTAAAATATAAATATAAGTTCATAAATACGATTAGTGAAGGTATAAACGAACTAAACGCAGTTCTAAGGATGGGATGTTAGTGTACTGTTTCTGAACAATAAATGTATGCTTTTAATAAGTTATTAGAAGAAAAGATAATACCTATGCATAATAATCATTACACCGGCACCCAGAACATAAAGTAACAAAACAAAGTCCAGCGCTAATCACTAACGTGGCATTCATTACTTCGAGATATTTGGTGATTAATCTTAATACACATGTAATTTCGCTAACTGAAACCCTTGAAACCACGGTGGATCGTAACAAGACAGCTTTTAACTATAAGTAAACCAAATTTCAACTGAATAACAAGTCTATCAAACTATTCATTTAATACTAGAAGTGCTGCTCTATCTATAAATGCAAACAATTTTAAGTGTAATAAAATCTTCAGGATCGACTTCCGAAATATGTCAGCTAGTCCATAAGTAAATGTCTTCTTGAACGGGTAATACCTTCAATAAGATGTAAATATATAGAACAAAATATTTCTATCACTATAAGGTTAAATTATATTCATAAATATATCAGCATCAGCAGCCTTCAGTGTTACACTTTTTCGCAACGCCCTGTACTGGTGTGTACTTTCAGAGAGACAGGATGACTTTGACTAGTATAAATCATATTATGTGTAATATCAGTGTAACTCTCTTTTGTAAATTATGTTTAATTTTGATTTATGTTTCATTTTAATTTATTTTTATTGACATACAGTGATTTTTGTCATTTTTTTTTACTGTTTTTTCTATTAATTTACTGCTGTTATTTACTTTATAATTAATAGCTAGCTATCATTTTATATTTTGTAATCTTTACTTCCTTAGTATACTAATGTCTTATTCTTATTATTATGTATTATGAATTTGAAACTTTATTTTTTCGTTTATTTGTTCTACTTTCACGCTGCGACGAAACAACGGATCGACATGTATGGGATCGATCGGACAAACCAGTTGGACCATTGTATTCACAGGGTGATTCTTGGCATGGATCCCGGAAAAGTAAACGGTTCTTCTGAGATTGTCGCCGCAGACAAAACCGCGCGACGAAGTACATAAGTTGCCGAGACTTAAAACCACTGCAGCGATTTCTTTGCATATTACTAAGATTGTCTGGAAGAGATCGCTCTTAGTGATAAAGCCGCCAATTGTTTCACAATTATTAAACTGTTTATTTTATTTTATTTTATTTCTGGTGTGAACATTATAGAATTATCTTATTTTATCTAATCTACATATACACTAATATTATAAAGAGGAAAGATTTGTATTTTTAGATTTTTGTACGTTTGTAACGAATAAACTCAAAACTACTGAACCGATTTCACAAATTTTGTCACTATTAGAATGCTACATTATCCCTTAGTAACATATTAGGCTATATTTATTACTAATATTTTTTTTTTTTTTAAATGACCACCTTGTGAAGCCTGGACAGGCCGCTATTTTACATATATAGTAGTTAATAATTTTAAATGCAACAATAAAAAAACTAGTTGTATTTGTTACTCGCTGAATACCCGGTGCTTCGTACCCGGGGGCGGTAGCGCTCGGCCTTCGCAGTAGCATCTATATGAACATCATTCAGAATATCCCGAATATTAAAAAAAAGGATTAGCTTATCAGTTTGGCAGTTCTCAACGAACTCCATTTGATTTTTATAGGTACAGATTTATCATAAGAAGTATGTTATTGGAAAAAAAATATGTGATTTATTGTTTTGCAATTGGCTTACACATACATAACTTCTTAAGGAAAGGGTTAATGGTCAGTCTTTGTATTGCTACCTCAGCCCTATTTGCTCGCGCCGTGTACGAGATTGTCTTTCCCCGCGCATAATCGTAACAAAGCTGGAATACGGGTATGTCTATCTTGTTTTCACGAGTGGAAAAAGTTATCACAGCGTGGTAGACAGACGGCAAAGTGTATATTCCGCTTCAATTAACTAACCAACAGCCAGTTGAAGTCCACCTACATATTATTGAGGTGTTGTCGTACTTGAAATCAGTTTGAGGTAGTAAGTAAAGTAAAGTTTTGCTTCAAGTACTGAAAGGTGTGGGTTTGATTTCCAAGATCAACATTTGTGTAAAAAGATGTTTGTTCTGTGTCTGGGTATTCTGTATGTATTTTACAAACAAAAAGTATTTAAGTATTCTATACGCTGTCTGGTACAAGCTTTGCTTAGTTTGGGGCTAACTGGCGTGTAATGTCCTCCTGTATTTATATTTATTTATTTATTGAACAATTGCCTAACTTCTTTTTAATTTTGCTTTTAAATGTGAATAATATAAAATAAATAGGCATTGAACAATTTAAATATATATTAAACAAAAAGTAGTTAGTTTTTTGGTGAATAAATATTTAATATAGGTACATTTTACAGTTACAGTGTTTGTGGGTAAGTTTAAATACAAAAAGTTTTAGACAAAAAGTTCCGCTGAGGCAAAATTGTAAAGTACTGCATCTTGCCATTTGAGGAAGCCACATAACCTAATAGAGGGTATAATGTTTTTTCTTTAAGTTATGGTAAGTGTAAACAGTGTATAAAGTGAAGTCTGTAAAAGATAACGCTCCATCGGCGTTAGAGGCGGGGGAATCGAGCGCGGGGCGCGACGCGTCGCGCGCCGATCGATGTCCAGTGCCGACTGTGCACCTTTGCGATGCAGCGACTGCGTGCAACATACGTCATATGGACTAGCTCTATAAACTGGCTTCATTCAGCAAGGCTAACTGATCGGAGAAGTTTAAATATTTTGTAGCTAGGCGTAGATAATAAAATACAAATACAGATATATGGCATTCGAAAAACGGTAAGTAGACAGATAGATTGAACTCTTTACTGTGTACACCATGAACAGAAAAAGTGCAGAGAACAAAAGAAGCTTATGAATTAGTTCCACAAGATGCGGCCTTATCGCTAAGAGCGATCTCTCCCAGGCAACCAAGAATAGAAAAACACGATAAATGACATAAGAAACAGACGGGGGATTTTACACTAATAAGAAAAATAAATAAAAATAATACAAATAGTAAGTATATATAAATAATTACTATAGTAGTAGTAGTAGTAGATACGATTTTCATTTTTTTTTTAAATAAATATTGTAAGACATTTACACACAGCGCCATCTGAACCCAAACTAAGCAAAGCTTGTACTTTGAACTCAAATATCTAATAGAATACTTACATATTGTGTAAATACACACTTATAATACACAGAAAAAACATTTGTTTATACCACAAAATGTTTGTCCTGAGTGAGAATCAAACCCACGGCCTACATCTCTTAAGGGCCAAGTCCTCGACCGTGGGAACTTCTGCTTGAACATCTACATTGATATTTTCTACTCACACAGACGTACATACGTCTGACGTTAGATTTGAATACATTGACGTCACGCTAAAATAGATAAGGAGAGTTAAATTACTATAGCCACGAGCAAGAAGGAGACAGAATGTTTATTCCTATTGCCGAAAGCGGATTTTACATTGATTATCTGTTACATTATGACAGAAGTTTTTTTTTTTTGTTTTGGCATCGCGTTTTGAATATTTGACAGTGTCAAGTGTTTTATATTTTCAAGTTTCATAAAGCAACCGTGGGAACTTATGATTACATTGAAATTTTCGCTCTGGAAACGAATAAATCTACCTTCGGTGTTTCGTACAAATTAAATGTTCATCACGACTTCGTATTCGTATGACGTTTGATGAAAGTCACAGAGAACACGAATGTATTTAGTAATAGTTAGTTGCATCGCGTAGCCTGCGGGCACGTAGCAAGTAGGCAGCATAGGGTGGGGCGTAGATGGAGAAAACAATGGGGCCGATGGGTTTTTGAGATATTAAATGAAAACCGTTTTAATATCGGGCACCATCTTTATTCACCGTTCAGAACCGACGCCTTCCCATAGACCACACGATTCAACATTTTCCATAGAGTAAGGTGGACCGCACACGGATAAGGCTTACTACATACATTACAATATATTTAACATGGGTTAGCTAGTCTACACTAATAATATTGTTACAATCATCGAATTATCGATGAATATAATATTGTAAAGGTTCTGTCATTTTTTGTTTATCTACGTTAGTATTGCATGTACATGAACATGATTATTTTTGCACGGCGCAATGCAGAATATGGCGCTCTTTGAGTTTTTTAATATCCATTTATCCATTTTATACCCATTTACGCAATAGGTATGAATTATGAAAAACTTCTGGACCCATTTTAAAAAAGTAGTTTAGAGTAATTACTATGAGGCTATATTTATTACTAGAATTTAATTAAAAAATAAATGTCCACCCGTGCGAAGCCGGGACGGGCCACTAGTTAATTATAAATACAAACAAAAAGATAATAATTAAACTACTGAAGCGTGTAGAGGTAACAAACAAACACAGACATTTTCTTTTCCGTCCTTGCTTGTTTCCCATTTTTATAATATTATGTACACAAGATGAATAATAAAAAATAAACAAAAAAGCGTCTGTGCACTAATCACTGATTCACTCCACTAAATTACATAAAAGCGTCAATATCGCGGTAACGTATCATTTACTCAAACTAAAGAGGTAAGACAACAAAATAATACGACCGAGCGCGGTCGGTCGGTATTTAGTTGCACACTAGAAGAATCAAAATACAAAACGGCCGGGAAGCATGCGCGCGGTGCTCGGTACCGCCGCCGCCGCGCGCCCACCTCTTGCGGCCTCTCGCGACATGCTATAGGTACACGTGCCTCGTGACGTCAGATTCGTCAGAGAGATTGATTCTTCGAAGAGAGAGATGGTTTGTAGCGCCTACCAAAATAAAACAGCAACAGACGTAACGCAGAAAAGAGGTTTTCAGCAGGCACTATCAGAAATTTTCATCAAACTATCCGTACTTATCTGCTAATAGAATAAACAAAACGTACAATAAAAGGTCTAAGCCTTAAATGTATCTGCATCAAAGTTAGCATCTATAAAATTGCGCCTTTCCTATAATTTTTTTGATATCAAGATTACGGTTTAAAAATAATTTGGCCATATTCTATTTCATAATTTCAAGAAACGAAAAGCGTTTGAAACTATTTTTTCTCCAAGCATAATAATTCAGGATATGTATTATAGTATTCATTAATTTCAAACTTCCACATGATGTATAACGTCACAAAAAGATTGACAAAAACACATCGATTGCCTTATTTCACAAGACTTGCCCGTTAAAGCAGATATACAGCGCGAACAGGGCTGACACTTTTATTTTATCAAGTTATGGGGAAGGTCTAGATGGCGCCACTCTTTGTGCGTGTTTCGGGCTATTTTGGCTTTAGGTTGGCAACTTTGTGGAAGCGAAAGTAAAATCAATAGATGGCGCGATGATTGAATTAACTTTTTCGTGCTCAATAGTAGTATGATAAACAAGATGTTCTTGTGACGGTATAAGATAACGATAGTCCATGACTATTGCACCGGTACGCAGAACTTAAAGCAACAAAACAATTCCAACACCGTTGACAATTATTATTCAAGGTATTCAGTTCATAGTTCGCTTCACTTTTGCTTTTCTAATAAATATGCTAAAAGTTCTGTTTACTAAAGTTATTTATGGATAACGGATCGAATATGTTGTGTCATAATGGTTGAACAAGTGTATGAACTATTATAAAAAAAATCGTAACAGTGTAGTATAGTTAAGCAGTAGCGAGATTTAAAGGCGATCAACGCCATCTAGGTTTATTTAACTAACTAACTGGTGTAGACGAAACGACTTTTAACATATTATAATGATCAATTAATTTTATTTGAGACTCTTTATCGTTCATACGTATTACAAACGTTGCTATCTGCTATGTATACAAAAATCAATTGACGTGCCTCGTTTTTTTTTATTTTAGTCTCGCCTAAACTAAAAAAAACGGCCAAGTGCGAGTCGGACTCGCGCACGAAGGGTTCCGTACCATTATCTATAAAAAATCAAGTTTATTGTATGGGAGCCCCCCTTAAATATTTATTGTATTTTATTTTTAGTATTTGACGTTATAGCGGCAATAGAAATACATCATCTGTGAAAATTTCAACTGTCTAGCCATCACCGTTCTTGAGATACAGCCTGGTGACAGACGGACGAACGGACGGACAGCGAAGTCTCAGTAATAGGGTCCCGTTTTCCCCCTTTGGGTACGGTACCCTAAAAACGGTTTGATCGATTTTGTTGAATTTTTTGTGTTTGAGTGGTTTTTTTTAAATCTGGATTACAATAGCCAGTTTTTTCTCAAACCAACGACTTTTTCACTAACGCCACTTCTTAGAGGTTAAGTAGGAGTACTTCTGAACTTTTGGCAACCTTAGCGCGCGTGCATGTGTTATTATAATGATCGTAGCACGTAACTACTGCAGTGCTACGATACTTGCAACACAGACTCGCTACGAGACATTTTTTATGGAGAATTAGTTTACAGTCAAGTGGGGTAACTTTGGATAAAACTGGTTTGAAGATTCATGTTTTTTTTTCTCAACACACATTTAGTAATAAGGCTTGATTATGTACGTGAAACGGGACAATGAAATATTCCAAATAGTAAATGGTCTATCTAATACTTCAGTAGATGTGTCCCCAAGTGAATGGTAAGTTGTTGACTATGACAAGTTTATTTATTTTGTATACATTTTCTATTAAAAAAGATTTAAGTTTAATCTTACCCAAATCACAGATGAAACCGATTACAATGGATTTATTTGTCCGAAATAACTCTGTTCAAAATTAACCAAACGTCATTGTAACTTTTAACAGCCGCTAAAACGTCAGTTTTTCATACATTACGGTAGTAATTAATCATTGAAGGTTATTTAATTTAAATTTAGAGTATGAAAGAACACTACCTACAAAGTACAAAATAGTAAGAATTTTTATTATATCGGTAAATTTCTGAGATAAGTATTTAAAGTTACCCAACTTTACTGTGCCGGTTCAAAATCATTTATTAAAACATCGTAGAGCCTCTACAAAAATCGTAGCTTTTGCTACGACGTCCATTTTAATCGTGCATGTTTTGTAGATTATGTATATTTATTGTTTCGTGTGTAGTTGTAAGTAGATAATTGATAGTTACAAAAATCCTTGACGCTTTTAGTTGCCACGGCAGTACTTGTAGAGTAGTGGCGGGATATTCGCGGAGTCTAACTATCGAGCGGCAACCGGCGCGACCCACGTGACTTATCGATCAGCGCTCACGACACTCGGAAAAATCAACCGCCGACAGCTTGCACACAACCCTAGGGGAAAGTTCCTGTAAATGTGAGTGGAATATACACTCACACTGTCGCGCGTACATATACAGAGCGGCTATGTTAGCTATGCTGTTATTGTGACTTGTATTGATTCGTTTCTTAAAAATATTTTACTTCTGTTTATAAACCATCATCGCTCATATATTTCACACCAAAATTTTCTCAAAAACTACAAATGATATAGACATGAAATTTGGCATGAGGTTAAAAATATTAGTTACACAGTAAGTGTTTTAAATTGTTGTTGTTCGTTATTTTACTTCAAATATTTATTCCAATATTTCTGTGTCTAATAACCAACATTTACTGTCGGTTATTTTATAAATAAGTAAAGGCAAAAACCCTATTATAGTAAAAAACAGATGCTTTTCGTAGCTTCGTCATCATCATCATCATCAGCCCGTAATTGCCCACTGCTGAGCATAGTTCCTCTCTTCATGTACGCCACTCGCCTTTACTTAGAGTCTTTCTTATTGTAAATACTATAGATATGAATAACGCAAGTAGTTCTTGTTTATAAAATCTAAATCTTATTGTAGCGATGATAGCTCAGGTTAGCGCGGTAGGATCGCATGCCGAAGGGCGTGGGTTCAAACCCCAACAATGAGCTTGAGCTGCCGGTGAAGGAAAACATCGTGAGGAAACCATAGCATGGTGGTAGGGTACTTTCTAGTACTCGGCTGGCTAGCTACCACCCTCAAGTTGAAAATCTGCCGCCAAGCATCTAACGGTGTGTTCCGGTAGACTCACTTGAGAGCCAGTTCCATTCCAGGCTAGGTGTGCTTTACCATCTTCGACCACACCTTCACTTAACATCAGGTGAGCTGTGGTCAAACAACTAGCCTGTCAACCATAAAAAAAAAAAAAAAAAAATGTGCTACTATGACAATGTCATTGGATTTCTAAAAAAGCAAACTGTTGCTGAAGATAAACATTGTGAGGTACATAAATACATGGTACTAGGGTACAGCTGGCTAGTTACCACCCTCAAATACCAAAGTTGTCAAAAAGAGAAGTGTTAGCACTTCTCTTTAACGATACGACTTTTATGAAAACTTTATTGAATTTTAATCTTATCTTAATAAGAACCATTGAATTGGCAACATTTTAATTTTAATTTTATTAACTTTCATTTAAGCAGGTACTTTAAAGTGTAAATAGATAATATGTAGAGAAAAACTTTGATTCCATCTCTTCTATCTTTCTCCAGTATCATAAATCAGGATAAGCTTAAGTACTGGATGTATATTCTATATATTCCTGGTTCTCATGGCCCAACTCTGCCCGCACCCTGCCTCCTCAGGCCCCGCACTCCGCTAGCCCTGCCCGCCCTCATTAGCGCCTTTGTGACGCTCACTTGTCTCGTAATATGACGCCCTAATGATACCACTTGCGACTCGATCATCCATTAACAATAACTTTAACTTGAATATCATACTCACGACATGAATGTGATAAAACCCATTGAGAAGTTTCTGCTCTAGACATTATTATCGTGAAAAACATTTTTATTTTCCATTCTATGTTATACGAAACTTCTGTTGGCAGAAAAGTTTCATTGAGTAAATACTAGTTTCACTGGTTTGATACGTTACTTTAAAAGTAGTTAGTGTGATAAATATTTTTATTATACTATCTACTTAGGAAACTACTATTTCCAGAAAAGTAACATGGAATAAATACGGTTTACACTGGTGTATTACTTGGCAGCCCTGTTAGTTAATTTGGTAGTTTATCTGATTTAAGAGCGTGGGTTCTATTCTCGCGCAAGCCAACATTTGTATGATGAGTATAAATTTTTGCTCTGTGTCTGGGTGTTCTATGTATATTTGTATTATAAGTATTTACAACAAAAAATATATAAAAATAGTCTATTAGTTTTCTAGTTCCCATAGTACAAGTTTCGTTCATTTTTTACGCTACTCTCAAAAGTATGATAAACATTAATTCATTTTATTTTCAGAATAAACTAACGAAAAGAAAACTATTTCCATTGGTTTGTTTCACTCAAGATTATGAATGAAACCGATCCCCCGTCAATGAAAGAAATCGATAAACTTTTACCATCAGCAAAACATGCCAGATCATCATTGAGACGTCTAAAAAGAAGTGAAAACAAACTTTTAAAATGAGTTATGTGTGGAATTTCGCGGGCAAAGTTCGAGGGATCTAAAATTCCGAAGTAGCATCAAATAAATATAAACTCTACGTGCAGTGCATTTGATTGATAATACAATAAATACTGTGGATGTGGTGGAGTCGGTGACCGAGGACAGCTATCCTTTGACACTGACCTACTTTATTTAACTATAGCCTTTCATACTACGCTCGTTATAGACTAGTTTTAACTACCACGCAGACTGATTTAGTTTTGATGTGTTGTCTGCAAACTTTTCTTGTTTCCATGAGTGAATTGAGTAATATTCTTCACGATTGTATATTTTATGTTTGTTTTACAGTTATATGCTTTAAGTGACGGCGATGTTTAACGGTATAATGAAATTAGCTTCTGTTGCTACGACAACAAAGATATACAATATATTTAAGTCTTGTTGCCAATACTTTCACAAACTGTGACTGTGCTTTATGATGTTTTTTTTTGTTTTTCAATTAAGTAACATAATATGAAATAAACACTGTCAATGTTTTAAAAAAAATACATAAACTTTAAAAGTGTTACGAAAATATTCCATTTTTTATGGGTGACAGGTTAGTTGTTTGATCACAGCTTCTTAAGTGACAGTACGGTCGAAGATGGTAAACATGCCTAGTCTGGGAACTAGTTTGCAAGAGAGGCTTCTGAAACCATCACATGTTCGATGGCAGATTTTCAACTTCTGGATAGTAACTAGCCAGCCGAGTACTAAAAAATACTCTACCATCATGCTACGATTTTCGCAGGATATTTTTCGTCACTGTTTGAATTTGAACCCACGCTCTCAAACGTTTGATCTGATCATGCTTACCACTGAGCTATCACTACTACATACTCAAATTTTACATCCATGAAAAAAACAGTAAAATATTAATATGTCCTCATATCATTGTTCTTTTAAGTTACATTGCGTTGCTTTATGTTTGACAACCTAAGATTTGTCTACGGCTCGCCTGATGTGAAATGACGTAGTGGTCGAAGATGGTAAGCACACCTAGCCTGAACTGAAACAGGCTCTCAAGCGAGGCTGCTCCATTCCAATCCAAACGGTCACTTAACAGCACAAAATAAAAAAAAATCAGCAAGGCAGCGATAGCCTGGACTTTTGTTTTGTTCTTCAAAGTTATGACTACCTCTGCAACGATTATGACCAGATTTTAACTTTTACCATCTCGAGAGCATGTCGTTTGTCTCATTACTTATACGTAAAAATCACAGTAAAAACTAACCGTGGGCGGCAGGGGCAGGTGTTGAGCAGGCGGATGCACTCGTTCGCGCCGAGCCAAGGCACGTCGCGCTCGCACTTCCTTCGCTGCGTATGCGCCATAATCTGCAGATTAACGTCAATTTTAACCAGGTAACTCAATAATAGGGGCTTATATAAAACCAGCGTATTAAGGCACTGACCAATTTGAATCAAAATTAAACCTGCTTAGTTTACAGTTTAGAATAAAACTTTTTTATACAAAAACTGACATTCTAAGTTTGAAAAAAATACATTTGATTTTGCAACTTTCAATTGTGTTATATCAACCTTCCATAAATGCTGTCAACCTTGCACTAAATCCAGAGCGTATGTGCAAGACGTTTGTATAACGTAAACTGACTTTGAAAACTAGGACACAGTTATATTCTAGAGATTATCCAAGTCCTTGTTTATACGTTATCAAGGATTTAGAACTTCTTTGCATTATTCATTAGTAAATATCTCTTATCGAAAATACTTGTACTGATCAGAATTCACGAGCAATTTAACTTGGTACATTTTTTCATGGAAACAAATAAATGACTTGTAGCAGAGCACTCATCAAAATTTTAAATCAAATAATTTTTTAGCAAGACTATATGTACACAGATCTTATTAAAAAAATATTGTTCAATTTTACAATGAACTCAGTCTGCAAGCAGACGTCCAAATTTTAAGTATTGGTAAATTCATTTAATTACTCGAATATTATTTTTATAAAAAAATATTATGAACTCCTTAAAAATGTGTTAAGAAGCCAATGAAAAAGAAGAAATGTTTTAGCTATACGCGTCCATATATTCGCGTCCGACGTCTTAGAACCTTTATTTGCACGAAATCAAAAACATAATGGCTTAAAAAATATAATAAAATTGTATTCTGAAAGTGATGCATACTCTGGATTTACACATACACTCGTATCTCGTAACGTACATGTATATGATAGCCAAAAAAAAATAGAATTTAGGTAGAAATAATACAAGTTTAGGCAGCCTAGATACCAGTTGACCGTCTAGCCGAACGGTCTTCCAACAAGACGTTTAATTAGAAGCCTTCAATCTAGGTTTATTTTTTACACACCTTTGTCTTTTCTAAGTTATAAGCATATTGCCGATGACTTCAAATATTAAAGGAAAACATCGTGAGAAAATAATGTCCAAGAGTGCTTTAAAAAGTTGCCGTAGATAATAAATAAATAAATAAATAAATATCGTGGGACTATACACACAGCGCCACCTGACCCCAAACTAAGCAAAGCTTGTGTGATGGAAGTCAGATAACTGATAGAATACATAAATACTTTTTTTTTTGTAAATACATACTTATAATACATACAGAACACCCAGACACAGAACAAACAAGATTGAGTTTATTCACAAGATGTTTGCCCTGAGTGGGAATCGAACCCACGCCCTACAGCTCTCAAGGCAGATATACTACCAATGAGCCAACGGGGCTGTCATAGATATGTTATGTTGGCCAGCGTGGTGGACAATGCCTTACCTTTCTCAAAATGAGAAGAGGCTCCCGCCCAGCAATGGGACTGTTTATAAAAACAAAGCTGATTTGGAATACCTAGAGTGTAGAATTAGCAATTAAAGTTTAGACTTGAGTAGGTACACGAATCATCTGCAGTTGATAAATGACAACGTTATTTTATTTATGGTTGACACAGCTTGATCACAGCTCATCTAATGTTATGTGACGGTGTGGTCGAAAATGGTCCTAGCCTAGGAGTAGAACTGGCTCTCAAGAGAAAGTGCTCCTGCACTAGGTTCACTAACTCACTAGGTTCCTTTCAGGATATTTTTAATTTGAAGGACAATAAGACCATCATAATGTCATTTTCTCACAAAGTTTTCCTTTACCGGTATTTCAAGCAACTTGATGGGATTTGAACTCTACGACTTGAACGATCCAATCGCGCTAACCTCTGAGTTATCATCACTACGTTTATCAAATACTTGTAACTACGTCATAAGAACTCATGAGAACAATGTATCGTCAATCAGTTCTGTACAATGACATACTTTAAACGTTAGTATTACAATATTGACAAACAAATCTCATTGTGATAGCATGTAGATCAACATCCGTAGCAATGTTTGTTTTATATTTAATTTTAGCCGCGCATCTCCGGTGCAAATAGACGCAAACGACAATGGAGTATTTGCGGACTAGTGAAAGTGAAAGCTTTAATACTAATTTTACGAAACTCGTATTCTATTTCAGGACGTGGGATGTTTTAGGTTACAACACAAACGTTGTACTATTGCTATTGAAAACTATTTGTCCAAGGATGCTGACATTTACACAGTATATTTTCCTATTTGGTAGTAAATCAGCAGATTCTTTAGCAGGTCATCTAGTATCAGATATTGTGCCTTGTGACTTGTAACATTGGTGTTATCAATAAAGTATTTGTATTTTGTATTTGTATTTTATTTGCCACCAAGCAGTAGTGTGTAAACAATACTGTGTTCCAGTTTTAAAAGTACTTTTACCGAAATTACATGTCTAAGTCTATTCTAGCCTATGTCTGTTCATCATCTTAACATTAGGAGAGCTATGGTCGAACACCTAGCCAATCAACCAAAAAAAAAACGAATCCCTAACCTAACCTAATGAACGCCAAACCATCTATACGATGACCTTTGTTTTGTTACTGAAAGTTCTGAGTAACGCTGCAATGATCATGGACAGACGCTATCACTTGCCATCAGGAGAACGTTTCGTTCATCCGATAAATTATCAAAAAATACTCATAATCATGATTTGTTAAAAGTCTTTGAATGTGACCGGAACTTTAATTCGAGTATTCAATCTAGTCAAACGTCGATAATTTCATATAAGTAAATCTAAACCATTAGTTCAAGGTTTCTGAATTGCATTTAAAAGTACGCCAAATGTATTCTTTTAGAATTATTTATTGAAATCTATTACAACCATGTCCATTTTCTGTATTATAGGTTAATATTATAGACAACGTTGGTAAACTATCAGACAATTAATTTAAAAAAACTTATCTATTGACAACATCTATTTATAGATTTTTTTTTAATTTTAGCATTACTGCTTTTCTTGAAGTAAGTAGATACTTAATTTATCATTTAGATAAAAAGAAAAAGAAGCTAAAAAGATTTGTTTGTTTGTAGGTACTTTTTTTCTGTTTATAGTGTGCACAATAAAGAGTTTATATCTATCTATCGATCTATCTATAAAGTTTTAAAAATTATAAAATCAAACGATGATAATGTATTTTCAAAAATCTAACAGCAGAACTCTACGTGATGTTTTTAAAAGATTTCATGACAGTTAGTAGTAATCGTTAAATTTAAATGCGAATCGTCTTTTAACGTGTTAAATTGGGTATGATATTCATCTGCATAGTAATAATTATTCATTACGCGTAGAAATGACGGAGCGGGTCGTTGTATTGCATGCATTTAGAAACGAGCGACCCCTTATTTCAAATACTAATAGATACTAAAACATGTTGAACTGGATGTAACAATTATATACTTTTTTTAATTCAAAATAGGTTCACGTTTGACCACAATCTGCCTGATGTTAAGCAGTAGTGCGGTCTAAGATGGAGCACGCTTACCTAGAAGAAACCTATTTACTCTAGATTTGAAGACACCCATATTGTACCTAACAGGGAACACAGACTTCGGCAAAGAGTTCCACAAACTTGTTGTGCCAATGAAAAATGTGGGATCAAAACGCTTTGTGCGTACATGGGGAACATACGTCATATTCGGATGACGTTTTGGTCGCGTTTGTCTTATTGTTTGTTTGTTACACAAATAACGTCATCAACGTTTACATCGTTAGGAAACCATAGCATGGTGGTAGAGTATTTTCTAGTACTCGGCTAGCTACCTACCACGCTCTAGTTGAAAATCTGCCGCCAAGCACCTAATGGTGTGTTCCGGCAGCCTCACTTGAGAGCCAGTTCCATTCCAGGCTAGACGTGCTTTACCATATTAGACCACAACATCACTTAAAAAAAAAATATTACGAATTAAAAAAAAAAATATGTTAACAAGAAACAAGATTACCTTTTTATTTTTATGACTGCCCGATTAGCTCATTTGGTAGAATATCTGCTTTAAGAGCTGTAGGGCGTAGGTTCGATTCCCACCAGAGCAAACATTTAAACAATAAATGTTTGTTCTGTGTCTGGGTGTACTGTATATATTATAAGTATGTATTTACAACAATAAAAAAAGTATATAAGAATTCCATCAGCTATCTGGTTTCCATAGTACAAGCTTTGCTTAGCTTGGGGCTAGATGGCGCTGTGTGAAATGTACTGCAATATTTATATATTTCTTTTACAACAACAATTTGTCGTTTCATAGAATTTAATTTAATATGACATATATCCCTTCTAGGTAATTATATCAATTTTTTTATATGACTCCTTGGTAATTATATCACCCTGGAGAACAAAATACTGTAATAATGTTACTGATTCAAAATATGTATGCTGCTAGACCATTACAAATAATTCGACCTAAAACTTGTTAACAAATTAAATTATCAGAAAATAGCGAAAGAAAACATCAAGCCTTCCACCCAACCCGGTTACAAAACATTTACACGTATAACTACGTATCTTCAATTTCAAGTCGACCTAGTAGATCAATGATAGGGGGTTACCAACAATTTGCAAAACTATGCCATTTGTCAAACTATATTCAAAACTTATTCTCTCAAGCATTTTCTCTCATAAAATCTAATTAGACATATTGTTTCGGAAATGCATCCGTTCATTCATTTCAATTTATGTTTGTTACATTTAAGATCAAATGGATTACTTAATTCAAACATTTAATGGGAACTTTCGTAGAATAGATCAAAATATATTTCTGTAATGAATGTTAGATCAAATAGTTATCGACGCGCTACGAGGTAACATAATTCACGTAGCACATATACAAAGTTCGCAGCGAATTGCGACGCGGGCGTTAGTACCCCGGTCAATATGTAGAGTGGCTGTGCCGTGGAGGCGATCAATCGCGTTGTGGCGCAGGCGAGGGCGGGCGGGCGGCGAGGCAGCCGCCTCGACCACCTGTAGCGTCCCCTTCCGCCCTGACATCGACACGTGACGTAGACGCAGAGAAATCCGCCCAAACGTAAACATTAATTCTTACTTCATTCTTCATTGTAGAGAATGTCGCGCGACACGCGTGCAGATGCCGATCTCTAAGTTTTAGTAAACAAATTGTGATCGCGCACTACCCGGTAAAGTAGATGTTATGACTACCCAGCGATGTGACTTCGAAACTAGTGCGCTACTAGTAATTCAATTATGTTCCAGGAATTAGGACTCGCCGTCGTATAACATAAAGACATGAGTATTATGGATTATAGTGCCTACTTTACTTCGCGTTAATAAACGTTGTAAGGACGCGTTTACATTGGAATCGATAACTATACATTTTCCAAACGAAAAAAGAATGCATGTCTATGTAATTCACGATTTGTAATTTCTGATCTATTCCGTAGAGACACAATAAGCTATATCGATTAGATTATCTTAAAATATGCGTTGATACATATCTAATAATGTAAAAAAGGCGGTTAGCGTTACTCGCCCACTTATCAAAGCACAAAACATTTAAAAACTATATGGATTTATGTAATTTAAACAAACAAAATTAGGTATCCAAAAACACTACTTTAAAAATAGTTTAATTAATTTAATATTAAAGAGCAGTTACTTAAAATAAGATAGTGGTAAAATTTTGAACAAAAAGTATACCAAATATTACAAAATGCATGTAGATTTATAATAGGTAAAGCCAACTACAACTCCCTGGAATAATATTAAAATTATAAATAAATTACAGCGAAAGTGTGTACCTATGTTTGTCCCTCGCTCAACTCCATAAAGGTTTTCGCGGTTTGGATAAAACTGCTTTAGAGATAGCTTAATTTCTAGATATAGTTTTTAAACAAAAAAGCAGTAAACGTTTTACTGCTACTTTGTTTAAAAACTAGTGATTCTTGAAATGTTGTAGGTACTTAAAATATAAGACTAAGAACAACAAACAACCCCATATAGTTACTATCAACATTTTATCGATTTGCAAAAATAGCCTTTATTGAGCGCTTTCAGTCAGTCTTTGTGTTACAATTTTTTTTAAATCACGAATATTATAATGAATCGATTCAAGTATAAAAAAATATGTGCTTTAATAGTAATCATAACTTCCATTGAAAATAGTTAAAATTACTCTTACAAAAAATTAAAAGTAATTATTTTGACGTAAAATGACTAACTATGACTTTGTCATAATATGACAAGACATATTATGTCTTGTCGCGTTTGGTCTGTTAGTTTGTTCACTCTCTATAATACCAGCTTGCAGATACAAAGCAGTACATTTTTAGGCACAGATTTTCTTTTCATTTTCAGTCAAAGAAAATACGTTCTCGTCATAATCTTAGTAGGTACTAAGGTTTTTATATGAGAGCTTTTTCTTTGGATAACATAATTTGTACTGTGTATGAATTGTGTTAGTTGCGTAAATAGCGTAAAATACCAACCCATAGCCATGTGCGGCTCATGGTGCATGTGATGCGGGTAGTCGAGCCGGTAGTAGCGCGCGTACGGGTCGTGCGCCGGCGCGTAATACCCGTGCGCGTACGGCGCGTAAGGCGGGGGCGCGTACTCCCAGGCAGCGGCCGCGCCGCCACCGTACTGCCCGTAATTGCAGCAGTCCATGATGCGACGCTAGCAACCCTCCGGCCGCGGCGCGCACGCACCGCCCAACCATCGCAGCGCGCCACTCGCGCCCACCATCACACCACTCTCGATCGAACCTCTCTTTTACTCCAACTTTTTATTCAAAAACATATCTAAATTTTTTTAAAAGACGGAAAACTAATAAGAAAAATTATCTTTAAAAAATTGAAAAACTTTAAAAAGTTCTACAAACTAAACGAGAGACGGAAACGTTCTGAGAGTGAAGCGCCGTAGAGATCGAGCGTTCGCGGCGGGAATCGGACGCGGGTGCGACGTTAGTTAGCGAAAAGAGGTCGTTCGAGTTTGCCGGCGTGGAGATGTGCGGCGGCGGGACGCGGGCCGCGAGGGAGGGGCGACGCCCGCTCGCCGGCGGCTCGGCGCAGCGCGGCGCTCGACGGACGCCGACTGAAGGCGCCACGGAATCGATACGCCGCCGCCCGCGGCCGCCTACCGCCCGCCGCGCCGCGCCACCGCCGCCTATAGCGCCCGCCTGCGCCCGTATTGCGCGCGAACTTTGTCTTCCCCGACGGAATTTTATATTTAGAACCATGGTGAAACGATTGATCGATACTTTGCACTATTAATTAGTACTTTCACTGCACGACCTGAAACCGTGTAATTATTAGACTTTGTTTAAGGACTCGTGTAATTTCAGATGCATATGTACATTGTAGTTATCGGGGCAAGATGCGCCGTCGCTATTGACGCGAGCGTTACTTTTGAATAATTTTGAACTAAAAATTATAAAACTAACGAATGTAAATTGTGACTTTATTTAGTTTGCGTTTAGAACTAAAGTTTTTACAAAGTGCAGCAAGTGGCGCGCTTTGTGTTCAAGTGGGTATAGTTGCAAAGTTTTATCGAATTGCGCGTAGGCGGCAGTGACCCACATCACGACCACGGCACCCGCCCTTCGTCCTTCATTATCTACCTACCAGTTCACCTCACTTATATGATGTTAACGACGTCATTTAATTGCTATATTTTAACTGAAATCAATAATGTGCTCAATTCTAACTGTTAATCAGTTAGAATTGAGCACATTATGCAGTTGGGAATAATTTTACGATCTCAATCGAATGAAAAAAAAAGCTTCATTACTCGTTCGTGTGATTTTACTCGTTGTTAATGTAGAGTGAAGTTCCAGTAAAATTCGTTCCCCATTCTCAAAAATCGCGGCGCTGGAAGCTTGAAAGGGTAACCTGCGCATACTTGCGTGAAGTAAAGCCTTATTTTCAGTCTGCGGGGTTATTAAACAAATTGGTAGTGTACTTCACTTCTCTGCACTTCCTACAAACAGTAACAGTAAATCGATCGTTTCGAACGCTCTGTATCTGTATTAACTAGTGTTAAGTTAGTTTATGGTTGAATACTGAAATTAAAAACATTAACAGTAATTCTCGTTGATCTATTTGAAGGAATATTTATGTTCTCGTTTAATATTAAAAAAGTATAGTACCTTTTGTACCGACAAGAAATAAAATATGTAGGATTACCAAATTTCAATTTAGTCAGGTATACCTACTTAGTTTCAGGTGTGTATAATAGACAAGTACTAAGAAAAGAACTAGTTTTTCTTTACGATAAACTCTTTAGTTTTTGTTTCTTGCTTTTTTTCTTCTTTTCTTTTGTTAGGTATTCCATATGGTAGGTATTTAAAGATAAATAAGACGAACGAGACGCTCTCGTGATGATAAGAGGGAAAACATATCCATAATCATTATAACCAAGACCTTGTTGAAGGGGTATAAATAATAATACGTAAGTACTGCAAATTCCTGTTTGCTGCTGTAGGTGTACCTATGTTATACAGGATGTTTTGGATAAGTGTAGTTCTTTTTTAATAATGACTTAATCGTTTCAAGATTCAAGATTTTATTGTCGAATATAGGTAGTAATAACAATAATGTGAGTTCCATATATTTTTATCATTAATATAGTCTGGAATTGTGTAGTAACGTGTACACAATTACCAATCATTTAATTTATTTTTTAAATTTGTCTTTGTAGTTCTTAGTTGTGTATGCGTAAAAGTAATAGTTCCTTAAATTTTCTTGAACGTCAATGACATTTTTATGTGGAGGAGCTGATTTTTAATTTTATACGGTAGAGACAATGATCAAAATATGTAATGTTTGAAATTTTCGATACACGGAATAGTCTCTCTACTTAGGTACAGTATCGTAAAGGTATTGTAGAGTATCTCGACGAGGTTTTCCTATGTTAACATTAAAATTAAAAGATCATCGAAGCAACGGAAGATTCGTTCAATATTAGGATGGGTGACCGCGAGTTGCATTTATACAGAATACCAGCCAAACCATGTCAGGGGCGGCGTTTTAACTCTGACACTAGGTTTACTCAACCAATCTATATAAACTTATATACCTATAAACAAATTGCCAGCGTTCTTTATTTGCTAGAACTTTTCAAGATCAGAGTGTATAGGCATCTTCTAAGTCTGCGTACTTTATCTTCGACCAATAGGCGAGTTCGTGGTCAAACGCGGACTTATAACTGATATAAAATTTAACTAAAGTTTGGAACGTTAAAGCGCGGTCACCCATCTAACAATGGACCAGTTCGACCATTGCTGATTTATGAAGATGAGAGTAGAGATAACTTTAGAAGTTGTCGACGGCCCCCGACGCTCTGACCACTGCCGGACACCACTCCAGTAAGTTAAGTTAGGTTCCATTTATCTCTAGGGATCATAAACTTCACAAACTTAGTTAAACGCTTATGATTACTTCAAACAATCATTATCGAATCATTAAATGTCTCAAAGTAATGAGCACCAAAGCAGTGATGCTTTGGACTTACTTTTTCTACTCATAGTTCTGAGTGACGCTGCAATACTCATACATACAGGCGTTATCTTTTGCCACCAGGAGTGTTTCGTTTGCCACCAGGAGTGTTTCGTTCGCCACCAGGAGTGTTTCGTTTGTTTTACTTATTACTTTCACAAAAAAAAAACAATGACATCTCGTCCTATAGAATAAATATTTTCCTAAAACAGTTTTTAGTTCTAAATGATACGTGACTACTTTATTTATAAAGATATAATATTGTAGATAGATATGTTTAAAATAAGTTACTTTAAAAAATATTAATTAAACTAAGTAATTACTGTTTCACAAAAATCTTGGTTTCTTCAGGACGTGTTAAGTTGAATACTTTTTGATAAACTTGGTATCTAATAATCTTGCGTTTGACAATAAATATAAATGGGAAAAATGTTTATGCAATAAGTGATATAATTTCTTTTAGTTGCACCGATTTCTATAATAGTTTGTGTTAAAATCATATTTGCATAAACGTAAGTTTCGTAGAGAATTAGAGATATATTTATTAGTAAGTTACTAACTTTGTAAGTAGGTACATAAGTATGCTTATCACCTGCACTAAATCGCGGACAAAATACTACGAATATGCTTTGTTTATTTGTCTTTGAACCTAAGCAATGTTACTGCTCTTTTAGTTCATTTGGTAGTGTAGGTACCTGATTCAAGAGCGGTAGGGCGTGGGTTTGATTCCCACTCAGGACAAAAATTGTGTGACGGAAATAAATATTTGTTTTGTGTCATCTACACTAATATTATAAAAAGGAAAGATTTGTATTTTTGGATTTTTGTATGTTTGTAACGAATGAACTCAAAGACTAATTAATACTGGACCGATTTCAAAAATTCTTTCACTGTTGGGAAAGTGCACTATCCCTGGGTGACATAGACTTCTTATCCCTGCATTTTCACGGGAATGGGAACTACACGGTAACTATACGGTAGATAAACCAGTTAACTGGTTCCCATATTACAAACTTTGCTTATTTGGGGCTAGATGGCGCTGTGTGCATGGTTACACTGATGCTTCTACGTTATAGAAAAGAAACAAAAAAGTAGTTATTTTTGTATACTTTATCATACCTAGTATGTTTTAAGTGACCAAAAGTCTCTACTCAGCATGTATAACACCCCTGAAAATGTTTTAGAAATTAATCTAATTATAATATCGGTTTTCATTTCACAACTGGCAACTGGTCGGCCGCAGCAAGCGATGCCGGTAGACTCATAGCCAACCGATAAACCCGTTAATCAATACGAGCAGGGCATGTAAATGACACCTGTGGACGTACCTACTCGTAACTATTTAAAACGCCTGTTTTTATGTGCCGGTATTTTCCTCTGAATAAACGAGCGATAAAGGATTTCACATACATTTGTACCTACCTGCTAAGTGTATGTTACGGTTCTCTAATAGTAACGAACAGTCCTACGTACACTCGTACCTACAGCTTTACAATAACTTACCATTCGGTTGTTAGGAAGCTGTTGTCTGGAGCTGTAGCTATGGAATGTATTTTTTTCATGCCACAGGTGGCAAACAAAGCAGATGATTTGCCTAATAGTAAGCCATCACCATCGCATATGGTTACATGCAAAATAAAAAATAAAATTATTAATTAAATTTTGTTAAATAAATGAAAATAAAAGGAAACGTCTTTTTATGTTCTATGCTAAATCCTATAGGTACAGCATTAGTAAGTAAGTAGGTAGTTACCTACATAATATCTACCTAGAACAATATCGATTCAAACAATAAAATTTCGTGCATAACATATTTGATTGTGCTATATATAGGTATTCTAGACACTACCCGCTCATAGGAAAATAATAGTAATTATAATTGCAAAATTTCAGAAGTTGATATTTTGTAAAGATTACCGGCACAGGCAAAGCATATTGTGTAGTAGGTATCCGAAGAGAAGTGAAGTGAAGTTAGCAACAGCTAACTTCACGGCTCTTCGGCTTCGTAGGGCCAGTTTGTAGAGTTACCTACCTACAAAAGAAGTAGTAGTTCTTAAATGCACCTATTTAGATCGCTTAACTTAGGAAACAAGCCAAAATCACAAAATTTCATAGAAGTATAAGTATCTATAGGTTGGTAAATGCTAACAAACTGTTAAGCATACAGATAAGTTATCACGCGTCAACACAAAGTCTGCAAATGTTCAGTAATTGTGTTCTAATGTAGTGTATTCGTGAAGCCAGCGCGAGTTATCATGGAGATTGCGGCGAGCGAATCAATAGGGCGCCTCGGCCACTGACGGATCACGATCAATAGCGTCCCACTAGCTGTCTCCGCATTAAGGGGCTTCCTCGGCGACCTTACACCTACCCGCTACCGTATGTAGATGGAGTGCATCATATCACTATCTATACCCACCACACAAAGATTTCCCCTTTTTTGTACGGTTTACTTGGATAGCTAGCTCGTGAATTAGAATTTAGATTTAGCTATATCGCGATTAACGCAAGTGCTAGATAGTATGCAAGACTATCGTTACTACCACATTTAGTAACATGTAACTACCAAGGTAAGGACATAGCTTTGAACCTCATCGTGTTTCATTTACATTTCAATTAAATGACAATAAAAATCATTCATGTTGTTTCATTGCGATTGGTAAGAGAAACTTATTTCAAATGTCTGAAATAGATGCCTACATTTTTGTACGATAGGTAGGTACTAGAGTAATAAAACACCATTATTGATTAGTGATAACCCGTGGGCTGGCTCACCCGTCCGTTTTTTCTCGCGAAGACTGAGTGGTTGGTCAACATTGACGAACTGCTCAAGTTACGCTTTTCATTTAAGGTCAAAGGTTATCAAGTAAGTACGTAAAGTATTCGCTAGTTGTTCACCGGTGCCCGATGGCGGCAACGTGTGCCTGTAGTTATGTTAATTAGGCGAGTATGAAGACGTAGTACCCGTGATATTGATTTCTGGAGAAAGGGGAAATAACACCCTTGTATTACCTATTGTTAACTTTCGAAATGAATTTTCGTAAGATTGATATCGTCTTATGTATACCTAGCAGCACTATTCATTACCTTTATAGGGGAGTAAAGTAGTAGGTTTATTTTTTGTTGAGGGTAATATCTTTTCTGTTGAGAGCTGTCGAGGTATGTGGGATTGAACCCACTAACCAGGGTGGCTTTCCTTGTTGCTTGACGGAGTGCTCCGGTATCACCGGGGGAAGGATGATACCTAAGTAAGTACTAATTTATTTGTCCATATAGGTATTTTGGGAGTAAGATCACGACGCTAAAACAAGAAGTGTGGACAGTGAAAAATATTTATTTTATCAGAGTAAAAAATATAATGAGAGTAGAATAAAGTATTTTTCGTACCTATTCAAAGCCCAGGAAAGCCAGGAAAAAGTGCCATGAAATTCATTACCACGGATTTTCCGTCTTCTTTCACGTCCCGATATAACACCATCGTTACGACAATTATTAGGTATTGTGAATAGAAATTTACCTTAACATGGAAATCTTGTCAAACTTTTTGATTGTATACCTACTAGGTACTACTTGGGTAGGTATTCCAAAAACAAGACGGTTAACTATTCGGTATATTTTTCGAAATTGTTGCCACAAATTAGCGTATATTCGTTTTATTTTTAAACTTTTTTTTGCCTTGGATATTTTTTAAATTCTCTCTGGTGTTTTATAGAAAAAATCAGTGACCGTGCCAAGAATTTTTAACGAAAAAAAAATCACTTTAGAAATGTGTTTCTTTTTACTATAAGGTTCAATTTACTTTATATCTCCGTGGTACCTATATAAATAAGGTGACAGGTAAAATGATTTAACACAGATAGCTATCTTTGTAGCCAACTGCCTAGTCCTTGCTTAATATATATTATACTTACAGCTACAAATATCATTGCAAAAAAAATTAAAGAAAGCACGAAATGATCGGTGGCTGAGTCGTGTAATCACGGAAGATAGTTGAATCAAAGGCCCCCCGAATACCGTTGCGTAGACAGACGGCTGGCGCCTTGCATTCGGAAACCCATAGAAATTTTGAGCCATTTTGCTTCGAGTAATTTTAATGGCATAACTAGGGAGGTATATAAAACATGGAAGATATACAACGATTCACAGTTCTTTTTAGTAAAAGATCTTGTAGTGTTGAAAATTTAACATAAGATCAATTATTGGACTACATTTTTTTCAGTATGAAAATAAAATAATGTCTTAAGAAGCATAAATTTTTATTCGTAACATAATTTAAACTGTAAATCTTGTAAAATTCTGAATAAAATATTCAACAATATTATAGAAACGTAATTAACTATTCGATCACTTTAGAACTAACATTTAGGTACATAATATTAATAGCTAACAACTGTTCATAAGAAATAATGAAAATATTCTTTCCTAGAAAAGTTTGAACATTTTCACTAATGGCATTCGACATAGAGATAAAAAACTTCTAGAAATAAAAACTGAGATAAAATAAAATATAAGCATTAATAAAAAATAAGTGCCACTGACCTCAGCCCAGTATTACAGCGTATTTTGAAAACCCCCGGATATGACAGCGTATTTTGATTTTTAATAATGCTGTCTTTGTCCAAGGAACTGTATTGAAAAATGTGGTAACATTTTAAGTAAATACTAAACAACAGCAACTAAAACCTTCAGAATTGTTCGTGTGTCTATATATTTACGTTACTTGTTCAACAGTCATGACTAAATGGATTTCAATGAAATTCGAAATTAGAATGGATTATACCCCCCCATTCATATAGGCCCCTACTGTACTGTCCCTATACTGTTTTTATTACGAATAGGCTTTAGTTTGACCGCTATCTCGCCTAACGTTAAGCGAAGATGCGGTCACGATTGAGCTCGCTTGCCAATAAACCATGCACGATATGACTCGCGACTTGAAGGCACCCAGATTATCCATCGGGGAACACCCCTTAGAATTTTCTAGGATACAATTATAAGGAGTAGGGTAGGGTAGGGTAACACGTGAAAGTACAGGATGCTGCTAGAAGGGAAATGTTTCATTATATTGGTTGATATGTTATATTTATATTATATGACAGCCCTGTTGGTTCATTGGTAGTGTGTCTGCTTCGAGAGCTGAAGGGCGTGGGTTCGATTCCCACTCAGGACTAACATTTGTGTGACTAACATCGATGTTTGTTCTGTGTCTGGGTGTACTGTATGTATTATAAGTATGTATTTACAAAAAAAAAAAAAAAGTATTTAAGTATTCTATCAGTTATCTGTCTTCCATAGCACAAGCTCTGCTTAGTTTGGGGTCAGATGGCGCTGTGTGTAATGTCCTGCGATATTTATTTATTATTTATTATTTTTCCCTAATTTGTATTGTACAAAACTGAATAAGGCCAGGTGGTTTAAGTTGGCGCGTTATTACGCTGGATCGTATAATTTATGTGTTTAATAAGTAATCAAATTTTATTAACGTTCAATGATCGCCCAGTCGATAGATAAATATTTTGAATCTGTAATTGGAACTGAAGTGTGGTCAGTAAAAAAAAACTAAAATTAACTATGGGTAAATTTTCATCTTCTACTAAATTTTAACGAAATATGATAGATCAACAGAGTTATATTCTGAAAACGCTCAAAACGTTTAAATTCTTTTGTTAAAATTTATTTAGAGATTACAAAATTTAACTCTAATAATAATTAACGCTACTATAACAGTCTAAGATCTAAGAAGCCTTACAGCTCCTGGAACAAGGTAAACTTACGAAATAAACATATGAGATTTTAACAATTTCCTAAAATGATAACTTTGTACCAATTGGTACATTAACTAAAAATTGGTAACATACATAAATTTCTCAGGAATAACTTATTCATAACTACTATGCTATAATTTCCACAAATTAATATCATTTTGGCACGATTTACCAAAAAAAAAAACAGAATACAACATTTTCTTAAAATCGATATACATAATTATGATAGAGGTACATACTTAATTTAAACCTGAATAGTTTAGGATTCAAACAATTTAGTTTTCGTGTACTAAAAATATCATGATTTATTTTAATATATTTTTATATGATTTCTCACTTGCTTACTATTTGAAATACTGATTCCCACCAACTGCCATAGTCATCTCCAAACATAACAACTTATTATAAAACAACTGAAACATCATTAGAGATTTTTTTTCTTCTAAATATAAGTAAAATCTACAATACCAAAAATTTCACACGATTGTGGCAGGATGCTTCAGTTACAAGATCAGGGTTAATCTATTATTTCTTTACTATCCAAAACGAAACCAAACTAGGTAGGTACTTAATTGTGTAAATATATATTTTTTTAAAAAGGTTACCTTTAACACAAAGTTTAAAAATTCGCAAGTAACTTTTGCAATCGTGGCTTTCATGTTTTAAAATAAGCGAAACGGAAGCACCTGTATTTTTTTTAAATGTAGTCATATTTTAATTTCTATAGCGACAAATTTCCGACTCACACAACCCTCAAGGGCTATTGAATACATTTTTAGTATTTTTATTGTGCAAAAAGGAAAACGTTTCCTTTATTAGAGGTAAAATAATTTAAATCAAAAAGCAAAACTTAAGTTTCAAATGCTTCTCAGGGGTGAATACCGAGAGGAAAGTTTCTATTGAAGTACAATAGAACAATTGTGTTAGTTTGTGAATTGTTTGCGGTATATTATATAAATAGCATTTAAACGGTTTCGTGGAAAATTTTTTTGATACGCCGCGGCGTATTTTCTCTTATTTTATGAGTTTTAACATACTAGGAATATACTTGGTCACTGTATCAGTTTTATTGCGATCAAAATCAAATTTATTTGTTATATAGAAAGTGTAATCTTTCTAAACTTATATTGTACAATTACAAGTAGGTATTTTACTCGTATGTATGATGTATGTCAAATGACTGATTTAATATTTATTCTACATTAACAAGGGCCTTTAGCACCAATAACTATGTTTGACCCCAAATTGAACACATCTCTGCACCACTCTCCATACCTACAAAAATATTTCCAAGAATTTTTGCTTAAAAAAACTATTTAAATGTATGTATACCACAAGAACAGCTAACCCTAAAACAATAATATATACTAAAATTTCACTTTACTACATCCTAGGCACTCCGCGAATCAGTCTCTCACTAAGTCAAATAAAATACCCTATTTAGCTTAACATTGTATCCACAAGGCACTGTATACTAATATCAGGACTCAAACTTGTCTAATTGACAGGCGTCTGTAAGGCACAAATGAATGAAGCATCGCATTAATTCCTTTGGCCGTGAGTCGACCACATGTGTTCTTTGAACGTTTCGCGCATAGTGAATGACCTCGGACATAGATAGCAGCATAGTCTATTAGTTAAATCAGAGTGCATTAATCTGACGTGATACTTGAGCGCTGATTGGTTGGAGTACTTCATACCGCAGTGTGGGCAGTCTCCGCAGATTGCCGCATGGTTAGACTGTTGATGCACACCTTGTGACGTAGATGCACCTCCGAGCCCCACATTCGACATTCCCGCCAGCAACAGCAAAGCCTGTGATTGTTCCTGAGTGTACGCATTCTCGGATTCCGTACTATCTTGCTGCTCGGACAGTAACACTTCTGGTTCATAATCTAAATCGGGTTTAGGCGATTGTCGTTCCGGTTTAACATTCATTTCGTCGGTTTTCAGTGGGCTCTTAGATGGGGCTGAAGTGAAACTGATAGTGTCTGTGTTCGTTTCTTTTGGCCGTGTTGAGAGAATTTCCGAAATATTTGACACTTTTTTCGCAGAGTTGTTGGCACTGTTGTCGTTTTTGGATGGGTTGATTCCTACGAATTTTTATAAGAATTTAAAGTACGTTACAGATATTATAAAAAGTTTCTAAAGGAATGTGTTAGCAAATTAAAGACTGTTTTATATTGAGCATCTTAATAATTAAAGAAAAAATTGTCAAGTCTCAGCTGTTATTACTTGTAAATAAAAATTAAATATATAAGCAAATCCAATTGTACAAATTAAATAACAAAAAATACCTGAGAGCAGGGACCTGGCTAGCATACTGTTCTCGTAATCGGGAAGACTGTCGTCATTTTCAGAATTTCCAGTGGATAAGGCGGGAGAATTATTCTGTTCATCAACATGTTCCGTTTTGATTATTATTGGCGTATCTGACTGAGACTTCGTCTGTAAATAATGATACGGTTTTATTGGTTTTCATATTTCGCAGTTCCCCACCGCATCATATGATGGATATTATGCTCAAACATTTCTTCTAGCACTTCATTATCCTACTAATATTATAAATGTGCAAGTTTGTGTACTTGGATGTTTGGGTTTTTGAAAGTTTGTTTTACGCAAAAACGGCTGAACGGATTTATTTCTTTCTGAACCTAATTCTAAAGGTAACGCGGACGAAATCGCGGGCGTCAGCTAGTACAAAATAGACACCAACATTATATACGACGTTGCTAGAGTATTAATTTAGGTACCTACTAAGTATATTTATATGACCGCCCGCCGAAGGGCGTGGATTCAAATCTCAACAATGTACTTGTGCTGCTAGTAAGGAAAAACATCGTGAGGAAACCATAGCATGGTGGTAGGGTACTTTTTAGTACTCAGCTAGCTAGCTGCCATCCACAAATGGAAAATCTACAGTCCTGCACAGGGTTGGATTCGGGTACGTTGAAAAATATAGTACAAGACCATCAAAATAGTAGTACGCCGATAGTACACTTTTTTTTAAATCTTACATTGTTTAAAAAAAAAGCTATTAATCAATAAAATAGATAGTTAAATAAATAAATAAATAAATATTGTAGGACTATACACACAGCGCCATCTGGCCTCAAACTAAGCAGAGCTTGTGTGATGAAAGTCAGATAACTGATAGAATACATAAATACTTTTTTTTTGTAAATACATACTTATAATACATATAGAACACCCAGACACAGAACAAACATTTGTTTATTCACAAAACATGCTTTAGAATAAGTAAGATAGTTAGAATCAACATGTTTATACAAAATTTACTCCTGTTCTAAATTATGTAAGTTCTTGATTATTATTTTCTTCAGCCTTAGCATGTAATCATAAAAACATCTCTTCTAAACTGCGAGTATACGAAAGAATAAAATCGGTACAGTTGCCACTTTTGCTGCATATTTTGTTCTTAGATTTTGGCGTCGCACCCCAAGCATTTGCCAGTGTCAAGTTACACTTTCAAGTTTAATAATTTAAATACACAAAATGCGAAGCCAAAATCAAAAAAGATGAAGAAGAAGTATTTTTTGACAGCTTACCACAACACAACTCAATGGTTTGGCTTTAAACGGGTGTCATATTTACCTATTTTGGTCTTTTCTTAGTGAAGTAACGAAATTGTAGTATTTTTCCGTACTATCCTTAGGTATGGATATTATCTAGTACGGAGCATGAAATAGTAGTACAAATACTATAATTATAGTACGAAATCCAACGCTGGTCCTGCACCTCAGGCTGTTCTCCGACCTTAGCCTCAAAGATGGTTTGTAGCGATGATAGCTCAGTGGTTAGCGCGGTAGATTCGCATGCCGAAGGGCGTGGGTTCAAACCCCAACAATGAGCTTGAGCTGTCGTTGAAGGAAAACATCGTGAGGAAACCATAGCATGGTGGTAGGGTACTTTCTAGTACTCGGCTGGCATTTCATAATATTTAATAAAATTTCGAATTTACGCACAATACTTCATTTAATCAAATAAATAAATATCGTAGGACATTACACACAGCGCCATCTGACACCAAACTAAGCAAAGCTTGTACTATGGGAGTCAGATAACTGATAAAATACTTAAACACTTTTTTTTTTATACATACTTATAATACATACAGTACACCCAGACACAGAACAAACATTTGTTTTATATCACAAAATGCTTGTCCTGGGTGGGAATCGAACCCACGCCCCACAGCTCTTGAAGCAGACATGCTACCAATGAGCCAACAGGGCTGTCATTCTCTTATTTTTATTGCACAAAAGTTTTATTTTGTATTTTTGCTCTGCTCAAAATGTGACAATGATGTTTTGCTGAACAAGTTTAGTAATCAACTAATATATTGACAGCCCCGTTGGCTCATTGGTAGTATATCTGCCTTGAGAGCTGTAGGGTGTGGTTCGATTCCCACTCAGGGCAAACATTTTGTGAATTAGCAAATGTTTGTTCTGTGTCTGGGTGTTCTGTATGTATTATAAGTATGTATTTACAGAAAAAAAAGTATTTATATATTCTATCAGTTATCTGACTTCCATCACACAAGCTCTGCTTAGTTTGGGGCCAGATGGCGCTGTGTGTATAGTCCTACGATATTTATTTATTTATTTTATTTATTTATATTGCTTGTATTGCTACTGGGAGCACCATAAAGGTTGCCATGTATATTATGTAGATGCATCTTTCACGGGTTGTTGTAGCGGATGCAGTAAAACACAGACAGCCAGAAGATTTTTCTATCAACTTGCCACTGTTGCCTATCCTAAAGAAAATTTAACACTACATATTTTGGCTTTTCATGTAAATAGCAATTCTATGCCAAGATGTTAAAGCTAAAAATGTGAAGTATGTTTATCACAAGTATCAAAATACAGATAAATGCAGGAGAAATTAATATAAACTGCTGCACCAGTAAATTTTGGTAGAGTTTAAAGCAGTGTATGATATGAGTAATGGCCATTTTGAATGTTATAGAGGTATCTTAAATAACTTTGTAGTTGGATGTTGTATGATAACTATTTTTATAATTAAACAAATTCACAAACATGAAAACACTGTTCATTTACTAAATAAACCCATTATGCAAAAAGTACAATACCTGTGATGAAGAGCTTTTTCCATTGGTTGTTATTGACAGTGGTTCACTCTTATCACTCTTCTTATCACCATTATTTTCGTTTGTTACAAATGGATTTTCAATTTTCCCACTGTTAGAGAAACTGTTCCTACTGTAAATATCACATGTTTCTAAAATCTTGCTTTTCTTATTTCCATCTCCAAGAGAAATATCATTGGGCTTGTCTGAAGTACTGCTTCGTCTTTTCTTTAATGCAGGCAGTTTTGTTTCTTTGTGAACTGGCAACTTGGATGATATTGTTAGTTGTGTGTATAATTTGTTAGATGTGTTTGGTGAAGATGTAAAGTTGTCTTTCTGAAATAAAATACATTGTAATGTTTGACAAATCTTATAAAGTGACTGTAGACATGGGCTGTTCTTCTAAGAAAATATTTATTGACTTGATTTTTAAGCAGTAGTAAATGATGTTAATTTACTTTTTTTTAATAAGTTCATTGCAGCTGTTCATAGGTATGTCACATTGTGTTTTTTTTTTCATCTTTGGTAATGAGCCTTGCAGTCATAATGAGGTTGCTCATGGTTTAGAAAGCCCACATCCAGCAAGATGAGAATCAACCATGTTAAACACGAAGCTACCATTGTTATTGCATTACTCAAATCATAGTTTCTACTCACACTGTGATCAAATGATTCAATTTTTTTTATTAGTCTACTTCTTACTGTATTCATGACTTACCTGTTGAGTAACACCAGTCAAGCCTTTTACTTGTAACAAAGCTGCTGTGTGGAGGAAAGAAGACAACTTGCTTTCCTCTATAAATACCTCTCCCTGGTACATATACGACAACAAACTGACAATATCATCAGCGGACACATCTTTGAGGATTATTACAGGGTGCTGACATGGGTTTTCCTGTGAAATGTCGAAATATACCAACTATGAAATCATAGAAAGTTTCATCCAATTACCCAAGGACAAACAATTTAGACCAAGGGAAACAAATTATCTGTTGTAAGTTTTCAGTCTTATAATTTGCACAAGATAAATTTGATGAATGTTATTAAAATGTATATGATACACAAGTTATCACAAATAATAATGTATATTACCCAGTAAGTAGTAACCTTATCTTAGAACCCCATAGAAAAGTATGTCACATCACACCAGTCTTGCAATCGCCTACCAGTATCTATATTTGTTTGTATAAATATGAAGGTTATTAATGTCCTAAGTAATTCACCTTGAACACATTCCTGAAGTACGGACTGCATGCTGACAGTATGACTTTGTGGGCCTTGATGTTTTTGCCTTCACAGGTGAGCGTTACATCTACTAAGTCCTCCGAGCATTTCAATGAATCCAAAGCGCTTACAATGTTTGACTGAAAATTGTTCCAACGTAAACAGAATTGATCGGCCATGCCTGCAGTTTGTAGTGAAAAATCTGCGAAAACAAATTTCACATCAATGACTTATCGCAAAGAGAAGATATATAAAACTGACACAAACACATCATAGCATGATGGGTCACTTACTTGATTCAATTAATACATAACAATTACGTAAAACATTAGACTTTTAGTCAGCTATTGCATTTTCATCAACAAGAAACTACCTAGTAAAAAATGCACAAAAATGCAATGTGTGACCTCCATTACTCTGACACTTGTCTTTTTCTTTCACTTTCTTCTTTCTTCATTGTCTCTGGTTCGTAACACTTTTTTATAATTTATTGGCAACTATATATGAAGACTTATAGCGCGTAATCTTTTTGTTCGTTGTGGGTTTTACCGTTTTCATTAAATAGAATCAGTTTTAAACACAATTAATGTTACAAAAAGTATGTCATGGCCAATTCCAACTCATGCCTTAATAACCTTAGAAGTAGCTTTACTGGAAGGTAGTTTAAAGTTTTTGCATAAACGCAAAGGAACATGATCCACCTCATTATATCACTTGTCCATAAGCACGTGTATAATTTAGCATTTTCAGACTTAAAAAATACCATTTGTAAACTAACACATTCGAAAAATAAAAGTTATTTCAAAAATATATTATGGTTTTCCGTATTTCCGCCAAAATCAAAAACTCGACAATGAACATTGACATTCGAGTTGACGATTACTTTTATAATTTTTTGGTTTTTTGGTTGCCATAGGCATAAACCCATCCAAAACAACAATTTTAAAACTACAGTATCTTGAAATTCAGAAAAATAATGTACCTTGTAACAATCTTAAGCATACGCTTTGCGAATATAAACATGGATTTCTAAAGGGTAGGTTTACTACTTCAAAATCTTCTATTATGTAGCGGTTAGTAATTGTTGATAGAAGCCACTGGCACCTAACACGCAGTCTTTGACAAGTTCGGGAGCCTATGGAACTCAATTTATTTGTACAATGTGTTACGTGTCGATTGTGTCGTGGTTTGATTTTAATGTACACTGACTACAGCAAAGCCTTGATCACGTTATCATGTTGTGCTAACTGCCAACAAGATATATTCTATATTATATATGTATGTATAAGTATATGATATTATTATGTATTCGTCTTGTGTAACAGCCGGTATCTGTTAGGATCGATTAAAAACACAGGTGCTCCAAAATAAGGATGACCGGTTGATTTTCTCATGAATATACACATGACACGATTGATTGTCGGGAGCTCAGACGAATAATAATCAGAAGGGTCGGGAGTTACTTGTTCAGCTAGGGTTGCGCACACCCACCGCTTCTCTAATAAAACCTAAACTCCTCTATGTTTCATTCGTGCTTAGTGGCTACTAGCGCTACGGGCGAAAAAGCTTTGATTCCAGCATGCTCTTACATGCTGGAATTACAACTCTCTATAACAAGATTTTTAGTTCTCCTAATTTTCATGATATGATATTATTCCCGTGAAAATTTCTGATCCTACCTCCGTTCCTCAACTCTCCCTTGTCTTCATCCCTGAGGTAGTATAATATTAGAAAAATATATATAGCTGTAAATATATTTGTATAAATCAAAAACATTGGCCACATACATACATCATCATTCATGATAGAGCATCATTTGAGAACGGCTCGACCCATTTAGCTAATTTCTATGTTATAGTGTGTGTAATTCCCAAGACAAGATTTGCATCAAAGAAAATTTTAGAAAACCCACAGGAAAGGTCGAGAAAGTTGATGATATTTTTATATGAAAACGCAGCTGAATCTACTCATGTTTAATGAATGATCTTTACAAAATGCACAAATTTCGATGCTAAAAGTAAAGAAAAAAAGCCAATTGTGTCCGGTGGGTTTACTGTGGGTTTAAAGTTGGTCTACACAACGTGGTGGAATGATTAAGACGCGAATATGACGGAAAGCACGTTTATTAAAGTTATAAAGAAAGAACAGTTATTGAGGTGCACAAAACTACGCGACCGACGTCCCCGACTTACCAATCAAACATGGCGGGTGGACGGCGTGTGCGCGTTGAAAAACGTCGCGGTGACTCGCTCGCGTTCCTATTGGTCGGGGCGAGACCGCGTGAGTTTGCCGGGGCGATCATAACGCCACGGCGCGCGGGTAAAGTACCTACTACAGTTGGGCCAACATTATCGCACACAGATACGACGGGCTGTCCCGCTACATACTCCCCCTCTAGATCACGATTACGACCTCGATCGTGGTCTAGCTTGACATAACCAGGCTTTGCAACTTGCTTCCGAGGCCGGCCTCGCTTTCTCTTTGGATTAAGCGGCTGTTGATGCTCATCGCCTCGCTCACGAAACGGAGTAAGCTGGTTCACATGGAATTTCCCTAATACTTCATTACCATTGTTATCAGGAGCTATGACATATGTGGTGGGACTGACTTTCTCCTTTACCACATATGGTCCATCTCTTTTTGGGTAGAATTTCGTCGTCTTTGACTTTGCCGCATCGCTTAAAAGATGAGAGATAAGTAGAACCTTGTCACCTACTTTAAATTCTTCCCCCACTCTTCTCTTCCGATCAGCATATCTCTTTCTCTTGTCTTGTTGGTTCTCAACCCTTTCTCGCACTCTTACTAGTGACTTTAAAAACTTGTCGAGATAAGGAGTGATCTGTGGAACAAAATTTGCCTTATCTAAGACAGCTCTTGTATCACTATATACCTCCAGAGGCGACCTTAACTCTCTAGCCAGTGTCAAATACGCTGGACTGACACCTGTAGTTTCGCATACCATGCTATTCATCGTAAATCTGACTATGGGCAGTTGTTTCGGCCAAGAAGGGTGATCTGTTCCTACCATAAATGCTAACTTCGTTTTCATATCCCGGTTTTTCCTTTCTGCGGGATTCGCTTCCGGGTGGTAGAATGGTGTCAAATCTTGGGTTATGTTCAGAATATGCATGCACTTCTGCATGACAGCTGACACAAACTGGACTCCATTGTCTGATATTACACGACGAGGCAGACCGTAGCGCAGAAAATATTCCTCTATCAGTACCTTGGCACATGCAACGGAAGTGGCTTCCTTCAGAGCATAAAGCTCTACCCATCTCGTCGCTGTGTCCTCTACCAACAGTATCCATTTCTCGCCATTTTCACCCACCGGTAGTGGTCCAAATAAATCAATTGCTAAGACTTCATTACGCTGATTTAATAGCGGAGTCTGAATAAGCCCTGGCGGCTTCTCGTTTGACGCTTTATAACGTTGACATGTAGTACAGGATTTCACGTAATCCGTAATAACTCTTCTCATTCCTGGAAAGAAGAAACTCTGGGCAACCTTCTGATACGTTTTATCAATTCCTGGATGGCCTGCTAACGGAGCATCATGACACTCACGGAGAATTTCATCACGCATGCTGGCAGGTATAACTAGTTGTGGTGAATCACTGTCTATGTCCGGATTGTAACGGTAAAGTATACCACGTTCCATCATGTATCCGCGTTCTGTCCAACGCCGGGTCGCTACTTCCTCTGTATCTTCCAGCTCCACAATAATTTTGTATATATCTGGGTCAGCTTCCTGTTCTGCACGTAGCTGAGTGATATCTCGCGTCGGTAAATCGACGATTACCGAGCATATTCCGCACGAATCACGAGATTCCTCGTTGCAAATAGGACGGCTTAACGTGTCTGCTACAACGTTAATCTTTCCCGGAGTATATTCAAGCTGAAGATCATAGGCTTGAAGTTTCAGTGCCCATCGCACTAAACGACCTGATGGTGATTTTAAAGACAATAGCCACTTCAACGGCTGATGATCGCTACCAATAGTTACGGGGTGTCCATCGATGTATCCCCGAAACCGGTCCACGGCCCATACGACTGCGAGAGCTTCTCGCTCCGTAGTTGAGTAATTTCTTTCAGCCCCCGAAAGTAAGCGACTTGCATATTCAATGGGCTTTTCTTCATTTCCTTCCCCTTGTAGAAGTACGGCCCCTATTGCATAATTACTTGCATCTGTGCGAAGTATGAACGGTCTGGAGTAATCCGCTTGAATGAGAATTGGCGCTGTTGTCAGAAGCTTCTTCAGCGTCGAGAACGCTTCTGTTTGTTCTGATCCCCACATCCAAGACTGATTTTTCCTTGTCAGTTTGGTAAGTGGCTGAGCTACTTGAGAAAATCCTGGAATAAATTTCCGGAACCATGAGCACGTTTGTATAAAGGATTTCAAGTGCTTTAATGACGTAGGTGCCTCCATGTCCATAATAGCACGAATCTTCTCCTCATCCGCCGAAATACCTTCTTCAGAGATCACATGACCTAAATATTTAACGGATTTTCTTACAAACACACATTTTTCACGATTTGCTCGCAGTTTGAACTTCCTGAGCTGCTCCAGAACAATTCGCAGGTCTTCCAGGTGCTTCTGGAACCCTCCCTGCGATATTAACAGCAAATCATCCATATACCCCAGAATGTTTACGTCCTTCAGGGCTGACCCTGAACGCATTCTATCTATTAAACGCTGAAATGTGGCAGGTCCATTCTTCAATCCAAATGGCATCCGCTTAAAACGATATGTACCGAACGGTGTGACAAATGCCGTTTTGTCTCGGTCTTCTTCCCTTACTGACAACTGCCAGTAGCCAGACCGGAGGTCGATTGTAGTCATATGGCAACGACCGCGTTTGGTAGCTTGGAGCAGTTCCTCAATACGCGGCATTGGATATGCGTCCGACTTCGTAATAGAGTTTAATTTGCGATAGTCTACGCAAAACCTGAAGTTACCGTCACGCTTGGGCACTAACAGAGCCGGAGCACCCCAAGCCGACTCACAATCTTCCACAATACCATCAGCGAGCATCTTATTTAGCTCCTGCTGCATCACCTCTTTCTTGGCAGGTGTAAGCCGATATGGCGGGGTCGCTATAGGTGCGTGATTACCTGTTTCAATACAATGTTCAATATAAGGTGTTGGTTCACCAGCTGCTTCAAACAAGTCACTAAACTCTATTAGTAGCTGTGCCAGCTCCTCGCGCTCCTGTTCTTGTAATCCTGCACCTTCGTCCTCGCGCAAAACCTCCATTGCTGCATACGCCGAGCGGTGGGGCGAATCCGATTCAAACCTAAGCTGATACTTCTGTTCACTGCATTCAGCGAAATTCCAGAAATTACGTTTGAAATCAATAACTAGACCAGCCCTTTTTATGAAATCCATGCCCAGCAAGGATTCGTTGTTTCTCGCATCGGGAAATATTATAAACTCCGTGGGAATTACTTTGTGGAAAAGGCCAACTTGTACCTTAGCTACGAGTACATCCATGAGGCGCGTGCTACCATCCGCTAGTCGGATGTTCCGCGAAGCGAGCTGCAAAGGATGCCCTGCTTCCACTAGCACACGATGGAGAGAATCTCCCGCGATACAGCCCCTCGCACCCGTATCCAACAATGCTGTCCCACTTTTCCCCACTATGTCGATTGGCAACAAAGGTCGACTGGCAATCGACTCCCCCTGGATTCGACCCTGTGCACGCGCGACGTTTTTCTTACAATCATCAGATATAACATTACTTCCATAACACTGCAAAACATTGGTAGGTGGAACATATACTGGGTCTCTAAAACAGTTATCCGTAACATTTGTTAGACCACTTAAATTACTGTGCAAAACATTTGGTATACACTTTAAATTATTGTGTGACACATCAGGTACGCCCCTTAAAGCAATATGCGAAACACCCTGTATGTTCGATAAATCCCCGTGTGACACACCTTGTATACCCCTTAAATGGTTGTGCATGCCCCTTAAATGGTTACCCGAAACATTTGGTACACACTTTAAATCGTGCGAAACATCAGGAACTCCCTCAGAACAATTGTGCACAACACCCTGTATACCATTTTCATTATTTGACGTTATGTTATTATTATTTGAGCGTATCTTACATTTGCAGTTTTTGAATACATCTCTACGTAACTGTGATACCCCCTTAACACATTTTACATACCGAGGGCTCTTAACAGAAATTTCACTCTTAACAATCTTATTATTTAAATCGGAACACAAAATATCAACATTAACTTTCTCATGTAATGGATATTGATTCACAGATTTACTACTACTAGGCATCGCTCTCGATGTAAAGTCTATAAAACCCTCCGCAGCTACTGCGGAGTTACCTCCCGATTTCCGTGTGATGTTGACCGGAGGAGCGACTCGGAGGGCGCGAGCGGAGCTCGCTGGCTGCCTCGGAGTGCTCGGAGGTCCCGTAGCGTAGTCCTGCTCACTCTCGATCGCGTTGCCGCGGTCGCGTGAGTAGGTATCGCGATAGCAATTCCGTTTGCTATCGCGTGGCAACGGAGGTGGCCGGACGGCGACCTCAGCCGTGTTACCCTGCGTTGTCGTTGGCGAAGAGCTGACCGTCGGTTGCGCGTTGCCTCGCAAACGCTTGCGCCGGCGGCGGGAACTACGCGTTTTCGAACTCGCACTTTCCGTAATTGTTACCGTACAAAACGCACTGTCCGCTTTCTCTTTACACTTTACGCACTTAGATTTTATAACATTAGGGGCTCCGCACCCATAACACTCAATTGACTTGTTTTCACTAGACTTTCTATACGTTTTCTGCTCATTAAACCGTTTCTTCTCGTAGTATTTGTCCTTGGGCGAGGTTCCGACGGCGCTCGTTCCAATGGGCGCGGCAACGCCGGGGGCCGCACCGGGGGCTCCGGCGGGCGCTGTACCGGCAGCGCGTCGACCGGCGCCGGTGCTGCTGCCACTCGCGTTCCGCGTTGGCGCTGCTAGCGCTGGTGGCTGCTTGCCACTCGCTCCATCCTCTAACGATTCTTCTATTGCTCTCGCTCGCAAAAGGAGTTGCTCAAACGAGTTTACCGCGTCTCTGTCCAGCCTTTTCCGAATCCTGCGGTCTAGGAGGCCGTAGATGAGGTCTAACTGAACCTTTTCGCTCAGGTCACCTTCCGGGATCTTTGCAATGAGCGCGCGTACTTTAGCAATGAAGAAATCCGTCGAGTCCTCAGCTTGACGTAAGTTAAATAACTCCATATATATACGGAACGGCGGGCGTCTTTCACCAAAGGCGCCGCGTAGCCTCTTGATGGCGTCGTCCCATGACTTTGTGTATGCCTTCACACCATGCCACCACAACGCTGCCTTTGACGTGAGAAGCATTGATAGCCCTTTTATAGCGTTCTCGTCCGACACCCCTACACAGTTTTTATACACGTCGACGGCATCCAGGAAACTATCTAATTCTTCTGCCGTCCCGTCGAACCTTGCCGTGCACTTAGAAAAGTTGGCACCGGCTCTGGGTGCTGAAGATTCCTGCATCACCGGTGTCGACGTGCGCGTCTCCTCCAGGAGCCGGGAGAACATCTCCGCCTGGCTCTGCTGGAGAGACTGCAGCAACGCCGCCAATTGACCTTGGCCCATAGTGACCATCGACGGCGATTCCTCAACTGCCTCTTCACCTTGAGAACGCGTAGTAACTTTCCTCGTAGTCATATTGTCCGATTAACGTTGCGACACACACAAAAAAAAACTTAACACGATTCACATCCACGTGGCAGGCCCCACGTTGGGCGCCATTGTGTCCGGTGGGTTTACTGTGGGTTTAAAGTTGGTCTACACAACGTGGTGGAATGATTAAGACGCGAATATGACGGAAAGCACGTTTATTAAAGTTATAAGGAAAGAACAGTTATTGAGGTGCACAAAACTACGCGACCGACGTCCCCGACTTACCAATCAAACATGGCGGGTGGACGGCGTGTGCGCGTTGAAAAACGTCGCGGTGACTCGCTCGCGTTCCTATTGGTCGGGGCGAGACCGCGTGAGTTTGCCGGGGCGATCATAACGCCACGGCGCGCGGGTAAAGTACCTACTACAGTTGGGCCAACATTATCGCACACAGATACGACGGGCTGTCCCGCTACACAATGGTTTAACTTTTAAGTGTCACTGTCATTGTCACTCGACCAATCGGCGATTGCCCGGTTTCTTTCTGCTTGCTAATGCTAACGCTTTTTGTTTGAGAAAGAAAACTTATGCAGGGCATTGAGACTACAATAGCTTTGTCTTACATTCATTAAATTACTGTTAATTTGTTATTTAAACTTCAATAATGGCTAATGATCCAGAAAGGTTTGATTCCATGCTGCTGGCAATGGCTCAGCAGCACGAGGGAGGTGTGAAAGATGTGAGTAGTATTTCCTAAAGAACTTTCTCGTACTTAGCTTTGTTTTTAATACTATTTGAATTGCATGAGGTATGGAATATACTATAATTTTTCAAAATAATCACATTTATTAGAACACTTATCTTCTTGCTAGTTTAATTTTGAGTCATATCAAGTCATATCAATTTGTAAGTACTTCTAATAGAGGTTATATTACTGCAAACCCTTACTGCAAACACTTACTACAGCTCCACTGCAGGCTAAAAACCTTCCCAATTATTTGGTTCCTTATATATAATAAGGTAATATATATATATAAATCTCGTGTCACGGTGTTTGTGGTCGCACTCCTTCGAAACGGCTCGACAGATTTTTATGTGTATTTGGTAGGTATGAGAATAAGTCTTAAAGTATATTTCATACCGCTAGATGATTATCTACTTTTTATCTATGTAAAATATGTCGGGTAACAACGCGGGACGCAGCTAGTAGAAAAAAATAAATTTATTCTAAAACTTGTCAAGATTTGACATTTTTGTATTTCGACTATATTTATCCATTTCCTATTTACAGCTCCTGAACACAATAGTCAGTTTTCTTGCGAGGAAGACAGACTTCTTTACTGGAGGTCAAGAGGGTGACTGGGAAAAGGTAATACTTACTTACCTATATTGATTTTATAGATAGCATAACTCTGTGTCATACTTTCTTTTGCATAGCCTTAGCAGTATTATCTACCTATTTAAAAGAAAATGATAATTTATGATATTTGGTCTAGGCCAGTGTGCTTTGCAGCTTATGTTTATACCTAGTCATCTACCTCTACTTTCTTGGTCAAATTGTTTTAGATATTCCAAATAAATAAATGTTTTTCTTTCTTTCTTTTAAATAATCAATAAAGTAAAGCATTGTTGGTGGTTTGGAATATATTATGTATATATTTTGAAGTAAGTCAAAGTTGCCAAGACAACCAATAAATTAAGTTGAACACTATATCACCCATTTATGATAGTTATTCAGGGACTACAATTACAGTTGATGTATTTTTAATCAAGGCATTCACTAGTCAACATTATTATAGTAAATAATGTGTTTGACATGTGTCTCCAAAAATATTTAATACTCACATCATTCTAATCAAAATGCCATCAAATGAAATCATTCTAATTCTCAATTTCAGGTTGTCAAAGATGCATTTTATTCTCATGGAAAGAAGGCTCGCGAAGAGGCACAGAAACTTAAGAAAGAAAAAGAAGAAGCTGATAAAAGGCTAAGAGAAATTCAGCAGAAGAAAGAAGAAGAGAGATTGGCTCAGGATTTTGAACCAGCTAGTGTAATGGAAGTTAATGATGAGGAAGCTTCTAAACTACAGGCAGATATAGATAAAGAAAAGACAAATAGTAAGTCAACTTACAATATAATTTGGATCTGAATTTTGTCCCATTGCCAGGCAGCAAACATTTTCCTTCTCATCATGAGACGGGTATGCTACACTAACCCAGTGTAGATTGCAAGTATCATCACAATATTTCTTTACTGTTAGAAGCTAGTAGATAGCTAGACAGCACTGTGATGTGTTCTCTAATATTTGTTTATTTATTTAGTTAACATTACTCTAATAACCTTAGAAAGGAAAGGATTGCAAGTGGTAGGACACAAATCTGCATTGGAAGTTGGATAGCTCTTTAAGAGTTGTGGCAGAAAATCAAATGACAAAGTTTAATGATTGTTTATTTGCATTTTTATGTATATTGATGCATAGATTATACCATGTAAGATATTAGTTCAGACTGGGATGGTTGCCTCATGCCATTTATGATGTGTGATGTGTGCTTGTGGTGATGTGCATCACAGCATCTTGATGACAACCAGGACATCTCATTTAATTGCTCCGGTATCAGCAGCTAACAATACTTAGCCATATACTTGCCTATACTATTATAAAGAGGATAGATTTGTTTTTTTGTATTGTATAGGCTCCGAAACTACTGGACCGATTTCAAAAATTCTTTCACCGTTGAGAAGCTACACTATTTCCAGGTGACATAGGCTACTTTTTATCCCTGTATTCCCACGGGTATGGGAACGCAGGTGAAACTGCGAGGTGTATGCTAGTACTTACTAAATTTATAACAGTTTAGTGCTACTTTGTTGAATAGAATCGGAAGATGGCAGTGGTGATTCGGCCAATAATGATGCAGAGGCAACAGGTACAAAGGATGATGAAGAGGATGACCCTAAAGAAAAAGGAAAGCTGAAGCCCAATGCTGGTAATGGGTGTGATCTCGAAAACTACAGATGGACACAGACTTTAGAGGAATTAGAGGTATGTAATTTATGTTTATGGGCTCGCCAAGGGAACCAAATCAAAATTTGTTGTTTTTTTTAATATTCAAGGTATATATTTAGTTTATTTACTCTTAACAGTCATTCCAGTTGCAACAGTGATGAAGACTTAAATTTAATTAATTTGACATAAATTTAAAAAATATAATTCAACAAAAATCTTATTAAAATAACCACAAGTCTTAAAATCCTCCTCTCTCTGCAGTAACCACTGTTGATTTTTTGTAAATTTCTGCATGTAGACTTATGAAAACAGATTGGCATGTTTTGTTTTTATAAGATAGGAATGAAAGTGGGCCTCCTCATCATAAGAGGTCATTATGGACTGTGGGGTATTATTCACATTTTCATATTCATTGTACATATTGATTTCAAGTACTATATGACTAAAATGACTACTATTGTGTTTATGATTACTGGAACTACTCTGGTAGTCTAGGCTGACCATGCTTGTATTTTTTGCAATATTTACTTTTCATTAATGGCCAAAAAAACAAAAAACTGAAAAAAATATATATCTATCTTATCTTTCTTAAATTGATTTTGGCGTTTTTTTTAAATGGTTGACAGGTTAGGATTTCAAGTAAAGCTCAGGTAAAGTTAAGTGATGATATGGTTGAAGATGCTAAACACACCAAGGCTTAAATTAAACTGGCTCTCGACTGAGGCTGCAGGAACATACCGTTAGGTGCTTGGTGGCAGATTTTTATCTAGAGTTGTATAGTAGGTAGTACAAATTACCCCACCACCATGCTTGAATCGACACAACCAACAACCGCATTAAGCTATAAGTAATAATCATGCCAGTTGATTAGTCTTCAGAAAAATAAAGATGAGATAAAAAAAAACCGAGTGAGGTTTTTTTTTCTATATTGCAAGTAATGCAAATCTTTGGAGTGTTTAAAATTTCTGATATCAGGTTTGACTACACTGTTTAAATGTTCTTGTGCATATACAAGTCTAGTTTTTTTATGGTTGACTAGGTTGGTGTGCTGTGGTCAAAAACATTTAGTTTTTGTTAAGTGACAATGTGGTCGAAGATTGTAGAGCACACCTAGGAACACACTGGAATGGAACTGGCTCTCAAGTGAGGTTACCGCAACACACGTTAGGTTGTCGGCGGCAGATTTTCGTCTTGACGGTGGTAGCTATACAGCCAAATACTAGAAAATACCTTACCACAGTGTGTTGGTTTCCTCACGATGTTTTCCTCCACCACCAGCTCAAGCTAATTTTATTGGGGTTTGAACCCACATCCATCGGCGTGTGCGCTAACCACTGAGCTATCATCACTACAAAACTATCTAAGTCAGTGTCAGTTACTTACAAAATAAGTGCTTAGAGAATATTTTCAGTTGTAAACACCTATACCTACCTATATTAATTAAAAGTACACATGCTGAGGTATAATATTTTATTTCCATGCTTTATCACAGTTTTTGTAACAAATTAACTAAATTCCATATGAACGAACAGTAAATTTGCAATACACACTACAATTTTATACATTATCTAACTTTTTATTACAGTGAAATTAAGTTATGTGATGATACAATACAAACGGAATGCAATATGTATTTACATTTTAACTAATTACAATAAAATTGTATGGTATTACAAACATGCGGATTGGGTATGTCCAGAACATGGCGAACTCTCTCACAGAAAAAATAAGAGAGAAAATATATTTTCTTTTGGTTTTGTTTCGTTAGCGTATCTGCAGATTTTTTTATAGATACTCGTAGTACAACAGGCATTTATGCAAGCTAATATTTGTATGGTTTACTAATTGTATACAATGAATTCATTAATTTTTAAAGTACTTAACTCACAAAAGATGCACATTTTCATGAATGTGACGAAAATTTGCAAATTTTGGTACTTTAACGTGTTTACTTTTAAATTATTTGAATAATTATAACTCACAATTTCTATGTAATATTCATAAGTTTTTTGACGCCAACCTCGGCTTGTTCCAGAAATCTCCTTAGATCTTCGTGAATTTTGTCTAGACACCCCCTTAGGGTCTTATTCGAGTGCCGGCGAAGAATAACAAAAAATCTAGAAATATCCAGAATTTTCTCTTGCCATGTCTAGAAATCCTCCTAAAAAATCATGTTACATTTCATTTCATCAAAACTTTAAATTTCATGATAGGTTATTCTTATGTATAGCGGAATACATTTTTTTATTAATTTATTTATTACTTAAATTACTATAGGTATGCGATGTTATGCGGTGAACAATGTCATCTTGATTCCAAAGTCGATTAAAAAATCTAGAAGCCTCATAAGAAATGTGCCACCATACTGAGAAATTAATTGTACTTGGCCATATATTATTGTTCGACTCTGCGGCTTGTTTTATAAATAATAGGTATAGTTTTCAAATACTCGGTACTGAGAAATACAAAATGTGGGACGCCAGAATCTCTGGACGATAAAAAAAAATAACATCAAATTTGCCAAATTACTATGACAATATAAGTAATTGTTTTAGGAAAATACGTGTTAAAACTTTCATCACAATGATACTAAAATAAACATAACTAAAAACATCAATAAGATCAATTTCATAGGCTTCAGTTCATAGATCAAATTTACTAAAAATTTTGCTATCTTTTTGCTCCATCATTGCAGTCTGATGAACGACGTTTGGTACATTTTAGTAAATTTAAATCTCATCAATGATGTAAAGCTTTAAAAATCGTCTTATACTTGTAAAACATCATAGATCGATGGCGACCAACTAAAATTTAATAAGTTTTTACTCATGGCCAGAAATAAATAGAGGAACAATACTCCATTTTATACTGGGTAAAAAGTGTAAGAAGATATTGCACTAAATAATTGTCTAACTACTTACTGGTAATATTATAATTAAATTCACTATCGATGCAAATAATAACTATAAGCCAATAAATTACATAATTTTGAACTACCTAATTTCCTCGCTAACGCTATTTCTTAATAGTTAAACATTAATTAATACTTTCTCGTATAAACGTTCGCTGGCATAATAAATTAAGAATACTTGTACATCCCGGTCTCCTTGCGCATCCGCACTGAAAATAACAAAATTAATAATTATAATTAGTTTTTTTTTTTTATTTTATATAAAAAATAGATACAACCATTTTGTGACTGAATAATAATATAATTGTTCCGAATCGTGAATTACGATTTGTTCAAATATTACTTTACAAAGCTTAATTATACCTTTGAGCTAAAATTTCCTGTAAGCTATTTTGAAAGGTGTCAATCAACATCACTTTTTAGGATTCTCTAGCAAACGTGTTTATAGTTTCATTAAATTCGTACATTTGGTATGACATGCTTTATTCTAACACTAACGACAAAGTTACAGTTTGGTTCATATAAAAGTGTATGCACACTGATAGAGAAAATATTAATATGCTGCGATTTTTTTAGAAACGAGCTTGCATAAACTATTTACGCAACCTATCCAAGTATAGCTAAGTCAAAGTCGAGGAGTTGAAAGATATTCACAAAAATTTCTTTTGCCCAAAGAGGCTGGCTAATTAAAAAAAAAAGTATACCACGGAACCTTAATACTTATTAAGGCGTGTCAAGACACGTATAGACAGAATTTGATACTCACTTTCAACGAAGCATATTGCGGCGAGTATGCATGCAGAAAACAGTATCGTCATAGATATAACGAGCACCGTGATTTGATGCGAGTGACTGCAACAACAGGACCTGGGTTCCTTATCGGGCCGATGCTTCGTGTACCCATTGACGACGGTGAAATGGGTCGAGCTGGCGATAGAGGTCACGTCATGTCCCGACGCAGAGCTTCGTTTCACGCCGTTCCATATAGAATCCAACGGCTCATGTGTTTCCTCGGGAATGGCTACAACGGCGTGCGACAAAGCAGACTTGCGACCGCAACTCAGCTTATTCGAGTAGCCGAGACTGTCTTGTTCCGGAGTCTTCCCGTGCATGCGCGCTAAGTGTGCCGCGCTCAGCAGCAACGATCCAGACGATACGCTCTGAAAATTGAATACGAGTTTTTGACCAAACTAGTTTCTGACAGAATGCGGGTCTTGTTATTTTTCGATAACGGTTTTTCAAAGTAATAATCGGGGGCGTAGCACACAACCTAACGCAGCGGCCAGTACGTGTATTGAAGAGCTTTGTGAGTAGTACATTTAAACTTACGAATGTTTCATAATTCGTCATACTCTAGTCTCAACGACATTTCATTGAATTAACGCTTTCAATATAAAGGTCATGGATTTGACGTAGGCGTTGGTTGACTGACCTAGCGAGTTGAAAGTGTCAACACAGATTAAAAGAGAACGTAGAAATGGTTAACGAAAGTGTTTTATTATAAAAAAAAAAAAATCAAAAAAATCTCTTCCTTTCCATGCCTCAGTACGCTTCTACTGCGGGCCAAATTTTATCTTATCTTTCCACCGCCTTCCAAGCCGGCCTGGTGGCCGTTTAACCTCCATGACCCAATTGGTAATGATTTTTTTTCGTACCGTACCGTTTTGACGCTCAATTCTTTGCACTTCGAAGACGTGGAATGTGGAGGACATTGCACGTCTTCAAAGTGCAAAGAAATGCGAAGGTCTTTCAGCGAAGTTACAACATGAAGCATTATAAAAAGGTCGTCTATAAACACCTCTTTGGGTTGGCAAGCACCGACAATGTTGACTTATATTGTGTTGTAGGTATCCAATTGTCCATAAGCGACAGTGAGCTTACCATCAGGCGAACCGTCTGCTTGATAGCAGCTGATTCAATTTGAAAAAACTGCTGGTATTTTGCAGTTGTGTCTCTTCAGCATGATATGACAGCTTTTTGGGTCACGTCTATGATCGAAGTTTTGGAATGCAGTATTGAATTTCTGATGCAGTCTAATGAAAGTGCTTATAACTGTAAGTTGTAATACAAGTTCAGTTGCTCCTAATTAGGAACTTTTAAAATGTTGAGTTTCGTCACCGATCTCGCAATAGCAGTTAGCCCAAATTGAGCAAACCCTACCTTGGTGGAATGTTTTTTTATACTTATACTCGTAAAAGGCCGTGAATGCGAGAGGATCCTGAACAGGCCACGACAATATCAACCAGTTTCTTGACCCTCCCGTCAATGATTACAATTACCTGACACCATCTAAAAAACGGCATCGAAATAATTACTGCAAAAACCGACTTTTTGTACAGCTAGGTAATTTGTTAAAAGCCATTATGGACTTTTATGGCATGAAATACATTGGGATAGAGATGATTTGTCTGAGTTTTTGCAACTTCTAATTGAGTCGGAGGTGTAAAATGAATGTGCAGAAAAAAGACAATTTGAGTAGATGGCTAAGTAACTCTGTAGGTATATCATTAGCGGATGTGCTGTACTAGGATTCGCCTAGTTTCAATGAACTTGAACTGACATCGAATACGGGGGTGACGTAAGTGACTAATTAGAATCCTAGTGGAGCAAAAACAATTCCAAATTATTTATTTACTAGCAAGAAAAACATCTCATGATAGACAATAGAAGCACATACAATTTACGGCATACTAAACATGCAGAATGCAAGATCAATGGTTGAATAACCAACATACAATAAACAAAAAACCAAATTTTAAACAATGGTCTGAGATTGACATTGGATGTATTCGCATACGTGAGAGATGGTTTCCTGACAATGTGAATAGATTGAAGGCTAGTAAAGGCGATTTTGACAGAATAAGCTTCCAGCTTATTCAGCTTTCCTAGTATCAAGGTTTTAAAGCTATAGTGAATCGACTCGGTCACACTGTTGCTATTTTTCAGCCAAATTAGTGGTCAGACGTAAGAACAAAAAACAATCAAGCGTTGGACAAAATACATATCTATTTTCTGCTAAACAAGTTGTTTAGAAAACTAAATCCATCTATTACCTTGCGCCACATCATATTTTTTTATTCTGAGTAGGTATTTAAATTCTATATAAAATATAGAATTTTAAAAATACGAATGTATGCCATATATTGTCTATTTATAGTGACGTCATGAAATAAATATATATAAGACTTGACTTTTGTGTAGTCGGGTGAAAAGATAAAAAATATACCAACGTGAGTGCTGTGGTTACTAGATGATCCTTGACTGGATGCTGAGCCACCTCTCGAGCGGGAGTCGCTGAGACTGCCGCTTGCGGTACTTCCTGTCAGCGACGGCCGTGGTATGTGCCAGTCGTGCGATGCGATCTGAAATACACACAAAACATTATTAGATCTTCATTATTTTATTAAGAACCAAGCTATTGTCTTTTGACACAGTGTCTGTTCTATGTATTGTCTGTGCAGCGTTTTGAACTCCCGTTTTAAGTACTAAAATAAAGTATTGAACAATGATATGGTCTTATAGCAATTAAGTACACTATATTATTTTATGTATGACGATGTTTAGGCAAACTGCTAAATTTCTTATTTTCATGTATCATATGATAAAAATGTCCAAAAAACCTTTTACCGTACCTATTATACCTATACATAGAAAAAACAGTTACTCGGTATTTTTAGTAGTTCTGTATGAATCACAGTCAATATACTATTGTAAAGTGGAAAAAATTGTTTTTTTCATTGTGTTTTTTTTTATTGTTTATATAGAATAGGCTCCTGCTACTGGACCAATTTAAAAAATTCTTTCACCGTTGGGAAGCTACCCTATCTCCGGTTGACATACTCTTAGGCTACTTTTTATTTCTGTATTCTCATGGGAACGGGAACTACGCGGGAGAAACCGCGAGGCGCCCGCTTGTCCTAAATATATCGCTAAGAATAATAATTAATATTCAAAAAGTTTTTATACTATAAGTGTTAGGTTTGCGTTTGATTTTTGTTTGCGTTAGTTTGCCTAGAAGAATCTGATTCACTCGCGACTTGAAAACATCCATATTGCACCTATCTAGAAATACCCACTCGGGCAATGCATTCGTTGTTCGATAAAAATGGAATCGAACCGAATATGCAAATTTTGCTCGAAACTTTCGGTATTCCATAAGTATTATGTCATTTCGATTAGTCATTGGACCAGACAGCGTTTAGTGGTCCAGATCTGGACACCTTATAAGGATATTGACACACTTGTTGTTCTTATTACTTACGCTTTTAAAATCATATTCCCTAACAGAAAGAAATGCTTTTTGTTGGTTCTTTAAGTTCGGGTAACTTCAGTAATTAGCAATCTAACAATTGCAAATTGAAAATAAAGAGGAATGTAGACTAAAACTTCATTTCAAGTTGAAAATCTGCCGCCAAGCATCTAATGGTGTGTTCCGGCAGCCTCACTTGAGAGCACGCTCCATTCCAGGCTAGGTGTGCTTTACCATCTTCGACTACACCGTCACTTAACATCAGGTGAGCTGTGGTCAAGCACCTAGCCTGTCAACCATAAAGAAAAGATTTGAACTATCGTTGATTAGCACTTTTTAACTGAATTTTAAAAACGGGATTTTTTAAATTCAGTCAATTGACATTTCTGAAAACAGTATGTATCCACTTAGTTTATCAAAGTTACATGTTAAAAGAACATTAAATCCAGCAGTTTCTGCTCATCATAAAATCCAGTTACTTCCGATCCGAGTGAGATCACGTTTATTTTTGTAAATGTTACAAATTACAAGTATTGCGTTACATTAACTGTATGATTATCTGAAGCAGATTCATGCCCTTGATTATGTATTCAGTTATGTAAAAAGGACAACGGGTAAATCGGGTGTTTCCTCCTCTATCCGTATGCATGTACATTGTATATATGCAGATTCAATACCAGTAGTAAAATACTCTATGTGACACATACTGACAAGTAAAACTTTTATAAGTACAGACTTACACCACATACCTACTTACCTTATAAATAAATTAATAAATATACGAAGACATTTTACAATGCTATCAGGACAAAAACTAAGGTCTATGGGAACCAGAAAACTGCTACCTAGAATACTTTCTTGTAAGATCAAATATAAATGTTTGTTTTGGGTGGGATTCGAACCCACGTCATACAGCTCTGGAGGCAGAGCTACTACCAAATGAGCTAATAGGGCTATACTCTAAGATGAGTCAAAGAACACTTTCTTTGTCGAAACATGACTAGTGGTTTAGAAGATATGAAGACAATGGTTATAAGCTTGGACTATAACTGCTATGCTTATAAGCTTGGGTATGCTATGTCGAAAGAGGATCATTATAATGATTATTATGAATAACTTTTACTATAGGCACAACTGCAGAAACTTTAAAAGAATAACCTGTTCTATAGAAAAATAAAAGTAGGTAATTCATAATAATAAAATGATTAAAATGTCTTAATTTTTCCGTTTTAGTATATTATTATATCAAGCCTAAATGGCTAAAATAAATTCTCTTTTTTTTACTTTCTAAGCATGCACCTACGTCTGTACTTGTTCCGTACAGTCCGTACTAGAAAAAACAACAAAGTTGCATCTAAGGTCGTCAGTTGGTCTGAACTATGAGTGTAGGTCAGTCGAGTTTCATTTCTATACAGTCTCATTATTTTGTCTTCTGGTATCATTAACATTATAATTTGCCCTTTATTAGATTAGATAGAATTAACATAATCAACTCTTTTTCTAATCTACATATTCTAATTGCGCACATAATTCTTTTTACCTTGCAAGAAACCTTAAGGTATGTGTGCTGCCTACTAAACTACATTTACTTCATGTTTCTTATTCATAAGTAGAACCTACATTTTTACTCTTGACGAATTTTCTTTGCTGTAGTAATATATTCTCGATTGTGTATTTAGATATCAGTGTGTTTAGTTTACGTGTCGTTGACTGGACCTGTCCATTCTCAATGTGTTATGTAGGTCAACCTTGCAAAACCACTCCACGCTTAAATTTGTTCTTCAAAGTGCCTTTACTACATATCCACTGCACAAACAAAAGGTTCAAGACGTCAAAGACACGCATATGCACATACGGCCATGTGTGATTGTGTAATGTGTTTGTGTGGGTGTTACCGAATGCGTACGGAAATCGTTGCAGAAGTCTTCCTTGTCTTCAGAGATTAGGTTTCGTATGATCTCCTACGACATTTCTTAATATCAACTTACGTAACACGCTCATGTTGCGATTATCGTGACACTGATACGTTCTCAGTTGCCTACTTTACTTATATTTACAACGTACTTCAAGTACGGTCAGCTACTGAACCGTTCGAAACAAGCCGGAGCGTTGTATTAATTAACCCTTAATCCGGTGGAACAGGTTTTAAAGAGCTGATTTATAGTTTAAATGCTGACTGTACTTATAGTAATGTAGTTACTAATTGAACTTGAAATTCTTTTAATCGTGTCATAATGTGTGAGTAGTTGGGATTAAGTGCCCGATCCTTTCACTTATCGATAAATATCTCGGAGTGTATGTCTTGAATAATACGTTTGTTATTGGATTGTATGGTGAAGTTCATCATCAATTAGTTCCCTTTTAGGTCAAGTTTAGTTCTTTGCCCGATTGATTTTGTCAGATACGTCGTTCAAGGTTCAAGTTGTCTTTGCGGTCTCGTTTCTGCGGCCTCTGTTGCAATAAATCTTTGCTTTGCTTTCGGCTTCATGGTCCTCTTTGTTACAGCGATAACACGATGGATAAGCATTTTTGGTTGCTAGATCATTAATAGTGTTAACTCATGTACTTACTATATATGGCAAGGTCGTTACATAGTGCAGTTGGATATCATTGCGAAATTCTCTATTGCTATGATATAATCACAATATTAGAAATTGGAGCGACCATGTGTCAATGCAAATGCAAGGATCATGTAAAGTTTTCACGAGAGACGGAGCCGTGTTACGCCTTAGGTAGTTATAGGTGCGGTGCAAATGTTGCAAAATTATTCGCTAAATGCGCGAAACCGGTTCCGGTGCTTACATTATAACATCCGATAGCTGGCATCAATGGTTTAAGCTCTCAATTCAACAGGACTTTCGCTCTTTCATGAGAACTCAACCAAATAATCAGATCATTGATAGCAAGTGGGAACTCGGTCGACCTATTCGAGCATTGTTTCTTATTAAGAAACAACACGCTAAGTATTGCCAAGCGTTAGTCAACGCAAGCTTTGCAGCATAACGCTGCAGGCATAAAATCGAATCTATGTTTGCTTTGTAATTATAATTGAGATAGAGTATTATTGGGGTGTTATTGTATTCGAGAAAATTGGGTACGTGCTTAATTCATGAATGAGCCGATAGTCGCCTTTGTTTTACAGAGCATATTGTTATCTTCAGTGATGCACCAGGTGGTTTATCTGTTACTGATTTAAATAAATCGTGTCCATTCCCTAGTAGCACGTGGCCGTATGTGCCCATATGATTCATTGTCTAATTGCCATCAGCACGTGGCGTAGATATTTATGGAACCCCGAGAAAAACAGTGTTTTATTTATAAAACCGCAATATCAACATTAATTAAGTAGACTACATATGCATGCTGTAAGACACGTGATTTTGGGATTCGGTTGATGTTGCAGCATGAACCTCTGAATAATGGCGGGATAGTAGCGCTTAGTACAAAAATAAATTTGTCTCATTATGTGGATTATAATTTTACTTTAATACTTGGCAGTTGGCAGCACTTTGCAATGATTAAGGCATTTTAAATATTGCAGGCTTATCCTGCCAAAAAACACATTTAAAACTGTGCTCAAATATATTTTAACGTTTTGAACACATTTGTCACTTCAGCCAATTTCATGTGTCTAATATTCCGTCTGAGAGGGTGGCGTTTAGCGGACCAACAATTTGGCGGTTACGCAAGTTGGAGTGTGTCAAACTTGTATTTTTGAAATATTTCTTACATTACTCGAAAGTAAAGTACTGACCCAAATTTTATAAAAACTTAAAAGCTTATCTTTTGCTATAACGTTCGCATGTTTTTACATTGGAATCTCTTAGCAGGGAACGACATTTTTTGTCCGATCTTTGATTTAAATTTAATTAATTTAAACTATATGTATAATCAATTATTTTAAATTACATTTCTACTTTAAGAAGTGTTTGAATAGGTAAAAACTTTCATGGTAGGAAATATGTTTTGTAAAAATTATATTTTAGTGCATGGCAAATTACAATTACAATAATTGCTAAGGCGATAAATAGTTTACTAGTTTAGATCTAAACGTGACTCAAAAGGTTGATGTCTTTTTAATTTCCTTTAATATGGTTAGATGTTTGAATTAAAAACCTTCATAATTGGTCTTAATATCGCTTTAAGTGTTTACAATAAAGCCGTATGTTCAAGTATGCTCTTCACGTGTGGCCGAGCATGTGAATCGGTGCATGTCTCCTGCATTGAGATCTGTTTCACTTATCGCACTTTGTCTTGCGGGGTTTGATTGTTTTTTTACTGAATGTACGTGATAGTTATAGTAATTACGCTTCTTTGTACGCACGATTATGAGTCATGACGTATGATAAGACAAGTCGTCTACTAAATAATATACTACTAATGCAATAATGACCTATATTTCAGGTCATATTTTTTATTTATTTTATTTTTATAATCAAAGGAAAACTTACAGCTAGGTACATAGACAATTACAATGAATAAGAAAAGAAGGCCAATTAAAAGTTTCCACAAGTAGAAAAGAAGAAATATGTAAATAGACGGATTCACACAATAATACACATCAAGAGTAACATAATATACAATTATACATACATATATGTATTTCAGATTTAGTAATGTTGGTAGTCGTGACTAAATTTAGTAATGTTATACTTTATATGGTAATTTGCTTATTCATGATGTGTCTACATCTTCAGCAACATAACAATATAATTAGTACATAGGTGACTGGATCAATATATGGCATCTAAAGCGAGTTATAAGTTTGATGTGTTCAACCAAAGGGTCATTGTACTCATAGTGAAAAACTTTTACTATAGGTACAACTCTGATATCACGATAATAAATCAGCTGTTCTATATATTTTAGAACCGCTGATTAGAGTCCTGTATGTTTTATACTAGCAGACCGTCCCGGCTTCGGACGGGTAAACAAAACTCGACTAACAATTTAGCCTATGTTACTCAGTGATAATGTAGCATTCTATTGATGAAAGAATTATTTAGATCGGTCCAGTAGTTTCGGAGCCTATTCATTACAAACAAATAAAAAATCAAATCTTTCCTTTCTTTATAAAAGTGTAGACAAATAGGTATTATATGTAGATTGATTCTCTTTTCATTTTCTATATAGCGGAACAAAACTTTTCAATTCCACTCCTCTTTGAGTCCACTCGGCTTTTTAGTACCCTAGATGGTGAAACATTTGTAACGACAAAATAATGATTGTAGAATTCGCCCAAATAACTTCTGCATCGTTCACTAGACAATAAGACGTTACAAAAAGCCTTGAGAACGACCGAATTCACTTTCAAAATGTAGCATAATTGATATCTTATTTAGTGGAGTGGATTCATATAAGGACGTACTTTAGTTTAATGAACCTAAACGTGCATTGTGTTCGTCTTATTATTTTTATCGAGATGATCTCGCTGTCGTACATGTTACGTTCGAGTCGTGCTTTCGGTTTCTTGAAAGATACTTTGATGTTAGCATTGTTAGCTGATGTAACTGAGACTGCCAATAGAAGCGTCTATGCTTAGTTCGTGTTACTTATTCCTATATAAGCTTGGGGTATACTAAGCTATAGGGAAATCATCATATTGATCTTTATGAACAACTTTTACTAGGAACACAACACTGAAATCGCGAAAAAAATTTGCTCCATACTCTTGATCAATATTATTTTTCTCTACGGAACAACCGATTTCTTTTTCGACTTCAGAGTAATGTTTAGACTCTTATTTATGAATAACGGTAATGTAACGTTATGAATAACTTTTACTCTAAACTTTAGAGCTAGCTAGCAGACGCCTCGCGGTTTCATCCGCGTAGTTCCCGCTCCTGTGGGAGTACAGGGATAAAAAGTAGCCCATTTCACACGGGGATAGTGTAGCTTCCCAACGGTGAAAGAATTTTTGAAATCGGTCCAGTAGTTTCGGTGCCTATTCAATACAAACAAACGATCAAATATTTCCTCTTTATAATATATATATTATGAACAACTTTTACTAAGAACACAACACTGAAATTTCGAAAAAATCTGCTCCATACTTTTGATCAACATTTTTTTTTCTATGGACCAGCCGATTTCTTTTTCGACTTCTGAGTTATATTTAGAGTTAAAAGTTATTCATAATGATGAGAACAATGGAGTCCCTTTTGGCTTGTACACCTTAAACTTCTAACTCTGTATGACTTCATGAATACAGTTAAGCAATGTCTGCATAAATATTGTCGATTTTTTTAGTCGTTGATATGGAGCCAAAATATATTAATATCACATAGAAAATTGTCTACCTTACGAAAACACATTATCAAAATGATGATTACACACCTAACTAACTACCTAACCTAGGAATGTACATTGTCATTTATTTATTTTATTATCATTTTCAAATGTATAATTATTTATTATTCGTAACTAAGTTGACATTTTGTGAATATATATTTAATCTAATCTATTTTTTTAACTTTGTCATGTTAATACCACTTATAAAATAAATTAATATGATTTTTGAAAAATATCTCGCTTTCAAAGAACATGTATGTAGGCACGTATTTAATTCAGCATAATATCAAATTACGCTTCGATAAACCCCGTTCATTTCATACATACCGGAAAACGTTACGTGTGTTGATATTTAGCAAAGAATTTAATGATTTTAAAGGTCGACGAAACTATCGATTCTATATAACATGTATTTAGAGTAAGTCCATTTATAAAATGATGCGATTAAAATTACACCGAGCAAAATGTATTTTTTTAGGAAAATTTTTACAACTGTCTGTATAGCATTTAGATAATCTTCTGACATGAATTCAATGAAAAATTAATCATTTTATAGTCATATAAGTGTTTGCCCAGGTGGAAATCGAAGTCCGAATCGAAAAGAATAGAATCCTATAGCTTTTGAAGCAGATATTCTACCAAAGAGCTAACAGGGCAGTCAAAATATAGCAATAGCAGCCATTATGACTGTCCTTTTAGCTCATTTGGCATTTGGCTTATGTGCCCTGCCCACTTCAACATGCTAATTTGCTGGTCTATGTCGGTTATCTATCTATACTATTATAAAGAGGAAAGATTTTGTAACGAACAGACTCCGAAACTACGGGACCGATTTTAAAAATTCTTTCACCGTTGGGAAGTTACGCTATCCCCGGGTGACAGGCTACTTTTTATCCCTGTATTCCCACGGGAACGGGAACTACGCGGGTGAAACCGCGAGGCGTCTGCTAGTTATGAATAACTTTTACTCTAAACATTACTCTGAAGTCGAAAAAGAAATCGGTTGTTCCGTAGAGAAAAATAATATTGATCAAGAGTATGGAGCAATTTTTTTTCGCGATTTCAGTGTTGTGTTCATAGTAAAAGTTGTTCATAAAGATCAATATGATGATTTCGGCTAGTTTTTTTACCTGGTCATTTATCCATTCCAGCACAACACTAATTAACAGCGTTTGGCGACAAACCAGTTGTCATGTGCATTTGCCTTGTGAAACACGAGATGGTCTAGTTAAGTTATGCAACTGTAATCTTTACGAATCACCAGTCAATGCGTCAAATGCGTGCCGCGTGCCTATAACGGTGCATAGTAATCACGGAAATCGTTAGCATTATTATACGTACTCGTTTAGATGAAGCTTGTGACATAAGTACTTGTGTATCATTGTGTAAGTGTGTATGTACTGAAATAGACGGACCGTATTTGCTATGGAAATGAGAAGTGGTTTTAGTACATTTTCGTCTTACGTGTAGGTACGTTGTTCACGGTTGATTAAATCGGATACTAATAGTTTCGGGTATACCCGGTGACATTTTTCAAGGGGTATAAACACAGCACGACGCGCGCGTAGTCTCATCTTATCTCACATGTTAGTAATCTCGTTGCGCCGATGGCTCGGTGGTGAGAGTGTGGTTTCAAATCCCAACAATGCGCTTGAGATGCCAGTGAAGGAAATCATCGTGAGGAAATGGAAATCATAGCATGGTGATTGGGTACTTTTTGGTACTGGGCTGTCTAGCTACCACACTCAAGTTAAAAATGTGCCGCCAAGTAACTAACGGGGTGTTACGACAGCTTCAGCTTGAGAGCCAGTTTCATTCCAGGTGTTCACCATTTTGGACCACACTTTTACTTAACATCAGGTGAGATGAAGTCAACCACCTAGCAGCAATAAAGATCTTTAACTGGATAATTTGAAAATAAATTTTGGGGCAATTTTCACATTAATACCTTCTAATTTATTAACATGTTGATGTACGTAGTACGTACTACATGTACGTAGTACGTACTACATGTACGTAGTACGTACTACATGTACGTACGAAATTTCGGAAAATTTTCGGATAACTTAAGTATTAACCATAAAATAATCAAAACCACTAGCCAATATTTTTTTAGTAGAAAAAGACATGAAAGTTAATTTTTCTCAAATTGTTCTTCGACTAATGGATTCAAATAATAGGCTTATGATTGAGAAAAGTACTTAATGACAAGAAATCTTTACATAATCTTCAAATAATAATCATTTGATTTAACAAGCGACATTAAATTATTCGCCATAGCCATTTTCTCTTCGCCAAACAACAGACTGTACAAAAACAATCAACGTACCTACTTGTATTGTAAAATGTAAAAGTGTGCTCTGCTCGTCCAATACTTCAGCTGATACCTATGGTGACTGCTCAACTTTCATAATCGCGAACAATAGTGGTACACTTACTATGATAATCAGTTAACGAGTAACCAGACTGTTCTCCTTTGGAAGAGAAAGCGTACATTCCTGCTGCAAGGCACTTCTTGGAAGACTGCTACAAATGTCACAATGGGTAACGGATTTCGGTCCACGATTTCGATACTTTTGATTTCACGTTTCTTTTCGGTCTGGCTTCACCTCTTGTAATATCTAATTCTATGTAAAATTGCGATACCGTACTACGCTAACGGTAAAGTCAGAAGGGATTTATCTTTTCCAGATTTATGGCTGTTGATAAATTCTTTTGTATATTAATCAAAGTCGGTTTTCCCGAGGCGCTCACGGCCCGTCGACGTCGTGTCGCTTCTTAGTCATAAAACAATTGGAAGTTCAGTTGGAGTAGCTGACAACAGAGCGGCGCTCGGCGTGGTATTGTGACTCCAATTATCATATTTTATACGCGATTGCATGAGGACGCCGCAACATAACTCATTGTTCACGCTGGTCACAGCACTGACATGATGCTTATGCTTGTCCTTGAACTCAATTGGCTGTATTTATGAAGCTAACGGGATTCGTGTCAATGCAAATCGCAATGGAAGCTGCACGGCTACCGCTACTAGATTGTTTATTCTTGCTGATATGAATGATATTGAATTTTATCCGCGTATATAATATATTGCTATTCTGTAATAAACCGTTCCTACGACAGATGTATAGACAAAGTCTTTGTTTTAACTAACTGCTCCCCGCGGTCTTACCCGCTACATGTTTTCGGGATAAAAAAGTAGCCTATGTTCTAATCCAGGGTCTCAGCTACCTCCGTACCAAATTTCATCCAAATCCGTTCAGTAGTTTTTGCGTGAAAGAGTAACAAACATCCATCCATCCATCCAAACTTTCACATTTATAGTATTAGTGGGATTTTGTCAAATTTTTGAGATTATGTAAGTGCTTATGTGCTAATACATAAAACAAACAGGTATAATCACGTCATCGTTTATTGGTATTGAAGTCTTTTTTCACGTTACCTGGAATCTCAGCGATTACGAGTGCTGGTTTTTAGATCAAACACGACTATAAATGGTGCGATCGAATATCCGTTCAAAATAAACGTTCCGGTATCTATTTACGATGATTATTTAATTAATGGTTGTATGTTCTTCCCTATTCGATCATCGCAACGTTCAGAGCGATTATCTTTTTATTTACGCCCATAGAGCTAAGTGGGATGTTGCCGTAGAAAAAGTGACCATGAATTGGGTTACTTAGCCGGATTCTTCTCCTCTTTACGTCGATATTACATCATTTGATGACGTTTACAATTAGTTCTGTTAGAAGCGCTACGTAGCCAAGTTTTTATTTGTCGTCAGGGACAATAGGCTTGTGTCCACTATGAATAATAAGAATCAATTACGATTCTAATCATTACTCATGATATTATGTGGGTATGAAAACTCAATATTATTTATTATTTGAGATAAAGATTATAATTATTTTTGGAATATGAATTAGGCATTCAGTCATGTGACTGTGAACATCAAACAGAGAGTGTTACGTCTCGCCGTGTGATACGCCATTTCTGTTATTGTCATTTTCGTAGAACAACTGTCATACAGATATAATTGTTTTGCACGTCGTGACGTCATTAATTAAGGTGCCATGGCAGTCCTGACCGCTTTCGTGGTAAATTTTAACTGGTTTAATAAAGTCGTAAATTTTTAAAAGAATACATTTTTAGAAAATCTACATATCAAGGTACAGTAATAACCAATTATTCAAATTTAATAATCCAGCCTATTGTAGCGTATTTTTTAAACGTCATAGGCAATAAATCTGTCAAATATTCCGTGTTCGTTTCAGATCCTGTATCACATGTTCATTCAAACAATCGAACGGTGAATGTTACTTACCGGATTTGTTACAAAGCGGTTGCCTTGACGAGTATGGGTCTTTGTGAAATAGTACAAAACAACGCTTCCTGACTATCGTGCTAACTGAACTACAAATGTATCGTCCACTGTGTCAATCGATAAAAAGGTCACGATAAAACTACAGATAAAATATTCATAATCAACGTTAGGTTGAAATGCAGTTGATGAGATAAAAAATTGGCTTAATTAAACTTTAACTCAATGAACATGATTATGATTGAAATATACATACTTATGATTAAATGAAAGTGGCTTTTAAGGTCAGTGGGATATAGCCGCATTTTAAAAGTGTTTAGGTCAGAAATGAAAATATGAGAAAACCCCAAAGCAGATATAATGGTCTTTCTAACGCTACATGCGGTTTTATGATACAAGACAGTTTGTCCTTGTTAAAATTGGAGACCGGTTTTAAAACATTCGCATACCAGCTTGGATCATTGCATCGGCTTAAGTCAAAATTGTTATAGACGCACATATGTATTTCTTAATCGAGTGTCACGGGACTTATCACAAGTGATTCAAGACACACCTGGAACTACACTTGGTGGTAGATCTCCTTAGCAGGAGGTCGTCTAGGTAGGTACCACCGCAGTACCAGTTATTCTGCCGCTAAGCAGTAGTGTGTAAACATTACTGTGTTCCGGTTTGAAGAGTACTGCAGCTAGCGAAATTACTGGGCTGTTGAGACTAACCATCAAAAGTCTCAAAGTATTGAGCGCCAAAGCAGCGATGCCCTGGACTTTGTTTCGTCACTCAAAGTTCTGTGCATCGCTGCAATGGTCATGGACAGGCGTTATCTCTTAGCATCAGGAGAGCGTCTCGTTCGTCTCATTACTTTTTACGTAAAAAAAAGGAGAATACTATCTTCGACGAAAATATGTCACGCCAAGTGTTGTAATTGAATGAAGGTAAATCAAACGACCTTTGTTTGTTGTCGTGTGAAGAACGTTCAGTGGCGCGAAAATTTTTATTTACCAATTATTTCGCAATCAGAAACTTGCTCGTTTTGATGTCGTCATATCGCCGTGAATATTTGTACTAACAGATTACAAAGACCGATGTTTGAATGGAAAGGGAATACCGGAGAGAAGTTTCTTTAATAATGTAAACGTGCGCATCGACATGGTCGCCTTACTTATCACACGTTTCGTTACATCATTGTGACTTCGTTAAAACAGTTCCGTTTAGGACGGGAAATCCAGATGTGTTTACGGTCTCGAGCTACCAGGATTCGCATGCCGTCTTGGATTCCAATGTAATGTCAATGACTTGATACGAGTATGATTAAATAACAACAGGATCGGAACCAGTTTTTTTTTAACTAAGCTAATTTCAAGCGTCATTGATGCTATTAATTATGTTTTATCAGATCGTTGATTAAAATATATGTACCAAATTGCTGACATCTGTTAAGTGGGTATACCTATTTATCGTTAATGTTATTTCACAACCGTACTAATTCAAGGAAAAATATTGAATTGGAAGGTTCACCTTTGGTCAGCTATAGACGTCGATCATTAATTGTTTGAGTTTTAAAATACCAGTCGGGTTTGGTTATTAATAGTAAAATCGTAGCATAATGATAATATATTTTGCTATGATTTTACTATGGCAAGTTTTACACGAGACAAGGGCGAATATTGAAATATGCCATTGTGATAGCGCTAAGTTTCCTGACCTACTCGTATTCATACGCTATATTGCTACGATGAAGTGCTGACGTTTGGACAATGAGGTGTGACGTAAGGAGGCGTGTTACTATATCTGTTCAATATGGTGTTCAATTTAATCGGTCGTATTCTGCTTAAAGAAACAAAATAATATCATCATATCCTAATTCTAACTAAAGTTTTTGACTGTCCTGTTAGCTCATTTGGTTATATATCTGCTTCAAGAGTACTAAGGCGTGGGTTCTATTCCCACCCAGCACATTTATGTGACAATAAATATTTGTTCTGACTCTGTTTTCTGTATTTAAGTACAATAAGTATTCTATCAGTTATCTGGTTCCCATACTACAAATTTTGTTTAGTTTGGGACTACTTTGATGGCGGTGTGTCAAATATCCAACGATATTTATTATTATTTATTTTAAGTTATGAAAGCGAAACTTTGTATCTTTTCGCGGCTAAACGGTCTAATAGATCTTAATGGAAATTTAAATAGCTATAGCATGTTTATTGAGAATCCTCAAAAACATCGTATGATTTTCATAGAATACATTTTTCAACCAACCGAAACCCTGAATGTAATAAACACCAAAGCAGCGAACTTTATTTTATTACTCAGAGTTCTATGTACCTATTGCTCCAATGATTATGGATATGCATTATCTCTTACGATCAGGAGAGCGTCTCGTTCGACCCATTACCGTTGTATATAAAAAAAATGGTTACAGAATAGACATAAAAAAGCGACTTTTTCTGAAATCACTCTTCCGAATTGGTCATACGAGCGACTCCGCGAAGCATCACTACCTACAAGGACAATACAATAAATATCTATGTACGTGAAGGTTTATTTATTAACACGCTTCCTAAAACAAGATAATAATTATTCCCGCAGCTATAACAGTAGACCAGACATCCGCGTTCATGTGAATATTATAAATCATCACAAATTCATAATCTTATGTTGCACAAACACCACGACCGTGAATTTTTAGAATTTTAAATCTATTAATATTATTATTGACTTTGAGATGCTTTAAAAATTATCATATTATATCGGAAATTTCCGCATAAACGTTCTATTTTATAACCTAATAGAAATAAAATGTAAAGTCTATCTGTGCTCTCAGGGTCTCTCTGTCATTGTTTCTGGAGATTTTATTAGTTTTTAAAATAAGTATCGATTAATGTTTATTGCTTATTCATCTTAAACAGCTTGAATTATACTGCTACATGTTAACCGAAATCAGTTATTCTTTCTTTCTTTATATGCACTCCGAAATCCTTGTATTTGAAATGCAAACGCGCTAAAAGCAAGATCCCACACGGATTCGTAGTAGTTTCTTATATCTCTATAATTGTGCGTGGGCGGAAACCCCAACATCCTTCCAAGAGTGAACCAATTTCGTTTAAATTATTCGGAGCCGCCCGACTGGATGCTCGCTAAGTCCGGGTATTGTGAAATGTGAAGGTCTCTGCTCGAGGGCAATTTTAGCCGTCAGTCCCTGTGCCATTTACTTCAGACTAATAGCACTTGCTCTGCACTGTTCGCGAACCTACTGCTTTACCTACATGCTTTCGAATCCAGTCTTTTTGCTGTGATAAAATGAATGTCAAGAACTTTTCCATGAGCCTCCTTTTGTTTTATTATAAGAATTGTAATACACATCGAGGTCTGGGTACCTATTGCCTATTCTATACTTTATGTTTAAAAAGCTTTGTTTTAGCTGTTGCACAACACTAGCTCATTATGTAGAAGGTATCTCTGCTTAATGAGCTGCAGAACGTAAGTTCGATTCCCACCCAGGACAAATATTTATGTTTGTTCTGTATCTAAACGTACGTAATATAAATTTATAATAGTGGGGTTATCGGGTTGAATTCTCTGTGACGACCAATAGTTACAATTACGTTGATCAGGATATTATTGATGTACGATAAATAGCTATTATCGTGACGAGGCAGGAAGATCAGACTAGACACCCTTCCGTATGTATAACCTTGAGGCATGGATGCCAAAGATGTCATCGCGAGCTGTATTTATTAGTCAGATAGAGTCATAAGTAAACACTAATAATTCCGCTAATATGTGTAGCAAAAAATCACACGACACAACACGCACGACTTAGTAGATAGCAAGTAGGTACTTACATAAAACGTATGTCCAGATTCGTCGCAATGCTAATATAAATAATAACGAATATATTTATATTCGTTATTACAGTTACTCTATTTATCCAGAATTCAAAGTATCCTGTTTTTTTGTCAAATCTCAGTCGTTTTATTGTCGATCGGTTCCGAAAAGCAAGGAAACTATAGAATGGTGGTAGGGTACTTTATAGTAGGTACTCGGCTGCCCAGGGAATGTTTGGCATAGATACTAGAAATATAAATAACTTCGCAACTGAAAAAGGTTAAAAGTTAAGGGTATACCAAGCTAAAAGGGTAGCATTATACTCATCGTTTACAGCGATGATGGTTCGGTGGTTACCACGGCCGGATCACACTCCGAAGGGTGTGCGTTCAAATCCCAACAATGAGCTTAAGCTGCCAGTGAAGAATCTGCCGCCAAGCAGCTAACGGTGTGTTCCGGCAGCCTCACTTGAGCACCGGTGCTATTCCAGGCTAGGTGTGCTTTACCATTTTCGACCACACCGTCACTTGACATCAGGTGAGCTGTGGTCGAACACCTAGCCTGTCGACAGTAAAAAGAAAAAGTGGATTTTCCTTGGAGACGTACCACACGTTTTGACAATCTCTCTTGTCAAGTGAAAACTCATCTGTACGTCCAAGGAATAGGAATGGAACAAACTACTGGCACCTTGTTGCCTTTGGAAGGCTAGAGTGAAAACGTATTTCTTAAGTCTGCGTACTTCATTGTAGGCCACATTATAGCTTACCAGTAGTCATGTTGGCGGTCAGACTTATAAGCGTTAAAAAAAAAAGAAATCAATAAACATAAATTATATCCCAATATTAGTAGTTATTAGTTTGTGCCGACTGTCATTTTTAACTGACAACCATCTTTAGTTTGTGCCATGAAGAACACGAACTTGCTGGTATTTTCTCGAGCTCTTTCCTGTTTTCTTTTACTTTGTTGTGCTATACTTTTTTTTTTTAACTCGACCACCGTACAACGAAACGTATTTATATTATACGGACCACTTAGTTTGGGTACCAATACACTTCCACCAAGAATATAAAACTGAATTGTATAGGAGAAGATAATTGTAACAGTAATACGTTGCATATCATAATATTATATACGTTTAGAGAGTTACTTTCGCGTGAAATAAAAATAAAACGATATAAGTTGTACTACTCTGAGGTCTGAGTGAATGGTTTAATTTTGATTCCACATTAGACGTAGCCACTTTCAGTGTTTGAGAGAGCTTATTTGTGTCAAGTGATTATCTCATAATTGCACTCTGCCAATTTGATTGAGAAAGTATTTGCTCAGTGATATTAGCTTTAGTAGTGAAATACTGCCCAGGGAAGGTTTGGCATAGCTACTAGACATATAAATAACTTTGCAACTGAATAGGGTTTAAAATTAAAGGTATACGAAGCCGAAAGGGTAGCATTATACTCATCTTTTACAGCGATGATAGTTCGGTGGTTAGCATGGCCGGTTCACACTCCGAAGGGAGGAGGTTTGAATCCCCACAATGAGCTTAAGCTGCCGGTGAAGGAAAACATCTAGGTGGTAGAGTATTTTCTAGTACTCAGTTGGCTAGTTCCCACCCTCAAGTCAAAATTCTGCCGTCAAGCACCTCACGGTGTGTTCCAGCAGCCTCATTTGAGAGCCAGTTCTATATTAAGCTTATATCTATTCTGTGCTTTACCATTGTGCTTTGCCTATGTTTTCTTTGATGTGTTTTATTTAAGTAACAATCAATATTGTATGTCCGCAAGGACAAGACTGTTTTTAAGTACTGGTATATGACTAATTATGTATTTATAATCTAATATTGTTACACAATTTTAAATAATAAACATCTTTGACCACACTGTCACTTCACATCAGGTAAGCAATGGTCATGCACCTACCTTGTCAACTATTTAAAAAAAAAAACTAATTTTACTATTAATAGGCACTGTTTTGGAATTCAGGATAAAATTCAGCTGCAACATACTTTTGGTCAAGGATCAACATTTTTTTCGAATAGTTGTTTTTACCCCTTTCCAGCTTGAACCCAATGCTTATAACCCTATAAATACACTTTTGAATAAAATTAATTGCTCAGCGACCTTTTTGTTGCAGCTGTTCTTATAAAGTAGCTTTTGTACTCCGCAAGCTCTGTGTCGTAATTTCCGTACCGGTATTGCTTTTATCATTCCGAGAATAACATCAATTAAACCGTCATCATAAGCTATTTGATATTTACAAAGGACATCGTATACGAGGAGGTACTATGAATCGATTTGTAATTAATCGTCTGTATAACTTGAAGGAAACATCATCGTGGAATGTCGTTAAGGATGTGTTTTTATCAAAAAAAACACGGAATCAATTCAGCCTTGTTAGCACAAATACTTAAAATGATACCTAGTAGTTTCATTAGTCATCTGAATTAATATAATTTCTTTTTTTTTTTTGTTTTTTTTTTATAGTAGATAGGCTTGCCTTTGACCGCCATCCCGCCTGATGTTAAGCGAAGATGCGGTCTACGGTGGAGCACGCTCGCCTAGAAGAAACCGATTCACTGGTGACTTGAAGGTACCCAGACTATATTCATTGGGGAACACCCACTCGGGCAGCTGATTCCAATGTCTAGCGGTACGCATGAAAAAGGTGGAATCAACTGTACTGCTTCATATTTTTACTTCTGGAAATAGCATTTCGTCATAAGTCAAAGTTCATTAACTTGTGTAGTATTTAGTCGCTGTTTTCGAAGTTTTCTGACTAACTACATACCTGTACTATTTGCATAGTGTACGTATGTTAATGACACGTCTACTGAATGTATTAAAATAAAAAAATAATATCGTATGAGATTACAGCGCCATTTAGACTAAGCAGCTAAACTAAGCAAAGCTTTAACTATGGAAGTGAGATAACTGATGGAATACATAAATTCCTTTTTTTTTAAATACGTACTTATAATACATACAGAACACCCAGACAAAATAAACATTTTTGTTTTTACCATATATTGTTTGTCCTGGGTGGGAATCGAATATAAAGTAGCATACTACCACGGTATGGTTTCCTTACGATGTTTTCCTTTACCCGCAGCTTCAGCTTATTGTTGAGGTTTGAACCCCCGCACTTCGGCGTGTGAACTGACCGTGCTAACGACCGAGCTATCATCGGTATTTGATAAGACTGCAATATGTACCTACGTACGTCGTATCGAAAGACTCAATTTTCACTGTACTTATTTTTGTGCTTTATTAGTCTTAATGAACCGAGATACCGATCAGCAAAAAATATGTATATTACACATGTTAATGGATGTTCTTTCTGACCTTGGTAAACCCATGGTCACTCACCACTTCCTATTGTCATGTATTCTGATGAATATTGGTTAAGGTCAGTTTAAACTTTATAATTATGTGTGTATCATCTGCCCCTTTGGATTATAGTTATAACTTCTTCCTTCCTTTAAACTCGATTTTATTATTTTTGTAAATTTATTATACCAACGAATTGTTGCTGTTTAAATCGATTGCGTTGTATGCATTCTGTATGCGACATCCAAACCAATAAGTACCTATACGAATAAGCTTAGTTCTATGTAATAAAAATATATACAATTACTCTATATGCGCCCATAAATAAATACATGCATCAAGGATTTTTGATCTCGAATAACTTTCTTTGGCGCTCTCAAAGGTCAAAGTCTTTTGTATAATTTTATGTCAATTACGTACATTCGCTTAACAACGATTAAACCTATTAATGATATCGGAAATGTATCGTCTTAATTGCCTCATGCACATTCTGAAGGTCAGCCTATCGTCTGTTCTAGACTTTTTTTCATAGATGGGCATTGACAAGAATAAATTAGCATCCTTTTTATCGTCTTCCTATGCATTGCCAGTTAGTAATAAAGTCTGTTATTGTGTAATGTCCAGTATCAATTGTTAATAAGCACAAATAGATCATTTGAATTTTATGTTCCTGACCTTGGTTATCCCATCGCAATCTCTAAGCAATTGCTAACATGTATCACATACTTAAGTATATTCAATTAGCGTATGTATTTCGTAATTTAATCGTACTATCAATTGATCGACGTTTCAATGCTTAAACTACCAGCAGTCTTTTAAATTCAAAGCTGTACGTTGTGCCGGCGTTCGCACAGGTCGCAAGGCCCATAAACTGCATTGTCTCAGTGAAGTTTGCATCACTCACCGAACTTTTGATATCCATGGTTGTGGTGCCAGTTCACTGTCGTATAATGGGTTCACTGTTACGTCACTGCACTGCATTCACTATGTCCACATGTCTCTTGTTTACATCGGTCCGTCAGCTGTTCGAGTTGCTCTCTCGCCCTCTCCGTGTGGTCGGCGCGGCGTCGTCGGACGCGCCTCTACCAAGCGGCAAAGCGACTAGAGTCGTACTGAGAGTGTTGCAACAGTCGTCAAGGTTTATATATGAGGTTGCACACAGCCGTTGTTCTTAACACCAAATTCGCAATTCGAATTTGGAATATGCTCAAAATCGGGACCTGTGGATGGATATTTCATTTTTGGAATTTGGTTTGTACAGATATGACAGGACCATCTATTTTTAAAATAATTCAAGTAACTAAAATCCACAGCAGATTAAAAAAATAAATGTATTATATTGTTAATATTGCATTAAAAATAAAATCAAATTGAATTTTAAAATCGTGATGTTTGAAGTTAAAATTGTTTTAAACCTATTGTCATGGCATTAACTGAAAGTACGTGCCTTCATATCCATTTACGTGAAAAGGGTAAGGACATATGAGCAAGATAGGAAATCTAACATTTGATTGACCAAGTGTCGTTACGATCTACTTGAGATTTAAGTACACATAATCATGTAAATTGGGCACAATGTATCACGGAGACAAGATCTTAAACACTCAATACAAAATATAAATGACTCTTAACGTGAAGAGATGCATATTTAATATTTAACGTCAAATGCTAAGGCTGTAAGTAAATTGCTTACCTGATTGCTTCGCGATAAAAGAATATAAAACTTATTCACGACGATAATAGAGGATGTAAATGTTCACGCGACCGTGCGCCCGTATGCGACTGACAGTAGCCTTAGCCCACAGGAAAATTGTAAAACAGTAATAAGTAGGTAGAATCACGTCTTCGATGTTCTGCATTGGGGTCCGGTGACGTGGCACCCTTCGTCGCCAGGAGTTGCGCAAGCACATGCGGCGAGGACGCGATGACCGCTACTAGAGACAATTCGATACTTAGCAGCACTTGATTCCGATGTGGAACCAACCTTGCACCCAAACATTGGAATTCATCAGATGACACTACGCACCGGATATTCTTTGCACGAGTACGGAATTCTCAATCCGAATGAGAGTGACTAATTTTATCTTCAAAATAAAAAGGTCTCGTTTTAAATTTAAATCAAACATAATTATTACAAAGTTTGTATTAGTTGTAAATTTAAAAGCCGGGTTCAATCTCCGCTTTAAAAGAAGCATGCTGGGAATGACTAACATAAGACTAGTATGGCAATGAATGGTCTGTTGGCATGCTTAAATGGAACAAATCGTTGGCAGCATTCATGATCCTGTAACCGATGACCATAACCTAAGACATAAATTTAAAATAAATATGTATTATAAATGTGAAAGTTTGGACGGATGGATGTGTGTTACTCTTCCACGCAGAAACTACTCAACGGATTTGGGTAAAATTTGGTACATAATATGCAAGATTTGATTTCATAATTTCTTAGTCTATTATCTTTATAGTCTTAATCTAGTATCCCGAAAACATGTAGGGGAAAACACGGCAGAGCGTAGCAAGTTTAAAATAAATTTCATCGGATTTCTAACCATGCATCTACGGTATAACGGCAATATTGCGATTATTTAACTGATGGCCGGGTAATGTAACTCATGTAGCGTGGGTGTATGATTTAGTAGCCTGCCATGACCGTGACGCTGAGCAATGGATTCGCTTATGCCCCAGAAAGTTCAATGGTTTTCTTCCACGATTAATGATGATAATTTCCGTACTTTTGCATTTTAGAACGTACTATTGTAACTGAATTTAAATATTGTTGTTTGTTACTATACCACGGTCACGACTATTACCAAACTTCGAAACCTGGAAACAGTTATTCGGTAGTTTTGCAACGCGTTGAAATCTTTTACAGGAAAAAATAAAAATAGTGAATTGGTTTGATACATTATAATTTTTTTCCATCAGTGGTTATTGTATAGTGTCTTATTTTTACTGAAACACAGCGTACTTATTAACTAAAATATTTGAAATTCATAACCGGACAAATTTTACAAAAATATACAAAGTGTTACATTTTTTAACTTACTTAAACAATGTAATCAAAGTAATGTTTAGGTAAGATAATTTTGTACTCGCAACTAGTGAGATTACCGGGCTGTTGAGAGTAACCATCGAAGTACCTAATGAGCGCCAAAACAGCGATATTCTGGACTTTTTGGATACCGCCACAATGACCAAAGTTATCTCTTACGATCAGGACAGTAAATGTGCTTCCTGTATAAAATACTCAATGTAATGTTTATAAGTTGTATAGTAATAGTCATAATAAAGAAGTTAAATTAAAAATTTAAGAAACCCCCGACTGGTGTATAGTATTCTACTAGTCAAGCCCTTTCATTTGATACCCATATTGAGGGAGTTGTGAAAAAATATGTAATCTTCAATTTTGTGGCAGCGGCCATATTGGAACGATTTTCATCAAACATTGCTAAGAACACTCCCGACTAATTCACCTTACAAACAAAACAAAAACAAAATCGGCTAATCCGTTCGAGAGCTACGATACCACAGACAGACACACACACAAACGTCAAACTTATAATACCCCGTCGTTTTTGCGTCGGGATTAACGAAAGTGAAAGTAAATTTGTCTTTTTTTATCATCCTTTATTTATTAAGGGTTAATGATTTAACTTCTGTACGGACCTTGATGAAAATTCAAATCCATTCAATATTGCAAATTATGTTATCTAAATAATAAATTGTGATCCTAAAATTCAATATTAGGTACTCTATTTTAGCTTTAGCATCGTGGGAGTATAATAAGTCTGCAGATTATTGGTCGTAATTTCTCGACGACGGACATAGAATTTATTAATATTGGGAATGAAAGTATAATTCTGAGCTTTAAATATAAATTCTGATAAGAAATTGGACTAATGATAATGAATTATCATTATTATGCGCAGCGGTTGCAAGTATCTAATAGATCGTAGATTTCACGATTTCTTTAGTTTCTTCTGTAGCAGTGTTCTGTTCGTGACGCACGTGTCTAAGCGCGGGAAGAACGCTCACTAGGATTATATACTACTGTTTACTGCGAGATAATGTTAGTCGAGGAAGGCAAGGTGACAGGATTAATCTTCGCTGATTTCTACTAGTTAAGCTGGTGTCTGTACGTCCAGTCTAAGGTCACAAAACGAAGTCGTGTAAATAAAGACGACTTTTAGTTCAAATGTTTGACAGGCTAGTTGTTTTGACCACAGCTTACCTGATGTTAAGTGACGTTGTGGTCGAAGATGGTAAACATCTAGCCTGGAATGGAACAGGTTCGCAAATGAGACTGACAGAACACACACAGATTTTCAACTAGCCGAGTACTAGAAAGTAACTTACCAACATGAAATGGTTTTGCTCACGATGTTTTCCTTTATCGGTAGCTCAAGCTCATTATTTAAGTTTTTGGCCCACGTCTTTCAGCTTGTAAGCCGACCGCGCTAACCTCTGAGCTATCGTCGCTTCAAAATTTTATCTAAAGTGACCTTTTCGAACGTTCAACACGGGCGAAGCCACAAGTAATAAATATAATCATTTTATATTAAAATCTATAGGATGTTAAATTAGATAATTCACAGTTTCCATTAGACCGCGCATGATCGTGTGAAGGTATCCTACAACAGTATTGAGGTATACCAAGGTCCTTGTTAGAAGTTTATTCGCTAAATCAACAAAAGATTGAAGGCTTGCATAATTTCTCAGTCTCACGCACGACTCCAGTTTAATTGAATCGCAATTAGATATGAGTAAATCATCAACATAGCGATATCACTGTTTATGTATAAACGTTCACCATCTTGTCGCTACCCACTGTGTGATTGAGGCTAAACCGACCCGGATCTCGAAGTTGCAAATATCGCCATGTACGTAAAATTTATTCTATTTCGCCAAATATTTTGAATGTGAACAAGATTTGGCGGATTTGTTGACTAGTTGACTCTATAGCATGTGGCGCCAAGTGTCATTCACGTAGGAATTCCGTTTGGTAAAGGATCTCTTTTTATGAGATTTTTATTATACGTATTTATTTTTATCACATCCATTTCAAATGACATTTCTATGAATGGGCATAGTTACCGATACGACATTTTATCGTATCAATAAATAGTTTTAATTACAAGCTTTTATTCAACTTGCAATGTTTCTTCATTTAGGACAAATCTTGCAAGCTAACAGCTAACCTTAGAACTAACCACTTTCTCTTAGTTAAAGTTTGACATGTTGGGTCAGTTCCGATGACAATGTATTTTTATGGCAAGCATGAATTCTGCAACCAGGATAGTTCTAGACGAAGGAACTCGCTTAACAGCATAGACACAAATTGTGTTTTTTTTAAATATAAAAATAATAAGACGAATGAAACGCTCTCCTGATGGTAAGAGATTACGCATGCCCATGATCATTGCAGCAATACACAGAACTTTGACTACCAAAACAAAGTCCGGGGCATCGCTACTTTGGCGCTCATTACTTTGAGACTTTCGATGGTTAGTCTCAACAGCCCTGTTAATTTTCCTTTTTATATTAATTTATTTCCCATATATAATTTTAACGAATCATGTATCTATCCTGAGTAGTTTAATGTTTACTATTACATACTCAAAAGATATATTTTTCCCAAAAAATGTTTCCTCATTAGTTATTAGCATACGTTATTACATCATATTTACCAAAGTACCTGCTAACATTCATGCATAATATAGATGAACACGAATTAACCAATGTAACTTATTTGTTTTAATATGTTAACAAGTCCCACATTGGTCCATCTCAATTAGATAAACGTGGTACATTTCTGTATTTTTTGCTATTTTTACATACTGTTTGTATGTAATTTTGACATTGAACTATGTATGTTTTACAATACCGGGTTATATTTATTATACCTGTTATGCATCGTCTTTGCATACCAGAATAATGATTCACATCACATAATCTACTGTTGATTTCGTTGTATTTGTTAGACTTCCGAACATCACCGTCTCACTGGGACGTATTGAAATTTTACCCCATTAGTTCTATCTAATCGATCCCTGCTTTGAATTCCGCACTTACGTAACTCTGAGTGCATATTTAGTCCAATTACTCAATGAATGCTTAATGTGACCAAATTGGTCGGGGACAATTTCAGGGTAAAGGTGTCACGTCAATCATCGCATGTGCTCTACATTTCTGTACGCACTAATGTGGGCATAACAGTTTATTATGTACCTACTGTAGACATTTCGTCTGTATATATTTTATTTGTATATGAGTCTTGTGTATATTTTTTATCCTTATTTACACTTTTTAATATCCCATCAAATTTTAATTTATTATTTTGTGGTTTGTTAATATGCATTAGAAGTGGGAGCGAGAGCAATAAAAGCAAAACAACTACAAAACATTTATTGAAAAAGTATTTAAAGCGGCATTGGTAGGATCGTCTGGATTGTATTAATTGTCATAATTAGATATAACTAGCTGCGCCCCGTGGTGTTACTCGCTACATTTTTTCGGGATAAAAAGTAGCTTAATCCAGGGTGTCAGCTACCTACATACCAAATTTCATCAAAATTGGTCTAGCCGTTTAAGCGTGAAGAAGAACAAACATCCTAGCACAAAAACACTTTCGCCTTTACAATATTAGTGTGATACATTGTGCAAAAGTGCAGTGCTTTGTGGATGGAGTTTTGATTCGTATGTAAAGGGGACCCTTAAACTTACACTTAGATGTAAATCCTAGTCACTGTACAGGTTCTTGTCCGCGATAGACCCGATACCCGCACTGAATCCTAAGTTTCGTCTAGTACAAATTGAAGCGTTGTTTCTTAGTATCAGTCGATACGCCCAGCACTGGCGCCGCAGCATGCCGTGTCAGTCCGGTTCAGTAGCTCGCAGACTATAATGATCATTCGGATCGTCCTTGCCAGGAATGCGAGGTCATCACGCCGTGCTTCGGAGAACGCACACTTCTCAACTAAAACGTACATTTTTATTATAAGTCGTTTCTAGATTCATTCCGTATTCTGTGCATGTCATTATGATGTCAGGTTGCTACCCGCACCTTGATTGTTAGACGGACCACCGATTAATACTTCAACGGAGAATGACATCGTTAAATCGCTTGTCATAGACTTAGCAATTTGACTTGTGTGATTTTCGTAATACACCGTAATTATTTAGAATTGGTTTCGTTGAGTTCTACTCACGTATAACTCTGACATATTGAAACGAGCTATTTCGTATTGGCCACCTTGTGATGGTAATTATGATGTCACTCGTTTTATAATTTCGACGTCATGCGATCATAATATGGCACAATATTTTTGACGTAACACCTTTTGTCTCGAACCTTTTCCCACTAATGAACTTTGAACTTTTTAATCTTAAAAGCCATGTTTGTTACAGTTGTATGTAAGCAAACATGTTAACACAGATTGCATTTAGTGTAAATTACAGAACAATTTTAGGTGAACAACTTTGTCCGCCAGTTTTTGTATGACTGTTAAAACGTTGTTATAAAGCTTCGTGTATGTTGTTTTTTTTAATTCCTCCATATCCTTAAATTACCTGAAGCGAATTAGCTAAAAAATTACCTTGGAAAATTAAACCACTTTGAAGTCTTTTTAATAGGTCGAGAGTTTTATATTTATGTATTATTCCTCACTGGTATGTACTTTATTTATTTACTCATGATTTTTATAAGCTACTAAAGTCTCATGGTTACTACTACCATTATTACCTATTAAAATTAAAAAGACACTAATTAAAACTATGTGATTAATAGGAGAACATTGCCTCATTCTCTGATAAAATTAATCGCACTCCATTAAATGTTTAGAAATCTACTCTAATGCAAATTACTATTTCGTGTAGGTATGTTGATAAATTGAAGAGTTTAGATTAGACGAAGTAAGGACCATGAGTTGCCAATCCAATGTTTTAATTTTATTTACAATTACTTTTATTTGTAAATAAAATGTGCCCCTGCATCTGTGTAATGTGATGTCATCTTCTTATGATGTTTCGTTCTATACATTATCTCAGAAGTTTTACAAAAAAAAAAAAGTTTATATTGTGGATCAAGTGAAATTCTTTTTTACATATATTTAAATTAGTAATTTTATACTTTACTTTTTTTTTTATAGTAGATAGGCTTGCGTTTGACCGCCATCCCGCCTGATGTTAAGCGAAGATGCGGTCTACGGTGGAGCACGCTCGCCTAGAAGAAACTGATTCACTCGCGACTTGAAGGTACCCAGACTATATTCATTGGGGAACACCCACTCGGGCAGCTGATTCCAATGTCTAGCGGTACGCATGAAAAAGCGTAGGTGTCATTAGCAGGAGGTCGTCTATATAGGTACCATCGCAGTGTTATATAATATATTCTGCGCCAAGCAGTAGTGTGTAAATATTATGTCCGGTTCTGAAGGGTACAACAGCTACCTACTCAGATTAACTATCGAATGTGGCAATGCAATAAACAACAAAGTAGCGAAACCCTGCACTTTGTTTTGCTACTTAAAGTTACTGTTAGCACGGCAATAGTCATGGACACTTGAACAGGCTTTATCTCTTACCATCACGAGAGAATTCCGTTTGTCTCATCATTTTTACATAAAAAATATATCATTATCTTTTTCTTTTTGTAGTCTTCTATTGGCTGATATTTCAAACAAATCAATCTTTTTTACTAAAACTAATATTTAAATATGCATATATACTCGACAACATTTTTTCACCTTATCAACATTAAAACATTTTTTGTCTCCAGATTCGAGTTCCTTTGCGTCAGACGCTACGTCCTCGGGACTTAAACGTGGTGATCGCCAAACGCCATCTGAAGGTTGGCATTAAGGGTCAGCCTCTCATCATTGACGGAGAACTGGAGAGTGACATCAAGGTAGAAGAATCTACGTGGGTGCTACAGGACGGACGCAATCTACTAGTTAATCTTGAAAAGGTGAGAATGGACGAACTGCAGACTTCCTTAGCACAGTCCTTTAGATCATTTTACGGTACCTATTATTTTTAGCGTATTGGCTGAAGCAGGCTGAGCATACATGTATAAGTCTCTGTTGCAGAATAATAGGGTAGACATGTCCTAAAGAGGAAGACTGCGAATCGGCAAATGTAGTGCAGGAAGTCTTGAGACTGGCTGGAAGCGAAAACACAAAGATGACGCTGATTGGCAAGTTTAAAGAGAGGCTTATGTGCAGCAGTGGACTATGATAGGCTGATGATGATTTTAGCTATCCTCGCTTGTCAACTATTGGAAGAATGTCTGTTGAGATCTTGAGATTGAAACTGCGATTTTTTTAATAATTTATACAAAACAAACATTTTTAAGATGAAAATTAACCCCTTCATCAAATTTAATGACGTACTGAAACATAAACATACTCTTCATTTTGCTGTTTAAAGGGTCATATGGAGAACGAGTTGTATTTTAATATATCCCAAGTTGGGGAATTTGTAGATCAATATAATATTAAGATAGCAGACAAATTAAAAATTTCCCTCCTGAACTCTCAAGTAACTACCTACATAATATCCTTTATAATTAATGACTTGTATACCAGATGGGTCTAGTAGAATATTTAGAATGAATTAACTTTTTTTGTAAAACATTTAAGACATATAATGTGGCCACAATTTTACGCAAATAAACGACTGGATTGGACCCATCATTGTCTATAATCCAGCCTCGTGCAGTAAATTTAGACGTTGTATCGGTAGGTATCCGTAATAACAGTTTAAGGTTTCATTTATGTATTTCTGTAATTACCTACACATAGCCCCGATAACTACTTTGTAGAAGTTATACTTAGTCCGCAGATAAGATATGAGCTAATCACTGCAAAGCCGCCTGAATATGTACTACAAAACTTTTCTAAATGTCAATGGGTAAACCTTGTAACACTTCTGAAATTGCTTTTGTGTACCTAACTAATTATTTTAAACGTAACTTCATTATTACTTGAAATGAGATATTTTTGTCGAACACCAATTTGGAGTAATGATCAGATAGGCGTAGTTTGGAAATACATATAATTGTGCACTCAACAGCCCTGTTAGCTCATTGGTAGTATATCTGCTTCAAGAGCTGTAGGGCGTGGGTTCAATTCCTACCCAGGGCAAACATTTTGTGGTATAAACAAAAACATTTGTTCTGTATGTACGTCTACACTAATTATAAAGAGGAAAGATTTGATGTTTTGTTTGTTTGTATTGAATAGGCTCGGAAACTAATGGACCACCATCTGAATAATTCTTTCATCATTAGAATGCTACATTATCACTGAGTGACATAGACTTTATTTAACAGAGTTTTGTTTTCCCGTTCGAAGCCGGGACCTTACGCTAGTATATTATATGTGTTTACAAAAAAATATATTTAGGTGTGTATTCCATCAGTTATCTGACTTCCATCACATAAGCTCTGCTTAGTTTGGGGTCAGATGGCGCTGTGTGTAATGCCCTACGATATATACATTTATAATGTTTTATGTTTTATAGGTAAACAAAATGAACTGGTGGGGCAGATTAGTGACCACGGACCCTGAGATATCAACAAGGAAAATAAACCCAGGTTAGTCAATGTTGTCTTTATGATTACTATTACTTGAAGGTTAATATGGTCTTACGTAATTTAAATTGCTATTTTTATTATTGTTTAAATTCATATCACATATTAGATACGGTTGATAACGAATTGCTTCATTGGAGTAAATTTCAAGGTAAGTTTTATTTTCCACTAGGGTGAAAAGATCTCTTTTCTCAGCAAGCCCACTTCGCACGCGAGCCGTAATTATAGTTTTTTGTTTTATTAAGCCATAAATTTGTTACTTATCGCTAGTGCCTAGTATTTAATCCAGAGCAAGAAATGGAAGGGAATCAAACCCACACCCTACAACTCTTAAAGCGGATATTCTAACCGAACCAAAAGAGCTAACAGGCAATCTGTATAAGTTTAAATCTCTTGTGATTATAATCAATAATACATACAAAAAGGATTTTCGAAACTAGTAGAAATAAATTTAGAATTAAAAAAAAAAAGTGTTTTACCAGTGTATCCGTTCCTGTTCTACTGTAACTGTACATTATTGTGTGACACATTATACAGCTTAGTGTGGTTTATTCCAGAGCCTTCGAAATTATCGGACTTGGACGGAGAAACACGTGGACTAGTTGAGAAGATGATGTATGACCAACGGCAAAAAGAAATGGGTCTGCCCACCAGTGATGAGCAGAAGAAACAGGATGTGCTCAAAAAGTTAGTAAATAATAATAATTAGGCAAAACCTTTTTTTAAAATTATAAAATGTTTTTTTATTTAATTTTTTTTTTAATGTAAAAAGTAATGAGACGAACGATACGCTCTCCTGATGGTAAGAGATAACGTCTGTCCACGACCATTGCAGCGATACACAGAACTTTGAGTAACAAAACAAAGTCCGGGGCATCGCTGCTTTGGCGCTCATTACTTTGACTTTCGAAATAAAAAAATATTAACAAAAAACATTTATAAAATGTTTTAGTGTTTTGTCAATCTCTGATGGTAAATGACGATTTGTTATTCTGTATATGCACATAAAAATTAATTGCGGTGTGTTAGTCTTGGAAAATCACAAAAACGGCTGGACAAATTTTGATGATTTTTTTGTGTGTATTTGAGTAGGTTCCTGAATAGCTTAGAATTGGGTACGATGCACCGAAAAGTCAGCTAATAACTAATTAAAATCGGAGGACATTTCACAAAGTGCTAAATTAAGCAGAGCTTTCTAGTGAAACCAGATAAATTATTTATAATATAATACTTGTATACCTTTTTTTATTTGTTTTTTGCCTATAATGCTGTATGTTCTTCCGTTAAACGAGACTCAAGGAAAAGATGAACTTTTTTTTAAATATTACAAATAGGCTTGCTATTGATTGCAATCCCGCCTGATGTTAAACAAAGATGCGGTCTACAATGGAGTATGCTTGACCAAATGTATGTGATGGTTGATTTTGTTTTCGTGATATCAGAGTTGTGCCCATAATAAAATTTATTTATAATGACGAGAACAATCACTCTTTCTGCTTTGTATCTTGGTTGTTATTCTTCGTTCTTGTGTTAGTTCTACTGTTACGTATGTCGTTAAAATTATCTATTTGTCCACAGATTCATGGAACAGCATCCCGAAATGGACTTCTCAAAGTGCAAATTCAATTGAAATCACAAGTTTTAATTTCGAGTATATGTGTTATTATGTTTTATTATGCAACAGAATGTTTAAGTTGAATCACATTTTTTCTGCAACTGGGGTGCTGTAAAGGCCAATTCAGAATGAGGTAGTTTGTTAATTACATCAGTCTAATTGAGGACCGGATAACTTTCCAAAAAATTGTTTATAAGTTCATAAAAGTTACTAAATTTTAATGTAAACAACTCGTTAAAACAACATTAATAATTAATTGTCAGATTGTACTTCGATGTACCAATACGTCTAAAACGTCATCAAAATGGTTGATACTAGCACTATACCTACTAGTTTCACATGAAGATGATCTGCAGGTAAAAATGTATGAAAACTATTGGACGCCTCTCACAATAAATATCTACTTATGTTACTTGTTACATCTTGTAGGTTCAATAATTAATTATTAATGTTGTTTTAACGAGTTGTTTACCTGATAATATGAACCTACAAGAAGTTATTGTAAAATTTTACATGACTGTTTAAATAAAGTTTGGTTATGTGACTAATCTGCAGGGTTTTTTTCACTTTTATTGTTAACTATATTTAATAGTAGCTGCAATTTGCGCTTGACAAAAATAATATTGGATGATATTTCCGAAATATTGATAATAATGATGTGAAAAATTACAATATTTCAGATTTTTGTTATACCAGTCCTGTCATTAAGTAAAGTTAGAACTTTATGTAAGTCACTCTCACGTTCTAGCAATTAAGATAATATCAAGAGTTATCTGTTCTATGTGAATTGGCCTTAAATAAATTTATTATCTGTGTGATTGGGCTGTGCAACTTGCAAGTGTTGCATTTCACTTTGTACCTTATTTTAGTAGCAAGTGTGATTTCATAAAGCGCACTATACTTAAGTTTATCATTATATTTAGATATTGCCTATGTATAAGTACTTTGGTTTAAATATCGTAATAAACATGTATGTTTTATTAAAGTGAATTCTTTGATTTTTATTTTTACGTTTAAAAAATTCGCGAAATAACTGATCACAGGTAAGCTGAAATGTGTTGCCAACTGACTTGTAAGTTTATTGGCGCAATTTTAAAATGCTTCATGTTGTAATTTCGTATCCTACCATAGAGACCACGAATTGGAAAACATAATATACCTAGGAGATGCTTTTGATTTTTGGTGTATGTAGCAAAGATGGCAGTGTCTGTAAAAGAAAATTCGAAAAAATGTTAGGTACATGTTTCCTATATTTAATTCAATGTAGCAAACTAAAAACCATAACTACTATTAAACGAACCGGCACTAACGATTCCAAAAAATTGGTCTAGGTCTCATCTCTAGGAAAACTAGCTAACGCCCGCGACTTCGTCCGCGATAACTTTAGAATGGGGTTCACTTCAGACTCAGAAATTAAACGTGTAAGCACAGAGGACATTATATAAAGGGTACGTGTAAGTAACAAAAAACCAAAACATGTATCCTACGTGTCTATCTGATATCAGTCAAACTGACAACTGTCAATCCGAAATAAATGAATAAATAAATTTTAAAATATAATATATTTGTTTTAAAAAGTAATCTGTATGTTATCCAGGTAATAAGATATGTGTATGCCAAATTTCATCCAAATTCGTTCAGCCGTTTTTGCGTGATTGAATAACAAACATCCAAACATACAAACTTACACATTTATAATATTTGCAGGATGTTTTTTGCTTGATGTATATGACTTCGAAATATACTAAATAGTATTTTAGGACAAAAATTCCAATTATAACAAAATACCAATACCAATAACCTATAGAATGTAAAATTATTATTTTAGTTAAGTCTTAGTTTTTATAAGCTTTTTTAATAGTTTGGTTAGCGTTGTTGACACTGCTTGCTTATTTCGAATTCAAAGGAGACAGTTGACACTAATGACATGGCGTTGACGTGGAGTTTTGGCGGGAACGCGGGAAGAGTCGTGTCGCTCCGTTGTATTTTTTTCCAAAACTAGTGTTTTGTCGAGTGTTTATGCATAAAAATGGTGGTGTTTTATTCATAAAGTGCCGAATTACAAGCGCGAGTGTGGGAAAATGATATAATGTGGTGAAACATGAGTTTTCGTGTTGCTTCCAAAACTCCATCGAAGTTGCCACTACTTTACTAAAGCATGACTGGAATTAACTGACACGAACTGGACTAGACAAAGACGACTGACGATAACTATAGCTAAGATACAGCAGAAATAACACTTAAGACAAGGCAGTATGGCTCTATAGCTTTAGCCTGTCCGAAGGGGCAAACTAATAAAAAAAAAAAAATGGCGTTGACGTTGACAGTTACCGATAAAGAGATACATGGACACGGCGCGGGTGGAAAGAACGGATGCGACAAAACAAATTACAAATTGAAGCACTAATAATTATATGTGTCTTGAATATTAGTTATTTTCAAAATGGTTAGAACAGTATATTCGCCGGAGTATTGTCTTCAATATCTAGAGCAGTACGCTTCACAGGAAAATTTTGTTATTGGGCTGATTCTTGGTCAAGTAAGTGCATTACTCGGCAAGGTGTTCATACCATACGTGTACATAATTAATTAAAAGCGAATTCGACAACTCATAAGTACATTGAAGTACTTACTTTCTATGATGATAAATGTCTTTTTTAGACGACAGAATCCAGGGAGAATGTCATACATTTGGCGAGGACACCAGAAGAAAAATCTTCAGAAAATAGTTCGGAAGTTAGCTATTCAATTGATAAATTGGACTTGACGAAAACATTGCTCACTGTATCGGAGGCCTGGGTCGCTGACCATGCCAAACATGTTACCAGGATGCTGCCAGGAGGCATGTTTGTTCAAGGTACCCACAAATTTGACTAAATATGTAAATGCAATAAATATGTAATCGTAAAATCCTATTATATCTATCTGTATTTACAACATTCAAAAGCTACTTCTTTCTGTATTAAGATTATACTTGGTATATATTGTTATATTTACTGGAAATTATCATTTACATTTGCTACTGTCAAGTATTTTGTATATTTTTCTTATGTCTTGTTATGCCATTAGTCTCAGTGAACAATCTAACACAACAGAATTAGTAATGGTCTATTGCTTATGAAACATTGTTATATTAAAGTCTTAATAATTACAGGCATATTCATTACTAGTGATGAGGAAATATTTGAAAACCCAAATAGCTTCAGCAAAGTGAAAGGGATTCTGAATCATATGTATAAAGCTCTTAATGTAAACCCTTACATGTTTGGTAACTGCCCCATGTCAAAAGAGAAGCTCGTGCTTCACATGTCAACCGACACTAAAATACTGACATGCAAGAGTGTGGAAGTTGGTGCGACCAAAGGAACAGTCATCAAACCTGTTGAATGGAAGTTTTTACCTAAACCGCAGCAGTGGCAGAGATTGGATTGCTATTATGATTTTGATGATGTGTATCCTGTAATTGTGAAAAAGAATGGGATTTCAGTAAAACAGCAATTTCAGGTAAGGATTTGTATAGATAAATTTATTTCCCATTACCAATTTTTTTCCAATTGCATATATTATTATTATTTGGACAAACTAAGTAGTACTTACTTGGAATATGAGTAGAAGGGTACTTTAAAATATTTTCAGTACTTATGCAAGACTTTTTTCATTCAAATACTGCAGGTAGGTACATTAGGAGAATTTAACAAACATGGCCAAAATGTTGCTGTTGTACTTTTGACTGTAAGACATTAAATGCTACTGTGTTTACTCAAAGTAGGCAAAAAGTATTTAAAAGGCAAAGAAAATCATTCAACCTTAGCAAATGATTAATTGGTGTACGATCCACAAATTCTGAGAAGTAATACTGGAGTTAAAATAATTTCCTGTTTTGGAGTTCTTTTAATTTCCTGTTCTTAAAAATATCTGAAATAAGCTTAAAAGTACACAGTATTTGCAGGAAATAAAAATTATGAAGTTTGACCTAGAAACGCTGTGTGATACATATAATTGCAAATCACCTTCATATTAAATGTTGAACTTAAGTGTATATGTGTAGTTTTTATATGTTAATACCTACATAATTGAGTTCATGCATTTAATGCAATATTGATTATGTCATCCAGGCAATTATGTCATACTTGGTTTATTGATATAGAAGTATCAACCTAGTTGTGAGTCCATCTGGCTTCCAATCTGGAGTCAATTCCAACCCGGGATGGGTTTGAAACCCACAGCATGCACTAATGTCATTTCTAAATTACGAGTGTATTGGGGATGACTTCAAACAGTGGAGCAAAAAACAAGCACAATTCCTTTCACATTTTATCATACTAGAGAGATGTTAGTCACTTTCAAATTCAAAATCATTTCATGTAGCTATGTATTATATTAAGTTGGTGTCATCAAGTGTCTACCCTCTTGAGACTACAATATTGTAAATATATTAATGATATTGCATATCATAATAAAAATAAATTTGTCGAAACATTTAATTTAATTAATGCTAAAATAAATTAATAATGTCATAGTTAGTATTTTTTATTTGTTAATATTATTAAACAGGAATGTCAAGTTGTTTATCATTTAAGTATTTGTCAAGATTATAATCATATAATAGTCAAGTAAAAATTTAATTAAGTTATATTTTCATTTTCCGATTGACATAGCTGCTCAGTTAATTAACAATTTATTGTTTTTATTTTTCAAATCTCGCTATTTTTTAGATTGTTTCATACATTAATAATGATGTGATTTTTGTTACTATTTGCAGCAAATTTTGGAATCTGCCCACAAAACAATCCAGTCCAGTGTAATATTCATAGACGGAGAACTTAAAGATGGATCAGAGCCTTTGGAGCAACTTGTAAAGAAGAAGAAGACTAAAATCAATTCTAAATGCGTAGAAAAGGATACTCCTAAATCAATGCATGTGTCATTATTTGTACCTTTTGTGAGTATTTAAAATAAATCCTCGTTGAATCCATAATTATTGTATGTAGGAAAAAAGTTTTGGTAACACTGTACTGTTGCACTAATTTTAAGTTTATATTTTTCTATTGTATTAAATTATCATCAACAGCCTTTTGTAGTTCACTGCTGGACATAGGCCTCTCCCAAGGCAAGACACAGCCCGATCTTCGGCTTTTCACTTCCATCCACCGCCAGCTGTCCTGGCGTCTTATGCTGTTTTGTTGCATTAAATATATATGGATAGATAGATATAACTCTTTATTGTGCACACCATAAACAGACAAAAGTACAGAGAACAAAAGTACCTTTTAAACTTGTGCCCCAATATAGTGTGAATAATGAAAAGTTTATCTATCTATCTACTGTATGATCCATTAACATCCCATTAATGGTTCCTAACACATATATATTGAATTTTTTCCAGTGATTCTTGATTATTTTATTTTTTATTTCAGGAGAATTCCTTACCTGAGACAGTGGAATACTTAGAATGTGATGGCAGCATACATTTCAGTGGAGTGGTGTCATCAAGTGTATTCATCTATCCAAAAGCAACCATAAGTGAGGCAATTGCTGCCGTGAAGCAAGACATTGTGCGCTCATTGGCGTCGCGGTTCACTATGCATTGTGATGCCTTGATCGATGACAATTTGTTACCAGAAGGTATTTACTTTTACACTTATAATATAACATATATGTATATACTGTACGTACATCATTCCATTCAATTAAACGGTGCTATGGTAAATCACACGCATAGGATGTCCACCCACAAGGTGGACAGACTACCTAGTAAAGACCGCAGGGACGCGCTGGATGCGAGCCGCTTCCAACCGGTCTTTATGAAAGTCAATGGGGGAGGCCTATGTCCAGCAATGGACGTCCTGCAGCTGAATTGATGATGAGCATGATGATGGTAAATTAGTATTCTTCAAGCTATTTATTATCTACGAGCTGAATGCCTAGTATTTCGTGCCAGGTGTGGTAGACCTCTGCCCTCATATATGCTATGTGCTTATCTGTATATACAAGTGTATACACATAAGCCTCATTTGATGTATCACAACTATATTAAAATCAGAATTTACTAAAATGAATACTGCCATGTCATTGTTTAGATGTAGCTCAGTGCATGTTATTGCTGTGTCATTTTGATGCATCATCAGTGCATTTGATCGAGGTGATGCTTCATTTTGAAGATTTTCTTTGTATGTTTATAATGAGACCTCATGACTCTTGTTGTTTGACTAGGATCATTACAAACACATGGTTCTGCATATAGGTCAACAGTTCTAAGTCAATAACATCTTGTTCAGATCAATGTGAACAAAAATTTGGTATGCAATGCAATGACAACTTTCAGCACAAAAATTATTTCTTTTAACAATTCACAATAATGCTTAAGTCAAACCAGTTTATAACTAACAACAATGAATTTGCATAAAACTCTCACGCACAAAAAAATACCAAGCACACACTAGAAAACAATTGGCACAAAAATAAATTCACATGAAACTAATACGTACAAAAATGTTCTAACTAAGCAATAGGCTTAATAAAAATCTAACAATGTATTTTATTTTAACTTATGTATATAATTATGTCAAATAATCATAATTATGCCTAAAAAAATATGTACCTAGTGCCAAAAAAACTAACCAAATATAGTCCAAATAAATTTTGCCAATTATTCCCTGAACCAAACTAACATAATGTGAACATCACCAATACCTTAATATCTCGGTCAACTGACATCAGGCAAAAAAATTAAGCGAAAAAAATAGCACCCAAAGAACAGCCGTTCTACATTTCGTCATGGGCAAAAAAAATTGTGAATGGCTGGTTTTTTCCGGATCATATAAAAGCCAAACAAAAAAAAAAAATCAGGACATATTTACAATTTTCGCTAAGCAAGTGCTTTATCTTCGCTTAACATCAGGCGAAATGACGGTCAAACGCTAGTCTATTAGTAATAAAAGAAAGAATATTTTTTGTAAATACAGGTTTACACCCAACCAGAACAAACGTCTATGATAATTTTACATAGGTAAATATTTGTTCTGGGTGGGTATCGAATGCATACGCTACATCTTCCAAAGCAGTGTGCTATTGAAATTTTAATAAAATAAAATGTTAATATATTTTTTTTTACCATACCACTTACCATTGCAGCGATACACAACTTTGAATATTAAAACAAAATCCTGCATCGCTGCTTTGGCGCTCATTATTTTTAGACTTTCGATGGCTAGTCTCAACAGCCCAGTAATTTCGCTAGCTGCAGTACCCTTCAAACCAGAACACAGCACACTGCTTGGCGGCAGAATATCTGGTACTGCGGTGGTACCTACCTAGACGACCTCCTGCTAAGGAAATCTACCACCAAGTAAAATTAAACTGAGTTAAAGGGCAGTCAAAATGATGAGTACAATGTCTTTCTTTCAGTAACTTGTTTAATTATATATATTACAGAGAAGGTATGTTTCAATGAGCCGCCTCGACGCGTTTTGGTGCCGGTTGGAGCGCTCTATCTTTGCGACTACTTGTTCCCGGGGGAAGCACCGGCCGAGGCTCTGCTCTCTGTACGCGAGCTCCTCGACCTGCAGATTACGGAGACTGACGTCGTGTGCGATGTTGAGACGCCTGCAGGTAAGAAAAAATCCCCACGACCAACGTCAGACGAAATGTCTTGTTTTTGTCCTTGGAATGTAGGTTCAATTGATATTTGCCCTATTTTTTTTTATCGTCATTGTTTTTGGCATCAAACTCGGTGTATTTGCCAGTGTGAAATGTTTCGATATTTTCAAGTATTTTATGATCAATGTAGTAAAATAAGTCTGAGTCGCGTAAAGTAAGTCAAGGTCGAGTCCGATTACATCCTTGTAAAGTGGTGACTATTATAACCTTCTACGGAATTTTGGAAGCAACACAAAAAGTTATGTTTCACCACATTGTATCAGGTTCTCACACACGCGCACGTAACTTGGCAATTTATAAATGAAACACGCTATTTTTAACATACTTTTTCATAAATGATACAAGTACCTACCCTCTCGAAAAAACAAGTTATGTAAAATAATACAATGCGGTAACATGTTTTTGCGCGTTCCCGCGAGAAAACTACCTTTTCAGTCCTACTTATACTTACGAGTACTTCTCGTTTTGTTTATTCTGGCATCATGTAACATGTTCATGTCCAAATTTATTATTGTTGACCATCTAAAGAACCTGCATAGTATACTCTCAGTCAACATACGTGATAATTTGCTACTATCCCCATAGATGGCGTTGCTTACTGCTCTACGCTCAAACTAATAAATTCTGATAAAGCAAACTGATTTCTTAATATTTTGGATAGAAAGATATATAGTATGTATACTCTTTATAGTGCACACCAAAAATACAATTCCATAAATATTTCGTTAATTAAATTCATAAATATTATTTATTTATTCACTATTTTTCCTAAATATATTTCATCCCTCAAAATTGTTTTGGTAATTGTTAATTTTTTAGTACTATAATAATAATAAATAAATAAGAAGAGTCTCGACCAACATCTTAAGAGACTCTCGCTAGACGGTTGGGTCAAGGGTCAGCTTGCGGGATCCTTGACACGGCGCGCATTGTGAGGAGACTCTTCACTCTGCAGCCCTAACCACCGGCAGCTTGAGCCCTGCCCCGCAGCCGGCGGCACCCTAGTTTTTAATTTTTTTTAATATTATTTATGTTTTATATGTAATGTAAAAAAAAAAAAAATAATAAGAAGACAAATAAATCCCTAAGATAAACAAATAACAATCTCCAAAATTTTTATTGTAATAATATTTGTTTCACTTACCCAGACACATCGGAGTTCGACGCGCTAGACCGCGACGCTAGCAGCGAAGAGTCGCTGGCCACACCACAAGAAGCAAGTCAATTCATGTACATCACTGGGATTTGCTTTGCAATGCTCGTCCTTGTTGTATCCATATTTGTACACTACTACGACGGAATTGCGAAAGTTATAAGTAAGGTGCTTACCAAGTCTTGAATTTGGCGACAGCATTTAGGTATTTTATCAACATCCTCACTGACCTGCCCACCAGCGGAGATGTTGGGAATATACATAACTAAGGTATGGCCAATGAAACTTGTCACAAGACAAATATAAAAAAAAGCAATTTGCAAAAAAAAATTATGGATTTATATTTTTATTATTTACATTTTTATGATGATTTAGTGTTGATGGATTTTCTTAAACACGACTGACCTCTTGGTAAACTGCATAAATGCAAAATAAATTCTATAGCATAATTATATAATTTCACTAAAAAAACAACAACTCCCAAGAACAAGTGTACAATAATTGCTGGAAAGAGTATGCTAAGCATTGTTGGTAAGATAATATTAGATTTGGTTGTGCAGAGAAGGGATCATGGGCATTTGGGCAGTGAAGGTGAACACTGACACATATAAAGTACCCTTAAACCTACACCTGGGTCAAGACTTCTAAGCACTGTATGAACGGAAACCCGTACAATTTTACAACGCGATTATTCATTCATTCATCATTCGTTCATTCATACGTCATTCATTCATTCATTCATTCTTATTCCAGTTTTCTTGTGAAAGTTTCAATGGGAACTATGAAAAGGAGTATTTAAGCTGAAAGGTTGCTCTACGATGTGCCTCAGAGTGTGATTTGCATTTGTATGTCTATATTATATGGAATGGTTATTATATCGTAGTATAGTTGGTTAGAAGAAAAATAGTTTTGGCCAAAAGGTGAACTAGCATTATGATTTTTAAATGGCAATTTTTTTACATGAGACTGGTATATTTCTGTTAGCCAAAACAATAAAATAAAAAAGAAATTGGTAAACTAGGCAAAAAATCTTTCCAGTCCTGATTCCAATTTTTATTTTATGGTTGACCTATTACTTGTAGTCTAACCGATTCTAGCCTGTACGTGTACATTCTGTGACAGTTCTACAGAAATCATTTGTTACTCTATTTTTTGGAGTGGCTTTTCTTTTCCTGTTGTGGCTGTCAAAATTTATCGTTCTTTTTATTGTTGAGGCGATGAATTTACAAGTCTGTGCAACCCTCTATTCTCGCTTTAAAGGAATTTATAAACACCCTTATTTTTGCTACTGTAAGTTACGAACAAGCTACGAACTTATAGCCTTACTTATAAACGTAGCCTTAACTTAATCAATACTCAATTTGCTCTGACATGAGTTTCAGCCCCCTTTAAGCATCTTTTCTAAGTAAGGCTCTTTATAATTACCACATTAACCTGAAATAAAATCAACTATTGTCAATAATGTTGACAATAGTTGATTTTATTTCATGTAGAGGTGCAATTAATTCTGATGTTCTATATTTTTTGTTAAAACTGCTAAATGTTGATGTATAAAAGACTTTGTTGTGATGTCTAATTTTAATGATAAGACACGCTATACATAAAATGAGTGGAGGTTATTTTTGTCTACAATGTTTATAAATGAACATGATTATTGCGCACGTATTTATGTACAGATAATGTTAACTAATATTATAAATTTGAGCTTTTAAATAAATGACTATTCTATTTGTTTGATTTATTTTTTTATCCCAAAAACATTATTTAAGAATTAGTCAAATTAAAACTTATTATTAGAAAGTTTTCTTGTACATATCAATATTTAAACGAGCCTGCCTGATTTTCTTATGCATACATATAAAAATTATGGTCAAAAGTAGGTATCATTATTATAAAGATCTTTAGCTGTGTAGGTACTATGGGTAGGTACAACTCCCATATTATGTACATGGTTTTTTTGTGCGATTTCAAAGTAGTCCCCATAAAAGTTTCATTTCATTTATTTCAAAAAACTACAATTATCATTACAGGTTTTTATCCTAATGCAATATTGTTAGTAAATTATAATTATAAGTTGTTCCTATCCTAATGATGAGTATGTATTAGGTACCAATAACATGTCATAATACCCAACAAACATTTTGAGTCTGGCTTCTGTGTCTAATATTGATTTCTTGTCTTGCTAACGAAAGAAAAATAAGTCCATGAAAAAAAAATCCTGTTCTAATATTGCGCCATCTGTGATTTTGATAAAACAATGAAGTGTTGTAATTATTGGTTTTACAACATATGGTACAGTAACATCAGGGATTCCCAACAGATGGCAGCAGCTACGACATTATAATACTGTAAATTTGTAATGACATTCAATGAATTAGCTGTCTCACTTTATCCTGTACATTATGTAATCGAATGATAGAGAGATCCGACGCTGTTGACAAGATTAGCACAATGCTTCATTGATTAGCGCTATCATTGATAATGTGCGTGTGTAGGTAGGGACAACGAATACTAACAAACTTTAGTATGCGTTCATCGTAACGTAACTAAAGTCATAAACATGACTTTCAATTGAACAACTAGTTCAATTACTCGAGTATTATTTGTGAAATTACGGTGTCGCTTTCGATCGTTATTGTTCAGTGAAAACATCATGGTGAAAAACAACACCTGCTATGGAAATCGATGAAGTTTCATTGGAAGTAATCGCGTGATTAAATTATTCAAAAAACCGGTTTTAATGCGAGTTTTATTCGCGATAGTGGGATCGGTGAGACGCGACTGTTTACAATGGCATTTTCTTTGAATAAGTTGAAGAATTTTCTGAACAATAACAAGGATGGGCAGCTTGCTGGGAGCGGGAGTTTGGAGCCGGAGATCGGATTCAAGTTGGCTCTGCATCCGATAAGCAAAATATTGTATGTTACTGTTACCGGCGCAAGGCATTTACCATCGCTGTTTGGCCTAAGCCGAGCCCATGGATACCTAGTAAAGGTAACTTCCTCCTATTGTTATTTTATTGACCAGAAGACTGAGTAACCGGTGGCCGTGGGGACATTCCTAAAAATTACATTTGCTGTTGGCTTTTGATGATAACGGTTTATTATAGTAAGAAAGTAAGAAGGTAGGTGGTACTTGATTCTTAAGTTCTGTAAGTAGATGTTCTGTTCTCGGGTAGATCCCGAGTTTTTGAAAATTCAGTTTAAATTATCAAATAGGTAGTGAGATTATTTAAGTACCTACCTACCTACTTGTAATTTTTTTTTACTCATGTGCTTGTGTTTATGTGTTATGGATGACACCTACATATTTATAAAGGTACTTACCTATTTACCTACTTAATAAATATTAGGTAAGCTTAATTTGCTAATCTATTAAATTCATGCAGTAATTTCAAAACGTACTCTTGCGACATCACACATTTTAGGACTTGTAGTTTGTCATACGCAATGCCACACTTTGTTACCTCCCTTCCGTCCCCTTTAGCGTATCTATGGACATTGAACACCGTTACGTAGGTACCTACCTGCTTGAACTTCCTAACACTGGTAGGTACTACAGAATTTTGTAAGCCTGTGGGTAGATAGACCGATACTTCCGTTTGCTTTTGATATGAAATCTCACTATTCAAATATGAATCATCTCAGAAAATTATCACGCCTTTAAGCATCCCTACTCGTATGCGGTCATCGTGTTCAATACGGCATTCTGGTAGGTATGCTATTAGTGGGTTGTAATTACTTTCCTAATTGAGGCCACTTTGTTAGTTATCTCTCGTGCGCCGATGTTTGGTGTGCAAGGGAAAACATAATGCTGTGTTAGGTGTTACAAAACAATACAGGGGGTACCTACGCTATATTTTAGCGCATTATATTTAAAATTTACTACCTATGGTCAGTGTGAAACATTAAGTGCATTAATTTATTATGAGTGCGTTGTTCTCGAATTAATCAAGATTTTTTTTATACAATCGTAATGAGACTTACTAAATAGTCTCCTGATCGTAAGACCTGAACGCCTGTGCATGCCCATTGGTAGGTACCTACGTACCATTGCAAAAGCCATGCGTTTGACCGGCTTCTCGCATGGCGATGATGCGGTCTACAATGGAATACCTACGCTTGCCTAGAAGAAACCGAATCACTAGCGACCTCAAGGTACCCAGTACCTTTAAAGTACCTACTCTTCCATCAATAAGTTTTACTTCAATAAGACACTTGTGCCCCCACAAAAAAGCCCTGACCTATACCTACCTAAGTACCTAGGTTAAGAAATAAAATATAATCAAAGATAGAAAGGAACAAATAGATTTGTTCCAAGACTTATTAGGTAGAGATTAAGATTTAAGCAGGTTCGTACCTACGTAAAATGTACAAAAGAGAACCTAACACTTCAATTTGTCCGCCTCAGTGTCATGAAAATCCTTGAACTCCAGGTGGGTCACGGACGTGTCACGTCTCGTCTCGTAAAGGATCTTGCGTAGGTACCAAGATAGTCATAACAAAAGGTGCCTAAAACATTTGTAGATATTTTTTAGTACCTAGGTAATATTTTAAGCTATATGTACATTGTATAGTATGTACTATTTATTTAGATAGATAGTACATAAATAGATAAAAACTCTTTATTGTTACATACCTACCAAAAACAGAAAAAAGTACAGTAAACAAAAGAATCTTACAAAAGAAAAACGAAAATTTTGGAAAAGTGGCGATTTATTTCTCAACGTAGTCTCCTTTTAGCTCGATACACTTGACCCAGCGATGCTCCAACTTCTTTAACCCGTCTGAAAAATACGTTTTCTCAAGGTCTGCTAAGTGGGCCTCCGTGGCGGCGATGACCTCTTCATTCGACTCAAATTTTGCTCGTATGTAAGCCTTGTGCACATTTCTACAATTACAAATATACATACCTACCTATTTCTGTTTTTTTTAATTGATTATGTGCGCAAGTACCTACCTAAGTACTTGATATTTATCTTATGTATGTATTATAGGTACATATAAACTATCCTCTTGAATCACTCTGTCTATTGATGGAAACCGCATAGGTACGATGCGTACTTTAACAGATCTAAGCGTACACACGGCGGGAAGCAACTCTGTTTTATATACCATGTAGAAATAAGTTTTTTTTTTATGAAAATAGTAATGAGACGAACGAGACGCTCTCCTGATGGTAAGAGATAACGCCTGCCCATGACCATCGCAGCGATACACAGAACTTTAAGTAACAAAACAAAGTCCAGGGCATCACTGCTTTGGCGCTTATTACTTTGAGACTTTTGATAGAGTTAGTCTCAACAACCCAGTAATTTCGCTAGCTGCAGCACCCTTCAAACCGGAACACAGTAATGCTTACACACTACTGCTTAGCGGCAGAATAACTGGTACTGCGGTGGTACCTACCTAGACGACCTGCTAAGGAGATCTACTACCAAGTAGGTATGTATGTATAATATACGACACCTTGCAATAACTACCTACTTACCATATTCAAATTCGTACATGAATAAGTAGGTAACAAAAAAAAAACAGAGTAAATAAAACACCTGTTCGAATATAACGCAAATAACTTTAGCAGTCTACTCTAAAGCATAGATAACTAAGTTAGCAGAACTGTTGGTTTGCAAAGCAAAAAATCTGTATTCCACTCCATACTTGATGACGTATGCGGAAGACTTTTTATGGACTGTAAGCAATTAGATTTCACGTTGAATACCAAGACGTTAGCTTACCTGTAGAAACATGATGCATGATGCTCCAAACTAAATTACGAACTTGTCTAAGCAAAATTTAACTTTATTTACCTACATTATGGATTTGAAACAAAACTACCTACTTAAAATTACATTCATGACTAAACTATTTAAAATGGTGAAATGTATAAAAAATAAACAAATAGATTCATGATAGCTGCACATACAAACATTAATGTAAAAACCCCATAGTTATGGGAAAAGTAGCCGGCTGCATTGCCACGTAGAATGGCAATGCCAACTTTTGCCCTTGCTAGCATTCCGCTCACTTGATGCCTCATCAAGTGTTCTAACTAATAATAATAGCACTAAAACATATTCTCTAATGGATTCTTTCGCAAAATGTCTTTTACTATCGTATAAAACCGACATAGCTCAGCGTATTAGAAAGCTAAATGGCAGTGGGCTGGCCATATCAGCCGCAGAACCTATAATCGTTAGGGTAGACGTCATGGACGTGTGCTTGAGTGGAAACTGCGGATCGACAAATGAACGACGCCCTGAGACCAGATGGAGTGTCGATATAGGAAAGGCAGCTGGTAGTGGCTGAAAGCGCGAAGATAGCGCTGATTAGCGTATCTTGGGAGAGGCCTACGTCTAGTAGTGGACTATGATTAGTTGATGATGATGATGATTGTATAAACTTTACTTTTATAGAAAGATCGGCAAAAAGGCAGACGGTTCGCCTGATGGTAAGCTTACCGTCACCATTGGATACCTGCAACATTAGGGGTCGTCGATGCATTGCCAACATTTAGATGTTTATAGACGCCCTTTTTAAAATGCTTTATGATATTAATTTAAAAATTAAAATAAATATGAGTCTCGATACGACGTTCCTCTGTCGCTCGCATCGCATTAGACACATTGGAACTATTCATAATTATTACAATATTATGTACCTAACTGTTCATAATAATTATTATAATATTATGTAATTATTCATCATTATTACGACACACTATTCATTATTATTAGTGCATTTTCTTTTCCAAGTATTAATACAATAATTAATAATATTATAATATATAAATCAAATCCAATACATTTTCTTTTCCAATATAGCACAATATTATTTTTAACTAACCGACCAGCGCTCCCATACGAATAATTGTTTTACATACATGCCAAAATGTTATATTAAGTACCTACCTATTTGCATCTCTAATATAGTAAGATACCTACTAAATTCTGTAAAAACAACTCTATCGTTACCTCTTAAATCCATTGACCTAGAGATCCGTAGTTGCACACTTATGGCCGTTATAAATTATTATTAAACGTAGGTAACATCTAATTTCTATAAACACTGTTTACTGAAAGATAATGTGAAGTTATTGTCGGCATACAACAGACAGCGTACAAGCGTAGCGATGATAGCTCAGTGGTTAGCGCGGTAGGTTCGCATGCCGAAGGGCGTGGGTTCAACCCCCAACAATGAGCTTGAGCTGCCGGTGAAGGAAAACATCGTGAGGAAACCATAGCATGGTGGTAGGGCACTTTCTAGTACTCGACTGGCTAGCTACCACCCTCAAGTTAAAAATCTGCCGCCAAGCATCTAACGGAGTGTTCCGGCAGCCTCACTTGAGAGCCAGTTCCATTCCAGGCTAGGTGTGCTTTACCATCTTTGGCCACGCTTTCACTTAACATCAGGTGAGCTGTGGTCAAACACCTAGGCTGTCAAACATAAAAAAAAAAAAAGCGTGATCGATGTTTACGCACCGCTGACTTATACTCGTAGATCTTAAACAAATAGGAATAAGGCATTTTATTTTAACTTTGATGAACCGGTGAATAGATGATTGGACTCAATCGATTCTAAATTGATGACAGTGTTCTTGTAATTCATGTAGGTGGATAAATAATCGTGCTGCGATAGGCATCTTTATAGATAAAGTTTTAATATAATATTCTCTATTTTTACAGTTTTCTCGCACTAGCTATGCTAAGCAGTTTCACTAGTGTTTTCCTGTAGTAGCATAATAGGTATGTGTTAATCCAGGGTATATATTTATATAAATTGGCTCTGTTCCAAATACATATGTCCAGTTGTTACAGCCTGAAGAATGGCAAACAAAGATACAAACCAATACACTGAGTAGCTACATCTGTCCAATCCATATTTAAACCTTTATATGACCTTAACCCTTAAACCTTTATATGACCTTTGTAGCGATGATAGCCCAGTGGTTAGCGCGGTTGGTTCGCATGCCGAAGGGCGTGGGTTCAAACCCCAACAATGAGCTTGAGCTGCCAGTGAAGGAAAACATCGTGAGGAAACCATAGCATGGTGGTAGGGTACTTTCTAGTACTCGGCTGGCTAGCTACCACACTCGAGTTGAAAATCTGCCGCCAAGCATCTAACGATGTGTTCCGGCAGCCTCACTTGAGAGCCAGTTCCATTACAGACTAGGTGTGCTTTACCATCTTCGACCACACCTTCACTTAACATCAGGTGAGCTGTGGTCAAACACCTAGACTGTCAACCATTAAAAAAAAAAGCCTAATCTTTAAGTATGTTATTTATATGAGTACCTACCTATATTGTGAATTTTTACCGTCTCGTAAAGCTCGGTGTAAGGTACGGTCAAATCAGCTAAAAGGGCAGTCACTATATCTACCTAGACTAGAATGCACTGATGTGCATTAATACTATTATATATGTATAGGCGAAAGTATTATGTATAATACTTTCGCCTATACAATTCACAATATTACAATATTTCACAATTCACAATATTTGTATTGATATTTTATTTATTTATTTCTTTTGTACACCAACCTTATATTTATTTACTCTTCTTTCCATCCAAAGGTTGTCTGGAAGAAATCGCTCTAGGCGATGAGACCACCCTTATACATCATCTATTCTATTGTTTTGTTATATTATTTTATCTTCTTTTTTTTTTGTTTGTTGTTTGTTTCCTATTTGTATTAATTGTGATCTGTGTTTCTGGTGTATAATAAAGTTTTATTCTATTCTATTCTATTCTAATATAGGTAGGTACACATATAAATAACATACTTAAAGATTAGGTATTCTAAGGTCATATTATGAAGGTTTAAATATGGATTGGACAGGTGTAGCTACTCAGTGTATTGGTTTTTTAATATAAAAAAAAAGTGCAGCGGGTGCAATGAAGATACCAATGTGGAGCATATATATATGCTTGTACCTATTATACATACAAACCTTCCTCTTGAATCACTCTGTCTATTGATGGAAACCGCATTAAAAGTTGTGTAGTTTAAAAGATCTAAGCGTACAGACGGCGGGAAGCGACTTTGTTTCATACAATGTAGAGATAGTAATTTTAATTTTTCTACTATCAATAAAAACATACAAATAATAAATACACAAGTAAAACAATAATAAAATAAACAATTAACTGTCAAAAGCGTTCAAACATTTGTATTGTTATCTAATGAGCATAGCTATCTTACAGAATACACTCGTACGATAGTGTTATCGATGCCTACTTATCGCTTTGCCATGCATTTCTAAGTAAATTGATACTTCACACAAAAAAACGTGTACTGAATTCGTACCAAACGGAGCTGTCCAGATGACTTTTCTATATTTTCAACGATTACGCTCATATTCAAATCTTGGTAGAACCACTAGAGAATATTTTTAACGGACTTAAAGAAAAAAGGTTTTCTATTTGTGCTGACCCTACCGGTATTTATCCAGGTATGCGGGTGTGCGTGTTTTTTTCTCTCACCGCTATATGTGCCGCTCACGCTTGCATAGCTGTTCTGACTTGCAACGTTGTAAAGCCGCTGGCACTGACCCGCCGCCTTCAGCCGTCCGGCGGCAATTGTTCAAGTTATTCTGGATCATTCATACAAACATACATAATTATGTACAAGTGATAGTCAATTTTTCCTCCTAAACATTTGCTATGCTCCATAAAAGAATACTAATAACGAGACAGATAATATCCATCACCAATTAGGTAAAACTTATAAAAAGCATGATGATGAATACATTTTTGTTTTATGACTAAGACTAAGTTAATAAATGTTTTTTGTGTGCTTTTCTGGTTATTTAAAACGTGTCTGCTTTACTTGTAATGGGATACCGGCTGGACTACTGGATACATATTGTGACGCATTAAACACACACACACATGGAAAAAGTATTGTATATAAAATAAGTAGGTAGCATAATTATGCATTGATCTCTTATGAATGAGTCATGGTCTTTTTTTAAACATGTTTTACCATTTTATCTTCTACCTAAGGTCCTAATAAAAAATGAATGTTTGAGCGACGACGACGGTTAGAAAAACAAACGTTTGCAAAGACTTTTTTTTTAAATGTAAAAGTAATGAGACGAACAGGACGCTCTCTTGATGGTAAGAGCTAACCCCTGTCCATGACTATTACAGCGATACACAGAACTTCGAGTAGCAAAAGAAAGTCGTGGGCATCGCTGCTTTGGCGGTCATTACTTTGAGACATTAAAATGGTTAGTCTAAATAGCCGTGTAATTTTACTAGCTGCAGTACAAACCGGAACACAGTAGTAATAATAAATAATAAATAAATATCGTTGGACTATACACACAGCGCCATCTGGCCCCAAACTAAGCAGAGCTTGTGTGATGGAAGCCAGATAACGGATAGAATACATAAATACTTTTTTTTTTTGTAAATACATACTTAGGTATAATATATACAGAACACCCAGACACAGAACAAACATTTTTGTTTATTCACAAAATGTTTGCCCTGAGTGGGAATCGAACCCACGCCCTATAGCTCTCAAGGCAGATATATTACCAATGAGCCAACGGGGCTGCCAAGCAGTAGTGCTTACACACTACTGCTTGGCAGCCGAATATTTGGTACTGCGGTGGTACCTACCTAGACGGCTTCCTGCTAGGGAAATCTACTACCAAGTGATGGATACTTAAATGGATTTATTTCTTACTTATTTTGGATTTATTTTTGTTATTTTTAAACTCTTTTCCATTATTTCGATTAGACGCATCTACTCAGTTTTTTTCATGGAAAATTTTTTTTTCAGGTAAAAGTATTCCCCGGGGACAACAAATTTGAGACCGCTCTACAAGAAAGCTCGTGGCCAGTGTGGAACGAAGATTTCAAGTTTCAACTAAAACCTAAAGATCAAAAGAAGTCCTCAGAAAAAATCGACCTCCAAAGCTTGCTCGCCGGGCATTTTTTGTCCCTCACGATTTACGCAATACTTGAGCCTCCGAAACAAGAATCTGAAAAACGTAAGAGTGTTACCAAATTAGAGGCGAAAAAAACTTCCAAAGTGGCCGATCAAGAAGAGCCAAAAAGTAAATCTGGTTTTCTAGAGAAAACCTTTAGTAGTTTTAAATCTACAAAGGCAGAAGCGATAGCTCAGAAGTCCTTGTTAGAGAAGCGAAGGACGGTCGGTGCTGCGACGTGGAATTTTGACTCTAAGCTATTCCAAAATGATCTCAAAAATGGTTTGATTGGCACTCCTGATATTTGGAGGCCCATTAACGCAATAGCGAGCGGTCTTGCAGCTGCCGACTCACGGGTACGTGCTTATTTTTCTCGTAGTTATATAATTTTAATAGATTAGTACATTTTGCGTGTGATATACCTACACAACATATAAATACTGGCTAGATGCATGCATGTACGCTTTATATATACACGAGTAGAGAATATAAAATAGAAACAAAACAACAAAATTGACATTGTATTACATTGTATTTATATCATGTATAAACTAAAATTGTAACTTTTAAATATTTAGGTACATTACCGTAAGAGTGCCGATATCCCTGCCTGGCCAACAATATAATTCCACCAACACTGTTTTGAATACTCTTAATACTCTTTTGAATACTTTTTAATATTCTTCCCACTCTCACTTTTACTGCATTTAATTTTTTATGGTGCACAAGCTAGGTGTTCAACGACAGCTCACCTGATGTTAAGTGACGGTGTGTTTGAAGATGGTAAATCACATATAGTGAGGTTGCCGGAACACATAAGGTGCTTGGCGGCAGATTTTCAATTTGAAAGTGGTAGCTAGCCAGCTAAGTACTAGAAAGTACTCTATCACCATGCTATCTATTCCACCGGCAGCTCAAGGTCATTGTTGGGGCTTGAACCTACGCCCTTCGGCGTGTGAACCGAACGCGCTAACCACTGAGCTATCAACGCTACAAATAAATCACAAAAATATTTACGGTTGTAATTTTTAGGTCATAACTTGAAAAAGTCATTGACTGTGTTTTTAGTCTTAACAATAGTTTTAACGTATCTTTAGGTATACATTTGTTTGCATGGTACAGTAAAAAACAACAATGTTAAGTACAAAGAACAGCTAAACAGGCAAACATAGCCCATGGTTAAACCGAGCAGGAAAAATGACGTCTCGATAAGAATCTGGTCGTAAAAACTATAATTAACAACGTCAATTATGGACGCGTTTGTTTCAGTTTTATATTACTACGTGGAACATAAAATGACAAAACGTGCGAACTGCCTAAAATAAAGTCTACTTTATTCCGCATCGGCCATTAACACACCTTTTGACGGAGGTTTTACGGCTGTCTCAGTTCTCTCAGATGTTTGACACCATCTTTTAATTTAAAATCATGCTGGTAGGCACTTTGTGAGTTCACAGTCTGCTAAACAAGAATTTCCTGCAAAAATACATTTTTATCTCGCACTGGAAATGCTATCTAAATAATAACCATTACAAGAAGTTCCTACTCAAAAAACTTACTCAATTTAACGAGGAACTTGTAAGGTTTTTTTTTATGTTTGATCAAGCTAGGTTTGACCACAGCTCACCTGATGTTATGTGATGGTGCGGTCGAAGATGGTAAAGCACTCCTAGCTTGGAATGGAACTGGCTCCCATTCAGTGCTTGGCGTTAGATTTTCAACTTCAAGCTAGCCAACCGAGTAGGCACTCGAAAACACCCTACCACCACGCAAATGGTTTCAAGGTATTTAATAGATATGTATATAAGACAAAATAACATGCCATGTCGTACGTTGGTATGTCATATACGCATTTCTGCCGGAGCTGGATGGGTAAAATAGGGTTTCCTTACACGTGGATTGAGATTCCTAGTACCACTACTTCTATTCTCTGCGTACTGTGGGATGTTCCATTATCATCGCAAAGCGGTGGTACACCTTATTTGTCTATACTATTATAAAGAGGATTTTTTTTTATTATTTGTTTGTTTGTATTGAATAGGCTCCGAAACTACTGGACCGATCTTAATAATTCTTTCATTATTAGAATGCTACATTATCCGTGATGGACATGTAACCCAAGCTGTGAAAAATTCGAAAAAATCCTTACTTAGCAGCTACCTTACTTACATGCAGCGAAAACTATTGACGATAGAATAAAGTGACATTTTATAGAGCAAATTGACAGCTACAAGCAAGTCCGTAATATCATATGTCTAACTATTGCAGTTGTCATCTACATCTTATAAAGAGGAAAGATTTAATTTTTTGTTTGTTTGTATTGAATAGGCTCCGAAACTACTGGATCGATAAATTTATATTGTTAATCTAGCTGCTACTATATTACACAAGATACTATTTAAAGCTTTACTCTGGTTGGTTTCTAACTCGATAGGAAACTAACTTCAGTAATACGGCGTCTGTCGCGGGGAAGGTTAATTTAATAATTACAGATCTCCTTTGTGAAGTTCGAATATCAACGAACCGAAATGCGTTCTGTTCATGCAGACGAGAAGTTAATAGTTTTGATCCGAGTTTGGTAACGAAGATTTGTAAAACTACTAGCATCTCGCCCCGGTTTCACACGGGAAAACAAAACGCGATTAACAATATAAATATAGTCTATAAATAGTCTATAAATATAGTCTTGTTTCCTGATATTTTATTTTATTGTATTAATGATGTCTTATTTTAAATTTCAAATTAACTTGCATGCCGAAAGGTAGTCTGTGGTGCTACTTCACTAAATATTTAACATCTGTACTTACCCATAGCGCAAATAAATGGATTATGAATTATGAATCTATAATATGGTGTGGCTTGTCTTTCGTTTTACAATTTACATACTCAATACTCATATTTTTTAGTACTTGTAAGGAATAATTTTTGTTATACATCTGTACATTTATTCTTAAAATCTGTCCCCCTCATGTCATTAAAAAGAACTAGGTACCATAGTGACATGTTACTAAAAAACAATAGGTATTTATTATTACGGTGAACAAAATTGTTATATATATATACATACTATACATCGCTCACGTTTGACTATTTCCTGCAACGATGCAGTCAAGGATGGAGCACGATAGGTAGAATCCTGTCCTACTATCCTTCCTCTGATATCATCCTATAAATGCGAAAGTTTGTGAGTATGGATGTATGTTTATTACTTTTTCACGCAAAAACTACTGAACGGATTTGGGATGAAATTTAGTGTGGAGATAGCTGAGACCCTGGATTAACACATACGCTACTTCTTATTCCGAAAACATGTAGCGGGTAACACCGCGGGGCGCAGCTAGTAACTTGTAAATTCATCGTATAACTGTGTCACATAAATCACACTTGTATTATAAAACTTTGACTGTTTATATAATTATATATTATTATATGTTTGTAAGGAACTAATTAACTTCTACACTGTCTCATACAATTCGGAATGTAGATAGAGCTATACTCTAGAGTAACTCGTAGAAAACTCTTTATCCCGGATAGCACGGATGAAACCGCGGGACGTTATTCTTTAATAAATGTAGTATGTTTTTTATGCAACTGGATAAAACTTATGCGAAAGAAACTATCTCTACAAAAAGATAAGGTTTACGTAATAGATAATAGTGGCAATTAAAGCATGAGTCATAAGACACAGTATCGTGTGAATAGTCTTGATTTGTATGTAGGTGCAGCCGACAATAGAATACGTTTGACCTCGACCGATCCTCGCTATTACAGGCGGATTCGATGCTTGTTTGAATGTGTATGTCGTGTTTGATAAACATTTGAGATACATGGAAAATAATAAGATACCTGTGTCACATTTTAGTGAACTGGGTATGACGATGTAATAAGTAGATACATATATGTATGCTATTCTACTGAACTCTGTTTGTTTGGTAACTTTTTGTTACATTTTTACGATTAAATGGGTGCGACTGTTACTTTTTTAATTGGCTCTTTATCGAAAATTAAAAAAAAATATCCCGATATTAAACGAAGTGTTTCAGAACAATATTAGGGTATTACCTATCACAATTCACACTGTTATAAATGCTGTATGTTTGTCACTTATTCATACTGGAACGGCTTGACGTACTTTGATGAAATTTGGAATAAAGATATTTTATAAACTTCCCCGGATTAAAACGTAGGCTACTTTTTATCCTGTTAATAAAAAAAAAATCCTGAGGGCGCAGCTACTTTATAAATAAATGTTGAGCTTGAGATTCGATGGAGTGACGATGTACGATACGGCTGGTAGTGGCTGGAAGCAGAATGCCGACGATCGGGTTGGGTGGCGCGGGCGTGCCCTTGTAAGAGGTAGCTGTGGACTGTGCTCATTATAAATTAATCATAATCATAATAATCATTATAAATTTATTGGTAATAGGTCATTACGAGTCAATCAGATATATGTACATAATAATACAATTACAATAACAATAAAAAAATGTCAAAGTTCCTTTATTTAGATACCCTGTTATAATATAACCAAACCTATCAGGCGCCAAAAATCCACCATCTTGATTTTTTTGCAAAGTCAAAGTTGATTAATAAATTAATACAATTTATGTCACATCCCAATGATATTTGTATTTGTAAGAAACGTTAAACACAAAAATGGTAAAGGCAGTTAGGTATATAAAAATAGGTCAATTTAAAAAAAAAACGATTATGATGACGATGAAATTAATATTAAAATATGCTATGTAAGTATGTACGAATATTAGTATTATCGAAAAGTTGAAGGTATTGAAAAAAATACGAGGTTACAGTTACCTAAAATGAAGGTTCTTTGAAAGGACACTCATTAATTAGACCCTGACTAATGAATTAATGTCCTTTGAATGAATTAATCAATGAATCTTTGTTTACAAATGTCTCGAGGTAATGTAAGTTCAAAAAACAATGCTCAGGGGTGTGTTTCGTTACTCAAAGTTCTGGTTACCGCAGCATTTTTTTAAATTTGATTTATTTATACGCCAAAAGTACACGTATTGCATAATTTGCATCACAAACAATTTTGTTCCGATACATGCGCCAGTTACAGACATACACAGCTTGATAAACATATTGCTTTAAACTTATAGTTTTAAAACGTTTCTAATTTTTTTTTTGAATGAACCATGAACCATCGTTATATTTTACATTTTTTTTTTTTGTGTAAAAGTAATGAGACGATCGAGGCGCTCTCCTGATGTTAAGAGATAACGCCTGTCCATGACCATTGCAGCGATACACAGAACTTTGAGTGACAAAACAACGTCCAGGGCATCGCTGCTTTGGCACTCATTAATTTGAGACTAGATGGTTAGTCCCAACAGCCCCGTAATTTCGCTAGCTGCAGTACCCTTCAAACCGGAACACAGTAATGTTTGCACAATACTGCTTGGCGGCAGAATATCTGGTACTGCGGTGGTACCTACCTAGACGACCTCCTGCTAAGGAAATCTACCACCAAGTCACCACCACTATCAGGAAAGCGTTTTCGTCTTATGTATAATTAAGAAATTAAATACATATGTACATTTATTATTGTACAAGTTAAAATCGAATCACGCGACAGAAGTCCGTTTAATGATACTTTAAGTTGAAGTGAACATTTAATGAACCAGAATTTAGTCTAGACATCTTTAAATTACTTGCCGAGTATCTTTATTTTTATAATAGGCTTTTTGACCTTTTTTAACTTACAAAATAATGCTTTAAAAATTTCGAGGCGTAATCATGATATCATTTTTTATTAATAGAACTTTCAACACTTTTATATATAAGTGTTTTTTTTACAAAACATCTTTTGTTTGTAAATGCAAACAGAGAAGCGAATCACTGGTAGGTAGCTACTGCTACTTTTTTATGTAAAAGTAATGAAACAAATGAAGCGCTCCTCTGATAGCAAAAGAAAACACTTCTTCATGATCAGAACCAAGTAACTACTCGGAACTACTTCGAGTAACAAAGTTCACGATGACACTGTTTTGGCGCTCATTACTTTGAGACATTCGATGGTTAGTCTCAATAGCCCTGTTGGAGTATTGCCGGGAACGCGGAAAGAGTCGTGGCTCACCGTTGTATTTTTTTCTAAAACTAGTGTTTATGTACAAAAATGGTGATGTTTTGTTCATAAAGTGCCGAATCACAAGCACGAGTGTGGGAAAATGATATAATGTGGTGACACATGACTTTTCGTGTTGCTCCCAAAACTCCATCGAAGCTTTATATAATAGTAAAGTTGCCACTACTTTACTAAAGTATGACTAGACTTGACTGATACGGATTGGACTTGACCAAGACTGGACTTTGGCTATAACTATTGCTACGAGGCAACTTATTTAACTTAAGAAACTTGTAAACATAAAATACTTGACACTGGCAAATGCTCAAAATTAAAGAAAAAAAAGTAGCTCTGCAATTTAGCAAACTGCAGTACCCTTCAAACAGGAACATAATAATGACCTACCTACATACCTAGAAGCGTTGGTAACACATCAGTATTTTTAATGTGCCTTGTTCATCTAAAATTAAATGTACGTTTACTTTGTGTCTTCAGAGAGAAAACAAGAAAGGGCAGTTGGAAGTGACATTGTTGTACACCGCTAGCGAAGACGGTCTCAACGACATCGTCCAGTTGACAGTGAATCGGTTGCGTTGCAGTGTACTAACCATGCAAGAGCAAGAACAGTTCAAAGGTAACTATAAATCAGGGTAACTAATGAGGTCCGTCCTCCTTAAAGGATCTTCAGACTATGCTAAAAGTTTGCTGGCAGCAAAATGCTACGGAGTACAGGCTGATAGATAGTGGACATTTCAACTGTCTCTCAACTCATCTATTTATTGGATTTGCTTATTTACAAAAAAAAATGTATGAATAAATATTCTATCTGCTGTGTTTCCATAGTAAAAGCTTTGTTTAATTTAAGGGGAGATGAATCTGCGAGAAATGTGCAACGATATTTTTGTATTACTTACGACGATAAATAATCTAACATCTTTCGTATGACTTTACTATAATATTTCCTAATAAATATAATATTTCGCTTCTGGTGGTCGCGACTTACAGCTGTTTATTTTATAGTGCGAGAAAAGAATGAGCTATGAATATATATTGTAACGTAGTCTGAAAAAGGAGATTTAGACCATGAATCACCTAGTCCGAGGGTATCGTTAGACTCAGTAAGGCGATGTAATACCACACGACACCGCCTCTGTATTCTCTTGGGAATCTGCTCTACTTATAGACAAGACTTCACAGGCGCTAGTTCAGGCACAACATTTATAAATTCCTCGATAGGTCCAGTCATAAATGGTGCCTTGATTAAGCTGAAATACTAGAACTTGACCGGCCAGCGTTCAGTGGTGTTGGTTTTTTTTATCGTAGATACTACGGTGACTGTACCCAAGAACTTCATGACTTAATCTTGTTATCGCCGTTTTACAACAACACGACCAGAGGCTCGAGCGAAAGACATCCTTTTACAGTGGGAATTCCCTTTAAACGCACCCTTCTAAAGCGTTTTCAGACCACCTTCCTTATAAAAACGGCTGATGTGTGGAACTCGTTGCCGGTGTCTGTTTCCAACTTGACAGCCCTGTTGGTTCATTGGTAGTATATCTGCTTCGAGAGCTGAAGGGCGTGGGTTCGATTCCCACTCAGGACTAACATCGATGTTTGTGCTGTGTCTGGGTGTACCTACTGTATGTATTATAAGTATGTATTTACAAAAAAAAGTATTTAAGTATTCTGTCAGCTGTCTGGTTCCCATTGTAAGCTTTGCTTAGTTTGGGGCTAGATGGCGCGGTGTTAAATGTCCTCCAATATTTAACTAAGTACAACCCGGGAGTGTTCAAGAAAAACGTGAATAGGTTTTGTTTTTATTTTATAGATGTAATGTCGCACAGAAAATAGGTGAAGCCTCGATTTTAGCCAAGGCAAAAAAGTATTTAGAAATTGAGGTATTCGTGTCCGAGCTTGTCGCGATATATTATAATTTAACTCTACTTGTCAGAAAGAAAAAACCCAACACCACCAAATACAATTTATTACATAGTTCATGTCAATTTACGTTGTCTATAATTTACGCGGAGTTAATAACTTCTCAGAGTTCATTCATAACAATTTTCCAACTCCCAGTTGCGCGAGTCATGCCTCTTGTTTACTAAGTAGGAGAGAGCTGTTGACGCAACTAAATTGCGACGTGAACTTAAATTTTCTCCGCTGAGATGCCAGAGTTGTGAATGAGCGTCGAGAGCGCAAATCCCCGCTTTTAAATGAATTTATCCAATAAACTCTCCCACTTTGCTTGATTGTGGAAAACTGGTAATAATTTAACGAGTTTGGTTTATGTAGTCACTAAAAACAGTTTCTAAAGATTATGTAATTTAGTAAGAAACCCCCAGATATTTATGAAAGGAAGTAACCCGTTGCGTTGAAGCTAGTTTTCTGTAAATATTATATTGTTTTAGAGGTCAAATTTTGGTGATTAATTTTGAAGCTTTGGTATTATGAACTAAGTTATACCTAGGATCTAAGACTGAAGTTAAATATTAGTTCGACGATAAAGAAAGTATTCTACGAAGTTACGCAAAATGGTAGTAGGTACTAAGCAGAAAGGTCACTGTACACATTAAAACATAACATTTATAAGTATTGAAACACAAGTTTGTACAATTTTTAATATAATAGCAACCCTGAAATGTAAAAAAATCTGACTAATAAAAAAGATTTTTTTTCTGGGATAGTTGTTTTTCAATGTTGGAATTAAAATAAATAAAAAATGCATTAAACCTATGCCTATTGGCAATTGCCTCAGCATGGCTGCCGATTGCCAAAAATTACAGGCGCTAATTTTCAGTTCCGCGTAACCTTGTAGGTATAGTAGGTATGTTAAGTTGGGATGGGCGCTAGGTTGTTTAGGCATTTTGATTAATAGTGTAAATAAATTAAAGGAAAGACTTATAACCGCGTAATATTGTAAAGAAAGTATGAACGGAGGCCTTAACGATGGCGATTATTCTTGTCGTCTGTAAATGAGGAAAACGGAAAAATCATGTCGCTGCTTTATTTTATTTTTTAAAACGCGTGTATTTTCGAACGTGTACCCATTATTGTTTGTTTAAAAATAGCGATGTTTTAATTATAAAGTGTCGAATTGAATGTGGAAAAGTGAAATAATGTGATTTACATACAAAACTCCATACAAACATCTAATACATTAACAATATGATACAACGTGAAATAATTGACACTGCCAGAATGCATAAAGTACGATGCCAAAAATAAAGAAAGAAAATTGTGCGTGGATGTCGGGAAGTCTTAACCATCATCTTTGGAGTTTTGGCGGGAACGCGGGAAGAGTCGTGTCGCTCCTTTGTATTTTTTTTCCAAAACTAGTGTTTTGTCGAGTGTTTATGCATAAAAATGGTGGTGTTTTATTCATAAAGTGCCGAATTACAAGCGCGAGTGTGGGAAAATGATATAATGTGGTGAAACATGAGTTTTCGTGTTGCTTCCAAAACTTCATCGAAGCTTTGTAGTAAAGTTGCCACTACTTTACTAACGCATGACTGGAATTAACTGACACGAACTGGACTTGACAAAGACGACTTTGACTAAAACTAGCTACGATGGCACTTATTTAACTTTTGAAACTTGAAAATATATAATTACTTGACACTGGCAAATGCTAAAACGCGACGCCAAAACCAAAGAAAAAAAAAAAAAAAAAAACCATCATCTCCTTTATCATTGGCATCGCACTTTGTGAATTTGCTAGCGTTGAGTATTTTAATATTTTCAAGAAATGTATGATACTATATATAATTATAGATACTATTAAAATAAATGTAATCAAGTAAAAGTCACACAAAGTAAGTCAAAGTAAAGTACAACGTTTTGGAAGTAGCACGAAAAATTATTTTTAACCACAACATAGCACATTCTCACACTCACGTGTTTTCATAAAAAAAATCTCGAAGAAACACAAAGTCTGAAAAAATAATATACCTAATGCATATTTTGCTCTTCCGTCGAAACTCTTAATTGTCAATTTTTATTAAAGCATAATTTAACTTAAAAAGTTAATAGTTTGCTTTGTGGGTTATCATGATTGAGTATAGAAAATTGCGAACACAATAATTGCCATTAAAAGTCTATTAGCCTAGGCACGCTGTTGTCAATTTTAGTATCTATACTAACTACGGAACATCTGTTCACCTCGTTTATTAGATTTCTGACGATGTAGATTGTAGATTTTCCAGCAGAAAAGACAGTTCAAACATTTGTCTAATCACAAAATAATTTTCTCGTTCCAGCTCCTTTGTACCTGAAGGCTACGATTTTGGAGGCAAACAAGGCGGAGTGCTATTGGAAAAGTGATAGATTCATCCCCGCTATATCGGCCAGATGGGACCCTAAATCTTCCACTGTCAAGCTGACAGTTTTCAAAGCTAGCTTGGATAAAGTCAGCATTTACATTAGTCTCGGGTGCAAAACTAAAATGGCCAAAAAAGAAATATTGGGAAAGGTAATAATTGACGAGAAATCTCAGTACTCTGATACTTGGAGAGAGTGCTTGAGAAAACCCGGAGTACCGAAAACTTTTTGGGTCAATTTCGAGTGAAATTTTTAAAAAGGCAATTTTGTTATGATCGCTCCCCATATTAACTAAACAAAAATGTCTTGCATTACCTGTGTTTTCTCTCTGAAATTTTTATTCGTTTTTTATAGATAAAGCAGTTAATTACTACTAACTTGCATATTGACTAAAAGGGGTATAGATACGTTTTAATATATTGACAAATATTATTGTATGATTTGATATTCTTGGTACCTTAGTATTTTGCAAAATTAAAGGCCGAATTAGAAAGATATCACAATCATATTAATACATAGATATAAGTATATGAGACAATTTATTAAGTTGGTATTTGTTGTTACATGTAACTGCAAATTTTTTTTTTGTGTAAAATTACTTTGTATAATTAATTAAGACGAACAAAACGATCTAATGCCTGTAGAACTTTAACAAACGAAGTCCTACGCAGCTCAGCTTTGGCGCTAATTACTTTGAGACATTCGATGGTTAGTCTCGTTTAGTACATATAATTTAGCTAGCTTCAGTACCTTTTAAACCGGAAAACAGAAATATTTACAAAGTACTGTTTGATGGCAGAATATCTAATACACGATGTCCTGCTAGGGAAATTTACCACCTTGTGAAAATAAAACATATTAAAGAGGTAATATTGTGTTAAAAAGTAGCAATGATTGTCTATTTACCAAAAATACAGTTTTTTTTTCAAAATTTATTTTCCATTTGAGTTTAATTTTAACTTGACACTTAAACATTATTTTTAAATTAAATAAACACTTTTTTTTTTGTAAATACGTTAAAGCAATTGAGTTTTGTATGTTTGTGAATAATCATTTTAATATTTGTATTTTTTTAAATTAAGTGAATTATTTTATTTATTGATTATTATTGATATTATATTTTATAGGATGCAATGACAACAATTAGTATAGTTGTATTTGATGTTACGCATTGATAATAAGTTATACCTAGTTATAAAATGTTTGAATAGTCCAGTTTTGTGTATTTGTTAACATAATTAATACAATATTAAACCATGATTTCAGATGTTGATTATATGAAAGCTTTAAAAAGTACCAGTGTAACGTTTTTGTTTAACCTATTAAGTTGATAACAGAAAACTCAGCATAGGTGATTCGAAAAAGTGTATAGGATCGACCTTGAAATCCCAAAAAAATAGCTGTTTCTTAAATAAAAAGTGTTTTTTATGAAACATATGATTGCTTTTTACACAATTTCAAGGTTGATTCCATGATAAAAATACATGGACCGGTAGATCAAGCTCCCTTAAATATTTCTACAAGTTTTGACTTATAGGTATTTGCGGGTAACTTTTTAAGTTACAATCGGGTTGCAATCCGCAAGTACCTGTAGGGATATCGTTTCATTCCCGGACACCCTGTATATACATAGGTACATATTATATAATGCTAGCACACAACATTTTTTTAATTTGCCTTCACCCTAAGGGTAAATTTATACGTTCAGTTATCGACATGGCAAACTTTTTTTTCTTTTTTGGCGCTGACCCGCAGTTGTGAGTACTTACGTGATCCCCATCAGGTATAATAAATAACTGCCTATATAGGAGTGTATTATGTGGATTGGTATAGGTACCTACCTACTTCATACGGGTTCTAAAGGGTAATGTATTCGCGATGCGGAGACGCGCGAATTAATCAGGCATTGATGGATGATCTTTATATTTCATTAAAAAGAATAATGATTTTGGGGCAAATTTTGCTGTTGTGTTGTTTGACCTTTATATGTTACAAAAATTCACAATTTTTAGGCCTGTGATCTGCTAGTGCGGGATTAGGCTTCTGGTATATCGATACGTGTAGATACCCTACTAATATTATAAATGTGAAAGATTGTAGGTTTGGATGTTTGCTACTCAATCACGCCGAAAACGGCAGAAAGGATTTGGATGAAATTTGGCACATATATAGTTAATTACGTAGATTAACACATAGGATACTTTTGATATCAGATTTTATTTAAAAGGTAAGGGTTTTATTAATTTTTTTATTCTTTCATCCACGCAGACGAAGTCACAGGTAGGGGAGACCGGGGATGGTTGACCAAGTTTCAGCTTAAATGTTTCTATTTTCATTTCTTTAGAGTATATTACTTTAAAAACAGGTTCAGTTAATACATTTACTATTCAGCTTTGGAAAGAAGTGGCAAAAAGCACGTTATTCATTATGATATAGAGTACAGGCCAGTTCTTGTATCATAAAAAAAACTGGTCAACCTACCCCACGCTTGGGGTAGGTTGACTATTCACCTGGGGTAAGTTGACCTATGAAGTTGTAAAGGCAAAATCTACGAGGAAATTGGATAAAAGACACAAAAATGCTACTAAACACTATTTTTTTTATTAAAACCAATAGGCAATCTTCCGCCACTTCAATTAAACACAATAAAATTCAAATTATAAGAATAAACAATCAGACGTTTAGACATTAGGCAATTGGAGTATCTAAAAATAAAACAAAGTACCTACTTTCTTATTAAGTATTTAAAACAAAACGAACTAACTTCTTATAAAGTATCTAATCAGTCTTCCTTATCCGAGATGCAATTTTTGCATTCATAGAACAATATGTTGACCAGGTGGTCACTGGTCAAGCAGCCCCGTTATACATTAGTCTACTAGCCCCGAACCATCTTTTAATTTTTAACTACGTGCCATAACCTTAAAACTGCGACGAAATTAAATAGAATTATACATAACTGAAAGAACATGAATCAAACATTCGTTGTAAATTGTTTGACAATCAATAACCATGAATAAACAGACATTATTACAAATAACATTACGATAAAAATAATTACTTAGGTGCGTTGTTTTTCAATATTACGTTCTTTCTTTCAAACGACGTGCGTGCGCGACGCCGTGTTCCCGGTGATTGTGCGTGGGGAGGTGACGGACTCTTGTGCCTCACTGGTTGCCTCAAGGCTATTGCGTCGGACGAGTTTTTGATAGTTAGTCAACCTACCCCTATCGCCAACCAGCCCCGGTCTCCCCTAATAGCTAAATAATTATAAGATAAATATTAAGTGTGAGTACGTTATGTTTGTCCTAAACCTGGAACTATTGAATCGTTCAAATGCAATTTCCGATTATCGTTTGAAAGTCTCTTATTATTTTTGAGCAAAAACTCGTGTTTATAGTTCAAAAATAGAACCACTGATCACTGATCAGATAATAATCTACTATATACATAATCCCATATAAAAACAGTCTACGGTGAATAGGGCAATTCGTCAAGCTATTTTCTAGTGTCCGCGTGGGGCTAGATGGCGCCACTAGGTGTGCGTGATTTGGAGTATTTTAGGTTTACCTTGGTAATTTCGTGGTAGTAAAACGGCATATCAATAGATGGCGCTTCTTTTTGAGTGTTTTTTCGTTTTTTTATGAGACCCGTACCTTAATCTAATCCTTTGGATTTTTAATAATAATAAAAAACTATAAAATGTGCAGCACGTCCTTTTTATCAGCTAATGTAAGTAGATAAATAAATAAAAGAATACATTCTAGGTACGTTGTACCTATCCATCGTGGACCGCATCTTTAACAAAATGTTAATAACAACATTATTTTTTGCGATATCAAAGTTAGCGTAAGTACCTACTAGTTTTTGTACTATATTACACAGTAAACGACTATTGAAAAACAAGTTACAGATATAAACGCAACACAAAAACATTTTAATGTAGGTAGGTATGTATAGTTTCCAACATGTCAAGCCAAAATGGTGATCCAAGAAGTTTTTACGCAACGTTATATCTGCGCTCTTGGAGTAGGTACCTAACCACTACCTTTGGTTATGTAGGTACCTCAGGTAGATACACTCGTAAGTCTGTGCTCCTTGTTTTTTAATCTATGCTTGTAATGTATTTAGAGATAAGCAAATTTAAACAAATTTCCAATAAAAGCATCGCATCACGTTTCTGTAACCTGTAACTTGCAGTGCAATATCATCCGTCGAGCGAGCGACAATAAGCTAGATAAGTAGATAATACACTATTTCTCGAGCCATTTTCCACAGTTGGAACAGAATTTAAATAAACGTTTCAATTTCCAAGTTATAGCATTGACGTGATTCGTACGACTACAGCTCACTAGTTAGCACCTACGTAAGGAAAAGAAAAGCGAAAAGCAAGAAAAGGAAGCCTACTTGATTTTCCCTTTCCTTTATTTTAAATTGAAAGGGTGCTCCATCTACACTTGGGTCGCAAGTTCTAGGCACCGTATCTGTCTTGTCCCAATAACATGACGGAGCCAACACTTATGTGGCGATACTATCAAATGCTGAGAATTCTCCTCTCAAACGATGTTGGATGAAGTTTGTGATATTAGATTGCCAGTACAGCAAATAACATGTTTTGAGTACTAAGTCCGCTCTAAGTATCTAGCATGATAATTTGCGAAAAGCTTTCGTCAACATTTTCGATATTGAGCCTCGATCACGAAAATTTATCGAATTCGTATTGTAAAGGTATCGAGTCCTCGATAGCATACGAAGCTGTACAAATCTCATACAAATTTTTGTCGATGTCGATACGAATAGTACTTTTTCGCAAGTCGTTCGTAATCGAGGCTCTGATCTTTTCCTATGTCACTACCTTCTCAAGTGTGGTGGGGAGAAGGTGTAAGCCGTAAGCTCCGACTCTCCTGGATACACAACCCCAACCCTAGAAAATTAAAAAAAATCTTTATCTAAGGGGGGACAAACTGGGGCAATGTCGGAAGGCGCCTTATTCTAATTCCACCCAGTATTAGTACCTAGTAGTCATTGGTTGTTTTTTAAATATAATTTATCTTAAATGCTGGAGGAGGTAAGAGCGCCACGATGCAGTTTTGGCACTGGATCGGGCGGTTGCCTGCGAATTGCATACTTATAGAATAGAACAGAATACTTTTTGTAACAGAAAAAAATACGTATGAAAGGTTTTAAAACTATTAACAGTTTGTCTATTGCAGGTGTAATATTTTGTTAGCTTAGAATTATGATTAAAAAGTGTGAATTCTTTTCTAAGATATGTATATGTACCTACCTACCTATATAGATATACCCTTTGGAAAAACTCGTAGACGGCTCCTTTCTTTTCTTAGGTTCAAGTAACAAAAAATAGGTAGCTACGTAAAGCCTTCATTCAAGTGGGTAGATTTATCACACCATTCATTTATTTACCTGTCTATGTAGCTAAGTTCTTGTAACGAGACGTAAGCTGACACAAGACAGCCTTATCGTGCGACAAGCCCAGAATACGTATTATTCGGCGGCTAAAACTGGATTTTGGCTGATATTTTCTTCAGTATAAAATATTTTATTCAAAAGCTTGAACTAAAAATACAATTGTTGTAATAATTTCTTAAAATTACAATGAAACGAGTTATTTTGTAACGAAGCTATATTACGTACCTACCTAATAAAAATATTATTAAGCATATTTATATAGATGTAGTTTTAATAGATATACATTAGAAATGCAATATGTACGTACCTATCTGTTGCTCGTTCTACATTTTAATATTGAGTGAAATACGAGCTTTTCATAGCGTCTCCAATTTAAAAACTAGGCTACGCAACAATCAATAGATAATTTCTGGTTACGCAAAACAATTTGTAGTTGTAACCACTGAATATTTACTTCAGTTCCTACCTACTAGAATAGCACAACTTAATATATTCTTCAATTAGGCTATATAGGTCTTTGGTCGCTTTGAGCAATGTTTGGTAGGGATAAAATTTATGGGTTCGCGTCACCGACAAGCTGTCAGTCCCATGAGTGCCTATTTTTTGTTTTGTTGACAGTTGCAGCTATCTGTTATATATCTACATCCAAAATTGAATAACACCATTCTCATTCAATAGCTAAAGGACATTTTTTTACGAGAGATTTTTACGTGAGAAGTTGAACCATAAAAATCCGAATAAAATGTACACGTATTACACGTACCCAAGCCACAAACACATCTCTATTTTTTCCTACATTTTTGACATTGCACTTTGTGCATTCTGCCAGTCTCAAGTATGTGATATTTTTAAGTGTTTCACGATAAAAAACAATTAAAATAAGTTTTAGTCACAATTACATAAACAAGTCTAGTACAGTAGTAGTATAAAATTACCAGTCTCTGCAGGTACCTACTTGCGAGTTTCCCATGCAGGCACGGATTAAGGATTTCATTCCGGGCGGAGCAATTTTCGGGTGATTTATCGCTATACTATGTTGAATGCGTCAAAATTTTAAAATCTGTTCTTGATTTTAAAATAACTAGTAAAAGGAAGTTACTTTTTCAGGGAACTTTACTTCTCTGTGAGAGGACAATTGTTTATACCTTCCCTATATTACCACTTGATTCCATGCCCCTAAAGAAATACAAACGGCAGTTCAAAAGTACGTAAGTTCATCAAAACCGCGTCAAAGCTTCTTTTGATGTATACGTAAGCTTTGCATAAAAGCCTGGTGCTTCCGGAGTCCGGACAAGCCTTTCTATGTTGTCCGTAGAATAAATCTAAATAAATAATAACAAAAGCAAAAAATGTAAACTAAATCGTGCAACCTTTATTTATTTACATATAAATAAATGAAGTTATGTATAGAACAATTATTATCTTTCTTACTGTTTACTTTTTTGTCATCCATAGGTTAACATAATCATTTGTGAGATTTAACTAAGTTTAATACCTACAATCTACCTGCTAAGTAAACGATATAAAAATGGGATAGCGCCCTATCGGATATCGGATATGCGAGAGATAGCGTTTTTCATAGTTGGCAGGTTAGATAATATACCTGATCTGAATCTGACGTTAAGGGCCTATCGAGTGCATTTCTCTAGTCGATTTTAGGTATTCTGTGCGCTCCGTGTGTGAGTGCGCAAGGCACACGAGCGAACAGCTAGTGCCGCGCGCCGCCGTCGGCGCCACGCGCGACAGGCATTGTCGATACACATACGGCGGCGAAATGAAAACCGGTTTGAGCTAAATACTTAAACTGCTAAGTAGACGAATTGGATCAATTATTTTGCCGCTTACGTTAGTAGACTGGTGGCCGAGTGGTAACAAGCTGTATGAGTCCGGCCGCATAGTCACGGGATCGAAATCAACGCTCGGAAGAATTATTTTTGCACACAAATTTTGTTGATAGGTATTTTATCTTATAATAAATATTTCGTTTTTTTAAATACATTGTTATATGATTATTTTTATATACTTATTGTTATTGTTTTTTTTTTTTTTTTCTTCTTATTAGTGTTACATCTCCCGTCTGTTTCTTATGTTCTCTACTGTATTTTTTCTTTCCTTGGTTGCCTGGAAGAGATCGCTGTTAGCGATAAGGCCGCCACTTGTGGCACTAGTTCATAAGGTTCTTTGTTCTCTGTACTCTTTTCCATTTATGATGTGCACAATAAAGAGTTATATTTATCTTATTTTTTTTAACCGACTCGATTTTAAATGGAGGAGGTTCTCAATTCAACAATGTTTTTTTATGTAAAAGTAATGAGACGATCGAGACACTCTCCTGATGTTAAGAGATAACGCCTGTCCATGACCATTGCAGCGATACACAGAACATTGAGTAACAAAACAACGTCCAGGGCATCGCTGCATGCTTTGGTACTCATTACTTTGAGAGTAGATGGTTAGTCTCAAAAGCCCTGTAATTTCGCTAGCTGCAAGTACCCTTCAAACCGGAACACAGATATGTTTGCACACTACTGCTTGGCGACAGAATATCTAGTACTGCGGTGTTACCTACCTAGACGACCTCCTGCTAAGGAAATCTACTACCAAGTAAATTTTGTATGTATGTTACGCGATAATTCCGCCAATTATGAATCGATTTTGATGATTCTTTTTTTGCTTGGTTGATCCATACTTCAGAGATGGTCCCATATATTTTTTATCGAAATCGGTTGAGAAAGTAAAAAAAAAACCAACAAAAGTATAAAAATTGTATACGTCGATGACATTTTCGTTTACTCTGAAACCTCGCTGTTTCATTGAAGCAGTGCGTTTAGTTGGCCTAAGGGTCATGGAGTGGTTTTTTTATTTGTAAATTTGTGTATTTCTTTTATGTAACTGAACATTTTTAATTCCCTATTTTATCTATTGAAAATAATTAATTTATTATAACACTATGGAACCTAAGAATATGACATACCGTAAAACCGTTTTAAAAAAATATTAATATATTTGTATATAATATATTAGGCTGTGTATCATTTATGTTGGTGTTGGTCTGTAAGGTATAAACAGCTACCCTTTTGAGCATACAATATTTAGCATGTATTAAAAGTATTATTATTGTTACGAACGAAACGACACGTAGTTCTCATATCTATGTTATAAATGTACATAGCTCGATTTTTAAATTAAGAAAAATTAGGTTAATAAGAAAATAGTGAGTCAGAACAATTGTAACGACCTGCCCTTCGTCTCCTTTCCCTATAGTTCTAAGAAATTAAATGTAAATACAAAGTAGTGCACTCGCTCTACCCCCTACTGGGCGAGCGAGTGAGTTTTTGTTCATAAGAAGGCGCTGTTTCCTAGAATTGTCATTCACATTTCACCTCTCGTCGGAGCAACAGCAGCCAAAAAATAATTATGAGAAGAAATATAGTCCATTTACAAGAGAAGAATGGTTTTATTCGGAATACGTTGTTAGACCCATTACAATTATGCACATAATATATTCAACAAAATAATGATAATAGTACATTTAATTTACAGCAAATGTAAATGAGTGTGTACAGTGGGTGTACTCTATGTATTTTAACGATGAATTTACAAAAAAAAGTATTTAAGTATTCTATCAGTGATGCTTTTTTTATTTAAATTTATACGCTTCACAGATACTTGGGTTCGTGACCTATGTCAACATGAAATACTTTGTTTTTGCATTAGTACAATTTAGGAAGAAGAAATTCTGTCAAATTGACTTTAACAGTGTTTTGTAAAAAATGTCCTGTGATATTTATTTATTTATATCATTTAATAAATTGTTTATTTATTTATTTATTTATTTATAAAGTTCGCCAACACAGTGTACACCAATACATTAAAAATAAAATTACTAAATTACAAATGTCAAGATAAGTGTCACAGCAATTATAGGCGAAGACGGCATGCATTACAATTAAATATTCAGTCAAAATTATATAATAGTCAAAAAGAAAATTGTCAATACCAATTAAGTCAAAACCTACAAATACGAATTCATCATTACATGGTCAAAAATAAAATAGATAATTATACAAGTCAACAATACAATAATTTAAATGTCATCAGCTAAGTTAATATTGCGGATAGCCCGCTTGAAGCTGCTAACAGTGCTAGTAAAAATGTCCAAGGAATGCTTGCTATGTAGACTATTCAGCAGCGTTATTAGTCTATTTAGAGGTGCATTTTTGCCGAGGCTGGTATAATATCCTGGATTCGATAAGACCTTGAGCCTCGAAGCCCTGGTTTGCGTAGTTGGTACAGGAAAATTTAAGCAAGATAACAGTTGTTAATGTCATATTAAATTTTAAACGTCATATTAAATGTCAAAGGATATAATATATTTTAAAAGTCGAAATAATCATTAATGTCATAGTATTATTAAATAAGAATATCAAATCATTTAATAATTTTACAATATTATAATAACATAGTTAATTTGCTGCTTTATATGATGATACTTTAGTTAACCTTTTTAATGCGTAAACGAATCTGCTGATTTTTTTGCAAACAGTAACAGTATGACTCTTCCAATTACCGTGGTAGTCCATCATTAAACCTTATCTCTTGAACTTGTTCTATGTTTGTATTGTGACATCTGATTATAAGATTTTTTGTTTTAGATTGTGGAAAGTAAAATTGCATTGCTTTGGTTTTCCTATATTCACAAGAAGATTATTCTTCTATCAAAACTAGACTATTGGAATACGGGGAGTCTCTCTACAATGGTTTACCAGCTATCTCACGAAAAGAACTCGAATGGTCAGAATAAAAAACGGCTTCAGTGACGAAAACATCGTCAATTTTGGGGTGCCACAGGGCAGTGTGCTTGGACCTACGCTCTTTTTGATATACATTAACGATTTGTGCGATCTAGATATAGAGAAAGGGAATGTATATACATATGCCGACGATACAGTTTTACTATTTAAAGGTAAGAATTGGGATGAAGTACAATCATTTGCTAATAAAGGGCTTAATAATGTTACAAATTGGCTTAGAAATAACCTCCTCACTGTAAATGTACAAAAAACTAAATATATGACGTTCACTATAAATTCATCTACCCGACCGGTATCTTCACTTATGCTAAAAATACATAAGCCTAACTGTTCTAAAGACCAGCGGTGCTCTTGCTTACCTCTTGAAGCTACAGATTCCATCAAATATCTGGGAATAGACATAGGTCGATAGACATTTAAATTGGACTCAACATATTAGCTTGATAACTGAAAGAACTAGGAAACTGATTCATATTTTTAAGAAGCTGAGACATATTTTATCTTCAGAAGTTCTACAAATGGTATACTGTACGTTGGTACAATCAAAGCTAAATTACCACTGACTGACTGGCTGACTCACTTAAGAGAAATAGAACTCATATAAGGAAAAAACTAAATATACCTATATAGCAGTATAGAGAATCGTTCAGAGGGCCCGGATAAAATGCCGGACCTTCCAGAAGTTAGTTAGGTAGGATTTATAAAGCTTGAACAATGATTTAAAGTGGAGGAATTAGAGCATGGATAGTAGGTATTTGTAAGTGTAGATTGAGAAATTAACATATTTTGGATCGAATTTTTTCCCCAAAGTACGATTTTGGGTTTTCATTCAAAATCAGTCTTTCACGTGACTACATAAAATTGAGAAGTTGTTTTTTTTATTTCGAGCAATTATTTAATTTAAAACTTTTTCCGCTTTGCTTCTGGTATAACAGTCGCGGAAACCATAGCGTTTTTTCGTTTTGCTGACTCTTTTTTTTGTATAGCATCTAAAATATAATTTGGTTCACGAATTTCCATTTTTCGGTCCAGTCTTGAATCAATTATTTCTGGAAGTAGACAGTCAAAATAAAATGTTTTTAATTTGGTTTCCATATTATTCTTCCAGAATTCTTCATCTCTTTTTATCTGTTCTATTTTCATATCTTTTTCTGTCCACACAACAAATATACATGTTTCTTTTCTAGTTATATGGAGCTGACCCTGCACCTGGTAGAACCAATCATGTTGTTTATTTATAGACAAGTTTCCATCCTTTTTCTGTTTCCAAAAATTAATTTTTTTTTGTGCTATGCCTTCCGTAATTGTTATGTCCTTAGCCGAATACGGACACTTGATTTCAATAATGTGTTCTCCTATTACTCCGTCTGGACTTGCCGCCAAAAATGGCAGTTCAGAGTCGACAAATAAGCCACATTTCAGTACACCATTAAAATTAGCTTTTTCGTCGAGTTTGAGTACTTCAGCCAACTGTCCTAATGCGATATGTTCATGTTCTTTGCCATATCGAATAGATTTTACGTGGTTTAAACTACCAGCCACATTTAAAAGGTTTTTTACTAATGGTGCACATTTTATAAGACCTCTTTTGCATACCTTTCCGAAAGCAGATGCAGTGAGACGTAATTTTCTCTCTTGATGCCATTCAATCGAGTCTGCCTGCAAAATAGTTCTTTTTTCAAGAGCCTGGCGATCCTCTTTAGAAAGGTGAATTTTTTTCATATGTTCTGACTTAGCAAAATCAAAGTCGGCTTTTTCCAAATCTGGCTTTTGACAAGAATCGCCATAATATTTATCGATGGTGCTTTTTGGATGCTTTATTGTTGCAAAAGATTTTAAAACTCTGCGTCTTAAATTTGCGATCCTTTTTCCATTACGTTTAGTCTCAAACCGTTTTAAAATAAGGTTAGGGCTTTGCTTTAAAATGTTTTGACAAATATAGGATTGCGGTTCTTTGGTGTTAAATGATACTACAGAGCCAGCACAGCGAGCTCTATAAGACTGGCGACTTGAATAATTAATTCGCTTACCACCTACAAATTTGGCAATAACGCTGTTAAATACTTCTGCAATATTACTATTTACATCATATATTAGGCTTTTAGCATTGTTTATCAATCTGGACATAATTTTCATGACAGCAGCAAACATATTGCTAGACTTCATTTCGCCAACAAAGTTTTGTGTTTCTTCGTTTTGATCAATATTTTGGCAAAAATAAGTTCTGCATAATTTATGATCTCCAAAAATATGACTTGGCGCATTGATTAGATCTTGTTTTAGCTCAATTACCTTATGGTTGAAATTTGAATCTTTGGAATTGATATGTTTGACAGCCCCTTTTACTGACCTACGTAAGCGTAGTATATTTTTTCCAAGAAGCTTGCGATGTTTTAAAGGATAGCAAGTGTTTTTGGTTAGCTCTTCAAGTTTCGTGCAAAAGTTTCGCAACAAATGATTAGTACATTCAATTTTTTCCACCAACAAACTTCCATAACATTTTGCTTCTAATATGCTTTTATATGTACTAGAATCCCCATCAGCAATTAATTTTGAGTAAATCAAGCCTTGATTTGGTAAAGAATGCTTAAATCCTTCGACTATTGCAATAGATTCCATACCGCTCGAGGATCCTTCGTAATTTTTAAAACACGTGTGATCCGGAGCTGTAATATTTTTGTTTTCTGACCGTGCACAAATCATACAATACTTGTTTTTAACTGCCATGTAAAGGACTTTTTTTGTTCTATAACCAATAATTACTGCAGCACCCGACAAAGCGTTATAATTCTTTTTAAATGATCTTTTTGACCAACATCCATCAACAACCACAGTAATCATAGGTACTCCATCTACATTAACATTACCATCTCGAACAGCTAAGTCGTATTCTTCTTTTGCTGCATCTTCCATACACTTTTCTTTTGCTGTTTCCCATAGTTCACAGATTCTTGCATGGCACTTAGCATACAAATGATCAGACATAGAAGGTATTTCAAGTATAGCAGACACTTGTTCTAATCCTGCGTATCCTGCACCTACAGACATAAAACTACTAACCACATTTTGATTGAGATCAAGCTCGTTTTTACTGTTGATTTTTTGACAATTCTGTAAACTCAATTTAGCGTTGCACATTTTGCAAACAAACTCAAATTTAGACAGAAATCCCTTTCTTATTTCCTTGACTAATTTCAAATGATTTAAGTTACAACCTAATGGAGAGTTGTGATGTGAAATTTCTTGGAACTGTTCAAATAAATACATGAAATCTACAACTCTATTTCCACTTATTCTGATCTCTTCCACTTTTTCTTCTGGTGCTATTATATAATAATCTTCTTCTTGATCTAAATCAGCTGGCAAATGATGTGTAGAAAGCTTAAAAATAAACAAATAAAAATAAAATCAAATAAGTGCATTATCTAATTTATCTGACCACAAAATTCAGGATACCTTGATTTATAATTTTACTAGCGGCACCCCGCAGTGTTACCCACTACATGTTTTCGGGATAGAAAGTAGCCTATGTGTTAATCCAGGGTCTCAGACAAACCCGTTCAGTAGTTTTTGCGTGAAAGTCAAAAATCCAGCCATCCAAACATTTACGTTTATAATATTAGTGGGATAACTTACATTGTGATTATCTCGCGTATTAGTCAAAGCAGCAAGCTTATGTAATTTCAGCATTTCATCAAACGGAAGTCTAAAATGAAATAATATAAGTTATAAATATTTTCTAAGACTTTACCATATAAATTATGCGCAACATTACGGTTTTTTGTATTAATCCAGAGAGCAAAAACCAGCAGCTCTGAGAGCACAAATCATAGTTTTAAAAGTAAATGTAATATGTTTGTGTAACAAATATATGTAATAATACTATGCATGTAATGTATGTATATGTAATACATTTTTTTATGATACAAGAAACAATAATACCTAGTTAATATCGGACTTACTTCGTGGCATTATTTTCGTTGTTTGAGTAAGTCATACCATTGTCTATTTGTCCATCTACTGAAAGACAAGAATTTTGTTGCGGTGTCATTGAAAGACAAGAATTTTGTTGCGGTGTCATTGGCACCCTGTAATAAAATATAACATTTGATGTAATTGTAATTACTTTATCTGTCAACAAAATTGGGTTTTGGATGAAATTTGTGAAATTAATTCCACACAAATAATATGGTTTTTGAACTTACGATTCCAGAGTGTGATATTTTTTAGAATCGGTGTCATCCAAGACATTTCCTCTGTAAATAAAAAAATGTGAAAATACTAAATTGATTATAGTGCTACTTTGAGTTTACTTGAGCTAGCCCATAGTAAGCAACCACGTTTCAGTGCTATAAGTTCATAGAACATTTCGTACTCCTCCCATACCAAATACTAAATAAGATACAGAGAATGATTCAATTCATAGTAGATTTAATTTAGTAATTTTTACCCAACCTTATAGGTAAGTAGTATTGCAGAAATGCCGTAAATACTTGTAGGTAACTATATTATTAGTAGGTAGAAGTATTCTTACGAAGCAACGGGAATGTTCTCTTTGTCTTCAAAATTCTCGACCTGGAGGAGTTTTCTTGCTCTAAAATGATACATTTAATTGTCTTTAATGTCTCATTTGAGAAAATGAACATGCCACCTAGGCTAAGTTAATATTTTGTAAAATAAAGAACGCGTATTAGGGAGCGAAAATAAATGGATAATGGATAGGTGCTCTCTATCCAGTCAAGCTCCGCGCAACGGAGGTCGTGAGCGAGACGGCAATATGTGCGAGCGAGACAGCACGACTTGCATTCCGATTGCGCAGTAAAGGTCGTGTGTGATTGGTCGGCCAATGAGAGCGCCTATCCATCTCCCGTGAAATCGGTATATAAACGCCGCGATCCGGCGTACGAAACGTGCTACAGTCCGGTGACGCTATAGAGGTCATCTGCGGCCAACAGCAAGAGTCATTCATAAAAAAAAAACAAATCGTAGTCAGTAATCAGCGGTAGTCAACAGCCAGCAGCAGTCAAGATACATTCAGCGATAACCACTCAGATCCGGAGCAATAAATAAGAACAAACCATCAAGAGCCTTTCAATATACAGTCCACTCTATCCCTAACACCTATACTTGACTCCCTCGAGAAAAGATCTCGAGTCTCTTCAAAGACTGATCATGATGATGATGACGAGCAGTCTTTTAGACAAATCTGACAGTAAGGTTTATCGCCGGAGTTGCTTTCGGTATGTCATATTCTAATGTTCCATAGTGTTATAATAAATTAATATTTTCAATAGATAAAATAGGCTATAGAAAAAATTTTTAGTTACATAAAACAAATATACAATTAAAAAAACCGACTCCACGCCCCTTAGTCCAACTAAACGCAATTCTCCGATGAAACAGCGAAGTTTGGAGTAAACGAAAATATCATCAAGGTACACAATTGTTATATTTTTGTTGATTTTTAAAATTGCTTGACCGATTTCGATAAAATTCTTATGAGGTCACCTCTGAATTATGGATCTACCAAGCAAAAAAAGAATATGCAAAATCGATTCATAATAATTGACGGAATTCATTTAAAAATTCGTGTAACATACATACAAAAAAAAATCAAATTAAGAACCTCCTCCTCCTTTTAAAATCGAATCGGTTAAAAAATCAGATAAAATGTAACAAAATCTGTGTGCAAAAATAATCATCTGAGTATTGATTTCGATCCCGTGACTGTGTATCTGTATTCAGTCGGCTATAGTAACCACTCGGCCACCAGTCTATTAACATAAGCGGCAAAATTGTTGGTGCTATTTGTTTACTTAGTAGTATTCTATCAGTTATCTGACTTCCATAGTAGGTACAAGCTTTGCTTAGTTTTTGGTCAGATGGCGCTGTGTGTATGTCTTACGATATTTATGTATTTTTTTTTTTTTTGAAAAAAACTGGCAAAATTGTGGCAGCACCGCAGAAGCCATGAAGAAAAAGTTGAAGTTGACAGAAATGTCAAGACTTACTTTTTCCATAATATACGAGTTTTACTTACTTTATTTTATCATGTATGTGTTTTAGATTGGATTTTCGCCAACCCTTCCTCTTCTTTATTTTATTTATTTTATTCCCCATTTAAAAGAAAGTAAATTATGATAAAATTCTTCGTGACGTTTTAAAAGTCGTACGTTAAAGCAAGCGATACAACCTCCCCGTCCGACAGTCGAAGCGGTACTAAAGCGGATAGGGAGACAGCGTGGTAGCTCTGCTTAGAATGGACGAAACGCGCAAAAATTTAGGTATTTCCTTCGTTTGTTCAAGCAAAATCATATTTTGATAATTTTTATGTAATAACTATCTAGAGAAAATGTAATTTTATTGCTATACAAAGCCTGATGACTTTCCGTGCAGTATTTACGCCGTATCGAGCTTTTCTATAGATTGTTTGAGGTTACTTTGGATTTTTTTTCTATCGAGGAAACTAAAAGTAATCGTGTTTGTGAATCCCATTATGTATAGAGTGGATCCTTAAATATCTTAAACATTAACCTCATAAATGATGTTTTAGTAATAACGAAAATACAACCAAACAAACAGTTCCAAATCCAATCGACACCGGCGTGAGTGAGGAGTGAAACTACCTCTCAAGTGCTGGAACTCAGTGTTAAATGTTTGGCGGTGGATTGCTGGTGTGTGGTAGCTACGCAGCCGAAATAAAGTACCCCATCACAATGCTATGGTTTTTTTTTTTTTTTTTTTTATTTTTATGTAAAAGTAATGAGACGGTCGAGGCGCTCTCCTGATGTTAAGAGATAACGCCTGTCCATTGCAGCGATGCACAGAACTTTGAGTAACAAAACAACGTCCAGGGCATCGCTGCTTTGGCACTCATTACTTTGAGACTAGATGGTTAGTCTCAACAGCCCAGTAATTTCGCTAGCTGCAGTACCCTTCAAACCGGAACACAGTAATGTTTGCACACTACTGCTTGGCGGCAGAATATCTGGTACTGCGGTGGTACCTACCTAGACGACCTCCTGCTAAGGAGATCTACCACCAAGTTGAGGTTTGCTCACATTATTTTCCTTCATCGGCAATTCAAGGTTATAGTTAGGATTTGCAATCCTGCTCTTCAGCGTGTGATCAAACCGCGTTATTATGCTAGATTTAATCTTTGCTATAGAGTAAAAATTGTTTATATTGATGGAGAAATTTACCTTAAGATTTGCTACACATTCCTGAAACACTTTATGTAAGTAGGCCAACAACCTATCTATACCATCTATCTCTATGAACAAGAACCTCAGGAACCACAAAAGCTTACAGTTGATAGCTTAGATATTGTATACAGGTTGTCTTATTGCTTATTCTGTGACGTCAAGTACCAGATACTTAGTAGGGATAATGCGAACACGATTGCTTCACACCCTTCGACAACTTCGCTATTTCAATAGATTACTTAGATACCTACCTATAATTGAGGATTAAGTTTCTGTCGCTGTTGTTAAAGTGCCTTTAAAGTAGTTAGGTATTATTATGTTACAGAATATACAGGCGGGTGATAATTGTCTTAAAGGTCGTGTAATGATAGTTCAATTTTTTTTTGATCTGGGTATCTAGCTCGACGCCATGCCATGGCTCATTTGCCTGACGGTAAATTAGAGCACGCTTGCCTTGAAAGAACTTAGTCCGCTAGTCCATAAATTTATTTATTATGGGCTAGCGGACGCCTCGCGGTTTCACCCGCTTAGTTCCCGATCCCGTGGAAATACAGGTATAAAAAGTAGCCTATATCACCCGGGGATAGTGTAGCTTCCCAACGGTGAAAGTATTTTTGAAATCGGTCCAGTAGTTTCGGAGCCTATTTATTACAAATAAACAAACAATCAAATCGTTCCTCTTTATAATAGTATAGATAGATAGATATATTAAAATATACCCATATTGTATCTTTCGGAGAACATAGACTCCGGCACAGAGTACTACAACCTTGCTGTGCTATAATAAAAAATGTGGAATCGTTGCTTTGCGCGTACGTGAGGAATGTCCAATTGTCCAATGTACGATACACGTAGTCTCTATTCGCACAATTCTAGCACGGCTAGAACTGCTGGTGGGTCCAAAATGGTGTTCGGCAACTGAACAGCACAAGGTCACGGACACTGGTTTCGTTGGTTCCTAGATGAATATGTTATGCGCGCGCGCCGTGACCAAGGAGCGTAACGTACGCCCGATCTCGACCGCAACAACAAAGCTTCTCTCGATCGACGGTTGCAAATATAAAAATTGACGGAGTAATTTCCGTCTACCCTCTTTTGCCTGCTGGGATCGAACATCCAATATGTAAAGTTTTTGGTCGCATTTGTCTGGCCGTCCGGTAGTAAAAAGTAAATGTATGCAGCAAAATCAGTGACAAAATTAAACAACTAATACAACCAAAAGGCTGTCAACCTCTCGGCTTAGAATCTCAGATACGGGTAGGTACTGCGATTTTAAGCCGAAAGGTATAATATGGCTCGTGATCTTAAATTTTCTGTTATCAGTTAATTAAAATTAAAATAGCAGAGTTCGCTAGAAATATCATAGTTTGGAAATTCAGTGGCGCTTATATGATTTCTGGTCCAATTACGTAAGACGTAAATTCTTAGAATTTCACTGTGCAGGTGCCAGGTCCATCGCGTTTCAGGGAAGGGAACCGGTACTATGCGTTGGGCTTGCGACTCAATTGTAGGTTTAAGAGACCCTTTTCAATACGCATCAACGCTCACCTTCTCTGCCTATTTTCCAATCCCCGTATAACTAAATTTGATGAAGCCAACAAAAAAAAAACTAGCCAATGCTTGGTCTACTATTTTCTTTTTTCTCTATTCGCCTGCTCGCATCTTGCACAGTGTCTTTTTTTAAACGTATCCAACTACGGCGTAACCCGCATTATTTGGTTGATCGGAACTATTTCTTACACATCGAGACTCTACAATACGAGTGTCAGCTATAAAGAGGCTACAAAGCTAGAGTAAGCATTTTCACGGGACCGTATTTTTTACGCTGTCGAATAAACTTGAATACAAATCGGCATTGCAAAGATTTGAACATGTTTTCTTATCTATTGTTACTTGTGTTTCTAATCTTTTAATTCGGAAACCATTGCAAAAAGAGTTTTTTTTTAATTTTTTTACAAACTGGCTAAAGCAATAGCCTCTAAAATACTGCCTTTTCCTACTTCTTAGTAGTAAATATTTAATATATTTTCGCTGTTTTAGTTATAATAGTGATATTTTTCAAAATTTTATTCGAAATATGACGTAGGTATAATATAACACGTCAGTGAGTATAAATCAACAGCCGACAATTACATTCCTTGATTTTTGTTTTAAAAATGTGACTCTGTTCATACCTACTTTTACTTTGGTTAAAAGCTTGGCATATCCCTCCTCTGACGGACTTTTAGATTAAGTTTTTTGTATGAATTTCGTAGATAGTATCAATTAATTTAAGATTTTTTATTTTGTTCAATAAATGTAGTCTTACTTTGAATAATAAATTACAAGCAACAAACAGCAATTAAAACCTAAGTTATATTTAAGTAATCTTGTAATCGAGACACATTTTCCATTTAGTGACATTAAACGATTCAACAAGATAGCCGTCCAGCCCACAGATAAGTCAGTTGAGCAAAGTTGATTATTTATTACAGTTAGAGACTATAATTAGAAAGTATTGAGTCGTAGAATTCTTAGAAATTTAACTCCCACTGAAAGTTATCAGTGAGAGCTACAATATACACCAAAGTACCTTACCTAATAAGACATCTTAAATTAATACTATTTACAAATATGTATATACAAAAAACTTAATCTAAAAGTCCGTCAGAGTAGGGATATGTGGCCAGAATATTGGCAGCATTGTCACGCTGGATGACAATGCTAAGCTTTTGACCAAAGTAGATGCTAGCATTCTGGTCACCTGAAGCCTCTAAACGTTTGGTCAGGCCCTGATATAGTTCGAGAGCGGCCGGCCCCCACGGACCTAAAGTTAAGTACATACAGATTATTTCGTAAAAGTTAGTAAGTTTTTTTAGCAATTACGATATTTCAGTGGTTAGTGCGGTCGGTTCGCACGAAAGGTGTGGGTTCAAACCCCAATACTTACCTTAGCTTGAGTAAACATCGTGAGGAAACTATACAAACATGGTTGTAGGGTATTTTCTTGTAGATACTCGGCTGGCTAGCTACACATTTCTTAAGTTGAAAATTTGCCGCCAACAGTGTTTTCCGGCAGCCTCACTTGAGAGCCAGTTCCATTTCAGGCTAAGTGTGCTTTATCATCTTAGACCACACAGTCACCTAACATCAGATGAGCTGTGGTCAAACACCTAGCCAGTCATAAAAAAAGTAGTACTATAGTGTAGAGCGTTGATCTACCCTTCAAAGTTTGTTCACTTGTCTGCTTTGACTTTTAGGTATCTTCTGGAAGAAATCATTGATCTACCATAATTATATACGGTTCTTTGGACTTCTTTTGGTTCCTTTATGAAGTGGGTGGTGAAAGAGAGTTTGATGCTGATGTTTTTTTTTATAAAATGTCGTACGTCTTTTTTTTTTCTTTTTGTAAGCGAATTTACTGAATTTATATCCGTAGGTATAGTTTTTTACTAATTAAGCAAATATTTTATAATTAGACATACATGTACGTATATTTTTTTGAATTGTTATTAATGAAACATTTTAATACTTATGTAAATTTGAATACTTTGATAACGGACGGAAAATATTATAACTTTTTATTTAAAGCTTTTGATTTCGTGACAAAATCAGCTGAAGTAATTTTGTTGAACTCAGTTGGCTGACTATGTAATATCGAAATTCTACCACGTTGTTCGAGCTAGTTCTAAATTGGATCTACTTTGCCAGCTTGCCATATTGGATTCCTAGCTAATACCAAGTTGCAGCCTAGGTACCTAGGTAGGTATAGTGTGGATGGCGTGAAAATGTTGTCCATATTTACTTTTTTCAACGTAGTAATCCGGAACGAAGTAATTCGCCGGAGAATTAAAGCCACAAACTCAATTAGCAAGCTGAAGTGGCACGTATATCTATCTGTAGTGGGGCATACCTGTACAAACCGATAACCAATAGGGTAGGTGTGTTCTAGAATGGATACTGCGAATTGGTAAACGTTGAGTAGGACGCCCTGAGACTTGATGGAGTGTCGATATACGTAGGACAGATGGAAGCGAACGGGCTGAGCGGCGTGTCTTGAGATGGGCATATTTTTATGCCTTAAAAAACAGGCATGATGCATTATGCCCAGCTGTGGGCTATGGTAGACTGATGGTGATTATATGAACAATTTACGGAGCAATATAAATATGGCAGTTACACGTCAAAAAAAAAATCTAAACTGTTAATTCGTACAAGTTATTGCGTGGTATAAAAGGAGAAAACAGAATCATATAAAAATATCACCAAATAACAAACTTTTACTAATTTAGCTAATGTGTCTTGATAGAAAATTAACGCAGCAAATGCAATAATTTATGATACGTAATTATTTTTTCTATAGAATAAAATATATAAACTCTTTGTTGTATAAACCAGAGATAAAAACGAAATAGTGACTACCTACTTTAAAAGAAACGGTTACATTAAAAATAACTTACAGATTAATTAATACACTTCTTTCCCCGGCTTTCAAATTTACTGCGAAACCATTTTAACTACCTGAAGCGTCTAAAATCTAAATCTACAATTTAAATTTTCTTCGCAAATTCGGAAAAGCTAAAAAAATATTCTGTTTTTGGAATACCTAAATACATCCGTCCTGTCTTAAAATGTCATTACAAGCTATTTTCCAATTTAGTCCGTTTAATCTTGAATTAGTAACAAAATAAACAGTTATTTATGCATATTAATTTGATTATTATTTTGGCATCTCGGGCATTTGCGATAACTTTTTAGAAAGCCTGTTGGTTCTTTGGTTTTTGTCCTTGTTCGTTCTTTCAAAATGGGAATATCTATTTTGAAAGAACGCGCATACGCACAGCGAGGATGTGGAACTCTCTGCCGGCGTCTGTTTTTCCCGCTAAGTACAATTTGGGTGTCTTCAAATCTAGAGTAAACAGGTTTTTTTCTAGGTAAGCGTACTTCATCTTGGACTGCATCCTGCTTAACATCAGGCAGGGTCAAACACGAATCTATTCTGTATAAAAAAAAAAGGCAGATTTGTCATGAAACAATACCCTAGACAGGTTTGATAAATTTAGTTTGACTTAAATACCATAACAATGTTACTGTTATCTCGAAAAGTGATCGCGTACATTTCTAATTCACATAAGAGCTGAGTAAATATTTGATAAGAACAGGTCATTGTGCTCGTTTTTATCGTTTGCACCTAATCTGATACTTTTGTAAATTGGGATGAAACACGAACATTTTTTTAATTAATGAATAGGGAATTGATTAACGTTCAACCAATGTATGTTCAATGTATGTACACACATACGAAGTGCATACTATCAATGTGTCCAAAACATCCGAAAGGGTTTGCACGAGATACGGTATAAGAAATATATACCCTCATTTATATGTATTAATGATCCTACTAATGCCACTAATATTATAAATGTAAAAGTTTGGATAGATTAATAGATGGATGGATGGCTGGATGTTTGTTACTCTTTCACGCAAAAACTACTGAAGGAATTTGGATGAAATTTGGTATGGAGGTAGCTGAGACCCTGGATAAAGACATAGGCTACTTTTTATCCCGAAAACATGTAGCGGGTAACACCGCGGGGCGTGCCTAGTATTAAATAATAATATAATATAATATAATAGATTTTTATATAATTCAATAAATTATTGTAACCTTTAACTATAGTTATTTCTTCTGTTATCAGGTTATAGGATTTTTAAACATTTTAGCATGTTTAAATAATAAGCAGACAAGCAAGCGGACCACTTAATGGTAAGTAGTCACCACCGTTTAAGCACATCTGCAAAACCAGAGTGTTGCCAACTTTTCAGAGTTAGGAGTTTGTTTATATTTGGGTTTAAGGCCCCTCGTTATAACTCTGCGGAAAAGTTTCTCGTGGGAGAGAGAGCATCTTGCAGGAACGTGGCAGAAAGGAACGATAAAAATGAACTGACTGAGATTTCTACATATCTACAATATGCGCCTGAGATTCTTCTATTACGGCGACGGGTTGGAAATATTCATTGTCTACCAAACTCTTCCAGAGTTTGGATTCAAAATCCAAGATCGCAGAAAGAAGCAGTAAAGCGATGATTCCACGTTTTCATTATGCTAATGAGTTGTATAGTCTTTCAACGTGATCTTTTACCGCCGTGCTATTGCGGTGTCCGAATGATTAATTGATGTCGTCAGCAAACAAATTACATTAGCTTTACAATTAGTGGCTTGATTAACTTCGTTACGAATACAAAAGCTTAAGGTAATAATTACGAAAACTGGCAGGAATTTAGATCAACCCAAACACACGAAAGAGGTGATTGCATCTCTAAAAACTTTCATCTGGATAAGTATTTGAAAATTAGATTTGCCTGTATCCAAAAAATTACGAACGAAATTTTTATTCAAAGCATAAGTATCGCCTAAGTACCCTAACCTAAACCTTTTGTCTCATTACTTTAAAAAATTAATTACTTTTTAAATTACTTTTATAGCGATGATAGCTCAGTGGGTAGCGCGGTAGGTTCGCATGCCGAAGGGCGTGGGTTCAAACCCCAACAATGAGCTTGAGCTGCCGGTGAAGGAAAACATCGTGAGGAAACCATAGCATGGTGGTAGGGTACTTTCTAGTACTCGGCTGGCTAGCTACCACCCTCAAGTTGAAAATCTGCCGCCAAGCATCTAACGGTGTGTTAATTTAAGGTAGGTACTAGATAGAAAAAGACATCTACTTATAAAAAAATTGCTAAGTAATATTTATTTCATGGAGTATACAAATTGTTAAATAAAACGTTACAAATTGTTAATTACATTTTTGTTATTTATTTATTTGTAAATTCCGCCGACACAGCAATTACAAGATGGCATGCATGTATAATCAAATATTCAGTCAAAAACAATAAAAGATAAATATTCAGTCAAAGTTAATTAAAAGCTACAAATTTGAATTCGTCTTTAATTCTACTTATTTAGGATTTCTCGCGTTCAACTCTATTCATTTCTGAATATGCTAGCGTTTGACTGCCGAAAGCTGCGATCTACGAAGATCAAGAAAACAATTCTCTTGCAACTTGAAGACTTCCAGATTGTATCTAAAAGGGAACAACTCGGACAGCAAATTACTCTGTTTACGATTTGTATGATCAAAGTGGAATTAAACCGCACTAATCTCAACTTTTTCAAAAAGATGTGACTAAAACTTTAGTCAGAGTTTTTATACTGAAAAATCATTAAATTATGTAAACAAGTAATTATGTTTTTTTTTGACATTTTATTACATCGACAACATTTTTTACATTGACATATTTTTATATTGACACATGTTATATTCACGTGCTTTATTTTGACATGTTGATTTTTATTCATTGACATGTTGTCAGTTTTAAAACTTTTTCAATGATGTATTTAAAATGATATCACGGAATATGACTTGTAACATTGGTCTTATCGATACAATATTTGTATTTGTAAGATGTAAAACTGAGCACATCATCTCTAGCAGGCTATGTAGCACTATCCCTAAAATGGTTAAATTTTTGAACATGAAAATTGAGCTTATCTACTATTATGGTGCCTACAAAAAAAAAAACATGTAATTAATACGAATATTTTACGTCAGTAAAGAATTCCGAAAATTTGTTCATTTTTTAAGCTCCAATAAGTATTTGGGACAGGAAAACATAAATGGCAAAAACCATCCTTTGAAAACACTTCGTTATTCGCAAATCTAATTGCGTCAATTTGTTAATATCTTCATACATTTAACGATTTAATGAAAGCTTAGAAACAGCTAAAGGGCGTCTAAAAACATCTCGTGGTCGACAACGCATCGGCAAGATGATTACCATAATGTAGCAAATATAGTAGTCGTTGAACATACCATACGGCGATTAATCTGCCTGTTTACCATTCTTTCTATAAAAAAAGAGAAAAGCTTACTTCCTGAATCAGCTCTTTTTAGGGTGCCGTACCCAAAGGGTAAAATGGGACCCTATTACTAAGAGTCCGCTGCCGTCTGTTTGCTGTCTGTCCGTCTGTCACCAGGCTATCTCTCATGAACCGTGATAGTTAGACAGTTGAAATTTTTACGGATGATGTATTTCTGTTGCCGCTATAATAACGATTAACAAAAAAACAAAACAAAAGTAAACAATAAAAAACAAACGTGACTTTTTTGCCTTTATTCTACATAATGGTACGGAACTCTTCGTGCGCGAGTCCGTCTCGCACTTGGCCGGTCTCATTCATAAACTGCCCCACTGCTGGGCACTGCGCGGGCTTCGTCTTATTGAGAGAAGGATACGACATAGCCCATCCTGGTCAAATCTTTGACAACGTTAAGGGTAATCAGGAGTTATAATACATAACTTTGACAAAACAGAGGTGTGTGACCTGGGGTGTTAACTTGGACTTTTAGATTGGCAGTCAAACAATATTTCAATAGGCAGTTATAGCTGCAATGCAATGCTTATTAAATAAACCAACCCACCCAACTGAAAAGCATCAGCACTGCTGTATCAGTCTGATGGTATGTAGAGCATAGTCAGATGAGGTTACAGGCAGCGCGCGCGCAGTCGTACTTGCAATACGGTAGTCTCTAAACTAGTACCACGCGAGCTTGTATCGAGAGCAGAGCGTTTCAGTTGTCTCGTGAAATTGTTAGTTGTTATCGTTTAGCAGAGATGTTGTCAAATAAACAGCCGACTGTCTGAGGTAAATGTTATGTTTCCATTAATATATTAACAGATATGTATATTTACGTACCTATATAGCGTAAACGCGTAAGGTTTGAATGAAAAGATAATATATAACGCTTTTTTTCTATCAATTTGTATTTGTTTTAAAATACATTACAATTTTTGTTTTACATTCATTTGAATAAAGAAACTAATGCATCGGTCTTTAAAAAATTAACACCTTTTTTGTCCTTTAGAATGTAGTTAAATTGTTGTAGTATATAGTCAATTAAATTAATCATAATGCATGTTGTATTCAAGTTTCATTAAAATAAATAAATGATTTAACTACCAATCTCATTAATAGTATGATTTGTTTTTTTTTTAAACAAATACGATAAAGTTTAAGCAATGTCAATAAGCCCAATTAGGATGTAACTTTTTTACCAACGCAAAAAAACTTTGTTAAAGTGCTAATTGATATCTCTCAGGAAATATAAGCTCAAACTTGCAATAACACTGCTACATTTGAAGTCTAATTAAGTAAATAAAAAAAAGTAGGTGTTTGAAACTCTAAAGTGAGTAATAGGAATACTTATCAGTCGTCTCATATATCTAAAGAACCTTTTAAACAATACTTGTAAAACGCTCTAGACATTAAACTGTACAATGAAATAAATTACATAAAAGAGAATTTATTCCCAAATCCGACAAGTCTCAATATTCTTTTTCTAAGAAAATTTTCTCTAAGAGACAAAAGAAAGTGTTCTTCTTCTTAAAATTGTTTAAAGTGTCGTTGATTTTTAGAATTAGGTAATTGATCATTATTAATAAAATTAACGGCTGCACAAGATACCAGTAATATTATAAACTAGCTGCGCCCCGCGGTGTTACCCGCTACACGTTTTCGGGATAAAAAGTAGCTTATGTGTTAATCCAGGGTCTCAGCTACCTCCATACCAAATTTCATTCTAATCCGTTTAGTAGTTTTTGCGTGAAAGAGTAACAAACATCCATCCATCCATCCAATGGAACACCTTTCGTCTCACTAATATTACATTAAAAAACTTAAACTAAGACATTATGAAATCAAATCTTGCATATTATGTGTCGAAATCGTACGTTAAATTTTACTTAGATTGGTCCACTTAGTACACTGGTTTATTTTTTTACTGGCGACCCGCCCCGACCCGACTTTGTACGGGTGTAATTTATTTTGGCGACTTGATTATGAAATTCCTCTACTAAAAATGGAATTTCTCTACTTATACACAAGTGTACCTAATTAGACCATTATATAAAGTTACAAATTTTTCGTTAAAAAATCTAAATGACAATAAAAACTATAGATATCAAAATCGGGCGCGTGCTTTAAATGAAAGTGAGAGATGAAAAAGATAGACGCGGACAGATTTTTTTATACTATCTAGAGACTAGAGTACCTACTGCAGCTTTGCGCGTTATCATCATCATCAGCATACCTTATGCCACTGGTCCTAAGTCTGTTCCAATGCACACTCAGCCTGATCTTTGGTTTCCGCTTTCCAGTCCTCACTTCTTGGATTCTTACGCTACGTTTGCTGATTCATGATTTAGCACTGCTTATCCCTTCGACGGACCATGTAGCTGGAATTTCGTAACTGGTTTCGACAAATACTTTTTCTGTACGTAAATAATATTGATAAAGTAATTATTTAGCGATAATGCCGCCACTTGTGGCACGCAGCTATAAGATTCTTTTGTTTTCTGTATTTTTTTTTTTAATATTTTTGGCCTGGACAATAAAGAGTTTGTGAACAAAATTTCCTTAAAAAAAATTAACTTAATTGATTCCACTGTCAAAGGGATAAATTATAAGGATTAGGATTGTTACCAATGATTAGCCTAATGCCATTTTCGTTTATTAATTGCTATACGTGATGTACCAGAAACCGCAATACTAAGCCCAAAGGAAGTTAAACACTGCTATTGCATACATTGCATCAACTTTTTTTTCAGTTTAATTAGTTTGGTTGAATAGTAAAAATTGTAGTCGTTGATACATATTTTATGATAAGTAGGTTGGTTGTATTTCGTGAATTTAAAAATTGTAACTAACATACATACTTGTCTTTGCCTATCTATACTATTATAAAGAGGAAAGATTTTGTTTGTTTGTATTGAATAGGCTTCGAAACTGCTAGACCGATTTAAAAAAAATATCTCACGTTGAGAAGCTACACTATCCCCGGATGACATAAGCTACATTTTATCCCTGTATTCCCACGGGAACGGGAACTACGCGGGTAAAACCACGAGGCAACGACTAGTATTAGATAAAAGTTATCTATTTGATTTTGTTAATCTAATACAGTTACTGTACAAATGAACAACTCTTGTTCTACAAATAACAATTTAGTTTATCCTAATTTAGCTAAAAATGGAGCGTCTGAGATAAATTTCCGAAGGTCAAGATTTATCTTTTAATAGAATAATTAGAGCGTTAGTAAGATGAGTGTTTGTTAATTAACGAAATTTATTCAGTATTCATGGATAAACGAAGTTGTTTAATATATAAATAGCTTAATGTATCAAATACATTTTATGTTTCTTTAAAAAAAAATATCATAGGAACTAAGCAGAGCTTGTGTGATGGAAGTCAGATAACTGATAGAATACATAAATACTTTTTTTTTTGTAAATACATACTTATAATACATACAGAACACCCAGACGTAGAACAAACATTTGTTTATTCACAAAATGTTTGCCCTGAGTGGGAATCGAACCCACGCCCTACAGCTCTCAAGGCAGATATACTACCAATGAGCCAACGGGGCTGTCTGTTCTTTGTCCCATAGTTTTTAATGATGTGCTGCTATGATGCCTAAAAGACCAAGTATAATATAAAATAGTAATAAACATAAACCAAATAAAATATAACATTTGTGCACTAGGTATCCAAGTATGTATATAAAATTTTTATGTTACTAAAAAATCGTTATTGCGTTTTTTTTTTTTTGTGTTGACAGGCTAGTTGTTTGACCACAGCTCACCTGATGTTAAGTGAAGGTGTGGTCGAAGATGGTAAAGCACATCTAGCCTGGAATGGAATTGGCTCTCAAGTGAGGCTGCCGGAACACACCGTTAGATGCTTGGCGGCAGATTTTCAACTTGAGTGTTTATTAATTCAGGATTCAGAATAAAATTTAGAATCTAGAATGCACAACCCTAGATTTACACATTGACTACTATAGGAAAACGTATGGGAAACCGTGGGGCGCATCTAAGTAGTAGTACTCAACAATTATAAACGCATAAAAATAGATAATCGATAGATACATAACATATAAATTTACAATTTAAAAAAGGGATTTCATGAACCTTAGGCGAACTAAACGCACTGCTCCAATAAAACAGCGAGGTTTCCGAGTAAAAGAAAATATCATCGATAAATAAATAAATATCGTAGGACTATACACACAGCGCCATCTGTCCCCAAACTAAGAAACAAAACTTTTTAAACAAATAAACAAATACTTTTTTTGTAAATACATACAGGACACCCAGACACAGAACAAACATTTGTTTACTCACAAAATGTTTGCCCTGAGTGGGAATCGAACCCACACCCTACAGCTCTTAAGGCAGATATACTACCAGTGAGCCAACGGGCCTGTCGATGTATACAATTTTTAAATTTTTGTTGATTGTTTCAAAAACCGCTCTTTACTATTAGCAGGATAAGTAGGATACTTATTTTAAGCGTCTTTCTTGTTCCAAACGTCTGCACAATGCTCTTTTAGTTGCTTTAAACACATTTTTTAAATTCGTTATGCCGAACGCTAATTTCAATTTTTCTTTTTTGTTCCTTGATCCGAGCGATTTAGCTGAAAGAGATCTCAAATTGTGTATACAGTTGCCAAAATATGAGTGTGAAAATTACGTAAACATAGCAGTTTATACAATATCGTTCAGTCGGACGTTCAGAGTCAAGGTTGTGCGTATCTAGGCGCGTAATAGGATGGGATCGTAAACTCAAGTACATATTGATGAATTCCTTATATAATAATACAAGTATCTGTGCAAGCGGGATAAACTTGTGGAAAATGTTTCATGAGTTGAGTGTAAATTCGAGAAAGGTATTATATTTGTTGCCTCTTGCCTCTTACTTCGACCATCAAGTAACTACTGATTTTTTCCTGTTTTCTTTAAAAATTAGTAAAATGTTTTAGTACACTCTGCTCGGCATAAGTATTAGTATGCAATGTAATTATCAATAAACAATTTAGTGAAACGACTGTTTGCCTCAAATCAGATAAATAGTGTAAGAGCTTTCGTCATCGATATTTCTTGTGGTTTAAATTAATTTTATTGTGAAGTTTCTCTGGTGTGAATTGGTTATCAAATGATAAACTATTGCGTATTATTACATACCGCACGGAATAGGTATAGGTACACGTCCTACTTTTCTAGTCCAGTCTAGTCCTTAATTGCTATTTTTCCTTTATATTTGGCATCGCACTTTGTACATTCTGTCAGTATTATCCATATTACAAAGGGTCTCTAGATACATATAAAACAGAATAAATCTTAGTTGAGGTTAAAGAAAGTAAGTCACGGTCAAGTCCTAATTCTCTTTATTTTCTCCAAAAAATTTATTCAGCCCGGTTTTACAAAGCGGAGGGCGAACAAAGACACCTAATACCTACTCTCATCTTTTCAGAAACAGGGTTTATAGAAATGCGGCTTCTTACTTATAAATTATACTACTATTAGGTACTACTACTGAATATGGACACATTTCTGCTTTAATTTTAATCTTATACCTACATGGGATTTATCGTATAGTAGTCCTAATCCGAAAAGAGGATAATTTTTACAAAATCAACTGTTCCATAGATTTACTTTTCCTCGAGGATGATTCACATATATAAGCCATTTCAAGATTTATTTTATTGGTCTAATACCAATTTTGAAATGACAAATACATGCGAATCATCCTCGAGGAGATCTGAATGATGAAACAGTTAACTTTTTTATTGTGACTTTATAGTTAATCCCATAGTAAAAGTTTTGGCGGGAACGCTTTTTCCCAAAACTTGTGTTTTTTCAAATGTTTTTGTATGTAATATATGATGTTTTATTTATGAAGTGTCAAATTGCGTGTGTAAGTGTAGGAAAGTGATATAATGTGGTAAAAACAAAACTATCCGTGTTGCTTCTAAAACGCAAAGCTTATAGTAAAGTTGAACACCGGACTCGATCAAGGGTTACTTTGTGCGACTTTGACGGAGATTTAGACTGATTTAACACTTGACAATGGTAAATGCACAAAATGCTACGCCAAAATCAAAGAAGAAGAAAAGTAGGTACTTACAATAACCTCATTTTTGCTTAGTAATATCGATCCGCGATCGTTATAATCGTTAAATGTGATCGTTTAAATATATAATATTATATTGTATATTTATTTACATACAAATATATACGATTAATAGAATAAGATTCAGTAAAATTTTTATTAATTAATTAATTCAGTGATTTTGTAAATTTTTTTGTACACAAACTAGAGGATCAATTAAAAATCTAGCGCTGGAGCTCTACGCACACGCATGCGTTTTTACTATTTTGTAAATTTGACTGCCGTTCAGACAACATCGTTCTAAAGTCAACCTTATGCGTATGATGCTTAGGTACAAATGACGCAAAAAGTTATCCACAGATGCGAAATTCCGGGACGCTTGTAGAGTAGGCCTATTGCAATAGAAAAGACAGCGTATCTACAAAATTAACGGTAAAATTACGGCTTCAGATGACGGAAGGCAATTATTTTATGGAGCATAAATAAATTTTAGGCTGTTATAGCGTTTGGTGGCAATTAATTAATGTAATGTATGCAAACCATTGATCAGGTTCCAAGGCCTACTGAGTGTCAAAGGTTTGTCCCGTTACGTAATAGATATACCTATATTCTGTAATGGGGAAATTTTGTACAAGGTTGTAAGCTTGGGGTGTACTATGCTGAAAGGGGGTTGTGATACTCGTTATTATAGACTATCTAGCAGCGCGCCGCGGTGTTACCAGCTGTTCTTACGTGAACACTATATTTTTTCGGGATAAAAAGTAACCTATGTGTTAATCTAATGTGACCCACCAAATTTCATCAAAAATGGTCCAGCCGTTTGAGCGAGGAGAAGTAGCAAACATACGAACACACTGACAAACTTTTGCTTTTATAATTTATGGTATAATTTTACTTCATGACCATAACTTTAAGCTAGCGAAAAATAAACAGCTGTTCCATCCACATTTGGGTACTTTTTCTAAGGAACAGCTAATTCTTCTTTTCACGACTTCATTGTTGTTTCCATAGAAAAAAATATTCATAATTATGTATACACTGACCCTTTCTGCTTAAACACCCACCAAGCTTACAATCCCAGAAAATAAAGCGATATTCTTTGACGTTTAACAATTTCGATTTGCAACGTTATTATAGACTAAAACGTAAATATTTAATTTAAAAAAATACTTGCAAAAAATCTACACAAATCTCGCAAAATCACGTGGTATTTATAATTTTCCGCATTGTGCCATTCCTTACAGAAACGTTAATTTGATCGACTGTATACTTGTCTCATTCCTACTATTAAAATCCACTAAATAGGTAGAAATAACCATGAATGTATATTCAGTAAGTATGTAACGACTCCTCAGTTTCCTTCTCTATATTAGTCAGCACTAAATTAAGTCTGATGACTACAAAAATCAAGCAATATGAGATGGTAGATACATTTATGGGCCATGTAGTTTGGTGTTCGATGATCCACGACGCTGAAGGGCAGAATGTACAGACAGACATACACACGATTACTTCCGGAAAGTGTATGTTATTTATTGATATTTGCTGGTGTAACGGTCTGTTGCGTCCAGGGGCTGTATTTTTGAATCGTACGACTGAATTCCAATTCGTATACGAATATATGAAAATGGTGTCGAACAATCCTAATTTTGCCCATTTTGAACTATTGACAGCCCTGTTGGTTCATTAGTAGTATGTCTGCTTCAAGAGCGTGGGTTCGATGCCCACCCAGGATAAACGTTATGTGGTATAAACACATGTTTGTTTGTGCCTGGGTGTACTGTATGTACCTATTATAAGTATGTATTTACAACAAAAAAAAAAAAATCTGTGGCAAACGCAATCCACTCGGGAAAGACGACAAAAAATAGTAATTGTATTTATTCTGTGAAATTTTAAATTAAAATTCACTTGGTTACAACCAAGTAGAGACAGTTTATTGCCATATCGCATAATGTCAATTTCTTATAAATATGACTTTTAAAAATTTCGTTTGAACTTATTATTTGTAACTATACGAATATTTATGTGTAAGATACAAAATAGGGTCCAAGAATCATGCCATGCTACGCATAACGGAGCACAGATAGAATATTATAACATAGCATGTTAAGACACAATGTATATATATGCATTGGATCTTTACATGCTAACTCATACGAATAGACACTCGTATTTACGTAATCGATCGACCGATTTAAAAAAAAAAAATTTCGTACTGGTCACCGACAAAAAATTAAATTTCATTTTACAAAATTCAAACTCATAAATCGAGTTTTTGGCGGGAACACGGAAAGAGTCGTGTCTCCCGTTGTATTTTTTCCAAAACTAGTGTTTTTTCGAGTGTTTATGCATAAAAATGGTGGTGTTTTATTCATAATGTGTAAAACACTTGCCACTGGCAAATGCACAAAATGCGACGCCAAAACCAAAGAAAAAAAATTTCAAGAAACAAATGAAAATAGGAAAGTTCGCTTAATCTTACAAGCGGGAAATAAACTCCAAAACGTAAGTCGTAAATAAAGATTTACACTCATAAAATATTGTGCAGACTGGATAACTAACTGAAAACAGCAGTTATTAGCACCGGTCGAAGAAAGTTGCTGTGTTCTTGGAAAGAGTCCTAATGTTATTTGACTTTGTTCTCTGATGAAGGTTTAGTTCTACAAACTTCAAAGTTCTTCAAGTATACAAAGGAAACGTCTTTAATGTGCCTAATTAACACTGTTAACGGTTAGAAGTGGAGGAACAAAAGTTTAGTCCTTTTTGCTTAGTTTTGTAGACAGTGCTGCTGTGTTGTGACGGGAAAGATTAGAGGATAGATAACTACTATATGGGTTTTTGGCGGGAACGCGGGAAGAGTCGTGTCGCTCCGTTGTATTTTTTTCCAAAACTAGTGTTTTGTCGAGTGTTTATGCATAAAAATGGTGGTGTTTTATTCATAAAGTGCCGAATTACAAGCGCGAGTGTGGGAAAATGATAAAATGTGGTGAAACATGACTTTTCGTGTTGCTTCCAAATCTCCATCGAAGCTTTATAGTAAAGTCGCCACTACTTTACTAAAGCATGACTGGACTTGACTGACATAGACTGGACTTGACTAAGACTGGACTTTGAGTATAACTAGCTACGAGGACACTTATTTATCTTTTGAAACTTGAAAATATATAAATACTTGACACTGGCAAATGCTAAAACGCGACGCCAAAACTAAAGGAAAAAAAACTACTATATTTTTTACGACTTTTATTTAAAAAAAAAAACAATTTTATTTCAAACTATGTAGGTACTTCTGATTCAATTGTAGTATGTGTCATCACTATATAGGCAAAGAAGATTATGTTTTAGATAAATTATTTCTCAAGCTGAAGCTAAGATATAGTAAGATGAGGGGCTTGCCAGTTAAGTCGAAAGCTAAATCATATTTGTGCGTATGATTTCGTACTTTATGATTAATATATCACTTATTACATACAAAAATATTAAACACTTATTTTTTAGGTTTGGAAAAATAATGATTTTATACCGGCTACGGCAAAGCAAAAATGAACGTTATGATTTTGACCGGGATTTAAATGTGTGGGTGTGTATGTATTTTTACCTGTTCCCTCGTAACTTTTAAACTGCTTTTTACAGCACGATTTTTCTGTAGTCTGGTTTTAGTTTTTGAACATACTTTTCATTCGCGTTCAAATCGTACACAAAACTCCAGCAGAAAATGTACTTACTATTACACCTGTTTGTGATGTTATTTAAAAAATGGAACGAACTTTTTACTCCAAACAAAATATAGCTACCGAGGAGGTGACTTATTGAAGATTTAGTGCATAGTAAACTAGTGACCCGCCCCGTGTTCGCACGGGTGGGTTTGATGACTTGATTACAACATTTTACTTGGCAGTAGATCTCCTAAGCAGGAACTCTTCTAGGTAGGTACCACCGCAGTTTCATGATATATTCTGCCACTAAGCAGTAACGTGTAAACATTACTATGTTTCGGTTTGCAGAATATTGTAACTAGCAAAATTAAATACTTTTGAGACTCACCATCGAATGTCTCATAGTCATGCAATGGTCATGGACACTATGGATAGGCGTTATTTATTACCATTGGAAGAGCATTTCGTTCTTCTGATTCATTTTACATTTAAAATGTCTACTTATATAAAAGCGTAATTAGGTTTTTTTTTGTAAATACAAACCCGGAGAATTCCTATTGATATTAATTAAAACCGTCATAAAAACCGCTGCGTGGTTTTGTTGAAGTAAGCGGAGACTCAGACAGTGTATTTTTTGGTAAACTTATTTCAGTACACCCTATTTTTATTATTCCCTCTTGCTTTTATGTGAAAAGTAAGGGTCCTAAGGAGAGCGAGCATCTTTTTCACTGTTTCAAGCCGTGATGTATGAAAAAGTAGGAAATCGGAACGTTTCGAAGTGATATTATTCAGGGGAAGAAAAGGTCTTGCCGTAAAAATTGTGAATTTATAGCGCAGTTTTCCAATTTGTTTTCAAAATTATAACCGGTGTTGGAGACTTTTTTACTGTTATTTTCTTACTATTTGGTTTTGAGTGTAAAATATGTAAAAAAAAAAACGGGATAAACATAGTCATTGTGCTGAGTTGAGACCAATTTGTGATGTCATCACTATTTTAAATTTCATCGTAAATAAAGATAAGTATCATCGTCAACTTCTAAAGGTTCCCACTATAGGGGCACGGCCTACCCATTAAGGGCGTAGGTAAGTATAGCGCTAAAAATCTCAAATTATTCACGTTACTATGAAACTGCAAAACCAGTTCATTTAATGGCAGCCCCTGACGAATATTCTTGGGGTTATTAAGTTTATGGGTAGTTTTAAAATCCGGGGATTTTAAATTATTTTATCCATTTTCAATTACTTTTTAACCGTGGGTTTTTTCAAAATTTTTAATTTTGTTTTTTATTTTCTGTTTCTTGTTTTTATGTCACAAATAAAGTATTGTCTATTGTCTATGAACTTCAAAAAATATTCTTTCACATATTGGTTGCCGTTTAAATAATAATAATATAAAATAAAAATACATGCAAAGGAATAAAATATAATTTATTAATTAAGTTGACTATATTTGAAGACTATGTCATTATAATATAGCTGTTAAAATTTTATTACTTTTACTTCTGTTCTCAACTTCACCTGTTAGTAAGTAAATAATATAATTAATAAACATAAAATTAAAACATACACTCTAACTTTCAGATTTAAAATATTAGTGTCATAATGTGACTGAGTGCCAGAAACTTATTCAGCAGTTGAAATTGTGGCTCTATAAGACTGTTTTCCTGAGCTAAGAAATATTATATTTCTTAAAGAACAGAAATCTAGTTACCATTATTTTAATCCTCACATGGGATATTTACTACCTTTTAAAGTCCGGATAACGTGGGCATAAGTGTATAGAATTAAATACATATGTCATGTGTGACATTTGTGTTCTCTTTTTCAATTTTTTATAATACTAAGGGCTTTATTGTAAACATTGCTTAAAATTAATCTGTAGATAACGTAGGCTGTTTAATTATCACGCCTGACATTTTATGTCCGCGACAAGTTGATGGAACACGTAAAGCATTGTTTATAAGTAAGGCTTATAATAAAGGGGCGACATCCGAAACGGAAGTAGCCTACTTAAAGGCAAAATCAGTACTGTGGTCGCGTATCCTTCTCATTGCCTGCTACCAAATCAAACCGGAGCCTACAAATGGGTTTCCTGAAATGAAGGGATCGAAATTGAATAGCCTCAGCCATTTCGAGTGGACGAATTGGTTTGGAGATCTATGGGCTGCGTTGAAATGCCCATGTCTACTGGGATCTGGCAGGAAATGTAATTAAAATCATTTCTACCGTTCCACTTCTAAGACTTTGGTTCAGTAATTATTATTTTTTTGGTAATTTGGAACAAATAGGTACCCATTTACCAATGAATTATTATGAAAAAAAATTTATGTTAAATGGAATACCTAAATTAAATTTCCAAGTTTAATATATGTTAAAGCTACAAAATGAGTGTATGAAATAAGAAATACATATAAATTAAATTGTTTCTGAGGAAGTTTTGGTGGGAACGCGGAAAAATCACATCGTAATCGTTCTATCATTTTCAAAATTTGTTTTTTTTTTCTAGTATTTATGGTTAATTGAAAATAGTATTTTAATCATAAAGTGCCGAATTGTATGTGCGAGTGTGGCGTTATAAAATTGTAAAACATGTATGTTAGTGTTATTTCCAGAATTCCATAGAAGTTTCTAGTAGGTATAGTCACCACTGCATTACTGGAACATAGACTTGAATTGGGCGCAACTTACTTTATATGACTTTGACTGTTACTAAGATTTATTTTTATCAACAACATTTTTAGCGGTCTTCTTGCACATCATTCCTCCTGGTCCAGTGCTAATCTTATCCAGGTTCAACTTCAAATTTTTATTATATCGTTTAACCAACGAGTGCACAACCAACGCTTCGTTTACTAGTTCACGGCTATAGTCCATTGAAATGTTACATTTTTTAGGCCTTACCTTGCGTTTCTTAGAGGACGCAATTTTATTTTTTTGATGTGTAGGGGGGGTAAGTGTAAAGCTAAAATCAAGTTTGTGGGGTCGCCACCCTTGTCCCACGGCCGCCATCTTGAAAATAGGGGTTGAAACGGTTTTTACGATATATCTCTTAAACTATTTATCTGATAAAAAAAATTTTTTGACGTTTTTTGTTGCAAATTAAATTCTCTATAACTTTGGTCCAGTAATTTTTTGTCGTAAAACTATAAATAAAAAAGTTATAAGTGAAAATGTTCAGAAATTCGAGAAAAAAAAATATATTTTTCGATATAACTTTTTTTTTATCATTTTACGAAAAAACGATATCAGACCATTTTTGTAGATCGGTTTTTAAGGAACAACTTTTATATGCAATATTTTTTCATTAAGTCAATAGCTAAGGTTTTACAGCGCTCCGAAGTGAGTACTATTTTTCAGTACTCTTAACTATACATATTTTATACGTGGGTACTAATAATGTGTCATCAGTTATTTATTTATTTTTTTTATTTTGTTATTATAATTCTTTTAATTAGTAATTTTGCAATGTTATTAATAATTAATTATTGACTCTTTTCCTCACCACCCACGAGGTAGAGTCTGGAGGCGCGTTTTTTTTTTTACGTGGTATCCCCAATAGGCCTAATCCACGGTGATTTTATAAATTTGAACTACTCCGTCCTCGGTCTTTTCGATGGACCAGGCTGCGGCTCAGCATCTGATCGGTTTTCTGAATCAAATATCAGTGGGAGAACTGGAGAAGGAAGGGGTGTCAATGTCGGCGGTTCATTATCAAAGTCATTTTCATTTATTAATTCTGAGAGTTCCATTGCATATAAAAGTTGTTCCTTAAAAACCGATCTACAAAAATGGTCTGATATCGTTTTTTCGTAAAATGATAAAAAAAAAGTTATATCGAAAAATATATTTTTTTTTCTCGAATTTCTGAACATTTTCACTTATAACTTTTTTATTTATAGTTTTACGACAAAAAATTACTGGACCAAAGTTATAGAGAATTTAATTTGCAACAAAAAACGTCAAAAAATTTTTTTTATCAGATAAATAGTTTAAGAGATATATCGTAAAAACCGTTTCAACCCCTATTTTCAAGATGGCGGCCGTGGGACAAGGGTGGCGACCCCACAAACTTGATTTTAGCTTTACACTTACCCCCCCTACACATCAAAAAAATAAAATTGCGTCCTCTAAGAAACGCAACCCCAAATGTAACTTTTCAATGGACTACTACCAATTTATCAATACTTAAGTCCACCTTCCAACTCCATTTAAGTTACGTGATTGCCGATCCGATATCACACACCTTAGTTCGCCGCTCTCGACATTTCTCACTCGGTCTTGTAGATTGAAGCCAAAAATGGCGCGCTCCATTCAAGACTTATTTTAAATACTTGATTTTATTTTGATACGATTGAAAAAAGTTACTTGATAGTACTAACAAAATCCACATAGTGCGATGCCAAAAATTAGGAAAAAAGTTAGCGGAAGGAACGCTTGTCTAAAAAATTACTTTCACGCATCAATGATATGTGAATAAGCAGCTTCATGATGACGGACAGTTTTATGGTGAAGTCATCCAGAGGTATAAGTTTTAAAAACCCTTGGAAATGCACGTAGGTATAATACAAGGTGTATGGAAAATGCTCTAGAATACGAAGACAGATAATAATATTGTAATAGAGGTTAGGTTGGTCTAAGATTCGTTTTAAGAAAGTAACCGGTATAAGTTTATTAAACAAAATAATCACGCTTTTTTTATTGTTGACAGGCTAGGTTTTTGACTACAGCTCACCTGATGTTAAGTGAAGGTGTGGTCGAAGATGGTAAAGCACACCTAGCCTGGTATGGAACTGGCTCTCAAGTGAGGCTGCCGGAACACACCGGTCGATGCTTGGCGGCAGATTTACAACTTAAGGGTGGTAGCTAGCCAGCCGAGTATCAGAAAGTACCCTACCACCATGCTATGGTTTCCTCACGATGTTTTCCTTCACCGGCAGCTCAAGCTCATTTTTCGCGCCCTTCGGCATGCGAGCCTACCGCGCTAACCACTGAGCTATCATCGCTACGCTGACTTAAAATAGCATCGTTATGACAAAAAAACCTTTGATATTCTATAGTTGACCACAGCTCACCTGATCTTAAGTGACGGTGTGGTCAAAGATGATCAAAGAGATTATAATAATATTATACACGCAGAAAGTTCGTCCGTATATTTTTTTCTTCTTCACGCTTAAACAAACAGAAAAAAAATTAAAATGTGAGATGTGAGATAGACTATACTCTCGATTAATATATAGGCAACTTTTTTTTTCTCGAAAATGATTATCATTAAAATAATACAATTTTCGTTTGTTTACAGAAGTCTGCTAGCATTCATTGATCATTTAGTGTCAGTGAATTACTTTATCGTGATCACTATAACCTGTTTTCGTTTTTGGGAGCGTTACCGTTACACCCTGTATGAACAATTTATTACAATGACAGCATACAATGTGTATTAATATATTAGTATACAATACATAATAAGCCATTAAACAGTGTCGGAAGTTCTTAATGTTGTTATTTATAATGTACCGACATTTCGTTTTCCTACCTGATGATGGACAAGTACATCCTTATCTACTATCTAACTGGTGATGGCCTCCGTTAGATTACGTTTAAAACCGACACTCAGACTGCTCTTAATATTCTTGACCTATAACTGTTTTGGTAAAGATAATTTGACTATGACAATGTCGACATCAAAATGCAGACATCTCTATATGGCTTGTATAAATAGAAGGCATTACGCATCTGATGTCAGTTGTCACACTTGAATGCTAAATGCATTGTTCTTGAGCTATTACTTGCAGACTAACCATAAATATCTTTTTATGTCGTCTGTGCAGTATTATTAGCAACAGTTATCTAACAAAAGTTACACCTTTCACCAGTAAACCTGACCAATTTGGTCTTTGTATTTGATTCTAGAAATCCTTACGCGTTAAGCCCTATTTAAGGTAAAAATCCTGTTTTCTCACCACGTTAAATTTATGACAGGATACGAGTATGTGAAAGGTACGATCCTTAAACTGTTTGTGATGTAATTTGTGAATTTATTCTAATTTTAAAATGTTTATGATCATACTTTTTTCTGTCCACGAAGCCAGAGAGTTTTGGCGGGAACGCGGGAAGAGTCGTGTCGCTCTGTTGTATTTTTTTCCAAAACTAGTGTTTTGTCGAGTGTTTATGCATAAAAATGGTGGTGTTTTATTCATAAAGTGCCGAATTACAAGCGCGAGTGTGGGAAAATGATATAATGTGGTGAAACATGACTTTTCGTGTTGCTTCCAAAACTCCATCGAAGCTTAAAGTAAAGTCGCCACTACTTTATCAAAGCATGACTGGACTTGACTGACATGGACTGGACTTGACCAATACTAGAATTTGACTGTAACTATAAATGTAAGACATGAATTATCGTAAAAACTGAAGACGGGGCAGTATGGCTTTATAGCTTTAGCCTGCCCGATAGGGCAAATTATATTAAAAAAAAAAGTCCACAAAGCCAACTCGATTAAAGATTTTGCTTAAACTTTTTCTATGAATAATTTAAGCAGAAGTAGATTTTGTAAGTTCTTTTAAAACGTAGATTCCGTTAAATGGTTTAGTTACGAGGTATAACTACTACCGAATCATCCTTGTTTTTATAAACTGCCCCACTTCTGGGCGCTGGCTTTTTCTTATTGTAAAAGGGTAAGGCCATAGACTTTTAGAACTTTTTTTAAGAACTCCTTGGTATTTAGATTTTCTCACGTTGTTTACCTTCACCGTTTGAAGTTAGCGGCATTACACACATAACTTAGAAAATACAGAATTCCGAACCGTCAGATTCGAACCCAGGACCTCCAGTTTAGAAGCTAAACTAAAACTCCGAAGAATTTACTAAATTTAAGATTCAAGATTTAAAAAAAAACTATTAATAAATAAATAAACTATTATTAATTTTACTAAAATAATTATTATTTTTAGTTACAAAAGAAAAAAAGATACAAAAGAATTTATTTCATAAAATTAGTTATTTATAGATGTCATCGTTGCTTGTAGTCCCTGCACTAGGCGAGGACCTGTTTCGCAGGGACTACCTACACTTGCGATTACAATATATATACATATAGGTGCGGTGCGGACGGTGTGTGTGTGTGTGTATGTGTGTGTGTGTGTGTGTGTATGTGAATGTGTGTATCTGCGCTCAAAGCTAGTTTTAAATTAATTATTTATTTTATTTTTTATTAAGAAAATGTACCTATTATCTAATTTTTTTAACGCGATGTGGGTGGGTAAGGTCTTCATTCATCCATTTTATCATAAACGGGTATCAAACCGAAGGGTATTAAGGGCATCAAACCAAAGCGTCTAACGCTTTTTGACTAGTTAAATAACTAAAGATTCGGTAAGTCTTAGGGTGGTCACCTTGAGAGAATCTACTTAATGACCCGATTGTTTATTCTATATTTCATCAAATCATGTCAAGTCATATTACAGGTGGTACAAAAATTCTGACGATAAGGCTGGCCACTCGCCTTTACGAACATAAGTACATGAAATCAAATTAATAATAAAACATTTCTAACGAATATTTATTACATACCTACTTGTTATTCTTATTTTGTTTCAGATGACCAATTCTGATGGGAACTCCAGAGCTGAGGTCCAAAGAATATGAAGTGGCTATGCCCTGTATTTCTTTTTAGTATTATTCTCGAAACTAGCCTATTCAATCAAGTAAGCATTATAAAAGTTGTTACTTATTTACTTATAAGCCGTAGGCATTCAATTCAAGTTCCGTTAAGCACCAATCCACTACAACATTTACGAGCAATAAATTTCCCCAGTAACAAACGACTATTTAGTATAATACGTTTGTGTTGAAAGGAAGTGCATCGACATATACCGATAGTTTGGTTCTTCCGAAGTTTTTCAAGGTCCATTGGCTCTGTCGGAGTTGCATCTAACAATGCATTCATCACAAAAAAAGTCTGGCCGCCAGCCAAATTGAAAAATGTCTTGCTTTATAAAATGATTGCAACCATTGTACTAAAAGCCGTACGCTTTCAAAGGTTGACCTAAATATCCCGATGGGAAATGTATCTATTGTCGATACGTGCTATTCTATTAACCTCTGTCACAATAAACAAGCCTTTGTTATGAAAATTCCAGATTGATTCTGAGCCGATATCAATGTGGTACACCGACACTAGTCTAAATAACATGACTGTTATTGAAGAAAGTGAAACTAACGGATTGCTGCCATTTGGAAAAGGTTAGTCAGTGTTCAGTAAGGTTACTCGTGTAAAGAAACGTAGGCATATAATTAACGCAAAACAAACGGTACATGGAAAAGTCACATATTAAAAATATACTTGGTGGTTTACTTGGTAGTTTTTTTGTCTTCGTTAAGCAGTAGTGTGTAAGCATTACTGTGTGTTTCGATTTGAAGGGTAGGTACTTTAATTGTGAGATTATTTGTATTTGATTATAGAACTATAGAGACCAACTAACGATTGTCTTAAAGTATTGAGTACGAAAGCAGATACTCTTTGAACTTTATTTCGGTTATGAAATGGTCATCGATGGGCGTTATCACTTATCATCAGGAGGGTTTTTCGTTTCTCTGATTAACTTTACATAAAGCTATAAAAAGAAATACAGTTAAAATTATTCTTGAGAAAATGAATGAAAACTCCTTGGTCCTACAATTATGTTTCGTATTCGGGAACTACACGCACACCTCACTATATTTGTGTGACGTAAAGCTTTGACATATTTGTGTGCGTGTTGTTAACAGAAGACAAGCGAAAATTGTAGGGCCAAGGAATTTTCATCCATTATCTAAGTAACGTTGTATCGGTATTACCTTTTTTCTAATTTGTGATGTAAAAGAACTTAAGCACTGATTTAATGGATGACAAACAATACGTGGAAATCTATTAATCCTTATAATCTATCAATTACTGAAACACTGAATTTGCCTATCATCACTGCTAATGAGCGAGTTATATTTGGCAAATTTCCAAGTTCAACAGTTCAAAAGTAAACTAACGAGTATCGGTAGCGTAGGGATTACTTTTACAAAATGTTCATGACAAAGATTTTTCATATAAAATAAAAATAAACATATCTAATTATATTTCCATCATCATTATACCTATCAAAGAGTGTGTAACTAGTGTCAAATATAAATATATCTTTTTGTTTTTATAGAACAACAATCATCATTTTCGCGATGGAGTCGTTGGAGTCGATGTGAAGGTGGTACCAAGACGCGCCGTCGACGCTGCCTGCGCCGACATATTTGTGGAGATTCTCTCCGCGTGGAAATAGCGAAGTAGGTATCCGACTTTATAGTACTTTAGGCTCAGTTGATTATCATCGAGCTTATTCAGCAACTTTTTTACGTAAAGCTAATGAGACGAGATTCTCTCCTGATGGTAAGAGATAACGCATGCCAATGATCATTGCAGCAATACACAAAACTTTGAGTGGTAAAACATAGTCCTGGGCATCGCTGCTTTGGCGCTCATTACTTTGAGACTTTTATTGGTTAGTCTCGACAGCCCTGTGATTTTGCTAGCCGCAGTATCCATCAAACCGAAACACAATAATGTTTACACACAACTTACAAATCTTTCCATATCGAATTTAAAAAACATCGGTTTTATCAAAGTTTAAATCGAGTATATTTCTTACACTGTTCTCAAAACAGCTGCTGAATTTTGGCTAAGCAAATATCTTGCGAAACCACCTTACCTACAACCTACCCTAGCTACAACCTACCCTACCTACAAACTACCCTACCTACTACCTACAACATCTTAAAACGTGTGCTCGGAGATAGCTTTTTCGTGGAAACGTATGTTATACTTTGCAAGACTTACGTACGTAGCAATTTTCTACGAAAATGTACACTTAGATCAAGAACTTTGGAAATTATGTCTTTGGTTAACCACATTCGTAGAAACTATTCTTTATTACTTAACTACTTAGGCACCTACATATAGATAGAAGATACATATATAAGACACTTGGAAGTTGGCTGTTTGTAATTCTATCTAGATAACTTTTTGGATGTTACTAACTTTTTTAGGCTATTGTTTTTACGACATCCATCTAGTTAAAAATACTTTTGTTCACAAAACACATTTTTATTGATATTATAAAAAAAAAGATATTTTTTATGGCTTATGCCTGTGTATATACGAATGCGCGTTTGAGTCTAATTAACTTAACTTTCCATACGGTTGAATGACTTTAAATGCAATTTTTTTAAACATTTTTGGTATTAACATAGATATGGTTTGTTAGATCTTTGGCAATTATTTGTAGCGATTATAGTTTAGTGGTTAGCGCGGCCGGTTCGCATGCCAAAGGGCATGGGTGAACAATGAACTCGAGCTGTCGGTGAAAGAAAACATTGTAAGGAAACCACAGCATGGTGGTACGGGTTTCTAGTACTCAGCTGGCTAGCTACCAGTTCAAGTTGAAAATCTGTCGTCAAGTATCTAACAGTGTGACAGCCCTGTTGGTTCATTTAAGTACAACAACAAAGTATTTAAGTATTCTGTCAGCTGTCTGGTTCCCATAGTACAAGCTTTGCTTAGTTTGGGGCTAGATGATGCTGTGTTAAATGTCCCCCAATATTTATTTACATAGTTTTTTTTTTTTTAATGCCACAGGTGGCAATCAAGCTAACGGGGTGCCTGATGTTAAGCAATCACCGTCGCCTATAGATATCTGCAATACCAGGGGTACTACAAATACGTTGCCGACCTTTTAAGATTCTATTAACATCAGTGTGTTACAGCAGCCTCACTTGAGAGCCAGTTCCATTTCACGCTAAGTGTATTTACCATGTTCGACCACACTGCCACTTAGCTGAGCTGTGGTCAAACATCTAGTCAGTGAAATATAAAAAAATAAATAAAAATACACACTTTCATTAAGTTTCCTTGTAATACCGTAAGCGCTTTTTGTTTCATGGAATTCATTAATCTTAAAGTAGACTATTGTAGACGCTTTCTATTATACAATCTAATGAAGTACGATGACGCAATGGAAATGAGATTTCACGACAGATGAGGAACACGCATAAACAATCTTTTATTTTATTTTACAGATGCGAAAACACTGAACGATTGAAGACGTTAACAGAAAGCAAAAGCAACAAACTTTTAATAATTGTAAGTACTATCATACTAAGTAAAGGTATACTCATGTAAATTGACACCAATTACCAGTTTAACATTGAAATATTCTCATTTATATTCCTATTTGACGAAAGACAATGAATCTGCCTGCGATAGCGGCCGAAATCTGCGGCTCTCGTATACAGTGTGGGTTTTGGGCAGGATTTACTGTTTGGTGACGTAGCCCTCATTACAAGCAGATGCAAGATAGGCACTGGGCAAAGATAGAAACAGGCCGCATAAGCGTTACCACAGACCATGGTACTACACTTTTTTTTTTAAATATTAATTTGCCCCATAGGGCAGGCTAAAGCTGTAAAGCCATACTGCCTTGTCTTAAGTGTTATTTCTGCTGTCTCTTAGCTTAGTTATGGTCAAAGTCCTGTCTTAGTCAAGTCCAGTCCGTCTCAGTCAAGTCAAGTCATGGTTTAGTAAAGTAGTGGCGACTTTACTATAAAGCTTCGATGGAGTTTTGGAAGCAACACGAAAAGTCATGTTTCACCATATTATGTCATTTTCCCACACTCACGCTTGTAATTCGGCACTTTATGACTAAAACACCACCATTTTTATGCATAAACACTCGACAAAACACTAGTTTTGGAAAAAATACAACGGAGCGATACGACTCTTCCCGCGTTCCCGCCAAAACTCTGGTACTACACGGTTTGCACATTGTTTTTTTTACATTTTTGCGACTTGAACACACAATTATATTTATCACAGAGACTTAAAAATTGACGTTTCCAAAAACGACATCGCATTGTCTCACCCGAACTAAGAAACAATAAAACAACTGCCGGTGGCTAAGTGCGGTCTCTTCCAGACAACCTTTACTAAGAAGAATATAATTGTTACGACGAAAAAAATACCCTCCTTGATAGTTACTCTGTGGTTTCGACCTTAAGCAGAAAAAACAAAAGACGGAGTAACTGTTCCATGACCATACAAATTTAATATAAATGCCAGTTTCAACATAAAAGGTTTTACCTGTAGTGAGCTTACCACAAATGTTAGAACGTTACGTTAACTTATGCAATTAATTTAGATTTACACCTGTATCTGCTCAGTTAATGGGCTATTGAGAGTAAATATTTACATAGGTAACCATATACATAATAAACAGATTACATCCGACGTTTAACAAATTATTGCTGAAATGAGTAAGTGCTTTGCGCATTATTCCGGAACCCTATTCGCAGAGTTGGACGAATACGGAATTTATCGATGGTTATTGAAGGAAATATCGTGTTATGGAATTTGGGATAGGCAGTATTCGATGCTAAAAATACGTAGAATATTTGATTTCCTTGACCCAAATACCTGATGTTATTTTCTGCCTATTTTAATACTTCCGTTAGCACTGAAATAAAGAATTTACGAATATCGCTTTTCTGCCAATCTAACCCACTATTTTGCGTAAGCAGGGTAAACAGATTCGTAAATATTTAAATATAAACCTATTCTAAATTTACAGAGAATATAACAAACGAACAAGTGAGCAGGATTATTCGTTTCTAGGTGTCGACATCATGAAAAGAACTTCATTACAGCACAAAACAATACTGTTTTCAATGAATTTTTAAAGCTGATTTTCTCGTATTCCCCACGAGTGATCTTTAATTTATTATTGATATTTTAAGGTTATCTAGTTATATGTGTATTTGTATAATATACATACATTTGTGTTATACAAATACAAATACAAATCATTTATTAATAACACCAAATTTACAGGTCATTTTTTCATTCATATTTAAAAATTATTATCAAAATCATGACATATGTCAAAACAATGAAAATGAAAATGTCAATAAAGTAATATGCCACATATAAAATGTCAATAAAATTATGTCAATATAATTAAATGTCCATAAAAACAAAAATATTTTAATTACTTACTAGTAATTCAATAATTGTTACTAATAGGTTTTAGCCAATACTGATATGAAAACTCAATTAAAAAATTATTGCTACAACTTTAAAAAAAAATGTTTGAATCAAAACTAGTTTATCTATAATATGTTGTAGGGATGTATAATTAATGCCGTACTTGTATATTCTTTGAAGTGGGTATAGCTTCACAGTCAACGGCATTATAATAAGTCAGTGAACGTAAAAAGCCTGTGAATGGCCTCAATTAAATTGAGCTTTTCAACGAAACCCTCCTGCTAATAGTAGAATGGTGATTAACATAAGTGTAATTACTTAGCTTTAATCAGAATGTTATAATTTAACACTAATTACTGTTTAATTTAAACTTATTCAACGTAAGATTACCTTGGATAAGTTCAAAGACTTCGACCGTATATTTAAATGATATATATATCTGATATGTTTCCACGATTTTAGCCGCAAAAACGACAATTGGACGCTGAGGAAGTTCAGAAGAGATTTCGTGGCTTTTCTCAATGGAGCGAATGGAGTAATTGTTCAAGACGATGTGTAACTGTCAGAAAAAGGTAAGCTCAAAAAACTTTGCTGTCTATTGCGTGGTTAATCGAAGAATAAAAAAAAAACGTTGTGCGGCTGTTAAAACGGCCGTGTGTACACGAACACATATACATTTTTTAACACTACGAATTCCTTTGGATTTCCATGCTTTAAGCCCTCACTCAACTAACGAATTATTTACTCATTTAGCTACCGAGAAAATATTATTATTAAAAATTAAAATATCTTTAAAATACTATTTACAAATTTATACAGAAAACTTAGTCTAAAAGTCCGTCAGAGGAGGGATATGTGGCCCAGAATGCTGGCAACATTGCCACGTTGGATGGTTGGCAATGCTAAGCTTTTGACCAAAGTAGATGCCAGCATTCTGGTCACCTGAAGCCTCCTCTAAACGTTTGAGTATATAATTACATTTTGGATTTAAATGGTAGATATGTTGCAGCAACACAAAACTGTATCCCCTGATGTACTGATACTATGTACTGATTTTGTTATCATCAGGTTTTTGAATTAACAAAATGATTGGTTACATAGGGCGTGAGTTCAATTCCCACCCACGACATACATTTTGTGGTAGACACAGAATAAACAAATGTTTATTCTGTGTCTGGATGTACTGTATGTATTACAAAAAAACTATTTAAGTACATATTCTATCAGTTATCTGACTTCCATAGTACGAGCTTTGCTTAGTTTGGGGTCAGATGGCGCTGTGTGTAATAAAAAAAAGCACGGCATGCACATTTCCTTGCAATACGAGGTTTTCGTTCCCCATTTAAAGTTATTTTATTTTATTTATTTTATTGCTGACAGGTTAGTTGTTTGACCACAGCTCACCTGATGTTAAGTGAAGGTGTGATCGTAGACACTACTAGCAATCTAGAAAATTTTGCTAAACCTTTTGACCCACGACGGTATATGCCTTTGGGGTGAGAGGACGTTTGTTTGTGTGTTTGTTTGTGCAAATGCATGTTGCCATTTTTACAAAAATAAAGTTATCTTACAAACTACCAGAAATGGCTTCTCGGTACAATTACAAGTTTTTGTCAAACCTCACACAATCCAATTGAAACGCCTATCACATCCTTACGTATGTTAAGGTTTCGTTTCCCAATATTTGCCGGTTATTGCTTTTCATAACCAATATACTCCCACTCGTGCAATATACAATGTCAGCTTTTCCAAACAAACGTCTGTTTATTTTTATAAGCGCGATATCATACTGTGGAAAGATGTTCTAGAATATTACCCTTTTCGGGCTGAATCTTGTTCGGCGATGCATAAAATTATGCTGTGAAGACGCCACGATATAAACGTGCATGAAGTAATAAAATCAAGAAAGCTATAATATAGGTACAGAATACTTTTTCAGTTTTCTGTACAGTCCGCTAGTTGTGTTGTAACATATATACCGTACCCTTACCGCGTACCGATATACCATTATTATGTTATTATTATATACATTTTACAAAAAATTTTTAGTACTAATTTTAGCAAGTTATTATTAAGATTAAGCCGCAGAATAAAGAATGAATTGTAAACTTAACTAATAAAGAAAAACTAGTATTTCTACTATTTTTAATAATTTATCACTTTGATTTTATTGAAATTGGAATTGCGGCATAACATTTGACAACTGGAAAAGCGTTTCAGCACTTTTTTTTATATTTTGGAAAATTATTCGATTAAAAGGATAAATACTATCAATGAGCGTGAAAGGTGAATTGACCTTACTATGTTTCTTACTGATTCGTGGCATCTTTATTTGTTATAGCTGTATTCAGATTTTATTAAATTTTAAATAATATATCGTTGGACATTACACACAGCGCCATCTGTTATCATAGTTAGATAACTAATAGAATCCTTTTTTTTTGTAAATACAGTATGTATTTACTAAAAAAATGTCAATTTGATATTTCAAAAAATAAAATTATGAATTATTATTAAAGTAAAAAAATATTATTCAAGTGTATTAGGTATATGTTATCATTTTAATTTTTCATCATCATCATCTTCATCTTAGTCGTTGGACGTCCACTGCTGGACATAGGCCTCCTCCATTGACTTCCATAAAGACCGGTTGAAAGCGGTTCGCATCCAACGCGTTCTTGCGGTCTTTACGGGGTTAATTTTAATTCGTTTTTGTAAATAAAATGTATAGACATATTATTTACATTTGCATGTATTTTTGTGTGTTCTGTAACTGTGAAATGGTTTGATTTATACTTAATGAAAAATAACTGGTACCCTGATGGTATTGTCTGAGTTAACATAATTAACAGTTATTTTATTTTACTTCAAAATGTATACTTACATTTTTATAATCAACCCATTTTGACTACCGACTGCAGCGTTTTAGCATAAAGTAGGTTGTGTTTGAATTGAACTTTGTGTTTCAGACGGTGCATTAGAGGCAATATCTGCGGCCATCGTACGGTTCGCCAGTCTGCGTATTGCTACACAGAAGGCACCTACTGCCATATGTGGATACGGTCTAGAATGCAGCGGCGCAAGGACCCAGGTGACCTTACTCATAGGTACACTAACAAAATTTTACTAAAATTATCGTGAGGAAACCATGGCGTGGTGGTACTCGTACTCGGCTGGCTAGCTACCCTCAAGTTGAAAATTTGCCGTTGAGCATGTAACGTTGTGTTCCGGCAGCCTCGCTGGAGAGCCAGTTCCATTCTAGGCTAAGGTGTGATTATCTTCGACCACACCGTCACTGTGAGCTGTGATCAAACACCTAGCCTGTCAAAAATAAAAAATACAGTGTGTCCTAAAGCTCAATGACAAGCAGACTGAGGGTCCGATCTAGAAAATATAAATTTATTAATTCAATTAAAATGTTCTTATTGTTCCATTTCTCAAAATTCTTAAGAGCACACAAGACGTACCTATTGTTCTGTTTTAAAAATGGATGTTTTGCACAAATAAAAAGGCAGTAGGTATCTAATTGTTCTAAACAGAAAAGTAGCGCCAATATGTGTTGGGCCAATCTGAAATGTAAACTAATGAATCATCTTTTGAAATAACTTAACTTGTATGGTATGTTTTTTTTATGAGGAATCAAAGTCAAGTGATTCATTTAAACATTTTAAACTAAGCCAGCAAAGTTTTTTTGCATTGTGACTGAGTATAATAGCACGACTATGTAAGATCACGATCAACTGTGAAATTTGTGCTCGCAGTACCTCATAAGTGCTCAAAACAACAACAACTAAATTTAACTTGTAGATCGGTTCTGTTGGTCTACAAGTCTAAGTTCGGGAAGAACAAGTGATTTTATATCTAACAAACTTGTCTTAATATTTCATGCCTGTATAAAAATTGTTATTCATAGTGTTGTAAGCCGATTGCAAAGTTGAAAAATTTTAGATGATTTGATTTTTTTGACAGTTTACGTTTTTCAATCTGAACAGGGGTTTGGCGGGAACGCGGGAAGAGTCGTGTCGCTCCGTTGTATTTTTTTCCAAAACTAGTGGTTTGTCGAGTGTTTATGCATAAAAATGGTGGTGTTTTATTCATAAAGTGCCGAATTACAAGCGCAAGTGTGGGAAAATGATATAATGTGGTGAAACATGAGTTTTCGTGTTGCTTCCAAAACTCCATCGAAGCTTTATAGTAAAGTCGCCACTACTTTACTAAAGCATGACTGGAATTAACTGACACGAACTGTACTTGACTAAGACGACTTTGACGATAGCTATAGCTAAGATACAGCAGAAATAATACTGAAGACAAGGCAGTATGGCTTTATAGCCTTAGCCTGCCCGAAGGGGCAAATTATTAAAAAAAAAAAAAAAACAATCTGAACAGTGGCATCGTACACTATAACAGAAACCGCGAGAACTTTTTTGCCTTATCAATGACTATATTCATAAGATCAGTTACTTTTTGTAGAACGACAACACACAAAAATGGCAACGCCAGAAATTTGCCTTGTAAATTTTCTTAGTCAAGACTGTTTATCAATAAATAATGTAAAATAATGAGCTGAGTCCGGAAGCAGCGCCTTATACGCCAAATAGCGCATATCTGTTTATATTCTAGAATGATACATACTTATTACAAGTACTTACTTACAAGTACTTGTCATATGTTAAAAGTTGTGTTTGACTAGCACTATTTTGGCGAAGAAAAACGTAGTCCAACCAGTTGTTAACGACCCCTGTTATCTAACTCCAAACAAAAAATCCATATACGCCTTATACGCCAAATAGAACATATCTGTTTATATTCTAGAATGATACATACTTATTACAAGTACTTACTTGTAAGTAAGTACTTGTCATATATTAAAAGTTGTGTTTGACTAGCACTATTTTGGCGAAGAAAAACGTAGTCCAACCAGTTGTTAACGACCCCTGTTATTTAACTCTAAACAAAAAATCGAACAGTAAAAATTCAATATTATCCTACTTGATTGTCAGATCCAGAGGCAATTTCATATTTACCTACGAATAGATAAGGTCACATCAAATCGAAAGAAAGATATAATATATCATTTATAAGTTGTCTTTTTATTTACCTTTGCGTTGTCAAAATTTCCATTTTTTGTTATTTGGGAACAACAAACTACAGGAGGAAAAACAATTTTACTTTTCCCAATCGAAATATGTATAGACCTATTGTTATTGAGATGGGAAACTATGGTGTGGTTTTAACTTTTGCTGTATTTTTCTCCATAGTAAACTAAAGCTCCTTACATTTAAATAATTGTAAAAAAACTCCCTATAAGTACATTTTTTTTTTGGTTTATGTAATAAATAATTAGACTAACGTGATATTTTCCTAATGGTATCAAATTGTCACGTCATCTTTTGTAGAAATTATAGCTAAACAGTTAGCGCAGTCCTATCACATGCTGGAAGATGGATTCAAATCCCTACAATGAACTTAAACTGCCGGTGAAGGAAAACATTGCGAGAAAAACACAGCTTGGTGGTAAGGTATTTTCTAGTTGGCTGGCAAGCTACAACCCTCAAGTTGAAAACCTGCTGTCAAGCATCTAACTGTGTGTTCCGACAGCCTCACTTACGAGCCAGTTCTATTCCAGGCTGGTTGTGTAAACCATGGTCAACCACACCGTAACTTAACATCAGGTGAGTTGTGATCAAACGCCTGGCCTGCTAATTAGTAAAGAAAATACCCGTACTACGTCAGAAAGTATTAATACAATAAATTAAACATCTAGACTGTCAACCATAAAAAATTACGGGCATGTCTATCTGTAAATGTAATAAAAAGCTTCCTTTTAACGTCTCCAAAAAAGAAACAACTCTGCTTAAATAAGATAATTATCTACTAAAACGTATTCGTTGAACTTTTTTGTTGAACGACTTCGTTGTTAATTCATTCGGAAACGCAAACGACATCAATTTTATTCACAAACGGTTACGATTCGGAAAAACGTAGGCACAGAACACTTGTGGAACTTTTTAATCGTTATTGCAAATGATAATTACATTCTTACGTTTGTAATTTCAAAATACCTAGGTAGATTATTATTTTTACTAAAGCACATTATAGAGATCTACGTTTTTTAACTATGTGGCCACTTTTAACTAGGAGTTCGTCTAGGTAGGTACGATTATAATAACAGATATTTTTATTAAGCCTAGCCGTAGAAAATTTGCAGGGCTATAGAGATATCTTATCGAACGTCCAAGTAATAATCGCAGAGCATCGATACCCTGATCGATACATAGTTTTGTTACTGAAAGTTTAGGGTATCGACCTGACAGATGCGATGCGATGGTCGTTGACAATTTTTGAAACAAGTTGAAACTTTATGTCTTACCCACGAAAAGGCGTTTTGTTCGTCTCATTGGTTTTACGAGACATGAAGCGTTTTATACATAACGTAAACGTCGCCACAGTTATTCTAGAAACTAAAACAGAAACTTGTGTGTTAAAGGGATTGTGGGAAATTAACGGTACTCTACTATTCGAAAAAACTCATTAGATATGATAGATTATTATTATTTTGGTCAACATTGAAATTGTAAAAAAAAGAACTGATCCCATCCCAGACATATCTATTTCTGGTAAGTCTTTTTAATAATAAATAGCCCTAAGTTTAGGTTTGTAGCTAGCTTCATTTTGATAACGAATGTAACTTTTTTACCCAGTACAACAAATGTTGCCGTTCATTAAAAATATATTCCCTGGGCGTTTGATAAAATTATACCTTTTTAACAATACGTTTTCGCGTTTTCGGGTATAATGGGCGTGCATAAATATTATCCTAGTACATTACACAGGAAACAAATGGAGTGAATGTGTTGAATGGGACTTTTATGACACTACTTTGTTTGGAGCACTACTTGGCAGGTGCTGTGGCAGTCATAATACGCGATTACTTGCAGCGCTGAGGGAAACGTGATTTTGTTTGATTGTGTTCAGAATGAATAAGTCTGTGCTACATTTTTTAAGCGACTCAAAAAAGGAGGAGGTTCTTAATTCGACTGTTTCTTTGCTCGGTAGATCATACTTCAGAGGTTCCCATATAAATTTTATCAAATTGATCGCGCGGTTTTCAAAGAATCTAAAAATTTGATACATGGATGATATTTTCGTTTACTCCCAAACCTCATTCATTCATTGGAGCAGTGCGTTTAGTTGGCGTAAGGGTCATGGAGTCGGTTTTTTAATATTGTTAATTTATATAATTTTTTAGCTAATCGTCGCTGACTAGAATTTGAGTTGATGGTCAAAGGTGGACTTGTAACTTTATAGTATAGAAAAGAGAATTAAGCCAGTACAGCTAGTCGTGCTTGTGTTTGACAAGTTTTGTGGTTTGACCACAACTCACGGTGTGGTCGAAGGTGGTAACACACACCTTGCCTGATCTAAAGTAAGTCTGTCGGAACATTCCAGCCAAGTACCCTATCACTATGCTACGGTTTGTAGTTGAAAATCCATCATATTTTTTATATATTATAAAGCCAATCAGACTACGTAGTATCATGTATTTATATCTCATTAATTCTGTTTTTATTTAGGTTTACTATAATTCTATTTTTATTACTTTTTAATAATGTTAGTTGCATTATTGAAAAGTTATTATAATTAACTTATGTCATGATAGTTGAGATACTTTCGCATAAATAAATAAACGTTTTCCATTAAAACTTTCTCGTACAAACGCGGCATGTATTTTCGCTTTTCTTTTTTCTTCCGTTCCTGTTTGCGTGATATTTCTAAATTGCTACTCGGTTTTCGTCAGGTGTTAAGAATCAATCTTGTTTTTGTGCACGCCTCCTCTTTCTGTATTCATGTTACCGTAAAATATTACGAGGCGCTTTCAGTTATGAAACGGAAGATATTTTTTACGTTTCTTTAACATTACGTTGAGCTTTTGCAATAATTACATAACAGCTATAGTAGATAGCATAATAACATGGTTATTAAAACTAAACAGAACGTCTCAAAATTAATAAATGCCACACCTTCACTTGACATCAGGTGAGCTGTGGTCAAACACCTAGCCTGTCAACCATTAAAAAAAAAATGCGCCAAAATGGGGCGGTGCCCATTTGTTTTGTTACTCAAAGTTCTGCAAACACTGCAATGATCATAGGCAGGTATTATCTCTTAGCTTCAGAAGAACGAGTTGTTCGCCTTATTACATTTACTTTAAAAAAAAATCGTAGGATAACGCGCGAAAACGCTGTACAATTAGCGCGGTTTCCTCTCCTAGAGTGAGAGATAAGTCTCAGAGATAAGATAGATAGTAGTGGAATAAGAAAGGATGTAAACGATTGACTGACAATTACTACCATGTCTTTTGAATTTTATGTTATTGCAGTGCATTGTGAAAAAACAAAAAGTACTTTCATTTCAAACAAGTTGCTTTCACGAACAAAGCAATTTGCCTCCACTGAGCCGCAACAAAATGGAAAAGAATTTTAATGAATATGAATATGATTATGCTTTTCACATTGGACTATTTTCCATTTTCTTTCCTTCTAGTGTCACTTGTTACCGTGTCGGAATTAAATTCAGCTCTTATTATTTTTAGGATCTGGGCATGCTGTTAGAGAATCGATGGCCACTCCAGCTCCCGCAATACACCCAGAAGATTCCAGATCGGGGTCAGCCCGGGTTTCTGCAGCAATGACGGCGTCATGTGGCAAGCTCGGGAGGTACAAAGGATCTGCGACTGCTAGGAGACGCAACCGAATGAGGGAGATGATTAAAATTATAGGTGGAAGACCGGCTCCCCCAGGGAAATGGCCTTGGCAAGTCGCTGTGCTTAATCGATACAAGGTACTTACCAACAATGTGCGTATAGAAATTAAGGTATAATTATAGCGACTTATAAATATACAGTCGAAACCGGATATAACGACATCGAAGGGACCGTATACATCGGATGTTATATCCGATAGTTGTTATAAGCAATATACACAAGTAGTCATATGTATGTATGTAGTATGGGTTACGCATATGGACGTGTTTTCAAATAAAATGTCGAAAAAATAAATAAAACCTACATCACTGTCAACTATTGCACTAAATGAAAAACAAGAAACATGCAAGGTCAAATGAAAAAAGAGCGCGGAAGAGTCGGATAGGGTGGAAGAAAGTGTGTAGCCGATAATAGTACCTAAGTCAAAATATTCATTCATAGATTAGTATAAGGATGAAAATTGTTCGCATTGTTTTGTTTTGCTGGAACAAGTAAACGGTTGGTCGTTATTGCCGATGATTATCGATAAAGTTTCGCCATTTTAAGCGATATGTCGCAGTATCTGATGTCGTTATAGGCGGTATGTTTACTTATGAGTTTGTATAGGGATTCGGCCGGGACCTTGCCATTCGGTTGTTATAACCAATCTGTCGTTCTAAACGATGTCGTTATATTCGGTTTCGATTGTATATATCCTGCAATTTTAGTGTTGCTGTAGGCGGTGTTTACTAATCGTATTATATAATTACAATAGTTTACGCGGTACTAAATTTGACTGTTAATTGTGATTATTTAGTGTTCTTGTTCAAAATTATATTCAATGAGGAAAGCAACGTTCACGAGGTTTATTGATATAAAGATTTTTTGTTTACCTATTTTATAAAAAAAGGCCCTGACAGCTCTGTTGGTTCAATGGTAGAATGTCTGCTTCAAGAGCTGAAGGGCGTGGGTTCGATTCCCTCTCAGGATCAACGGTTTGTGGTACAAACAAATGTTTGTTCTGTGTCTGGGTGTTATGTATTTATAATTAAAAAAAAGTATGTAAGTATTCTATCAGTTATCTGTCTCCCATAGTACAAACTTTGCTCCAAGTTTTGCAACAAGATCCAAGTCTTGCCTCAAAATCACGACCTAAATAAATAAATAAAAATCTTAGGACATTACACACAGCGCTTCTGGCCCCAAACTAAGCAGAGCTTGTGAGATGGAAGTCAGATAACTGACGGATTGCTTTAAAAGTAGTGTTACGTACATTAAATAAAGTAAAATTGTCTTTATATACAAATTACACAGAAAACCCTAGTATTATTTAAGATATTATTCTACCAAGAAAATTTATCGCAATTGGTAAAGATTCCCTTAGAAATATAAAGAAGATCATTAGATCTTGCTGTTTTAATACGTAAACATTTTGTTGCGAAGCCATTATGACAAATGAAAAAGGCCCACATGTATAATAATTGTTTTTAAAACAGTATTCAGTTAGTCTTGTGATAATGTTATGAAAATTAGCCCCGGCAATTGCTCTGCAAACCTGAGCGCTAGAAGCTAATCCCTAAGGAATGTTATGCTACGCTTTAACTTGTGAGTTAGTTATTCTGGAGAAAGTTAACAGTGTGTCTGGATTATGAATACCTAGATACATTAATCAGGTATTTCATTCAGTCACTGTTTTTATTTTAAATCCATAATTCAAAAATCTTTTATTTATTGCAAATTATACTCGTTAATGTAGACGTGTTCTAGAGTGGAGATCGCGAATCAGCAAACGTAGAGTAGGACGCCTTGCGACTCAGTGGAGTGACGATATACGTAAGATAGCTGACGGTGTCTAGAAGCGAAAAGTTTAATATCAGTGAGTGACGAGGACAAAGTGAACAAAAACATTGAGATTTTAAATATTTATGTAAGTTTGTTAGAATTTTGCTCTCGTAGCAAATTTAGTTTATTGTAGATGTGTAAAAATACAAATGTTTCGTAAATTCTAGAATTATTTAATTAAAGTTAAACTATCATGCATCAATTATTATTATTGATTAATCTTAATTCGCTTAGAATCCAATAAAATGATTATATTGCTTACATTCCACGAAAATACGGGAGTAAAACTTTCAGCTGATTAAACCAAAGCATTTCTAAGTAAATTTGATTAGTAAATAAATTCACCGGATGGAATTTTCAATTTAGTGAAAATCACTTTATTTATTTGCGAGACACTTGCTCCGTGAAAATCTCAAATGGGTGCATCATGTTGAAAAGTTCAACGGCACGTAGATAGCATGATAAACGAAAAGAAGGCGCTGAACTTTGCATTTTTATTGAGATTGTGGCTTAATGTTCCTCTTAGAAAATAGGTACATACATTTTTGTCTATATGGAAGTATTGTATTCTATTTTTAACTTACGGCGCTCCGCGGGTTCACCCGCGATTCGCTGAATTTTCATATAAAAATATCATTCGAAATTACGACATTTCCCGCGGATTTCCCAAAAAAATATGTATTTGTACTAGTATTTTATATTTTCTACGTACAGAAACGGTAAGGTAAATCTAGGTATTTTAAATGTAATTCAGGAAATACTAGATATAAAAATCGCTATAACAACATTAATAGATACTAAAAAACAGAATAAAATAAATATTTAAGGCTCCCATACAACTAACGTGACTTTTTGCAGTTTTTATACATAATGGTACGGAACCCTTCGTGCGCGAGTCCAACTCGCACTTGGCCGGTTTTATATGAAAACAGTGTTATCACCTTTTATTCCAGCCTTTATACCACTACTGGGCAATGTCTTCCTTTCCCTTCCATATCATCATCAGCCATTCGCTGTCCACTGTTGAACGTAGGGCTCTCCCAATGCACTCCACTGAGCTCGGTCGACAGCTTTCTGCATCCAGTGTTTTCCCGCCGCTTTACGCAGGTCGTCACATCACCTGGCCGCAGGGTGTCATACACTACACTTGCCTGTACGCGGTCTCCACTCAAGAACTAGGCTACCCTATTCGGCATAAGCATCGGCATTGCATGTAATCATTACATTCACATAAAATAAGTTTTATAAGATAACCAACAATGTTTAGGAAGCATTTTGCGGAGGCACCCTGGTTTCTCTCCGGTGGGTGGTGACGGCAGCACATTGCGTGCGGCGGCGTCTGTACGTGAGACTCGGTGAACACGATTTGCTGCTGAAAAATCGCGGCGAAGTCGAAATGCGCGTCACGGAGGCCGTCGTCCATCCTGGATACGACCCAGACACGGTCGTCAATGACGTAGCTATGCTAAGGTACGAATATACAACATGACAAGTGAGACACCTACGATACTCGAGGATGTAATATTTGGCGATCATATACAAATAATTTTTTTTATTAAAAATTTATATTAACTGACTACTAGGAAAACTTAACCGAAAGTTATGTAATTAATTACGCAACGCATGGACACCGCGCGGTCGCACGAGCTTGACGTTATGAGGACGCTCGCGTCGACGACGGGTGGGTGGGACTAGCACGTAATTGTCGCGTGATCAAAACATAGTTATCAGCGTCGGGAGTGTATCCACGCTTTATTCATTATAGGCAAATTTGGTCAAAGCTGTAGTAGTGAGTACCTAATTTTATTACATAATTATAACTAGAATCGAGTACCGAGTACTGTCCTTCAGTATGGTAGGTATCTCACCAGTCATGCTGTATGATATCTTTTTGCTACTAGTTTGTTTTCTTTTTGTTTCACACGACGTCCTTGCCTTACGAAGCTTTTGTTTGGTAAATATGCTGTCTGCCGTAATACAGGAGTTAATCCTAGCTCGGCAGCAGCCATTCACTTAATTCTAAACTACCTCCAGTTGCAGATTTATTAGATTTATTACTAAGTCAATTTAAATGTTTTTTATGTTCTCTGTGTTATGTTTAGATGTGATAAATGTGTAATAAATAAATTTCAATTTAAAAAAAAAAAAACATATCCCATCGATGACTTGACTGCGACTTACTGCGTACCAAGTGCGGCTCAGTAAGCGTAATCTGATCCTGTGATCAGTAACACAACATCAAACAAGCTTAAAATGTACCTAACGAAACACTTTGGACTTATAATAAGACATTATTTCCACGCATAATATTTCACGCCGGCGAGAAGTAGCGTTTACTTTGTATTTTACTTGGTGGTAGATCTCCTTAGCAGGAGGTCGTCTAGGTAGGTACCACCGCCGAGTAAACGAAAATATCATCGATGTATACAGCTTTTATACTTTTGTACATTTTTTGAAAACTGCTCGATGAATTTCGTTAATATCTATGGAAACATCTGAAATATGATCTATCAAGCAAAAAAAAAAACATTAAAATCGACTCATAAAATTGGCGAAATGATCGCGTAATAAGTATACCTACTTAAAAAAAAACATATTGTCGAATTGAGAAAAAGGTAAGTAGGGCAAGATTTTTTTTTTGTTTTAAGACGAACGTACCAGTCTGCCGATGGTTATATATAAAGCCAGTCCATGACTTTTACAGAGGTAGGTACCTAGAATTTTTAGTAGCAAAATAAAGTACAGAGCTTCACTGCTTTGGCAATAATTACTTTGAGAAATTCGTGGTTAGTCTCAATAGCCGTATAATTTAGCTAGCTGTAAGTACCCTTCAAACCGAAACACAGTAATGTTTACTTTAATACTTGACAGAACATATGATACTGCGGTGATACATACTTAGACAACCTCTAGCTAAGGAGATCTGTCACATGATTCAAACATACACATTGTTAGATAAACTTTATCTATAGACAAAATAATTCGTTGTAAAATAATAGTTTGTAAGTATAAAAGAACATTATTGCAGACCATTATGTTTTCATTGACTTTATATTGGTGGTACGTAATGTTATTTACAAGATTTGCTTGCTTTGTATAAAGTTTAAAATTACTTACACAAATATTTTCTTGGCCTAACAATGAAGCTTCTAGTTTACTTTGCAGGCAAACTTTTATGATGTTACTCGAACCTTGAGTTTTGAACATTTTATAGCCTTTAAAATTAATTATAGTTTACAACAGTATACATTCTTTTACCATTTCAGTCCTCTATAAACTCGCTTGACTACTTACTACATAATACTTACATTAGTAAGTAGTAGTAGGTAGGTAGTATTAGTAAGTGCCTAGTAGTAATAGGGTATTCTAAAACTACAATATAATATTTGTCTATATTTTAATTATTAATATAAATTCATTCTTTAATTCGACTATCAAGCTAAATTATGAAAAAAAGTGTAATAAATATCTTCAATTAAACAAAACAAAATAAGTTAAAATAATAACTACTCTAAAAGACCGCTATTAAATTCATTTCAATAAATTTAAATATTTTGTTTATTTAGCTTTTATTGTATATTTTAAACATCTTATAGCTTTTAACATCAGTTATAGTATACAACAGTCTACAGTATTCCTACATTGTAGATATTATGTGTGTCAATGATTTATTTAATGTTATATATTTTCTTTTCAATGACACGCCCTTTTATACTATACATACCAAGGTTGCGTGGAAGAGATCGTCCTAAGCAATAAGGCTGCCAGTTTTTGTTGTAATTTTTTCAATTTTCAAATTAAAATTTTATTTTGAACTATGTTATCTTTGTAAATGTTGTATAAATTGTGCCTTTAATATTTTATTGTAAAACAATTCATTCCTATTTTTACATATATATGCGTTTATGATAAAAACGAGTGGCCTAATACAAAAGTTATATTAAATTCCATGGCACGAATAAATGTACCTACTGAAGACCTTTTTACGGTCCCACCCGTTACCCTCATTTCGAGGATGTATTGAATTTTGCTATCGTTTTTTCTTAGTTAGATATTTATGATCCTGAACAATTGAAATAGGTATACAGAGTTATGAACTAGGGATGTACTGAGCGAAATGCTCATTGTACTCAACATTACGAACAACTTTTTTTATAAGCTCAACTCTGAAATCGCAAAATAACATCTGTTTCATACATTTTGTTGAGGATCAATGATATTTTGCTACGAAACTGCCAATTCTGTTTTGCGATTTCAGGGTTGATTCCATACTAAAAGTTGCTCATAACGATTAGCACAATCAACTTTTTGACACACCAAGCTTATGCTTAACTACGATACCTACTCTACTAGGGGTCCAATATGACATATTAAATACCTTGTCCGTAATATAATATATGTTTTTATAGCACACACTTAAAATATTGTATAAAATTTTCACTTACCAGCAAATTTTAATAAACGTACAATGTACATATACAATCGTAACTTTTTTCGTAGAGTTTAGCAAAGATCTATCATTCAATAATACGAATTTTTTAACACATATATACAATTATATTCTTCTATTTTTATAAATGCTCGTCAGTTGCGAGAATTTTTGGTCAAAAGTTACAAGCTTAAAAAAGTCAGCAAACAAGTGAAACGACGTAATGTGTCATAATGGAATTTATTTGGCAACCCTGACCAAAGAGTTAGCAAATACAAGAGTGATAAATCTATTGCTATCTAAATTCTTTGAACCAGCATTCGCTAAATATTTTTTTTAAATCGAATCCAAGGGCCTTACTTTATAAAATATTACAGTACGAGTAAGTAGATGAACAAATGCTCTCCTAATGGTAAGGGATAACGTCGTCTATAGTATCGCCGTAGCAGCGGTACCCAGAACTTTAATTAGCAAAACAAAGTCCAGGCCATCGCTGTTTTCGCGCTCGTTACTTTGAGATATTTGATGGTTAGTCCCATTTGTGCTGTAATTTCGCTAGCTTCGATACTCTTAAAACTGGAACACAGTAATGTTAACACACTATGGCTTGACGGTTGACGGCAAAATATCTGATACTGCCCAGACGAGATTCTCAGAAGGAGACCTGACACACAGGAAAATGTCATTGTCATGAAATGTAAAAAAAACGTGTATTTTTCAGATTGCCGTTCCTCGCCAGGCTTGACTTAGGACATGGCGTTGCGTGCCTGCCTTCCCCAAGGCAGGTCCTCGCTCCGCACACATCTTGCGTCATTCTTGGGTGGGGCAAACGTCGTGCTACAGACGTGCACGGGACCCGAGTGCTGCATGAAGCACAGGTAAAAACACAATTAAAGTTACTATTTATCATCAGCATCATCATCAGACTTTGAAAGTCCACTGCTAAACATAGGCCATCTTCAAAGATACGCCACTTGGTGGTAGATCTCCTTAGCAGGAAGTAATTTAGGTAGATACCACCGCAGTACCAGTTTTTCTGCCGCTAAGCAGTAGTGTGTAAACATTACTGTGTTCCGGTTTGAAGGGTTTGTCTGCAGCTAGTGAAATTACTGGGCTGTAGAGGCTAACCTTCGAAAGTCTCAAAGTAATGAGCGCCAAACATTTGGTCAAAGGTCAAAGTACTTTCTTTTTACAGCTGCAGTTTTATCACTATAGCGTTATGCCTATAGTAAACACTGTTTATAAATATGATTACAATCACCTCGTTTCATAAAAGCTTTACTCTACCTAATTGAAAACTTATTTTTTAATGCGTGTTCTACTATCCGTGTATTACCGCTAACTCTGGAAGCGATAATGTGGTCAAAGATGAAGCACGCAGACTTAGGAGATACCCATTCACTCTGAACATGAAAAGATCCAGAATATATTCTTCAAGAAATAAGGAAGATTGTATGGCTGTTTTGCACTCCTTTGTTTTAAAGTTCTCTTCTAGATACATTTGTACATATAATTCACTGGACCCAACAAAATACGACTAGGTTTAAGAAACAACATTAATTTGTCAGATCTCGAGGTCGTGTCGAGATTTAGGTCGCTTGAGGCACTTACTGTGGCTTGTCTCTCTAATCGCATCAACCCACAATCTTGGTCATGTTTCTTGACGACAAAACGGTCTGTTAGTTTCAAAACTATGTGCTGAAGTGGATGAGATTGGGACTATAACAAAGATTCAACACTGAAACCTAAAAAAAAAAAAATTATCTCTCCGTGGAGGTTTGTTGGCCTTTTACTAGATTAGCTAATTTTTTTATGATTTTAGTTTTGTCTGCAGGAAAAGTGGTCTTAGGAAAAGTTGAATAAAACAGCAGATTATGCCAATAAAATCTAATGCTTTATTCAAGCAATTGTGATTTACCGCAAATTAAGATCAAAATAAATGCAATTAGCTGTGATTTCACTGTAAAATTATGCTCCATTTGTCTATAAATGATAAAAAAATATTTGTATGGAAATCGAACCACTTTAACCGTTAATACGAAAGATCATTTTGAGAGTTTAATTTTTGAATAAAATCCTAAGCAATGGTGTAACCAAAACGAATTTTAAGTGGAAATACACTAAATATACTTATACCTCGAACACTCATTGCCCTTAGTGATTCCCTATCGTTTTAATAAATAAGTTTGTAACGATGTATACTAAATTGTAATAAGCCAGTGTCACGTCTATCATTAAGCGAGAAACATGGACTCATTCTCATAAAAAAGTATCGCACATCTATATTTCTAACAAGATATAAAACGAACTTGAAAGCACGATATAAATAAATTCCTGAAGATTTTCATGGGACGCCGGGCATAATATGGCACATAGCACGGATACGCAACGCACAGGTGCGTAAAATACGTTTGATGAAACGTTACGTTTTCCGACGTCAAACGCGAAAATCTCACACAAATTGGTTATTGCTCTTTTTACGGTATTCATACAGCTTTCGAAGCTACTCGTATTAAACTCGCGTTGCAACATTATATTTCTGTAAATATTTCTTATAAGTAAGTAATATATCCAATATTTGACGATTTCGCTTTGAAAATTTCAACGTGGAAATGTAGCCAGTGTTCTTGTTTTCACTGTGCTGTACAGTGTACTGTATAAATTGTTCACAATGATGGGTAAAGTGGTATTTCTGTGTGTATGGTGTCTCTAAGTGTTACATACACTTCTGAAAAACACTCTGTAACTTTTAATGCTAAATATTTTAAAAAATTTATATGCACTATTTGTCTGTCGTAAAAAATATGTTTTTGTAGCTATAATAGATGATGTTTTAGTGATGATAGCTCAGTGGTTAGCGTGGCTGTTTCACACGTCGAAAGACGTCGAAAACCATAACATGGTAGTAGCGTACTTTATAGTACTCGGCTGGCTAGCTACCACTCTCAAGTTGAAAATCTGCCGCCAAGCACCCAACAGTGTGTCCCGACACTCTCACTTGAGAGCACCGTCTTCGACCACACAGTCACTTAACATCAGGTGAGCTATGGTCAAACATCTAGCATGTCAAAAATAAAAAATAAAAACTCCGAAAAACTAAAAAGTTCTCTGACAAATTACTTCGTTTCGGATACGCGAACATATTTTTAAAAAGCTTACATCTGTTAACTCAAGCTATCAGAATTGGCTGTAAACACAATAACTAATTCTGAAAGCTTGAATCTCACTACAAAGGCAGCGGGAAAATGCTTAATATGTAAACACCCCAACAACTCAATGAAAGTTTTTTTTTTTTTTTTTAATGGTTGACAGGCTAGTTATTTGACCACAGCTCACCTGATGTTAAGTGAAGGTGTGGTCGAAGATGGTAAAGCACATCTAGCCTGGAATGGAACTGGCTCTCAAGTGAGGCTGCCGGAACACACCGTAAATAAATAATAAAAAAGGAAACGATGCCGTCGCATTATGTGGGATTGAAGGTTGCACTATTCAATGCAGTCTTGATTACATTCAGAAGATTCATACCATCCCTATAATTTTGTATTATTTTCTTGATCACGTTGAATAAATTGTTGCTGCTAGTTTGATGCGATAAGCAAGCTATCTCATTAATGGTGTGTGCAATGTTTGGGTTAGCAAATTTGTAATGTATTCTTTGTTGTCATGATGTTTTATTTGCGAATCAAGGTTTGCTAATTGTTGTTGTACCAAATTTAAATAAAATAAAAAAATCAAATGCTTCGTGTATTTATATGTATACATGCACAATTATGTATACATGCACAATTGCACATGTGTAAATACATTGTTGGAGTTTTGGCGGGACCGCGGAAAGAGTCGTGTCGCTCCGTTGTATTTTTTTCCAAAACTTGTGTTTTGTCGAGTGTTTATGCATAAAAATGGTGGTGTTTTATTCATAAAGTGCCGAATTACATGCGTGAGTGTGGGAAAATGATATAATGTGGTGAAACATGACTTTTCGTGGTGCTTCCAAAACTCCATCGAAGCTTTATAGTAAAGTCACCACTACTTTACTAAAGCATGACTGGACTTGACTGACACAGACTGGACTTGACTAAGACTGGACTTTGACTATAACTAGCTACGTGGACACTTATTTAACTTTTAAAACTTGAAAATATATAAATACTTGACACTGGCAAATGCTAAAACGCGACGCCAAAACAAATACATTGATGTATTTGAATGAAAATTGTAGGTCTAAAAGTTTTCATAAATTTTTCGTGAATTTTCTATTTTTCTAATTTATGACTTATTTTCGGAATCTACGTTTGTTAATGGCACGGGCAAGGAATGGAATAAACTAGCAGTTTACTTGAAATTTCCTCATCTGCGTGCTTCAAATTCGATCACTGATCGATTTGAACTGATTTGGATGAAATTTGGCACATATATAGTTTGTTATCTGAATTAACATAATATAGGATCCTTTAAAATCAAACTTTATTTAAAAGCTTATTCATTCATTCATTTGTTCGTTCATTCCTTTGTTCGATTATTTGTTCATTCGTTCCTTCGTTCATTCCTTTGTTCGATTATTTGTTCATTCGTTTGTTCGTTCATTCCTTTGTTCGATTATTTGTTCATTCGTTCGTTCGTTTATTCTTTTGTTCGATTATTTGTTCATTCGTTCGTTCGTTCATTCCTTTGTTCATTCGTTTATTCGTTCATTATTTATTTAGATTATTTGTTCATTCGTTCATTATTTAATTCATTCCAGACTGCCCAGCAATCCTATTTCCTTCTTCCCTAAAATGTTATGTTACATTACGCTGACGAAGTAGTATAGCTAGTATAAAAAAAATGTACAAACACTCGTTAAATATTACCTTTGTTCTTATGTAGTCCAGTAAAAAGAGTGTAATTTTCTGCGAAACAAAACTTTTAAACTTCAATATTTGCATGACGCCGTATTTACTTTGTAGGTAGGTACTGTTACACGTATGCTCCCAGTTTGCCTGCTTTTGATAGGTCAAACATAAAAAAACCAATCTCACTGGCTTTTTGTGGTATATTTGTTTCGATGGCACGTTGTGTGCGAGTGGTAAAATTATCCACAGTACCTACTATTTTGTTTAATATTTTTTACAAGAAAGATTAAGGCGATAATCTTTAACATTTAGTGAATTTAATCTACTAAAATATAACTTATCACTAGAAATATATGATATAATTTTATTAAAGTTCCTTTGGCACTTTATTCCGACGAATCTAAATTTTTTCTAACCTAGGTAAATCATGTTTCACCACATTATATCCCTTTCCCACATATGTGCTTGTAGTTCCGCACTTTACGAATAAATCACTACTATTTTTTTATATAAACACTAGTTTTGGTAAAAAATACAATGGGACGGCACGACTGTTTCCCTTCGAGTAGACATTTATTTATCTGAGCTCTTTCCACGTTCCCGCCAAAACTCTAGGATCTTCTAACATGCGAATGTCATTGCTATTGTTTTTTTTTACTCTTTAGGGCTTGAAGACAGAATCATTTTACATTTCGCATAATGCGAGAAAAACCTCAAAAATCGAATTTTTACTCGACAATAGGGACAATATGAAAACAACAATGTTATTTTAGGAACAATGTTCAACAAACAAACAAGACAAATTACACAACGTGAATACAGTTTTGTAATACCTACAAAATGTTTTTCCATGTTATATTTTTCATGAAATTGGGCTCCTATGAAACGTTTGTGAACACATGTGGTCCTATTTGCGTGAAAAATGTGCGAATATATGCCTAGCCAGCTGATGACGGATAGGTCTAAAACACCGCGATTTTTTATATTATAACGAAAGCATAGAATGATAGAGTTCGCCCATTTTAACCGATGCTACATAGGTGCTCCGTGATTCTTTATAGGAAAATCGAATCATTTATTTTCAAATACGTGACCGTATTTTATTTTCAACAAAACGATATTCCGATGGTTTTAAAACATTTGTAAAATAAAAACTTTCGTCATATAAAATTGGTTCGCATACCTGACGTCATGCATGCTTGACGTCAACGAATGATGCGGTTTTAAAATAATACCCGTTTTTTAAAAAAATCTGTTTACGTTGGAGTTGAAGAAACCCAAAATTGTACTTTACGAGAAATAAATACTTCGGCATAGAGTTCTCCACAACCTCGCTATACATATAGACTTTCGTATCGTAGATTCGTATTAAATAGTTAAAAAAAATGTTTGGCAAGCTAAGTTTCCCCGCAGCTCACCTGATTCTAAGTGACGGTGTGTTTGAAGATAGTAACGCACGCCTAGCCTAGAATAGAACTGAGTCTCAAGTGAGACTGCCGGAACATATCGACAGGTGCTTGGCGGCAGATTTTCAACATAAGAGTGGTAGATAGCTACCCAAGTACTAGAAAATATCTTACCACCATTCTATGGTTTCTTCACGATGTTTTCCTTCACCGGGAGCTCAAGCTCATTGTTAGGGTTTGAAACGACGGCTTTCGGTGTGTGAACCGACAGCGCTAACCACTGAGCTACCATCGCTACAAATGTAATGTGTAATTTGTCAGGTATCAACAATACAGCAAGGCGTGTGCCGTCGTTCCTATTGGCAGTACGCGATCACAGATGACATGGTGTGCGCGGGCCGCGGCCGCAGAGATTCTTGTGCAGGTGACTCCGGAGGGCCGCTGCTTTGCAAGGACCGCACTACACGATATTATTTACAGGTGAGATCAATGCTTAAACATCTTGTGTAGTTGCACTGTGCAAATTGAACAACTTTTAGAACATAAGCTTGCTAAATTCGTAGATTTTTAACCCCTTAATGTTTGTAGTCAGGCATAGTTTTCTAGTATTTCAATGGATATACTTGTATTGTAGATACATATTATGTACCCACACGGTTTAACCATTTGTAGTTATACGTAGGTACGTGTCATTGTGATTTGCATTAAATTGATTTATGTTTTGAACTTGAACATGAATCGCGGACAGTGAAATTAAAATAAATTGGATTGAATTGAATTAATTTAATAAATTAGTTAATTTAATTTAAATAAATTATTTAATTTCATTTATTTTATTTTTTTGACACTTAGATTTACCATTGTTGACACTTGAATATTTCGTTTTGATTTTGTATAACCTTTTTTTGCATTTATAAACCTAAATTATGTTTTAAAAGTTTTATATTAGATCAGATAATAATAATTATATTTTTAAATTGTGAGTCGTTATTATCTCAAGAATTGAATTGAATTGAATTGGATTGGATCGGATCGGATTCGATTCGTTAAGATTCGATTTAATTTGATTTGACTTATTTTATTTATTTATTTCCTTTATTTTATTTTATTTCATTCACTCAAAACTTACAGTACTAGACCAAAACGTTTTGAGTTATTTATAGTAGGTACAATACAAAAAAAAAAGGACACAGTTACATAACAATACTAAGACGAGCTACAAATATTTATACAATTACTACAGTTAAATATTACTTCATAGATAAATAAATGTATACACAAATACTTAAGAATAAAAACAACACAAATCTGGTAGGTGCGCTAAACAAATACGCAGCACCATGCGACGGTCCGAATAAAATACGTCGATATCTGGATCGCGCGAATTGAGCTGGTTTAGTAGTGTGAGTGCGTGGTGTGTAGGTGTGTGACGCGCGGTGTCGGTACGCGCGGGGACGCGCGGCGCGAACAGCGGCACGCGCCGCCCGCGCCCCTGCGCCCGCGCGCGCGACTCGCGCACCCCGACGAACAACTTGACTTGACTTGACTTGACTTGACTTGACACTTGACACGACTTGACACTTGACACTTGAAACGACTTGACACTTGACATGACTTGACACAAATTGACACGACTTGACACTTGCCACGACTTGACACTTGCCATTTGCCACGACTTGACACTTGCCACGACTTGACACTTGCCACTTGCCACGACTTGACACTTGGCACTTGACACGACTTGACATTTGACACGAATTGACACTTGACACTTGAAGCGACTTGACACTTGACACGACTTGACACTTGACACGACTTGACACTTGACACGACTTGACACTTGACACGACTTGACACTTGGCACTTGAAACAACTTGACACTTGACACGACTTGACACTTGACACTTGACACGACTTGGCACTTTAACTCGATGAGATGAGCTGATTCAAGTAACCTATGATCAAACATAGTCTTCAAAAACTAAGTGGAGAAAAATCCATCATGTTCATCTATAAGATCTTTACAGATTTTGTACAATTTTCAAGATGTAACGCGATAAACTCTTTTTAGTATTAGGTACTTTACTTGAGTGTGCCGACAAACATGAAGATTGATTGATGCCTCTCTCAAGATAGCTGTTAATCCATTTCGTTTAATTTTGAAGATAAATTGTCGTAACTGAACCTAAATCTAGATTGATAGTTTTTTCTCTATTTTGTAGTTCTATTATTTTTCTATTTATAATTCAGATGGTCTGCTCAATCTAAGTCCACATTTACAATAATAATAAAGATAAACTGATGTCTCAGTCCACGTCATTTAGACCTCTCAGGCTCCATCATACACATTGTGTAGGTAAATGTAATAAGTTTTTGAGATCACTGGAATATATATAATAAATTAGTAGTGGTGCTTTTTTTTCACGTCAGTTACGTGAGACCTACGACTTTATTTTACTTTATCTTGCTTAAACTCGATAAATGATGTAAATGCCATGTTAACTCGTTGGTGTAAATTATCACACACTGATGTTAAGTGACGTTGCGGTCGCAGATGGTGAACACCTTGCCTCAAATGAAACTGTTGGGCACGGGCTTCTCATTGTAAGAAGGGCAATATTTACCACGCTGCCCGAGTGCGGGTTAACAGACTTCACACATTTTCGAGAATCTTACATACTCTCTGACAAGCAAGTTTCTTCACAATATTTTCTTTCACCGTCCGGAGAAGGAAAAAAAGATTTGCCTACGATATGAATATTGAGCAAAGCCATGAAAAGCCAAGAAAATTTGGCAATTAAGTTAATGCCTTTCTGGAAACGTGAGGGTTCCCACAAGTTTACAAATGAGTTGGGCGCTAGTGTGTACGTATATAAATACTACACTATATAGGACCTCGAAGTCAAGATCTTACGAAAGTACTCAAGTTCACTAACGATGTAATTTTACTCTACGTCGAATTCCAATCGTATGCACTTAAATAAAAGTCAATCTTAGAGGTTTAGTTAAAGTTGAGTGGAACTTGAATATCATTCTTAAATTAAATTTATTTTTAGTTTTATTATAGTGCGAAAAAATGGATATTCAAATTATTCAATTAACAAATAAATATTGAATTTCAAAGCCTATTTCGGTGACTTACAATCGCACAAATAGCATTCTTCTAAATGTCAAGGAAATCGAAAAGCAGATTATTACCTCTTTTCCTCAATCCGGTCACGCCTGAACCCTGATTAACGTAGATTTATCCTGCATTTTAAGGAATAATATTTTGTTAGGATGTGTTGGATTGCAAAATTTTATTTGACAGAAATGTTGTGCTTTTGAGTCCACGTGTGCAATCGTAGGACTTCTTTCAGCCACGAGAAGTGACGAACTGCTTAGAGTGGCGTAAAAACTAGATGCGGAAAGTTGCCGACATGTTGTAGGTACAATAGGAGAGGTCTACGTTCACTAGTGGATAGTAAAAAACCTACTGCTGGTGATGATGACTGAAACTTGATCAAACAGCAGGTTTTGAAAACTCGCATTAATAAGGCCAAACCGAGTGCTCCGTTTGTGGACGTGTTAGAAGCGTGAATGTCTGTTACGATAGTACCACAGATTACCCCCCTGAGGTAGTCTATGGTTAAAGCGTAGAAAATGAAAGATGACTCCTTGCTCCTAAAATTTTCCTTGACATGAGTAAACTACACGCACACGAATATTTGTTTATGTGTTCACCCATTTTCTACACTATATTACTTTTTTATAATTTGTTATTGTGGCATTGTTGATTTCAGGGTATTACGAGTTTTGGTGATGGGTGCGGCAAGCGCGGCAAGTATGGAATCTACACCAGGACCTCTGGATACGTGATCTGGATCAAGAGCGTCATGAACAATTTATACTTTGATTAAAACATTAACACGGAATCAGGTTTCTCAGAGAGGATAATGATAAGGAGTATTTTTATACCTATGAAGTATTAACAACTGACATAAAAAGTTTATAAAACTATCACAACACTGATTGCTACTAAAATAAGGCTTATAACTTACCTTGTTGACACGTATAGGTATTCTCACACGACGCTACTGAAATAATATTTACTGAATTTTGTCTTACTTTAGTTTCAAAACAGTGAATTTGCAATTAGAAAATTATTTTGTTAAGTTAAAGTAATGGACCTTGAGGCATTTTACAATATCTGCGAAAAAATTGCGCGGGTCGATTAAAGTAGGTATTAATTCATTAGTAGATACATTTCGGGGAGTTTGCGCAAGCGCTGGATGACCTTATCACACACTCTCCGTTCCACCACAGAACAAGCAAAAGAACGGCACACAATCATCTGTTCTTCGTGGATATTCCTAGTATTCATACGCAGCGATTCAGCTCTTATTTCTTGATGAGTACAGCCCATCAATGGAACTCATAGCCGGCTTGCGTTTCCTATAAACTAAAATTGGGATGTTTTTAAGGCTAGACTAAAGAGATTTCTTCGAGATCGTCGCGCCGTTTCCATCAGGCGAGTTGGTTGCCAAACGTAGATTTATTTAATATATAAAAAAAAAAAACTAAGATATTTGAACATGCATAAGTTTTCACAGAAAATATACCCAACTAGCCGCGCCCCGCGGTTTTACCCGCTACATGCTTTCGTAATAAAAAGTAGACTATGTGTTAATCCAGGGTGTCAGCTACCTCCATACCAAATTTCATCCAAATCCGTTCGGTAGTTTTTGCGTGAAAGAGTAACTAACATCTACTCATCCATCCAAACTTTCATAATATAATATATAATAATAATATTTATAATATTAGTGAGATGTTCGAACTAATTTTTGAGCCAATAACTCAAAAACGCATCCGCAAATTGTCTTGCTGGTAATCTAGTCGTGAGTTGGTAAACAAAAATATAACAACTTGGAAAGTTGGGCCGTGTGAGAACATCAATGTCAAGCCTCTCCGCAAATTTCCCATTTCCATGACAGGCAACGTTGCCAATTACTGAAGTTGCTACCGTTATCTCGTATACGGAAGGATGACGGAGCGGTAGTAGAATCTATTATAAACTTTATGCGGAACTAAACGTTTGACTTGTGTTTAAACATCATTTTGTGTTTGAGTTTGCATACACTGAAATATTCAATCGACGTGTATATGTATCATATGTAATCTATCGTGTCGTTCAAATCTTTGTTGTGTCTCTAGAATTACATACAATTACTTAGTGTAATTAAATAGAAACATTTGTAACAATCTCTTATTACAATTAAGCTTGAGCTGCCGGTGAAGGAAAACATCGTGAGGAAACCATAGCATGGTCGTAGGGTACTTTCTAGTAGTCGGCTGGCTAGCTACCACCCTCACGTTGAAAATCTGCCGCCAAGCATCTAACGGTGTATTACGGCAGCCTCACTTGAGAGCCAGTTCCATTCCAGGCTAGGTGTGCTTTACCATCTTCGGCCACACCGTTACTTAACGTCGGGTGAGCTGTGGTTAAGCACCTAGCCTGTCAACCATACAAAAAAACTTCTGTAATCGTACTCACATAGTAGTATGATAAAGTTTTGTACCGATGATGGCTCAGTGGTTAGCGTGATCGGTTCACACGCCGAAGGGCATGGGTTCAAACCCCAATAATGAGTGAGCTGTGTTGAAGGTAAACGTCTTAAGGAAACTAGCATGGTAGTAGGGTATTTTCTAGTACTCTGCTGACTAGCCACCACCCTCAAGTCGAAAAACTGCCGCCAAGCACGTAACAGTGTTTCGGCAGTTTCACTTAAAAGCTTGTCTTGGCTAGACGTGCTTTAGAATTTTAGACCACACCGTCAATTAACATCAGGTGATCTGTGGTCAATCAGAAACAAAAAAATTATAAGTGGTCCTGTTATATAAATATAGAAAGCAATACGTCTATAACATTATTGAGTAAAATAAGTACCTACCATCTCACCTAGTTACACTAATAGTGCCGTGAAATTTTAAAATAAAGTTTAAAGTAAAATTTTAACGGTATTTTAATTTACTGTAGTTTTTAGTTCTATAGATACCCAAGGTCACCTAAAACATGATTGGAATATTCTTACCATCGAAAAACCACCTACCCTAAGTCCAAAAATTTTTGTAACAATAAAATATTTTGTATTTTTTATATAGTTGATAAAATAATGCCATACATGTAAGCGTTAATATCATTTTAATTTAAACAGAAACAAAACAAACACATTACAAATACAATAAATAAACAAAAGATAAAGAAAACTATAACAAGAACTCGATAGCTAAAACGTTCAAAAATTGGATATGATTAACCCTTTTATTAATAAATTTGGCATAGTTTTGAAACAATAAATCAGTACTTTGTCTTTTTCCGCCGGTTTCAAATTTGAAAGAGCATAAAATGTAACTGTTAGTAAGAATTTATGGTAGGAACATGTGTAATGTTTAAAAAGATCAGTAGAATCTTTTAGTAAAAGACTTGATATGACCGTGACATACTTTTTATGACTTTGACTGTGACTAAGAGTTGATTTTATCATGCGACACTTGAAGACGTAAATTACTGATACTGACAGAATGCATAAAATGCAACGACAAAATCAAAGTTAAAACTGTAACCAAATCCAAAACTAATTGCACTCTTATTAAGAAATAGGTAAACGAATAATTAATTCATTATAATTCGAAAATGATGGTATCTATCTCTTCGGGCTCCTTGGCAATCTCCATTAGCCAAGGGATAAGGCGCCAAACACCTGTGTACTGCGCAGATTGTTCGCCCCATGGCCGTCGTTCTTCCTTTACAACATGACAAACAAAATTAGTACCTTAATAACAAGCAACAAATCAGTTAATAGCTTGTCAGGGATACATTAATTCATATAAGCCTTATTGATAACCAACCATTGCGTACTTAAAACAAATAAATGGTCGCGTAACATTTGTGTTATCACACAAATGTTACACGACCATTTACACGGCCTTGCAGGACCATTTACACGGTTACACGGCCTTGCAGGAAAAGCTCAGAGTAATCCCCTGATCTTCTAGAAACAAAGTTGTTTGAAACAAATCAGGGGAACTTAGTCCTTTAGCTCAGCATTGGATTTTCTAGACCAGTTCCTGTTCTACCAAAAATGGTGACCATAACGACTCGCATAACTCAAATATTTCTATGGCCAACATTGAAAATCTAATTATAACACTTTAGTATAATTAAGCTTTTGGCATATTGTTCTGATTTTTTGTTTTATGAACTAAATAACTATATTAGGTATATAGTTTTCTAGTAAGTTATTTTGTTTCTAATACGTATTTTTGCAATGAGTAATACGATTGCGAACTTGATAGAAATTTAACGGAATGGATGAATTTGGCTAAGAATATTTTTTTGGATTTTTATTGGAAAAAATACTAAAGTTTTAAAAGAATTAAAATAAAAACTTGGGTCAAAATATGCGAGGGCTCGTTTTTGGAAGATTGATTACAATTTTGTATTGCGCAAGTTATCCAATTGACTATGTTATTTTCTTACAAAGTTAATTTAGAAGTCGATTAATCTGAATGGTTCGTCATAAGAGTGGAATTAAATTGCATTTGTGACTCGAGAAAACGTATTTTTTAAACCAAAGAAAAAATTCGATTCCCATCCAGAGGGTCTAGACAAAGTGACATACAATATAGCTAATAGAGAACCAAAAATGTACGGGATTTATGATAGATGCTTGTTCCGTGTCTGGATTAATGTTTTGGAGGAATATCAGATAACGCATTTAATTTGTAGTTTTCAGAGGATTTTTATTTATATACAATAATATACATATGATAATCTCTGCAGAGTTTGAAATGAAATACATACATGACATAAGCGTAAAGCATCAATTTTAATGTTTCTACATTTACGAGGTCTCATATATCTCCCTCGTCAAGGCTATGGCATCCCGAAAAAATAATTGAAAATATGTAAATTAGGTGAAACAATCTTTGCTCAATTTTGAAATAGATTTTCGTAAAGATTGCTTGTAAATCGATATTTTGCTTGTAAGTTAAACAATTTATTTGATTTATATGAGATTCTATTTTAAGTGACATTTTTATGCGAACTAGCCAAATTGTCTGAGCAAAGAGAATTAATAAAAAAGTCCTGATTTATTCGCTCTTCAACTTTTGCAATCTTAAATAAATTGTAGGATTTATTTTAAATTATATTATCTCTTTGACTAGCATGTCTGTTGATTTGAAGAATCTTAGAAAAACTCTCGTGAACAAACATAAAATTTAAAAAATAGATAATTACGTTTATTATCGGGTCTTAATCGCTTACAACATATATGAAGTCAACCAGTCCAGTAAACCAGTCAACCTAATTGTTCATGTGTCAACGCGTAACCAAAGTTATTGTAACATGGCCGAAACGCCTCGACGAAACAAAACAACTTTCTCTCTCTTTCTTAGTATTTTTATTTTGTGCGCGATTATGACCCGGTGATAAACATAATTATGTGATTAATATAATATAATAATAAAAAAAATTTCAAAATTACGTAAAAAAGTAGAAATCGGTTTAGGACCTACGATGCTATAGATAGACACACCGATACATACGTAAATTTTTCATTACACAAAAGGCTGTTTGTGTTGGAGATTAAAAAACAACAAAATGTTGATTTGTTTTATATCGGTTAGTATCTACTGTATTATGTATCAAGCTATTTTCTCTTTGAGAAGAAATAGCACCTATATCCAATACGAGTTTTGCCACCTAGATATACATAGATTAGATACATAGTCTTGACGAATCGCGCTTCTGTAATTGATATTGTCTAGATCTGATCCAAGTAATCGATATTTAATTCCCTACTTGTCTTCATCTAATTGAAATCAGTGATCAGAATTAGGGCAATAGTGTTATTAGTATCTACATATAGTTTGCAGATATTGCGTTGTGAATATAATTTCTTGTAGTAGAAGTTTAGACAGAAGGGAGTTTTCATACTTTCTTAGGTAGGTAGAAACTTTTCAAATAAATCTGTTTGTTTAGGACGGTTTAACTTGACTAGAACATAAGTAAATCTTAAACACGTGATAGATAACTTTAAACAACAATAGGTACAACATTGCTAAATTTAAAACGTGACTGTACTGAAAAGATGTAAAGAAAATGCTGGCTAAAATTGAAATGGGCATTGGAGGCAAACGCTCGCAAAAACACGCGACGGAAAAATAAAAAGTAGCCCTAGTCGATTCTTGTAAAGTTTTAATTTTACGACTGGACTACTTTTGCGGAACAATTCATCACCCGTTTTCCGTGAGAATTCAGCGGACCATATTCAGCTGTGTCGCGTTGAATCTTTTATTCTTTGCGACAGTTCAGATGCGCAAATCTCCTGCCAGACTCTCGAGCATATTTAAAATAAGTTCATTAATAATATCACCGATGCCGTGGTAGTCTATTTTGCGAAGCGTCTTACAATCTTGAGAGGTAGTTTTGGTCACCGTTGCATGGTGGAATATCGTTCAAGCACCATTCAAAGGCAAATTATGATGTAATACATACCTATGTTTCTAAGGATATAACCAATACAACCTGTAAATACAAAGCAATCAATTTCCCGTCAGCTAGCAGCAAGGCTCCGTGCACAGGGTCTGCATCTTCTCCGTAGTAAGGCGGCAGAGACAAGCAGTGAACATTCCTCACTCCTGCCCCTTCGTCGAGGCGTTTCGCTTTACTGAAAAGAAAATGATAAATTATGTAAAGGTCAGCGGATTTGAATGGCGAATGCTTTACATCAAGGTTTCCGCCTTTGAAATTGAAGCAGCTAAAATATGCCTGCCGTTTGACGTTACTAAACTGATTTATACAGTTGACTGAAAGGGGGAAATTAATGCTTTAGAATTTAAGTACCTACTCGTTATTGAATTATTGAAGTTTTCTATGGTTTAGTTACACTGGGTCAAATATGTTCATGTCATAATCACACTCAAAGATTACATATTATTATATTTTATTGGTAGATACTTTACATAACGCCATCTAGCCTCAAATTAAGGAAAACTAGAACGGATAGTATACTTACTTACTTAGGTATATCTTTATTTTATCCAAAAACCGCTCTTACTATTCGTAGAGCGCATTGTTCGTCTTATTAATTGTCACATTAAAAAAAACTGTTTAAAAGAAAGTACGTCGTAGGTACATTATTTATTAGGTATGCAACAAGGCGTACTTTTTGCCGTATTTATAATATATTAGGTAAAACTCTGCCATGTGATTACGGACAAAATAACGTATACTTTTTGACAAGAGCATTATTACATTACCTATGCCATCAGAGATTTCGTAAATTTATACCACTTAGTCGTCCATAAAATATGCAGCACTTAATTGAAACACTTAGCATAATTTCTCATTAGCATACCTGTATCCAAAATTCCCTGGACAAGAATCGAAAAAAACGACACCCTTGTACGCCATTAGTGATGTTTTCGGTAGATCTGTAGCCTCGTATCTCGAATCAAATCTGCAGGAATTTAAATTTACTGTACAGCTTCTGAACATAAACAATAACTGATCTTACTAAAACAATTCTAAAGTGATCGTCTGAGTCTTTGTTTAAAGTCTGTAGGTAAACCTTACGATATTCTCTTTGTTAGGTCATCTATATTGTGTTAATATTTGAGTAGGCGAAATTTAGCCATACTTTATCTAATTCTATAAGTCGCCCAATATAAAAGTATTATATATTTTGATTAAAATATACTAGTAGTACTTAGATATTGATATTTTTAAAAGTAGTATACATTTTTTTACATAAAACAATTATTTATTTATCTAAATGCGAAAGGATATCTGTCTGTTAAATTCAGCCTTTATTTGCTACTGAGTGGCACTTGTTTATTTTTTTGGCCCAGGGAAATCCTTAATGGATACCACCGACTTCGGGGTAGACAGTGTGGTTATGTGGGACTCTCTGCCAAAGTGGTAGTCTCTAATCACCTTGGGGTATTTCTGGGGTATTTACCAATGTGTCGGAAAGCTAGCTAAGCTAAGCAAGCTAGCAAGCAAGCAAGCTAGTAATTTTATGTTTTACAGCTGGAATATATAAATATTGTTGCGACTTTAAGTAATTAAATATAATTTTCAATTACAATGTATATTTTTTTGGATTAAAACTCTCCGAGAACGTTATTAAAATACTTTTGAACTTGGTAATAAAAACAGAGTTTGCCGAATACCTTCATGAGTTACGAACGCTTCGACTCCGCTTTGAATGAAACTTTTGAAATAAGCTTTTATCGAGATGCCTTCTCGAAATAAAGTTGTTAATGAAGATAAGAGTGTTCCTAACCTATCCAAGCCCCAGCCGATAGCTGTCGCCCAGGTAGTCTTAGATTTAGCGGCAAACTGATATGACATGAGAGGCAATGGCGCCCAACCAGCGCAAGCAGATAACATCGAATTCACTACTTGTATGGCACCTGCAAAATATTAAGTGGTAAGTTGTAACATCTGGCAGTGGTGGTGCGATACTACCATTGTTCTCATCTTGTAGCGATGATAGCTCAGTGGTTAGCGCGGTCGGTTCGCATGCCGAAGGGCGTGGGTTCAAACCCCAACAATGAGCTTGAGCTGCCGGTGAAGGAAAAACATCGTGAGGAAACAGCATGGTGGTAGGGTACTTTCTAGTACTCGGCTGGCTAGCTACCACCCTCAAGTTGAAAATCTGCCGCCAAGCATCTAACGGTGTGTTCCGGCAGCCTCACTTGAGAGCCAGTCCCATTCCAGGCTAGGTGTGCTTTACCATCATCGACCACACCGTCACTTAACATCAGGTGAGCTGTGGTCAAAACACCAAGCCTGTCAGCTATAAAAAAAAACTGGTTTTTTTATGGTAAAGTAATGAGACGAGCAAGACGCTCTCCTGATGGTAAGAAATTACATCTATCCATGACCGTTGCAGCGATACACAGAACTTTGTGTAGTGAAATAAAGTCCAGGGCGTCGCTGCTTTGACACTCATTACTTTGAGCTTGCTTGGCGGCAGAATATCTGGTACTGCGGTGGTACGTACCTAGATGACCTCCTGCTACTGAGATATACCACCAAGTAAACTGGTACTGGTTAACTGACCCATTCAGGTGTTACTTAACGGGAGTAATCTTACTTCTTTGACTGTCTAATATATTCTAAACTTAAATCTGTAGTATAGTTATAAATTATATAGTTTATAATTTAAAATATTCCGGTTTTTAATTATATAGTTGTATAATTTAAAATATTCCGGTTCCGGTTTGAAGGGTACCATAGCCAGCGAAATTACAGGACTGTTGAGACAAACAATCAAAAGCGTCAAAGTACTTTGTACCAAACCATGTTTTGCCATTTAAAGTTCTGTATATATCTGCAATGGTCATGGACTGGCGTTATATCTTACCATCAGGAGAGCATCTTGTTTGTCAAAATGGTTTTACATTAAAAAGTTTTTATTGTATAAATTATTATGGGTTTGTTATGTTTAACTTTTTAATTTTTTTAAAAAATTTTGGATAGGCTTGAGTTAGACCGCCATCCCGCCTGATGTGTTAAGCGAAGATGGAGTCTACGGTGGAACACGCTCGCCTAGAAGAAACCGATTCACTCGCGACTTGAAGGCACCCAGACTGTATTCATCTGGGAACACCCACTTGAGCGGCAGATTCCGTACGTATGAAGAAAGTGAAATCAAAACGCTTAGTTTGAGCTTTTGGAACATCAACTATAAAGCGATGTCGCTTTTAAGAACTCCTGGCTGTCCAATAGTAGAATGGGCAGGGTGAAATTAGGTCATGCAGATCTGAAGCGCATTTCCCAGAATGTATATAATAACTTTTTTATACTGAACCATACCGATATTGTAGAGATGCTGTCTAGTCTTGTCTCGGGGGTGGTACCATGGGTGTACGACGGTGTATTTGACGTAAGCTATTCTCTCGGGCTCCCACCACAACTCGCCGCAGTACGCCACGAATGCGGATTGCCCCTCGCCATAAGGCCCGAATCGAGCATTTTCTTTACCACTGACACGAGTCAGACACGAACCGGATGCAATTAGCCAATGCCTATTAATTGCTGCAGCATCACAATGTACCTGGAAATATTCGAGTGTCAACAAATTATAAAATCTGGCAGTGGCTGCAAACAAAAGCCGAGGATAGGGTGCGCGTGACTTGAGAAAAGCTTATCTTATCTTAAAGTCTTGTGCAGGACCCGTATTGTGTTTTTGATTAAATTTTCTTATTTAAATTCACGATTTTTTGCCATTACACAATCACGAAAAGGTCACATGACTGCAATCCTTATTGCGCGTATAATAACAAATATAAATTAAAAGGAAACAACCCTCGACATAAATAACAGAATACCAAATTTCGACAAAATCAGTCCTGTGAAATTTCATCGACTAAAAAAGAGTTGATATTATTAAGGTGGTTTAACTGATTTTCTTAAATAGGTAAGAACACTATCAACCAAATTACCTTTCAAACGAAAACAAACTAAATCAAAATCGATTTAGCCATTTGGGAACTACGATGGCACAGACGGACACATACACACACTAAACATATAAATAAAATAAATGTCGTAGGACATTACACACAGCGCCATCAGGGGTCAGATCTATGGAAATCAGATAACTGATATAATACTTTTTGTTTGTAAATACATACTTATATATAAAACCGTATTTTGCGTAGAGGATTGATTGATAGACACTCCTTATCGTGCCACTATACGCGCGAGTTATTTTATTTAGTCGTGGTAGTAATTACTAGGACTTATTGTTAATTGTAAATAAAAAAGATAAATGGATTTAATTCTTTTATCTAGTAGTATTTGTATACTCACTGAAGTACGTAGTGTATAACTACATTACGTTTTGAAATTACCATAAATACGAATTAATACGTTTTTTTATGGTTGACACCTAGCCTGGAATGGAACTGGCTCCCAAGGGAGGCTGCCGGAACACACCGTTAGGTGCTTGGCGACAGATTTTCAACTTGAGGGTGGTAGCTAGCCAACCGAGTACTAGAAAGTACCCTACCACCATGCTATGGTTTCCTCACGATGTTTTCCTTCACCCGTAGCTCAAGCTGATTGTTGGGGTTTAAACTCACGCCCTTCGAATGCATGCGAATCGACCGCGCTAACCACTCAGCTATCCTCGCTACATCGTATTGTCAGCATTTGGAAACTATTCTTTCTATGAAAATGACAATATAATTATTTCGGTTGAATTATACGTAGTATAAGTACATCGTAACATATCGGTTATTTCAAAATAGCTACGTTACAGTGTTAGTTAGCGAGATAAATATGTTTTCCATATTGCGAGAAAGATAGATTTTGCAGAAGAATAGACGTATGGGAGTTGTATGGTTTTTGCAATTCAAACAGTTCTTACCTGAGAGGGTTCATAAATATAAACAGCTACAAAAGGATAATCAGACCAGCGAACGGTTTCATTCAGGTAGGAAAAAACTGTATTGCTGTCGTTAGGCTCAGATTTCGTATTTCCATTCATGAAATACGACGTCCCATTCGGTTGTTGTTTGTGTTTATCGTTCACCTTTGATTTAGAGACCATTTCGCTTATGAAACGTAACTTAAAAGAACTCTCCGTGATATGTTTCTTTTCGAGTTTAGCTTGCACGTGGTCATGACTACCTTCATCGACATGCTCTAGCAAAATTTTTTCGCTGTTGTCAATATAGTTTCCCTCAGTAAAATTTAAATGCACAGTATCTTTTTTGGTGCATGGCCTACGCGTGAATTGATCGTACATTTCGAAAAATTTAATCTTGTCATACATTGTCGTACTTTCAGTAATAGGTGCGGTATACTTCCTAATGGGTATAGTTATATAATTTATATTGTTTAAAGTTGGTTGTGGTATGGCGCGCTTTATTAGTGAGTTATTGTCGAAAAATATATTTTTGGGGATCGGATTTAAAGATAGGGCAGTTTTATCGTGCACTGTATTTGATTCTTCCTTTGTAAATAATACTGGTGCCGTTACGGGTTTACGTGATAGTTGTTGCACTTCTTTAAGACGTATAGCGGATATTCTGATTTGATCATTTTGGAGTCGTGTACGGTTGAGCCGTCTTAAAGTTGATAGAGGTATAGGATCAACATAAGGCCCTTTTAGGTGAAATATAAGGAAAGGCAGATTTGTAGTCTTTTCAGTAATTTTACTAGTCTTGCATCTAGTACTTGTGCAATTATTCTTATCTACTGTCGGGTGATTGTCATCCATGTAGTAAAATTCTATTTGACTGGATGTTGTTGTTATTGGAGAAGGCGTGGTCAGTGAGTTGTATTCCCATTTATGCGTTTTAGTAATATTATTTCCTTTAGATGTAGGACAGTTATCGCCGCCTGTTTTAGTTTTTCTCCATAGCATATTGATTATTTCGTATTGTTTCTGAGTAACCTTTTCTACTTGCTGTTTATTGTTTGGTTTCCCAGACGTTGCTGTGAAGTTTACAATATATTTGTTTTGTTTACCAATACTTCGTTTAGTTATATTTTTTCTTTGAAGCATGCCCCTTGGGAAACTGTTGAAAGAAGCTTTTGTCACCAAATTCTGATCATAAGTTGAATTAGTAGAGAAGTTACCAACAATCATGTCTTCAAGTAATAAGAACGCCAAGTATAATCCTAATGCACACATGGTTCGATTTGTATATTGTAAGTGCTCCCTTTGTATATTAAATATATCATGTGCTAGTAGAAACCAATCTGAGATCCACTCTAGTAACTTGTAGTGATAGTTCCATTGCTGAAACCGATAACTTATATATTTAATACGATACTTGCCCTACGCAAATTCATAAATACATGAGTAGAACAGCACTACATGGTCCAATTTACTCAAAAGTGAAATTGCGTGACAAAATGTTTTTTGCTGTGCGTTTTCTTCATTTTCATTAAAGAAACGCTCTTGACATAATGACATATTATCATAATACACGTATTGTTTGAGAAATGAGTTTTGTTGAGGCATGGTTAGAAAAAAATATACAAATCGTACTGGCTGCTGACTGCTGCCATAGAATACGTTAAAATTGGGTACAAACCTCAGACGAAGTACAAACTGACCTAAAAAACGCCAACGAACGTGTTGCTGTCCCTTTTCCTTACTGTGAAACGTAATGAGATGGCTACATTTTTGAAATTCAAGGCGTGAAACAGTTTCTTTTTGGTTAACCCTCCTCAAATGAGGTCGGGTATCTCATACCCGAGAGTTTATAAAATCCACAATATCAGCTGTGTCATTTTTAAAACGCATCCATTTTAGTAACTTAAGAAGAGAGTTGGGGAGTATTTTCAACTACTAAACACTCAAACGAATAATGTCCAGAACAAATTTATGTATGAAATTGTTAGCTATAAGTAGATATAGGTACGCGCGCGGCTGCGACCGGCGCTGTGACGGGCAGTCGAATACACCTCTTGTTCACGAGCTGTTGTATTATTATTCCCCGCCCTCGAGCGACTCTTAACAGAAATGAAGTAACTATAATAATTATTATTATGTTACATTCTGTGTGTATGAAACTTCTTTAGACATTCCGCGGAGGTTACTCATTATTTCAAAGAAATACTGTCTTGACGTCTCCGTCAGAAATTTGATAAATTTTTGTCCTTAATGATTTTTTAATTTTACTGAAATTTTTCGTATCGCAGCCAAAAGAATTATATAACTGGGTTAGTTTAACTTGTACTTTGTGAAATACAATATATAATACATGATAATATTTTGTATTATGTCATAATTAATAAACTTTATTTTCAGGGTGCTAAATTATTATGTGTGCAGTTGTTGCTTATAAACCCGAAGGTACAGTTATGATTTTATTTTATTTTATTTTATTTGGAAAACAGTGATTAATAATTATCTTAATTACTATCTTAACACCATTTAACAGTTTTCGCATATCGAAGCTAAGCTTGTTTACTAATAGAGATGTGAAAAGTACCTATGCAGGAGCTAAGATCTACTATGTATGTACCTCATACATAGGTACTTTTCTCATCTCTATTAGCAAACAAGCTTATCTTCAATATGACCTATGCTATACTATAATTATAGGTTATTGGTTAGATTACTTGGTGGTAGATTTCCTTAGCAGGAAGTCGTTTAGGTAGGTACCAACGCGGTACCAGATATTCTGCCGCCAAGTAGTAGTGTATAAACATTACTGTGTTCCGGTTTGAAGGGTACTGCAGCTAGCGAAATTACGGGGCTGTTGAGACTAACTATCAAAGTCACAAAGTAATGAGCGCCAAAACAGCGATGCATCGCACTTTGTTTTGTTTTGTCAAGTTCTGTGTATTGCTGCAATGGTCATGGACATGCGTTATCTTTTACCATCAGGAGAGCGCATCGTGCGTCTCATTACTTTTACATAAAAAAAAAGGTTAGGTTATGAAGTAAAAGTCTGACACACACCAAACCAGTTTGTAGTAATATTTAGTCTATTCAAATTAGTACTAGTATTAACAAATTAGTACTAGTATTAAATAAGTCTAAAGCAGGAAATGATACTAAACAAATTTATTTTCAATTATTATTTTTGAAAATATATTCCATATGCAGGCCTCCCAATGAATACCACACCGGTTGCGTTGAACAAGGCGTCGATGCGCAAGTATGAAGATCTGGAGATACCATGCGATAGGATCCTTTCCAGCTACGTATGGGTTGACGGCACCGGCATTAACTTGCGGTCAAAGTGCAGGACGTTCGACTTTATACCTAAGAATGTAAAAGGTAAATATATATCATATCATATAATATGACTATATAATATATCATAACTATATTTCAATAACAGCAACAATCAAGGCGGGTCGGAGGCCTTCGAGCGGCTTTTTTACTTAGACACTAGGGTTGGCTACTGAGCCTATACGAACTTACCTATCAAACTATCGCTCTTGTCAAATGGTAATTTTAATTTTGTTAAACTATCGTTAATTTTAAGATGGTATATGACCACGTAAAAATTGTAGTGCTTAGTCGAAAGGAATTAACTGTAGGTATTTTTATAATTAAGAATATCTTATTTAATGTAGTGTAGTATCGTATCTTATGTGGTAGCCGTACACTAGAAATATTCCAGCTAACCCCAACTTCTATCTATTTATAAATTGGGGTATATACGCCGAACACTAGAAAATACCTTACCACCATACTATGGTTTCCTCATGGTGTTTTCCCTCACCGACAGTTCAAGCTCTTTGTTGGAATTTGAACCCATCCTACGGCGTGCTAACCGACCGTTCAAATTACTGAGCTATCATCGCTACAAAATTTATTTTGTCCTACAGCTAATTATATCTTCTCAATTCGATCTTATGCAATTGTATCGACCTGATAAACTATTGATCGTTTCTTCAGAAGCTAAATAAAGTTTGTTAATCGTTAACAGATCTGCCGATCTGGTACTTTGATGGCAGCAACACGGCGCAGGCGAATCCGGACAACTCTGACACGTTTATATTCCCCCAAGTGATTTATCACGACCCGTTCAGGCGCGGCAGCCACATTCTCGTACTTGCTGACACCTACCAATATAATTACCAGCCGACACGTGAGTATACAATAATCTTGATTTACACTGCGTCTATATTCGTATTATACAATATACATAGAGGTTATATATAATGTGGGGTATGTCTATTCGTTAAATAAAAATTTCGTAGCTTACTGTCGAGTGAATCATTGTTTTGAATTTGAATTTCAGAATTTGAACTAGTGACGATTATGAAATATATCAAATAGATAGAAGCTATTAGGCGAACAAATAAATAATAAATATCGTAGGACTATACACACAGCGCCATCTGGCCCCAAACTAAGCAGAGCTTGTGTGATGGAAGTCAGATAACTGATAGAATACATATATTAATACTTTTTTTTTGTTGTAAATACTTATAATACATACAGAACACCCAGATACAGAACATACATTTGTTTATTATTTGTTTGCCCTGAGTGGGAATCGAACCCACGTCCTACAGCTCTCAAGGCAGATATACTACCAATGAGCCAACGGAGCTGTCGATATTCTAGCTTACACGGCTATAATCATTGTTATTGAAAATTATGTTGTGACTAATATAGAGCTTAAATTTATATCAGAACTGTTCCGGCTCGGACAGGGCCCGGTGTAATGTAGGTTAAGCTTAATTTTATAGCAATTGCAGACAACAATAGAATCTTGTCTATTTGCTTTGTGAATTGCCTTCCGCTCCCGCATATAACTGAATGATAGCCCTGTAGGTTCATTGGTAGAGTGTCTGCTTCAAGAGCTGAAGGGCGTGGGCTCGATTCTCACCCAGGACAAACTTTGTGGTACAAACAAATGTTTATTTTGTGTCTGGGTGTACTGTATTATTATAAGTATGTATTCACAAAAAAAGTATTTTAAGTATTCTATCATTTATCTGACTTCCATCGTACAAGCTTTGCTTAGTTTAGGGTCAGATCGCGCTGTGTGTAATGTCCTGCGATATTTAAAAACTACACATGAAATTTATTGGTCTGTATTTTTTTTATAGAATAGTTTTCTACTATCCAATTCCAGAATAATCTTTCAACAGATAAGTACCAAAGTCAATTAAATTCAGTATCTTTTCATGTGTAGTTTAAAATCTTGTTTCTGTTTGCGCTTTTGAGTTTTGTGCTAAATTAAACAAGGCCTCACGCACAAAGTAAATAAAACCTCTAATGTAATAAGATTCCGGACCAAAGAGGACGCGCCCCGGAGTATTTCATGCCAACCACCCTAATCCGTGTTAACAGGCGTCCATTCGGAAAATGATCCGTGTGTTTTGCATTTTTTCGTCGTCAGATTTCATTATTGGCAGAGATTTGTATGAAAGTGCTTTAGTAAATAAGGGAATTATATCTGCGGCATCAACACGTGTAAACATTGCTTATTTATACAAAGTAAAACAAAATAATTTATATTAGAGGACAGTTCATACAGTATATACTATGGGCACCAGAAAAAAGTAGGTATAGATTTTTTATTATAAAAAATAAATACATTTATTAGTATTCTAAATTTTTTTTTCAGACACAGAACAAATAGTTATCTTTGTCACATAAATATTTATCCTGGGTGGGAATAGAACTCACGCCTTACAGCTTAGGAAACAGCAGCAACTACCAAACAGCTTACTTAGCTGTCACGTTTTTTTATGTAGAAGTAATGAGAAGAACGCGACGCCCTCCTGATGGTAAGAGATAACGCATGCCCATGACCATTGCAGCGATATACAGAACTTTGAGTAACAAAACAAAGTCCAGGGCATCACTGCTTTGGCGCTCATTACTTTTGATAGAGTTAGTCTCAACAGCCCTGTAATTTCGCAAATCAGAACCTGGTGATGTTTACACACTACTACTTGGCAGCAGAATATTTGGGTGCGTTTAATTGGATCATGTTTGGAGGTTCTGACATTTTCCTAGATGTATGAAATCTGTTGCCGTGGCGGTGCCGGCGTAAGAATTGCACCCCACCCTCTCTACCCGTGGTTGCCGTAAGAGCCGGCTAAGGGATGCAATCTGGAAGATGGGCAGCAGCGTCTTCCTTGAACAATTACACCCAACTGCGCTCGCCAACCCGCCTGCCAAGCGTGGCGAGTATTGGCAAAATCCCCCCCAAATGAATTTTACAAAAAGGACCAGGCCCCCAGTCCCCGGCAGCTCCACTAGTCCTGGCTATGGTAGCGGCCACGGTAACGGTGGAGCAGGGGGTGCTAAGAATCCCCGGCAGACGCCCGGCTACCACCCCCAACGACGACTGGCCCTGGTAACACACAACATACGCACATTGAGGACGGACGAGAGGATTATTGAGTTGGAAGAGGAAATGAGTAGGTTACACTGGGATATTTTGGGGTTATCTGAAGTCCGGAGAGAGGGCGAGGACACAATAACCCTAAAGTCGGGTAACCTATTCTACTACCGGGAGGGTGACCAACAGTCCCAAGGTGGTGTCGGCTTTCTCGACCACAAGTCCCTCACTAACAACATTATTACCATCGGAAGTGTTTCGAGCAGGGTCGTATACCTAATACTCAGAATATCTAAAAGATATTCGCTGAAGGTCATTCAGGTGTATGCACCTACCTCGTCACACCCAGATGATGAAGTGGAGAGTATGTATGAGGACGTAAGTAGGGCCATACATACCTCCGAGACCCACTTCACTGTTGTTATGGGGGACTTCAATGCAAAGCTGGGCATGAAGAGCGATGACGAGCTGAGAGTGGGGCAATTTGGATATGGGCAACGGAACCCTCGAGGACAGAGGCTGGCTGACTTCCTGGAGAAAGAGGGCCTCTTTATGATGAACTCTTTCTTTCAGAAGCCGCCTCACAGGAAATGGACCTGGATGAGTCCCGATGGTTCTACGAGAAATGAGATAGACTTCATCATGACCAACAAGAGACGAATATTCAATGACGTCTCCGTGATCCACAGGGTGAAAACCGGTAGTGATCATCGACTGTTAAGAGGGTCATTGAATATTAATGTCAAACTTGAAAGGTCACGCCTGATGAAGTCCACACTCCGACCTACTCGTGCCCATTTACAAAACCCCGAAAGCTTTCAACTCGAACTCTCCAATCGCTTCGATTGCCTAGAGAATCTTGCTACAGTGGACGAGATCAATAACAGGCTTGTAGAAACTGTCCATACGGTAGGCTCTAAGTTTTTTAGACCCCGCCGTACAAATAGACCTCAAAAACTGTCCGACCATACTTTAGACCTCATGGCTGAACGACGTTCTCTACGACTACAGTCTTCCTATGATGCAAAGTCATATGGGCTGCTCAATAGACAGATTTCGAAATCCTTGCGGCACGACATACGTATCTTTAATACTAATCATATTAAAGAGACGATAGAGCGGAACAAAGGCTCCAAAGTGTTCGCAAGAGACATGTCTATTGGGCAAAGCCGGCTGACGAAGCTGAAGAGAGAAGATGGTAGTATAGCGTCGACCAAAGCAGAGGTTTTAGAGGAGGTCGAAAGGTTCTATGGACGGTTATACGCCTCGGTTGCCGAGCCTGTTAGCAGCGCGGCCAAAGACCCAAGAGCCAAGCTGACCCGGCACTATACCGAAGATATCCCGGACATCAGCCTGTACGAGATTAGAATGGCCCTGAAACAGCTTAAGAACAACAAGGCGCCGGGTGATGACGGAATCACATCGGAGCTTCTGAAAGCGGGTGGTACACCGGTACTTAAAATCCTTCAGAAGCTCTTCAATTCCGTATTACTCGAAGGTGTAACGCCAGAAGCATGGAACAGAGGCGTGGTGGTGCTGTTCTTCAAGAAAGGTGACAACACTTTATTGAAGAATTACAGACCCATCTCGCTTCTGAGCCATGTTTATAAGCTGTTTTCGAGGGTCATTACGAACCGTCTCAGTCGCAGGTTCGATGACTTCCAGCCTTCCGAACAAGCCGGTTTCCGAAAAGGTTACAGTACCATAGACCACATCCACACGCTAAGGCAAATTATACAGAAGACCGAAGAGTATAATTTGCCTCTATGTTTAGCGTTTGTGGACTATGAGAAAGCCTTTGATTCGATCGAGACATGGGCGGTGGTTGAGTCTCTCCAGCGATGCCATATTGACTATCGGTATATCAAAGTGTTGAAGTGTTTGTATAATAACGCCACTATGTCGGTCCAAGTACAGGAGCAGACTTCGAAGGCGATTCCATTAAAAAGAGGCGTAAGACAGGGAGACGTTATATCTCCGAAACTGTTTACTGCCACAGTGGAAGACGCCTTCAAGCTCCTGGAATGGAAAGGATTCGGCATCAATATTAATGGCGAATACATCACTCACCTTCGGTTTGCCGACGATATAGTGGTCATGGCAGAATCGTTGGAAGATCTCAGCACAATGCTCGAAGACCTCAATCGAGTTTCCCAACGGGTGGGTCTTAAAATGAACATGGACAAGACGAAGGTAATGTTGAATGCCCGTGTTGTGCCCACCCCAGTATCAGTTGGGAACTCGGTTCTCGAAGTTGTTGACACATACATTTACCTAGGACAAGCAGTCCAATTAGGTAGGTCCAACTTTGAGAAAGAGGTCAGTCGTCGAATCCAACTCGGCTGGGCAGCGTTCGGAAAACTGCGCGACGTCTTCTCGTCCGAATTACCTCAGTGCCTCAAGTCGAAAGTCTTCGACCAGTGTGTGTTACCAGTGATGACTTATGGCGCTGAAACGTGGTCTCTGACTGTGTGCCTTCTTGGTAAGCTCAAAGTAGCACAACGCGCTATGGAGAGGGCTATGCTCGGAGTTTCCCTACGAGATCGAATCAGGAATGAGGAGATCCGTAGACGAACCAAAGTTACCGACATAGCCCAACGGATTAGCAAGTTGAAGTGGCAGTGGGCAGGGCACATAGCACGCAGAACTGATGGCCGATGGGGCTGCAAAGTTCTGGAGTGGAGACCACGGACCGGCAAGCGCAGCGTAGGACGTCCACCCACAAGGTGGACAGACGACCTAGTAAAGACCGCAGGAACGCGCTGGATGCGAGCCGCTTCCAACCGGTCTTTATGGAAGTCAATGGGGGAGGCCTATGTCCAGCAGTGGACGTCCTACGGCTGAAATGATGATGATGATGATGATGATGAAATCTGTTAATTCGCTTTTGGCCAGCGTGGTGGTCTAAGGCCTTGCATTTCTCACAGTGGGGTGGCCCGTGCCCAGCATTGGAAGTTCATGTGAACTAGGCTGATCCGGAAACAAACTAAATAGTAAGTAAAGATTTAATTTATGTTTATTCAGTTCTCATCTTAGTAGGTAATAATAATATCCTTTCTGCGTACTTATTAGTCATTGACAGGCAAGGTCATGCGACAGCTGTTCAGGTTTAGGGTTGAACCTGGTCAAGTTTACAGCTAAGTTTGACTTATGATAACTTGTGATCTTACATGTTGAGAGGATAAAGACCTCTCGGAATGGCCTCTACGCTAATGTTGCCACGTGCTGTTAAAATATTGTTGGGGGTAAACAACAACACCCTGTATATCAAAAAGTGCAATGTTCAACTAGAGAGCCCTATGCGCTTTTTAAACACAATAAGCGATAGTACAATAAACAGATTCCTACCCAACACTCGTATTTCATTTCGCACAAGGAATTCTCAACCCAACATGGCAGTCGAACAAGTTTACAATCTTATTGTTGAAAAATAAACCACTGTAGCTTCCTCCTTCCCAAACATTTTTCTCTCTATCTAAACAACTCTCACATAATCAAGCATACTTACTCTTCTTTTCCTTGCGGCAAAATGTTTTTAATGGATGACATCGAATCGGATAAAAGACGTAGATATAAAATTAAATATAAATAAATTTCGTAGGACATTACACACAGCACCATCTGACCTTAAACTAAGCAAAGCTTGTAGTATGGAAGTCAAATAACTGATAGAATGCATTGATTCTTTCTTTTTGTTGTAAATACATACAGTACACCCAGACGGAGAACATAAATTTGTTTATATCACAATATGTTTGTCTTGGGTGGAAATCGAGCCCACGCCCTTCAGCTCCTGGAGCAGACAGTGGGACAGCAGAGTGGGCTGTGTGTGTGGGCGGTCTGAACGATCTATACGTAAAATTTAGATTTTTTTGTGATGTTAGCTCTTACTTGAACAATCTCCATTCAAGCAGAAATTAAATTACCTAAGTAAGTAAAGTTTTCTTCCAGCAATATTTAAGTACGCTCAAGAGAATTATAAAGTTATTTTACAACGCCTGAAGACACATAAAATGGGTTATTTTTTTTAAAGTTGGGAATAATTTTGGTGCGATAAAATACCTACTCGTAATTTTTACTTTTTGCATGATCACATGTTTTATACATTTTTATGTCAACTTCGTTTTCTGTATTAGGCAATTTGGAGATAAACTAAAAAAAAATACCTACCTGTGGTATTTTGTCGTGAAGCTATCGTTAGGAAATCTACATTGTATTTCAACAAAGTTTGTATGTGACTAAGCTAGTGAAGCTAATTTTTAATTATTGCTTATTAATATTTTTAATTATTATAAGTTTATTTTTTTAATTATTGGCGCATTCCATCTTCTACTTGTTCTTGAATCCTCTTCATCTTATGATTGCCTGTAAGAGATTGCTTTTAGCAATAAGGTTTTCAGTTGTTACATTAGTACTTAGCGATGAGCTCAGAGCTCAGTGCGCTTTGTGCGCTAGTAGTGAGCGCGGTCGGATCGCATACCGAAGGGCGTGGGTTCAAACCCCAACAAAGAATTTGAGTTGACGGTGAAGGAAAACATCGTGAGGAAACCATGGCAGGGTATTTTCTAGTATTCGGCTGGTTAGTTACCATCCACAAGTTAAAAATCTGCCGCCAGGCGCCTAATGGTGTGTTCCGGCTGCCTTACTTAAGAGCCAGGCTAGCCAACAAGCTATGGAGAGGGCTATGCTCGGAGTTTCCCTACGAGATCGAATCAGAAATGAAGAGATCCGTAGACGAACCAAAATTACCGACATAGCCCACGGGATTTTGGCGAGTTGAAGTGGGCAGGGCACATAGCACGTAGAACTGATGGCCGATGGGACTGCAAAACTCTGGAGTGGAGACCACGGACCGGCAAGCGCAGCGTAGGACGTCCACCCAAAAGGTAGATAGACGACCTAATACGGACCGCAGGAACGCGCTGGATGCGGGCCGCTTCCCATCGGTATTTATGGAAGTTAATAGGGGAGGCCTATGTCTAGCAGTGGATGTCCTACGGCTGAAATGATGATGATGATGATTCCTTACGATGTTTTGCAGCATCGGCAGCTCAAGCTCATTGAACTATATCCCACTGTACTATCATCGCAACAATTTTTTTCTGAGAACAATTTTTAGCATTGTTTGTAATTCTAAAATAAATAAATAAATATTGCAGGGCATTGCACACAGCGCCATCTTACCCCAAACTACGCAAAGCTTGTGCTATGGAAGTCAGATAACTGATAGAATACACATACACTTTTTTTTTTGTTATAAATGCTTACTTATAATACATACAGACAGAACACCCAGACACAGAACAAACATTTGTTGATACATAAAATGTTTGTCCTGAACGGGAATCCAACCCACACCCTTCAGCTCTTAAGGCAGATATGCTACCAATGAGCCAGTAGGGCTTTCGAAAATAAAAGTTGTTTGCTCTTACACATTGATAAAACATTGTAAAAGACGTTGATGTGATTCAAGCATTACGGAAGCAATCATAGCATGCCAAGGTTCGCGACAGCGGCAACTTGCGGTTTAATTATCTGAAGTTACATTACGTCTTAGTATTACACACACACACGTATACGCTACATTTATTTATATTTTGATACTTCATTAGGCTCACTGTCACGAGGTTTAAAACTTTTCTTTGAATAAAACAACGTGAAAATCAAAATACGCTGTAGGCACCTACGTCCTACGTACTGAGCTAAAGAGTCCCTAATTCCTATTTCTATTTTGATAATGAAAATAATTAATATTCAACGTCTCTGTCGGTAAGTACGAAAATTTTAAGTCTTAATTAGTTTGGGGTTAATATAGAATTTGTATCTATTCTAAATATGGGTTTATACTCTTGGAGTGTAAACCAAAAGAGGATTAATATACGAACAACATCTAGTTTAAACAACTTTTATAATAAGCACAACTCTTTAATCATGATAAACAACAATCAGTTGTTCTATAGAAAAAGTTCGTTGACCCTTGGCCAATTAGATAGATAGATATCTCTTTATTGTTTACACCAAGATTACAGATAAAATCATATAACATTCAAATGAAAAGTCACCGGCGGCCTTATCGCTTAAAGCGATCTCTTGCAGACAACCTTGGTATGAATAGGATTCGGTAAAACGACGGGATGTGCTAACTAGAGAAACAAAAATACTTGCAAAATTATCTTTGTTCGTCATAAATGGACATAAGATAAATAGTAATAATAATAAATATCGTAGGACTTTACACACAGCGCCATCTGACCCCAAACTTGTACTATGGAAGGCAGATAATAAGGAACATGAATACCTATTACAACATTTAGTAACTCAATTTCTAATGTATAAAGTCCGCCAACACTACTGTGTTGGCGGACTTTATTAATAATAAATAATAAATAAAATAAAATTGGAGTATAGGTAATAATCCTGAAGAAGTATAATAGCCGGATAGAATTTTGAAAAGAGGTCGGAGTTTATAAAGAAAATCTTCAAATGTCGCAGAAAAAAACTATTTTAATTCAAATACTTGAAATTGTCAGCGATTACCCCACATTATTTTTTATGAATAAAATAGCTTCACTGTCAATGCCTACTTTTCTACAGTCTTTTAGCAAAAATATAATTCCAGTTGTTGTCTTGTTATACAGCTACGAATTATCGCAAGGGCTGCCTGTTGCAATGCGAAAAGGCTGAAGTAGAAGAGCCGTGGTTTGGCTTTAATCAAGAGTTTTTCCTAACCACGACTGACGGCCGCCCGCTGGGCTGGCCCGCCGGCGGCTTCCCCGCCCCACCTGGGCCCTACTACTGCGCTACTGGCGCCAATAAAATTGTCGCTCGAGATTTAATGGAAGCTCTATACAGGTTGGATATGACAAATGGGAGGTTTTCTTAATTTTACACGTTTTTTTTGTTAAGGTACAGTTTTTTATGATGATCGCTGAAACAGCGATTGCCTAAACTTTGCTTTTTTATCCAACATTCAATCTTTGGCGGCCATCTTGGACCGATTTTCATCAAACATAGCTAAGAATACTATCAGCTAATTCTTTCACCTAAAAAAAAAACAAATTGGTTTATCCGTTCAGGAGCGATGTCACACACACACACACATATACACACGTCAAACTTATGTTGGATACTTATGTCGGTTGCTGCACACCGTTTTTTCTGCGTCGGGGATTTTAAAAACACCTAAAAACACACTAAATACACATAGAAAGTTGATTTTGATAGTTTAAAATGAGCGCATAAAATACCTTAAACCTCGTTTTGAAAGAGAATACCACAGATTGAAATCCGAATTGAATTGCGTTATGCAAACGAGTTCGCGCTGCTTACGTGTTATGTCATCATACGGATCATGCATTTGATTATACGGAATTAAGGCCCAATGGTCATGGACAGACGTTATCTTTTAACATTAAGATGACGTTTCGTATGTTTAAATAACTTTTAAATGAAGAAAAGTATACCATTGTCAAATTATTATGATTTTCTTGTAGAATTTCTGAGACATAGATTCAGTCGTTTTGAAATTACAAAAATTCAACCAATCCTAACAATAATTTCTTTGTAGATGCTGTTTATATGCTGGAGTCCAAATAAATGGAATATGTCCTGGTACTACGCCATCGCAATGGAACTTTCAGGTACTAGATAGTCAAGGTTTTATTATATTTCTTGTGTTAATTCCTTATTTATTTATAGTTAAGTACCTACTTTCTTTTTTCATTTTCTGCATTTGTACTTGAAAACTACGTAATTAAAAAATATATAATACCTGTCTGTCTCTGTCCATTAATAATCAGTTTTATAAAAATTGGTCTCAAGTTAACGCAGCCTTGTAAAGAGGTAATGCTAGATTAAACGTATTTATTTTGCTAGACGCTGTACAAAGTTATGTCGTCAACTTTTTATGAGCTGTCAAAAAGTGGATAACATTATGGACAGAGTATACAAGTTACGTTCTTTATAGTGAGAGTACAGATATATTGTTAATATAGCTATGTAATTACCAATGTATACAAAACAACACACAAACCTTGTCTAAAGTTTAGTCGCACTCGAGAAAAAAGGTAAAGAGATTAAGATTAAGAAGTTTTATAAAGAGATTTTTTGTATTCTTAAAATTGACTGTAGGTCGGGCCGAGTCCCGGAGTAAAGGCGGCAGATGACCTGTGGATGGCGCGTTACATTCTGTCTCGTTTAGCCGAAGAATACGGAACAGTGGCCACTTTCGAACCACAACCCGTAGTTGACTGGCCAGGAAATGGTACATTCTGTTACTTTTCGTCGAAAGATATGAGAGAAGACGACGGAATCCTGTAAGTTCTATCTCTTTTTTTCATATTACCTTGATGCTTGCTTATATTTTTTTTTATTTTTAGCATGTAAAAGAAATGAGACAAATGAGGTATTATCCTAGATGGTAAAAGATTCAGAACTTATAGTTAAAAAAAGCACCTGGCATTCACAACACAACATCAACAAACCGACAACACTTATTTAACACTTATAGCAGTAGCATCGCAGCAGCAACAGCAACACAATATCAACAACAAAACAACATCATCAACAACACAACATCAACAACAACGCAACAGCAACAACAACACAACGACAACACAACACCAACAACAACACCAACAAACCAATAGCACTTATAAACACTTATGAAGCACTTATGAAACATTCATGAAACACTTATAAAACAAAACACCCTTAAACACACTTTAAAACACCTAAAAATATACACGAAATAATATATCAAACATAAAATAATTATGTCAAAATGATTATTTATCAATAAAAACAAAAATATTACAAAGAACATGTTACAAGACGGCACGTGAACGTCACAAATTATATTTATATTCAGATGTGGTATCACTTAAAGTATTTCATTCGTTTCCGGTTCGTATTTAGGGCAGTTGAAAAGGGATCGAATGTTTCACGTTCTGCTTGCGTCTTCGTCGTAAAGACGGATAATTTCACCATAAAGACGCATAATAGGAGCAATAAGAATTATTTAAATGTATGTACAAATTGTACATGTTACAGGCAGTGTAAAAAAATACTTTACTTTTTATTAATAATTACCGGAAAGAAAACAACAAACAACAACAAAACAACAATAACAACATCATCAAATTATTTACGTGAACATCGAAGAATTATAATATTTATCGGTTATCATTAGTAATATTAATAAACAGTTTCGTTTTAAGTATAAAAATCGATCAATTTGTATACCTATTTAGTGTATATATTTTTTTACAATGATTTATCGTATATTTACAAGGGTTATGGACAAAATTTGAAAAAAAAACTAACACAACAATGTAATTTTTCAGAAAATAGGGCACAAAACCTTTTACAATCTAAAGTTATTAAGTTACTGAAAAATAACACCATTTAAAAAAAAACTTAAACATGAAAGTCATCATGTTACAATAACCAATATTTACTTAATTTTGACCAATTCATTAAATATATCACATTTATGAGAAAACAATTAGTAAAAACGGGCTAACGTGATCAATTTATCAATATGATATTTTTGGACAATTTGGACGTTTTAAAGGCTAAAGTGAATAGATTTATTTTAGATCAGCGTGCTCCATCCTCGGTCGCAACGTCACCATATCAGGCGAGTTGGTGGCCAAACGTAGATCTATTTAATGTAAAAAATATTGAACTTTTTTTTGGTTTATAATAATTAATAGCCGGTAAATATTAATAATTCTCAATTTATTACATTAACCGTAACATACTCGTATATGAATGGACGTTGCCGTCATTTGTCTGACACCCGCTGTTTTATGTCTAGAGTATCGTAAAATGCTTGTACATAAGAGGTTAGTCATTTGTTACCCCTACACATTCTATTCCCCAAAGGGGGCTTTCTGGCTCCTTTACTTACCCTTATTGTCTTCTTGTGTAATTTTCCTCGAAACAAGGATTTAACAGCTTCACATCAAGATTTATGGCAGACAAAGTTTTGATACTACCTACTCACTACGACCAATTTGAATTAAGTACATCTTCATAATTGTATTCGTAACATCTGTTCGCTGTTTTTTTTAATAGTTGACAGGCTAGGTGTTTGACCACAGCTCATCTGATGTTAAGTGACGGTGTGGTCGATGATGGTAAAGCACACCAAGCCTGGAATGGAATTGGCTCTCAAGTGAAGCTGGCGGAACATACCATTAGATGTTTGGCGGCAGATTTTCAACTTGAGGATGGTAGCCAGCTTAGTACTGTAAAGTACCCTACCATCATGCTATGGTTTCCTCACGATTTTCTCCTTCACCGGCAGCTCATTATTTATTTCTGATATTACAAAATTATTTCGATTTAAATTATAGTTTTACATAATATACCATGCATTTATTTATTATTTAATTAATTACATTGATTAGTTAATTGTTTTAATAATATTAAATGTAATCATTTTGAATTTTAATTATATATGTTTTTTTATTGTTTATTTTATGTTATTATTATTAAATTGCAATATCGGTAGCATTGATAACATATCTATAATTATATAATATTGTGTGCCCTTTGGCAAAGGCCAAGGTTTGCCATTCTTTCCTGTTTGTGGCTGTTCTTCTCCTTAATGGTCCGGTTATTTTCTGAACATCTTTTTTTCCTATATTTTCTTTTGCCGTTCTTTTTTTCTTTTCCCATCACGAGGGTACCTACCACATGGTGACATCTCTTAAGCACTTTCCTAACTTATTTCTGATCATATGACCTGTGCAGTTCCATTTGAGTTTGTTTACAGTATATGTAACATCAGCAACTTCAGTTTTTCGTCTAATAGTATTCATATTAATCCTACCTTGTAAATAAATGATCTGATGTTTAAGATGTTTCATTCCATTCTATGTTTGCAGACTTTAAGTTAAAGTCTGCTGACATAGAATTTGAATTAAGTACATCTTAATTATATTCGTAACATCTGTTCGCTGTGTGTAAGTAGGTATAACTCCGTTTCATTAGTCGTATATCTTCTATATCTGTAGGTATAAAATGCTTTGTCCTGAATGATTGACTGACGGATCAACGCACAGCCTGAGCGTAGAGATCTGAAACTTGGAGGGTGTTCTTTGTATAACGTTGGCATCTGATAAGAAAGGATTTCCCGAAATTCTAGCTCTAAGGGGTGAAAATCGGGTGCAAAGTTTGTAAGGGACAACGTGATTCCTTGGTCCAATCTATTTCAAATTTTGCATAAACATTTTTAATAGAATTGTTGAAAGACGTGTTTCGTATTTTGTTGAAACTCATCGCCTAACGGGGTTAAAAAGGGGTTGAATGTTATTTTGGGTGTGATTTGCAACGAAGCTGATATCAACAGTGCTTTTGATTAAAATTATATATTATTATATGTGTCAACACATGTTTGAAAACTCAATCCGATTTTATTCGAAATTTGGAACACATGTTTTATTACATAAATGATACTTTTTATAACAGAAAAATATTAGCCACCTGTGGAATTTTCCTGAATTACTGGACGTATTTACTTGAAATTTGGCATAAATACATCTTATGGAACGTTATTCAAGGATGAAAGGTATCCTTTATCGTAATCTAATAATAAAAATAGCGTAAGTATCGTGACTATTGATTTTATTTATCACTTACACATGTTTCATTTCTCTCTAAACCTAATTCTAAAGTTAACACGGACGAAGTGGCGGGCGTGAGCTAGTCCTATACATAAGTGATTATCGCAACCAGCTGGAGAATTCACGTAATAAAAACGGTGACTTTTATATTTTCGGACTATAGGAAAGTATTTCATTAATCTTCCGAAAGCCTCTTTGGTGAAAATTTCCGCTATTTTGTGCAATTAAATGTGACTTTGGCTGTCCGCAGGGTGATAGAGCGAGCCATAGATAAGCTGTCACGACGTCACGGCGCCCACATCAACGAGTACGACGCCAGTAACGGCGCTGACAACGCTAGGCGTCTTACCGGGAAGAATGGGATGCCCCACATACGAGACTTCACTGCAGGTAACAATACGCCTTATACAATATGGCACAGCTAGAAGAAACACAGGGGTTTGCCTTTTTTTTTAAACTCTAGGTGGACTACCACGATCTAAAGAAACGATAACTCGAACGAAACTGTTTGATTCCACTGTCATCATACGAACCGCTAATTAAAGAAATTTGCTTTGCTCAGAGATACAATCTGCGTGTTCCAAAGTAGATCACATCTATGTCTTTTTTTGGGTATTGTCGGTAGCGTTTTTGTTAGCCTACGTTTTTTAATGTAAATCTATTAAGAGGAATTTGTTCATTTATTTTACAGCCCAAAGAGCGAGGTATAATTCGAAAATAATTAAAAGCATTTTTATGATTATTTTATATTGGGAATCGAACCCACGCCCTTTAGCTCTTGGAGCAGACATACTACAAATGAACCAACAGAGCTGTCATACAATGTATATACATATAAACGTTACTAATTAAATTTAATTCAAAAAAACATAACACAATGTATAACTGAGACTACCTACACAACATTTTATAACAAATCCAAAGTGCAGTACCTACACATACGAGAATCTTCGTCCAAGACGCATGGATTATTTAGTGCTCGAAGTATTCACTCTTATTTTGCCGACTATTATGGAACCAACCGACAATTAGCGCTGTAGAATTAATTTCGTAGTGTGTTCTTAACACTTATCTCGTATGCGGACACATTCGTAGTACTTACACATTGTTTTCAATGTCATCATGTCGTGCGACGACCATGAAAATATGTGGATACACTCTTAAGATTTTCGAGTATATATATATATGGTATATTGAAATTTTTGGAACGGATCTTCTTAATAATATCCCTTCTGTGGTTTTCGCAATAAAAATTATACGCACGAAATACTTTCATTGCAGAGTTAGGTATGGCCAAGAAAAAATCATATAATAAGTTTAATGCGGAGTGCGGAGGCTTTCCTTGGTAATTTGATATCTTTTTAAGTGGCTTAAATGTAATAAAAACGTAGAGGCTCACGGGAAGAAGCGTTTAGGTTCACGAGTCGTGTCATGAGCTCACCTAAAGCTTTTTGGTAAAAGCATTAGGCTCGAATTAAATCGAATTATTTATCAGCTTCAGCGCTGTTGGTACGTGTATGAATTAAACGACTCTAATGCGTTCACTGGCGCTGGGTTTTATCCTTTACGCAAACTGTTATACTGAACGCATTAAGGGTAATTGATCGTGTATCTAAATAGAGTCCATGAGTATGCTTGCTTACGATTTAACATGCGATAAATGTGCAACTTCAATCGAATATACGATCAATTATGACTATTATTCTAACTACCGGAGGTGTGCATTTGTGCAATAGTGCTCTATAGCTTACTACAGAATTTAGAACAAATTTGAGCTATTGCTGAATTTGTTTTGAAACTTTCAGTGTGTTTTATTTATTTAATAGTGGTACATAAAGATTTAGAAAGACTCTCCGGAGTTTAGCGTGAACACGGAAAAATTATATCACCCATACATTTCTAAAACTTGTCGTTTATAAATCCATTAATATTTTAAATGTGAAAGTTTGGATGGATGTTTGTTACTCTTTTACGAAAAAACTACTGAACGGATTTAGAAGAAATTTGGTATTGAGGTAGCTTAAGTCTCGAGTGAATCAGTTTCATCTAGGCGAGCGTGCTCCACCGTAGACCGTATCTTCGCTTAATATCAGGCGGGATGCCGGTCAAACCCAAGCCTACCTAATATAAAAAAAAAAGCTGACACTGGATTAAAACATGGGCTACTTTTTATCCTGAAAACATGTAGCGTGTAACGAGCCTTAGCTATATATAGTATATTTCTAAAACGTACGCTATTTCTAATAATTAAAAAAGTGGTGTTTATAAAGTTCCGAATTATAAGTACTAAAATATGTCTAAAGCTCGGTCGAAGCTTCTAATAATATTGCCACTACTTTACTAGGTAATGACATAACTTGACCTTGAATTATTTTGCACGATTTTCACTGTGACTATAATTTATTGCACTTGATTTATCATGAAATACTTGACACTGGAAATATGCTCAAAATTCAATGCCAAAAGCATTAAAATAAAATAACAGGGTGTGGCTACGCCGTAGACACAGTCGTTTGTATATTAATACATGTACATTTTAAAACACTAAGAAGTTTTTCGTACATCGGAGATTTAAGTTCCAAGTCCTTAAAAATGAATATAAATCTAATTATATTAAATTCCTAAACGTCACGAATTACTTGACCCTTTAGCTGTCGAATGGTGTACCTAATTAAATATAATGTATGTAGCTGCAAAACTAAAGCTATATATCATTTGACAGCCCTGTTGGTTCATTGGTAGTATGTCTGCTACGAAAGCTGAAGGGCGTGGGTTCAATTCCCACTCAGGACTAACATTTGTGTGACTAACATCGATATTTACAAAAAAAAAGTATTTAAGTATTGTGTCAGCTGTCTGGTTCCCGTAGTACAAGCTATGCTTAGTTTGGGGCTATATGGCGCTGTGTTAAAAAAAAAGAAGATTTTGTTATCATAGATTTTCTAAATTTACTCCTACTATGAATACTATGGAGAATTTAAAGCATTCACGTCAAAAATACTGACATCATATTTCATTCAACTGGTTTTGTCGCCCGAAGTATGCAAGTACATATAACGAGAGATTTTCATATTGTCAACTTTTATACAAACTCATTCAACGAGTAGTTTACTAGCTGGATGTTTTCATTAAAAAGTTAATGTTTCGCAACAGACTACTAAAATGTTTGGTAGCGTTAAATAAAATACAGTTTTTATTCGCAAATTTACGCCTGGAAAAGATCTCGCTATTATGTTTTCTTTCTGGACTGCGAGATAACACAAAAGACTTAGCGATGTGGTGGTTTTAAAACCTTAACAAAGCTCCTCTTGATACAATATAATACTTACTGTAACTCTGGTCTTATTAACTCGGCTCTATCGTAAAAACCGACACAAGCGTAGTACTCGTTCAGAAATTAGGGTGACAAAACTACGCATTTACAAATACATTTATTAATGAAAAAATTTGTATTGTTAATGATATTTTTCTATATCCTACTAATATTATAAACGCGAAAGTTTGTATGTATGACTGTTTGTTACTCTTTCACGCAAAAATGGATTTTGATGAAACGAAAACATGTAGCGGGTAACCCCGCGGGGCGCAGCTAGTGTTATATAATTATGTTTATATACATCACCAACAAAAGATGTGAAAAAAGAACTGAAATTATTTATAGTAGAGATTTCGTAGCACATCGTATTCATATGAAGGGATTTGTAAATAAACTTTTTTTATGTTTGACTGGCTAGATGTTTGACCACAGCTCACGTGGTGCTACGAAGCGGTGAGGTTAAAGATGGTAAACACACCTAGCCTAGAATGGAACTGGTTCTCAAGTAAGGCTGCCGGAACACAACATTAGGTGCTTGACGGAATATTTTAAACTAAAGGGTAGTATGGGTACTACAAAGTACCCTACTATCATGCTATGGTTTCCTCACGATGTCCTCCTTTACTGTCAGCTTAAGCTTATTGTTCTTATTTGAAGCTACGCCGTTCGACAGATGAACCGACCACGCTGACCATCCACTTAATATCATCGCTACAAAAACAACTTCTTTTGTTTTCACACCATCTTAAGCCACAAAACATTAAATTGTGACGCATTTGCACTAATAAGACTCGGGTGCGAAGATGTAGATAAGATTGTACGACTTGAATTGCAATTCGTTTGCAATCTTCCGCTAGCAATAATTGATCGTAAAGAGTAAGCTGTTGGTGGGTCTTAGTTTAAATTGTTTACTATTGATTTTAAACTTATGGAAAGGTAAATAAAATGAGACAGTTTAGGGATACACGAGCTTGGAATAGAGTTGACGTCATCCCGCAAAACACTTAGCCGCCCACCTTAGGTTATGTTTACTGCACTCTGCTCGGAAAATTTATGAAAACTCCCAACTGTATAGTACAATGGAAGTATGTTTTAGCAGCTTATGCATGTATATGTTTTATCGTAGCATCGAAATATTTGTCTATTAATTCATTATTGAGCTCCGGGTGACAAACATTTTTTTTTCCTTTGATTAGGTATAGTTATTTTTCCAAAGTCAGGTTTATAATTTTTAAACTTTTCAGCTTTTTATTGTTTTGTGTAGGTGGTAAGGTATATTTTGGTGGTAAGGTATATCTCCTCAGCATGAGGTCATCTAATCAAGTATCACCACTGTATCAGAAACAGTAATAAAACATTTTAAGAAACTCGTTATTGTGCACATCAGAAATAAAAAATGCAATTCAGACAAGAACCTGAAGAGCTACAAGTGGTGGCCTTATCGCTAAAAGTGATCTCATCCAGGTAACCTTCCGTTGTAATCAAACAAAGAAATATGAAAAACACGTCAGGAGATGCCATAAACACTAATAATTCAAATTGTTTTGATATAATTTTAATTATTTCAATTTACTACCTTAGAGTCTACCAAAGATATTACGAATACTTCAAGGCTCTATATGTGAATGCATTTTGTGTATAGAATAAAAACACATTTGTGTATTTTTTTTTTATTACTTGTCGCTGCAAAAACGAAGAAGGCTGTATACCATCAAATAATTCAAAATGGCAAGTCTAGAGTTATTATATAAATGTAGGAAGATTTAACAAGAAACTGTTATAGATAGAAGATGTTAGAAAAGAGTACAGAAATGTTTAATATCCACTAAACCGTAGTGGTCCCGCGTGATGGATTACGGTCAAAACTATCCTCTTCTCGCTAGTTATCTCGTTCCCTACAGGGAATACCAAACAAGAAATAATTTAATAATAAACATATAAGATGTTTTTTCCTTTTTTTGGCATCGCACTTCGTGCAGATCTGCCAGTGTCAAGTGATTAATATTTTGCTTCACTGACTTTTGACAGTCCTGTTGGCTCATTGGTAGCATATCTGCCTTGAGAGCTGAAGAGCGTGGGTTCGATTCCCGCTCAGGACAAACATTCTATCTATCAACAAATGTTTGTTCTGTGTCTGGGTGTTCTGTATGTATTATAAGTATGCATTTACAAAAAAAAAATATATAACTGTACGCTATCAGTTATCTGACTTCCATCACACAAGCTCTGCTTAGTTTGGGGCCAGATGGCGCTGTGTAATGTCCTACGATATTTATTTATTTATTTATTTAACTATAAAGTTAAATAAAATAGCTCTTAATAATAAAGCCTTTTATTTAGATAACAGATATTATGTTACGTTTTTTTTCACTGTTAATTACGTATAATTTTTTTTTAAGTTAGTTGATCGCGTATTTGTTGCTCCTGTACTGTCTCTTAGTCCGTTTGCCATTTGGCAAAGGCCTCCTTCAACCTACTTCATTCTTCATTATATTCTTTCCTTTTTTTTTGTTTTTCCGAAAGTATTTCTTTGTCATTTACAAACGGGTGGAAAAAAATAACTCTTACTCACACGTAAAAAACATAAAGTATGTTACGGTTAAGTTCTGTTCATGCCTTAGTAAAGTAAATTATAGGTGACATTCGCTAGAAGCTTCTACGGAGTTTTACAAACAACACGACATTTTCACCAACTTATTTTATTTGCGCTACACTCGTGCGTATATTTCGGCATTTGATGATTGTAATACACAAGTATCAGAAAATAATTTAACGCAAAGGCATATTTTCTGCGCGTTCCTGCAAAACTCAAATACAAATATTTTATTGATAGAACCAATGTTACAAGTCAAATTCTAGTAAAATCATTTTAAATATGTGTATCATTAAAAAAAAAGTTATAAAACACTGGTTACAGGTCAATGAACAAAACAAAATGTCAAATAAAGTACACAATATGCCGATATAAAAACATGTCCGTATAAAAATATTGTCGATATAACAGAAAGACATTTAAAAAGTCGTAATTACTTAATCTTTTAGTTTGAAATACTCTTCAATGTCATAAAACAATGTCTCTAGCAGCCAAGATCTTAACTTGGTTCTGAAGCACACGGCACTCCAAAACAAGGTTGTGGTCGATCCTTTTAATCCGTACCTGTATCTACATAGAGCTTAGAAATATAATATTATATACGCAACCCACTCGATTAGGTAGCAATTTATTTGGGTCAACCTTGTTAGCAATACTGCTTAGAGTGCCTGTACATTGTGACGCTATACATGGTGTATCAAAAACTCTCTCGCTGATCAGTATTTGTATCATTAAAAATGTAGGAGAATGCACAATAGATAACTATTTCTGCAATTAATCTTGTATAAATCCACCGAAGCACCTGATGGTGCGTTCCGGCAGCCTCATTCAAATGATGCTTAAACTGGCACACACGCTTCACAATTAACCTGGGATAAGTTCTATTTTAGGTTAAGTATGTATACTATCTACAACCACACCGACACTTAATATCATATGTGTGGACAAACATCTAGTCAACATCTAGCCAATTCAATTTCAATTCAATTCAATTTTTTTTATTTTTTTTTCAATTTTTCAATTATTTTTTTTACTTATATCAATTCTATTGCTTCCACTCTAAGTTAAAGCTACTAGCTCAATAAGCTTAATATGGCTTTGCCTATATAACGCTAAAGATGTCAATTTATAGGAAACTAGCGGACGCCTCGCGATTTCACACGCATAGTTCCCGTTCCCATGGAAATACAGGGATAAAAAGTAACCTATGTCACCCGGGGATAGTGTAGCTTCGCAACGGTGAAATAATTTTTGAAATCGGTCTATTAGTTTTTAAGTTTATTCGTTACATACAAAAATTATAGTATTGCCAAAGTTATAGTAGTAATAAATATTATAGTATAGACAAATTTTTCTGATTGATGCCATCAATGCAATGACGATCTACCTATCTGAAAATATAATAAAACAGTACATACCTATATAAATTAAATAACTTAGCCTGTAATTTATAATTATCAATAAATTATCAGAATCATATCTTCACCTATTCTCTACGTAACATCTGCGCTACTGCACTGCTACTACTTCTTTTCAAATCTGTGATAACTTATAAGTTAATTTAATTTTGTAAATAGGTGTGGCCAACCGCTGCTGCAGCGTCAGGATCCCTCGTCAGGTGTCGGAAGATAAGAAGGGTTACTTGGAAGATCGTCGTCCCGCCGCCAACGCAGATCCTTACCGTGTCATTACCATACTGTTGAGAACCTGTATATTCGACGAGTAATAGAAACAATTGAAAATAAAACTACGTGATTTTTCATCAAGTCTCGTTTGTCAAGGCATTTAAAGGCTCGTGTGTTGTTAAAAAATTGTAATTGTTTTAATGTATGTAAAATTGTCTGTTGTAGTTTTTTTTAATGTAAGAATTAATGAAACTAACGAGATGCTCTCCTGATGGTAAGAGATAACAGCTGTCCATGACCATTGCAGCGATAAACAGAACTTTGTGTGACAAACCAAGGTCTAGGGCATCGCTGCTATGGCGCTCATTACTTTGAGACTTTCGATGTCTTTGACTTTGTTAGTCTCAATGGCCCTGTAATTGTTTTAATGTTTATAAAATTGTCTGTTCTTGTGTTACATTATGTGGAGAAAGTAATTACACGTATTGATATTTACGCAAATTGAAAGCTTTGTTTGATTGATACAGTTGTTTACAATTACTTAGCGAAACAAACCGATCGACGTTCGATGCTGTTTGTTCAGTCGTTCAACCGATACTCTTTGTAACGTCGTCGGTGAGTTTGGTTAGACGAATGGATGTTTGAGCTAATTTAAATCTGACTTTCTATTATACTAGTAAAACTAAAATTAACAGTCTGGCATTCATCACACGCACAAATGTTGCCACATCAGTAACTTGCTTTTGAATTAATTAGTTAGTCTGTAAATTTATTGCGTCGACGAAATAAAATAAATTTTGGAGTCAAGAATAAGTCTTTATAGCAGACTAATAAAGACTAGTCTAAATCATAAAAAAAAATCCCGACTTCAATAACAGAGTACGTCGACTCGAACAGACCTGTGGAAAGTGTTCGCATCTATGTATCCACTAGAAAAGAGCTAAAAAGCTGAACATTTTATTTAAAAAAAACCTAAATCGGTTCAGCCATTTGGGAGTTCCGATACCATAGACATAATAACAAATGTTAAACCTATAACACCCTTCTATTTTTGTCGGAGGTAAAAACACAATACAACAACCCAATTTACTTTTAACCTGTTATATAAAAATAAATTATCAAATAAGCTTATCAATGCAATCTTGCTACATCGTAGACCATAATTATCTTCGCTTAACATCACTCGAGATGGCGGTAAAATGCAAGTCTAATTGAGAATTGAAAAAAAAATGTAGCAAGATAGCTTAGTGGTTATCTTGGTTGGTTCACACGTCGAAGGGCGTGGGTTCAAACCCCAACAATGAGCTTGAGCTGCCAATGAAGGAAACCATAGCCTGGTGGTAGGATACTTTCTAATATTCGACTGGCTAGCTACCATCCCTCAAGTTGAAAATCTGCCGCCAAGCATCTAATGGTGTGTTCCGGCAGCGTGACAGCCAGTTCCAATCCAGGCTACGACCACACCGTCATTTAACATCAGACGAGCTGTGGTCTAAACTAATCTGTCTACCATAAAAAAAGTAACTTTGAGTTAATCAAAACCACTTTATTCCGTTGTTTACTGTCACAAGATTGTTTGAAATAAAATATCTCCGGCGTAAATGCCAATCTCCGTATTGTGTTCACATTCTCTCTTACTACAATTGTTTTCTGCTTCGGTTTCCATATTTATATGAGGATAATCCTCTAATACATATTCTTATAGAAAATATGACTATTGGGAAGTATTGTGGGCGTAAGCGGAAAACAGCTGCTGCAACCCAGTAATCTTATTAACTAGCAACTTGATCCCAGTAACTAGTTCTAAAATAATGAACATATAATTGATTTCCGTTTTCAGTTTTCATACACTATGTCAAAAACTTGACGAATAATTTATTCGTAAAAGCAATCTTTTGTTAAGCTAATAAATAAATCCTGCGAAACTTATATTGAAATGAATTTTGATTGCAATTTTCTGTTTCCTGTTAAGGTGGTTCGCTTTCCATACAAATATTTTTTTTCCATTTATGTACAAATGAAGCACAATTTTACAGTGAAATTACAGCGACTGCCATTTGTTTTGGTCTTTATTTGGGGTAAATCACAATTGCTTGAAAAAAACAATAGATTTTATTAGCAGAATCTCCTGTTTTATTCAAAAATCACAAATTCATAAAATTGATTTTCTGCTAATAATCTACTGTTTTAATTAAGCAATTGTGATTTAACGCAAATAAAGACCAAAATAAATGCCAGTAGCTGTGATTTCACTGTAAAATTATGCTCCATTTGTTCATAAATGGAAAAAAAACATTTGTATGGAAATAGTACCCACCTTAATGATTTACAACGAAACAAATGAAATCCACTTTGCCTGTTCATAAATTATTTATTTAATAGCGTTTTCAACTACTTACTTAATATATTTATCTATCACATCGCGATTAATTAAATCCTAAATAATGAAAGTTATATTAACACATTTACACTTTATCGTCATAGGATATGTCTGTAAATTCGACTATGTTGCTGTTTGGAAATATGTACAATTCACTGACTCTCTCGTCGCCTATCGGCACTTCGTCTTCCGAGTATCGAGGCGTAGATTTCCTTTTACTTCGTCCTTTATTGTCGATCCTTACGTTAAGATACCTTTTGCTGTTACGAGTGTCAAATTCGTCAGGTTTTACGTAACTGAAACCGTTCTCCCGGTTTTGTGTGGTCATGCAATGGCAGGAGTTACGGCTACTTATCTTCATGGCGTCAACGGGCGTAATGTTGATCGACTTTCTGGCCGAATATGCACTTCGGTCGTTCGTCGAACGGAACGACAAAATTCGCGTTCGGTACGACTGTCCGTCCTGAAATTGTGATTTTTACTTTACTTTTTTTGTGTTGAAAGTGAAATTATAGAAGTCTAGATAGAATACCATCTATCTTCCAATGTGGAGGTTCCAAGTTTAAATCTCGCGGCACGTTAAGTTATATTATTAAGAATAACCAACTTCAAACGGTAAAAGAAAACATCGTGAGGGACCTTGAGCATTGTGGTGGATCTTACCTTTAGCGCAATGAAAAGCAACTGCGGCCAGCTACAGGAAAGAATTTTTTTTTTCTTATATATATTGAATAGGTTCGCGCTTGACCACATCCTGCCTGATGTGAAGCATCGATGCGGTCTAAGATGGGACACGCTTACCTAGAAGATTAATTAATAATTAATTAGATTATAATAATAGGGCTATTCCAGACTAGTATGTAAATATTAATGTAAAAATAAACACTAAAAAAATGTTCTCAAAGTACTTACCTCATAGCTATCGTTAGCGTATCTGTTAGGTTTTTGTCCGAATGTAAAACGTTGCTTGAACTCTTTCTTGAATTTTTCCTGTAACACCATAAAATAAGGTAAAACTTATAGCACAAAATTTGTGGCGGTAAAGGCGGGTCGTATTTTTTATCCTGTGCTATATAAAACAGTATAAATTATACTGTCGGATTCCTTTACTACCATGTTTTAATATATTTTCTTGGAAACCAGCTACTATTGAAGCCGGCGTCTTTCTGTATCTTTATTCAAGTGTCTATCCTAGTAAGACCCTTCAAAACTTATAGGTTCGAATGGAAAGGGCAGTTTGGAATTTTTTTTTTTTTTTTTTTTTTTATACGCTCCACAGACGCTGGGGTCCGTGACCTTTGTCAACTTTAGTTACAAAATTTTTTTTTTTTTTTTTTGTCTTGAAAAGTTCTCATTTGTTATCTTGGAACGATGCAGTCTAAGACGAAGCACGTTTACCAAGAAGGAAGCTGTTTTCTAAGACTCCTGGGACGCGTTCTATGAATAAAAATAATAGAGTCGTTCGAATAATAATTTTTATTTATTTTTATTTTATTTTAAATTAGAATAATGATGTACGTTCATAGGAAACATTCACCGTGTATGGATGACACTTTGGTCGCATTTGTCTGGCTGTTCAGTAATAAAAAAGGGCAGGTAGAATCGAGTGTTGTAACTCCAAGGAACATTCCTCAAAATTTATCGAGTAGAAATCTAATAAACAGAATCATCATCATCATCATCAGCCTATACTAGTCCACTGCTGGACATAGGCCTCTCCCAAGACACGCCACTCAGCCCGATCTTCGGCTTTTCGCTTCCATCCACCGCCAGCTGTCCTACGTATATCGTCACTCCATCGAGTCTCAGGGCGTCCTACGCTACGCTTGCCAATACGCGGTCTCCACTCTAGAACACGTCTACCCCAGCGGTTATCGGTTCTGCGACAGAACAGAATACCCCACGTCAATACTAAGGCTTTGCAGTCGAGATTTGATCAAAATGAGATATAGCCTCTTAACGTGCCTCGATATTGACTCCAGTTCCTCAAGCTGGTACTTGGCACTATCTGTCAAAATCTGTTTAGAAACAAATTCAAGTCTATTTCATCTGTATTCACTCCGTCTTTGTATATTTGTATACGAAACGGAGCGTGAAATGTTCTTCATGACGTTTTTCATGATATTTACTAGTACTCTGAATACGATACTTGTAAAACGGATTTAAACGTAGACTTTAACAATATAGGCATCTTCAAATCAAAAGTAAACAGTTTTTTTTTTTTTTTAATGGTTGACAGGCTAGTTGTTTGACCACAGCTCTCCTGATGTCAAGTGAAGGTGTGACCCAAGATGGTAAAGCACACCTAGCCTGGAATGCAACTGGCTCTCAAGTGAGGCTGCCGGAACACACCGTTAGATGCTTGGCGGTAGATTTTCAACTTGAGGGTGGTAGCTAGCCAGCCGAGTACTAAAGTACCCTACCACCATGCTTTGGTTTCCTCACGATGTTTTCATTCACCGGCATTCAGATTCCTTCTAGGTAAGCGTGTTAGATCCTAGACCATATTGTTGCTTAACATCAGGCGGGATGTGGTGAACCTATTTCGTATTAAAAAATAAACTTACGTTGTAAATCGCGTAGATGAAAGGATTGTAGCAAGAGTTACTCATGGCAAGCCAGTCGAAGCAGAAAAATATTACGTTGATGTATTTGTACCTGAAAAAATAATTCACATTATGAAAATAATAATGATTAGCTAAAAGCATGCTAAACGACAAAAAGTGTAAAAGTCAGACCGATAAAAAAACTGTCATCAAAAATAAGACAAAGGTCCTTGACATAACATACGAAATTAAAAGGCTCAAATATGTAGCGATGAAGAGCTATGCTTGGCATTTCTCTGAGGGATCGGATCCGAAACGAAGTAATTCGCCAGAGAACTAAAGTCATTGACATAGCTCAGCGTATTAGCAAGCTGAAGTGGAATGGGCTGGACATATCTGTCGCAGAACCGATAACCGCTGGGGTAGACGTGTTCTAGAGTGGAGACCGCGTATTGGCAAGCGTAGCGTAGGACGCCCTGAGACTCGATGGAGTGACGATATACGTAGGACAGCTGGCGGTGGATGGAAGCGAAAAGCCGAAGATCGGGCTGAGGGGCGTGTCTTGGGAGAGACCTATGTCCAGCAGTGGACTAGTGTAGGCTGATGATGATGATGATGTAGCGATGATGGCTCAGTGGATAGCGCGGTTGGTTCATACGCCAAAGGGCGTCGGTTCAACTCCAACAATGAGCTTGAGTTGCCAGTTAAAGAAAACATCGTAAGAAAACCATAGCATAGTAGGGTATTTTTCTGTACTCAGCTGGCTAGCTACCTCAAGTTGAAAATCTGCCGGTGTGTTCCGGAAGCCTCACCTGCGAGCTAGTGCTATTCCCGGTTTGGTAAGAGGTCAAGATAAATAGAGTTAAATCGTGACACGATGGTACCCTAGAGAAGGTACAACAAAAATAGGTGGACAGAGGTATAAAAGGTAGGATAATGACATCAGACAAGCAGGATTGATGTGGAACAGATGAGGCACTCTGTAAGGGCCGCCGTACACGTTCAATCATGATCACGATCCGCGATCCGCGATCCGCGATCATGATTTCAAAATTTCTAGATATTATGCGATCCGGAGCATCAGTCCGTCAATCCGCTTCGTACACGATCAGTCTGGATCGCGATCATTGATCGCGGATCGCGCGCTACGTGTACGGGCTGCCTATGACATTTATGTTAGAAGGTCGGAGAACACCTTTGCCGACTGGCAAACAGATCTGCAGGAACGAAATACTAGAATAAGTATCATTCTGTTATCTGAATAAAAGGCTTAAATAAAGCTTTATTAATGATTAGCTAGCTAACAGATTTCTTTTTTGTCGACGGGGAATTAATGTAAGCAACTTTTACGGAATCAGCGCTGAAATCATGGATAAAATCGGCTGCTCCGCGTATTTTGTCGAGGGCACATATTTATGGCATTTTTCTTTGGAGCAGATATTATTTTAGAATCTCAGGGTCGGTCCCATATCTAACAGAAGTTTTATAAAAAAAACTGTCCTCCATTCCGCTTAGTACCGATACGCGTATCCCCGTAACTTTATCGAATAATGATTAAAATGTATTACAATTAATTAATTATTTTATTTTTAAGTACGTTAAAAATGTACTTAAAAATAAAATTCAAATTCAAGTAAATATGACCAATAGTAACATAATACCAAAGTTAAATATTTAAAAACTGTCACAGCAGAGTTCACCTTCATTCAATCAAATCAGTTATTTAAGCCTTTTACTGTAATTAAAGTACAATGAATCTCTAAAAGCTTAATTAATAATACCTCTGGACTTATTCAAATTGATCTACCTCACAATAAGGCTTAAAGTTTTACCTACAAAGTTTTGAAAGGCATTATTTTTTATGAAAGAAAATTGGTGTAATTTCAGGTTAGATTCAAAAACGAAAATCCATCGAAAGTCTCAAAGTAATGAGCGCCAAAGCAATGATGCCCTGGACTTTGTTTTGTTACTCAAGGTTCTGTGTATCGCTGTAATGGTCATGGATAGGCGTTATCCTTTATCATCAGGAGAGCGTCTCGTTCGTCTCATTGGGATGTCTCTCTGTCTGTCTCTCGAGTAACCTAGGTAGGTACCACCGCAGTACCAGATATTCTGCCGCCAAGCAGTAGTGTGTAAACATTACTATTATTCCGGCTTGAAGGGTGCAGCAGCTAGCGAAATTACTGGGCTGTTGAGACTAACCATCTAATGTCTCAGAGTAATGAATGCAAAGTTTTGTGTGTCGCTGCAATGGTCATGGCTAGGCGTTATCTCTTACCATCAGGAGTGCGTCTCGTTCGTCTTATTACTTTTACATTTAAAAACACCTATTTACTCTGTTAGTGGTGATCGAATTATACGCACGTGTGACATAATTGTGGTGGAACATGTATTGTCGTGTTTAATCTCCGTGGAATCTTCTTTTAAAATCACCATTACATTAATAGGCCATGGACTGGACTTGACAGTGACCAACTCTAATTTACTTTTACAGCCTTTACTTTGTCAGCCCCGTTGGCTCATTGGTAGTACATCTGCCTTGAGAGCTGTAGGGTGTGGGTTCGATTCCCGCTCAGGCCAAACATTTTGTGAATAAACAAATGTTTGTTCTGTGTCTGGGTGTTCTGTATGTATTATAAGTATGTATTTACAAAAAAAAAAAGTATTTATGTATTCTATCAGTTATCTGACTTCCATTACACAAGCTCTGCTTAGTTTGGGGCCAGATGGCGCTGTGTGTATAGTCCTACGATATTAATTTATTTATTTAATATGAAGTACCTACTTGACACTGGCAAAATGAATAAAGAGCGATGCCAAAAGGAAAAAAAAAATTACTTATCGTAAAGATATTGTGTCGCCACATTTTTTTGCATTTAATGCACTTTTAATGCTATTATAGCGACAGTTGGTTATTTATCAGCACGAATATGTGTTTTTGCTCACTTGTTAGCGAACCTATCGAAGGCGCTATCGTAAATAGATAAGCAGACATACCGTCTGCAGTAACTTTGGTGAATTTATGTAAATATATGTATACTATCTATATTTGTAATCTCTTACTGAGACCCCTACCGCCTAAACAAGGTGTAATTCAATATATCTGTGTCCAAAAGGTGACCTGAGTTTCATAAATATCGATTTATCGAAAAACTAATAATAGCCCTTTAATTACTTCTGTGGCGAATTACGTGCCGGATACGATCCCTTAGAGAAATACCAAGCGCAATTCTTTCCATAGCTCACTGAAAGAATTTGAACTTTCTTACTGCTTACTGTTAGAACAAACTTGTCAAAGACTTTCGCCCCGAGACTTAGCGAGATGGGTGACGAGAAAACTCGAAGTAGTTTCCTAAATAGTGCTCGATAGAAAAGGGTAACGGCACGCTCTAATGTCAAGTAAACAAATTGACTCAAAATGACGGTTTATTATCTAGTTCACTCACTCAATATTATCTAGTTCACTCAATTGTTTTTCCAATTTCGTGTTTAATATGCAAAAGACAACAAATCAAAAATACCTATTTGGATGCTGTAAAATATTGTAAATACGAATATGTAATTTATGTGTTACATAAACGCACGTTCTGTTGTGAATGAAGTCGATTGTGCGCCTTGTACATAATTTATGTGACTCACTCCCAATAAATTTACTCGTATATCTAATCTTATTTCGAATAAGATCTGTGACCAACGTATACAATTTACTATGTATTATATTATATTATTATTAGTTATTCTACCGCTAAGCAGTAGTGTGTAAGCATTACTGTGTTCCGGTTTGAAGGGTACTGCAGCTAGCGAAATTACTGGGCTGTTGAGACTACCTCTATCAAAGGTCTCAAAGTAATGAGCGCCGAAGCAGTGATGCCCAGCACTTTGTTTTGTTACTTAAAGTTCTGTAAATCGCTGCGATGATTATGGACAGGCGTTATCTCTTACCATCAGTAGGCGCCTCGTACGTCTCATTACTTTAAAAAAAAAATCACATTAAAAAAAAATCACGTTGCACATACCTACTTATTTAACATCTTAATATCAAAGAGAACTAAGGAGATGAGAATACGTAATAAAAACCTAACCTAACCTAACTAGAAACTGCACTGATCTAGAATTGAAACTGCACCAGGTCTGAGTCCAGTCCACGTGTGCCCTAAAATAATAAAAGATAATGTCTTACAATTTTTGGCACAATTTATAAAGACGCAATGTTTCAACATTGTTGACTCTACAAACTTATTTTATAAAGCTAATAAGCTTTTTCTAAATAAAAGTAAATATATTGTGATTAAACGAAAGCAAAAAGTCTTTAAGATTAATTGTATCAAGTTACAGCATTTCAAACGATATAATTAAAAGGAATGAACACTGATAAATTCGTTTAGAATGTAACCTCTTTTTTCTTCTTTTTTTGGAATGGAATGGTACTTCCAATTATTTTAAAAACTTTGTTAGTATGTTTTTACTAAGATATACAGTTTTGCATGTACAGGTTATTTCGAATAAAGGATACTGATCTACCCACCGATGTGAGCAACTTTTACTATGAGACGATATTGAAATCAGGAAAGATTTTTTTTAAATTGTCTATAGGATAGCACGTTTTTTCTTTCCAATTTCAGGGTTGGTCGGTCCGGCAGTAAAATCTGTTCAAATTGATCGGTAGACTAGCACCCTTAAGTGGGTACTATACTTCTCCAAAACATGCTGTATACTTTTTATCTATTCTCTAGTAAGATTTACATGATATTCAGCTACTAAATTGGATCGGAATCTGATTTAAAAATAGTAGTACCTACTCGTAGAGTAGTGCATAAATATGCTGAAAAATAGTTTAAATCGGCTAGTAAAGTTCTGAGATTTATTAAATTAGCGTTTATGGAGATTGAGACATTTTAATCTTTTACCAAAAAAATAATAAGCTTAATTTTTTTTTACTTCGTTATCGGCATTGTACTTTGTGCATTTTGATATTCAACTATCAAAATACATCAATCACATAGAAATAAAAACATTTGTCCCATTGATTTAAGCCGTTGCTTTTCGTGGCTACAAAATTTTAAAACATTAAAGTGAATATGTTTTCAAATAAAAAAATCTCGTCGACGAAAAACACAAACTTTTTTTTAACATAAATAAACATATTTGACAAAAGTCAAATAACTTAAGTTGTCATGTGTTCTGAAGCTGCCTGTGAATGGCAGCTAGTTAAATATGCCCTGTATAATACCATCTGTGCCTAACGTAACATATGGCATACACGATTTTCAGGACCCTTATTTTAAAGAAGATCGTCTAGATACATCATTATCATCATCAGTCTTTTGTAGGCCACTGCTGGACATAGGCCTCTCCTAAGACACGCCACTCAGCCCGATCTTCGGCTTTTCGCTCCATTCACCGCCAGCTGTCCTACGTATATCGTCACTCCATCGAGTCTCAGGGCGTCCTATGCTACGTTTGCCAATTCGCGGTCACCACTCTAGAACACGCCAACCCCAGCGGTTATTGGTTCTGCGGAAGATATGTCCAGCCCATTGCCCCTTTAGCTTGCTAATACGCTGAGCATTTCTAGATCTATTACTCCAATAATGGTTAGTAGTTTCACCAATAGCTTGAAAGACAGTCTGATAAAATAGTACTAATACTCACTCGTTTATAACCGGAAAGAAAGATTGCAGCAATAAATAACTTTGCAGTGGGAGCCAGCACAGCGCAAACAACGCGACAACCAGCACGAGCATTTTTATTACCTGTAAATATATCAACAGTTAACATATCTGCAATAACAAAGTATTGGAAGAAAAGATATTAAAAAAGTTAGCTCGTATACGCAAAGATATCACTACTGTCAGAGATAATGCGACGCCTAAAGTCCTCTGACATGGCTCACGGCTCTGTTTAAAATCAAATGACGTTTGTTGGTAAGCAATTAAGCATATTTAACCCTGCTGAGGTTCAATACGGCTATACCAATTGAGCAAAACATCGTAGGACATTACACACAGCACCATCTGACTCCAAACTATACATAGCTTGTACTATGGAAGTCAGACAACTGATATAATTTTTAAATACTTTTTTTTTAATATACATAAACATTTTTTTTGTCATGTCATTTTATTATATCGATAATATTTTATTGTATTTACATACTTTTATATTGACAATTTTTTTTTTATATTGACATGTTTGTATATTGGCATATCTTATTTTGTCATTTTTGTTTTGACATGTAAATTTTAAAGTGACTTGTAACATTCGTGTTATCAATAAAATATTTGTATTTGTATTTATAAAAAAAAAAACAGTTTTTGGAAAACACTTGCCCAAACTCATTTTGATCGAAGAAATAGAATTAGTTCTAAAATCGTTGTTGTAATTTTGCTTTACCATTTACAAATTAATTTAAATCGCGGCAAATTATAATTAAAGCTTGTCATTTAATGCAAATGAAGGAAAACTCCATTATATCATAAGTGCACACTACACTTAACAGACAGACCGTGATAAATGTTTTGTGTTCTGTGATAAACGAATAAATCGAGTGTCTCCGCCCACATACATGGCGTCAGTAAATAGAGTTCGCGACGATGGAAAAATGAGCACAAACTCGACAAAAAAATATGGACGTTTGACATTTTAAGGTGGTTCGATTTCCATACAAATAAATTTTTGCCATTTATTGACAAATGGAGCATAATTTTAGAGTGATACACAGCTACTGGCATTTATTTGCGGTAAATCAAAATTGCTTGAATAAAATAGCAGATTTTATTAGCATACAATCAAATTTATGAATTTATGATTTTTGAATAAAATAAATAAATAAATAAATAAATATATATTAATATTTATTATTTATTATATTATTTATTTTTTTATTTATTTATTATTTATTTTATTATTGATATTTATTTATTTATTTATGAATTTATGATTTTTGAATAAAACAGTAGATTACGCTAAGAATCTACTGTTTTACTGTTTTATTTTATTATGAAATCACAATAAAATTATGCTCCATTTGTTCATAAATGGAAATTTTTATTTATATGGAAATCGAACCAGCCTTCTTTGTGGCAGATAACACCATCCGACTTATGCCATTTTTATTTTGTGTTTTTTCAGAACTACCCAAAAAATGAGTGTAATTTCTTCAGGATTCATGTACGTTAAATAAATAAACTTACATAAAGTTTCTTTATTCATCCATAATTATGTACATATATTTCATATTATTTACGATTATTGTTCATGAGATGTTTAATGACAACAGTAACTGTATTGATTGATCACACAATATGTAGTTTTTATTGCTTAGATATAACAAAATCAGGATGTGATACAAAACTTTTCGCGCATAAATGTAATGCTAACAATAAAATTAGGCAAAAATAATATTATATTATGGCTTTGAAATATTATGGTATCAGTCGTAATAGGATAGAAAAGTTTAGAAATCTCGCGCTTAGAGAATTACGACCTTACGCATCGGACCCTTGTAAAGTTTGGAGTTTTAGGCGGAAACGCGAGAAAATGTTGTCGCTACTTTGTATTATTTCTGTTATCAATATTTTATGGTGTGAACAATAACGAGTTATCTTATCTTTTTGTCCGAAACTCGTGGTATTTTCAATGTTTATGTATAAAAATAGTGGTGTTTCATTCATAATGTGCTAAATTACTTGCACTTGTGATGTTTATACTAATAATCTAATGTTTTATTCAAGCAATTGTGATTTACCGTAAATAAAGACCAAAATAAACGCTAGTAGCTATGATTTCAATGTAAAATGATGCTACATTTGTCCATAAATGGAAAAAAAATATTTGTATGGAAAACGAACCACCTTAATTGATTAACTTCACATAACTAGTTTTTCTTAAATTTTATAAACCTCATATATTGAAATACGTCAAAATGTGCTCAATAGACACTAACCTCCTTTGGCAGATGAGAAAAAGCAGTATGCGTTCGTTAACAAAAGGGATAAATCTTACCTTCTTTTTATTCCTCATATGGTTAGCATCTCTCGCTTCTAAAGCATTTCCTGGTGCCCTCGCTCCCCATAGTTTCATTGCCATGTGCACATAGGCAAACGTGATCACGAACAGAGGTATTACATACTGTAACAGAGACGTAAGATCAAACATCGAGTATTAGAAAGTGGGGCGAGAATAGCCAAATAATGCTTGTCGAATCTGGACGGAGTGCAGGCGGTGCTTCAAGATTTCACGATTTTTGTATCAGATAGTTTATTTTCTTGGTATAACAAGTCTAGGTTTGATTGAAAGGAATGTACAAGTTATCTCTTTTTTTTATTCTTGACAGGCTAAGTATTAGAAAGTAGGGCGAGGATAGCCAAACAATGCTTGTCGAATCTGGATGGAGTGCAGGCGGTGCTTCAAGATTTCACGATTTTTGTATCAGATAATTTATTTTCTTGGGATAACAAGTCTAGGTTTGACTGAAAGGAATCTACAAGTTATCTCTTTTTTTTTTATTCTTGACAGGCTAGGTATTAGAAAGTGGGGCGAGGATAGCCAAACAATGCTTGTTGAATCTGGACGGAGTGCAGGCGGTGCTTCAAGATTTCACGATTTTTGTATCAGATAATTTATTTTCTTGGGATAACAAGTCTAGGTTTGACTGAAAGGAATCTACAAGTTATCTCTTTTTTTTTTATTCTTGACAGGCTAGGTATTAGAAAGTGGGGCGAGGATAGCCAAACAATGCTTGTTGAATCTGGACGGAGTGCAGGCGGTGCTTCAAGATTTCACGATTTTTGTATCAGATAATTTATTTTCTTGGGATAACAAGTCTAGGTTTGACTGAAAGGAATCTACAAGTTATCTCTTTTTTTTTATTCTTGACAGGCTAGGTGTTGACCACAGCACACCTGATGTTAAGTGACGTTGTGGTCGAAGATGGTAAACCCGCTTAACCTGGAATAGAACTGGCTCTCAAGTGAGGCTTGGCGGCAGATTTTCAACTAGAGGGTGGTAGCTAGCCGAGTACTAGAAAGTACTCTACCGCTAAGCTATGGTTTCCTCACGATGTTTTTCTTCACTGGCAGCTCAAGCTCATTGTTGGGGTTTGAACCCACGCCCTTCGGCATGCGAAGCGACCGCGCTAACCACTCAGCTATCATCGCTACAAAAATCTCTCTTTTAAATTTACTCAAATTTACGACGACATTACAACTTGAAGTAACATATTATGTACTTAGGTTTCTCATTCTACTCGTAGTTAAAAATCTGCCGCCACGCACCTAAATATGTATTTTGGCTGTCATGTTTGAAGCCAATTCTCTTTCCAGGTTTGGTTTGTATACTATTTTCGATGATATCGTCACTAAACTGTGGTCAAATACCTAGCTTGTCATCCATAAAAATCCACAAACGCACACAAACTTCAAAAATATTAGTGTGACTTGCAACACATTCGTATTCAAACCAATCTATAAGCCTTATATTTCATTCGACATAAAAAGTAATTTATGTGTTAATTCGTGATATAAACTTCCTTCAATCTGAATTTCGTTCCAATCTGTTGAACTGGGTAACAGTCGTACCTACTCGCTCGCAAACTTAAGCATTTACAATATTTATATATTATTTTTATGATATATTCTCTTTAAATGTGATCGATACAATTTTGTCATAGATATTCACCATAGGAAAGTAAATAATTGTGAATAAATTGACCAAAATATTTCAACACTGGAACGTGATAAGGAAAACAATTTTCCACTGATTTTGCTTTTAAAGCACGGACTAGCCCACCCGTAATTTCAACAAGCTTACGACTAGGGCCAAATCACGATGGAAAAGCTTTAACGAGTTGTTTGCGTTCTTTGCTGTAGTAAATCAAGATTTAAACCTTAATACTTATAACATAATGTATGTATAGGCATCGACTATATAAAGGACTTACTTTTTATGAAAGAAATACAATAATTAGATCTAGATAGAATGGAATTATACGTATGTTTGCTTGATATCAAATATTATTACAAAATTCTTTATTTGTATAACAACAGATTGCTTGTTATAAGTTTGGTATCAATTGACACACTTCATCGGATCATTGATTACCAAAGTTCTTAGAAAACAATTATATCCCAAATCCAATTCTATTTTAACGTCGCTTGTTGCTAAGTTACAGTCACAAAAGATTCGGAGGAAAAGTGTTTGGATTGTACGCACCCAATCACTTTTAAGTACCCAAATAAAGGCTTTCTATACGAAAATAGTTCGCGAAAATTCTTTCACTGTAAATGCTCTTTAGTTGGAAAAGTTTAATAGGTCGTAGGACTCTTAAATCGAACTACAGTATCAGATATTGTACCACCTAGAAATAAAGTGTAATCATTACCGTATTCCGCTTTCTATGGTATTGTAGATTGTAAAACTACGGGGCTAATGAGTCTAACTGAACGACTCAGTGATAAACGCCAAAGCAACAATGCCCTAGGCTTTGTTTTGTTACTCAATGTTCGAGATGTCGCTGCGATGGTCATGGCCAAGCATTATCTTTTGGTATCATAAAAGCGTTTCGTTTGCCTCAATACCCTTTTATTAAAAACCCAAGATTCTAAGGAAAAGTATTAATAAATAAATATCGTAGGACATTACACGCACTATTGTACTATGGAAGTCAGATAACTGATAGAATACTTAAATAGTTTTTTTTTGTAAATAATAAATACAGAATAGCCAGACACAAAACAAACATTTGTTAATACCACAAAGTTTGTCCTGGGTGGGAATCGAACCCACGCCTGTAGCTCTTGAAGCAGACATTCTACCAATGAACCAACAGAGCTGACTATTCGCAGCCAATCACTTTTAAGACTCCTAATAATAGCTTTCTATCGAAATGGTTCGTAAAACTTCTTTCATTGGAAAAGTTATGGCGATGGAAAAGAATCATAACGTTTGCAATTACAAGGTTAGACAAGCGTGCCACGAAGGCATTTAGGTAAAGAGGGAAAGTCGTGAAAACGTACACTTGGGTCGTAGGAGGCCACAGATGTTTATGTGAAAGGGACAGGGAAGAGAGATAATGGGGAAAAATCACTTATAGGGTTCGGAATTTACGAGCGTATAACGTAAAATCTTTCCCACCTTACGGCAACGTTACCTCGCCCGGTAGGCAAGGCTATTAATTTATTTCAGTAATCAATTTCAGCCAACAAATTCTGTGTAGGTGCTAAAAAGAGAACTTCTAAACAATTACATTTATGCAAAACGGCCAATATTCTTTCAACCAATATTTCTTTTCTCGATAACTTTGCAATTCGAGATATTATTTTACTGATAGAAAAAAAAATATAATTCAAACTTTTTATAAGATAGTTTTTTTTTATTACTTTACGAATTTCTTAATTTGTTCAGTAGTTCATTTGCTATTTTTTGGAGGAGTAATGATTATATACAAGCTCTACAGCTGCGCTGAACAAAATGGTTGCTCGGATCATGTCATCTAATACTTAGTACAATTAGATCACTGATTATAACACTGCTGTACGTTGTGAAAATGACTTTTCTCAGTTCGTCATATTATTGTAGGAAACGTTGTATAAAAGCTGTCTTTGAATTCAACCGATGGATGTTTAGTAACTAGGTAGGTTAAAGCCATTTTGTCATCAACTGTGAATCATTATGTAAACTTACCTGAAATATGTACAATATCAGCCTGTATATGGCCAGTGAATGTAGTCCGAATTCGCTGGGATTACAGAATGGTTTCTTGTAAGCAAGTTTGGTCACTGCAAACATAAGAAATCAATTTATTTTCATATACAACAATTTAACATTAAACATTAACATTTAATTACCTAATTAAATTAATATTGTAACTGTTTCAGGGAAGTATATCAATACTTAAAATAGCTGAACTGAACAAACAAATTGTTTTTTTTAATTCAAAATAAACAAATGCTGTGAAATGTTGGTATAGGTTAGATACTGTTTTATATTTGATGATAACAAACCGTTTTTTCTATTTGAGTTTGATTTTTTGCTATTATTATAACTAAGGTAGGTACGTAATCTTCAATTTTCGTCTAACAAACTTTTGGTGGCGTGGGCGGGAAAAAATCTGAAAATACTTGTTTTATAACAGCCCACGCTCATTCGAAATGTACCTAAGAATTAGAATTGAGGTCTGTAGAAACAACTGGATTTATACATCTTCGTAAATAATGTTCGAGAAACTTTTTGATGGTGTTTCTTTTTGTTATTTGATTTAGTAAATAACTCGTACCAAAATAATCTATTGAATATGCCTATGTTTGAATTCTGTCAAAAATAGAATATTTATTAGATTAGAGATGAACTACGAGTAAAGGTGTGTACCAAATATCAGATATATCTGTCAACACAAAAGGGGTAAAATTCCAATAACTGAAGACCCAAAAACATCATCAACAAACAGGGCAAGCTAAATAAAACCGTTTAATAAAAAGATATACAGTTGCGATGATAGTTCAATGGTTAACACAGTTATGTGACATGTGGGCTCAAATCTCAGTAATGATCTTGAGCTGTCGGTGAATGAAAACATCGTGAGGGAATCCCATTCTAGAGGTCCAAAGTTAAAAATCCATTTAAAAAAACTAAGTTTGGTTTGTTTACAATCTTCGACTACACTGTCACTTTACTCTAGGGCTCTTATTCGCTATTTGAGCAAGTAACTTACTGTGCTTAGGTAACGTTCCGGTATTCGAGTTAAATTCGCGTGAAATGGTACTCTCTCTGCCAATATCATATTAAGAAACTCAATAAAGTCTGCTAAGGCTTTGTTTTGAAATTATTATTTTTTGTTTTAGATTTTAAATAGATAGAATTCATAAAAATAATTATAATTTGTTCTAGTTATTATTTCAGGTTTAATGAAATCCCTATACTTTTTTAAATTCAAAATAGCTCTGCGTTTGACCTCGCCCAGCCTGATGTTAAAGCAGGATTTAGTCAAAGGCGCTTACCTAGAAAAAGTCTATTTACTCTGGATTTAAAGACACTCAAACTGTACCTACTTCGCGGGAAAAATTATGCTGGCAGAGTTCCACATCTTACTGCTTATGAAGAATATGAAACCAAATCGTTTAGTCCGTACGTGTATGGATCACTGTGTATGGATGGTGATGACCAAAACTACTTTAAAGATATAACTCAAGAATGTCATAAAACTGAAAAAATACTTAAGTAAGTACCTGGATCATGTTCTTCCACCATAATAACTTCCCAAGACATCGCCATTGGTCCTGCTAGTGAAAACGCCAGCAGCCAAATAAATACTATTATTACTTTTGCAACTCTCTTTGAAGTGTGAGCACTGTAACAAGTATTAAAAAATATAGGTATAGGTAGGTATTTTGTAACGATGACAGCTCAGTTACTGCGGTCAGTTCGCACGCCAAAGGGCGTGGGTTCAAACTCCAACGAAGAGCTTGACTTGCCTGTGAAGGAAAACATCGCGTGGAAACCATAGTATTGTGGTAAGGTACTTTCTAGTACTCGGCTAGGTATCTTTAATCACACCGTCACTTAACATCAGGTGAGTCGTGGTCAAACACCTAGCCTGTCAAATACAAAGGTATTAATAACTTTTTTCTTCTCCTTTATTTATTTTTATGAAATTTTTGTTTCACATTTTATATCATTGTAATTTTCCATTGACATTTTAATTTTAATTCCATCGATTGACTTATTTAGTACCTGTCATAATTTAGTTTACCGTTTTATTAGTGTAATTCGTGTGATGCGGTATTAGTTTAATAAATCAATTTGAAATGGTGGCCGTACACTTTCTGTTTGCTGAATGAACTTTTGATATTTACATTCATACGCATGCTCCAAACGAACCATTTTCAATAGTAAGGACTTAACTTTCAGCCCATCCTCTAGTAAAACTAGAACTTTGAATAAACATACTTAGTATAATATTGACTACCGAGATCGATAACCAAAATATGTAGGTTCCACAATCATAGTACATATCTTCGAATGCATATAACAATTGCTGACTCATAGGATCTGTCAACTCTTTATACGTATTCATATTATGTTAAAAAACTGACCTAGTTACAATAATAACAGTTCCTAATAGAATGATAGGGATTTATATGGTGTTTGACGATTTGTCATTGTATAGTTAAGCAACTGGCCATGTCTATCCATAGCTATGGTTAACGTGTCTGTCATTTAAATAATTCTTTTGCGCATTGAAGAAAAAAATATGTGTGTGACCGGGAACGTATTTTAAAAATTATATTTATGTGTACTAAAATACAACAAATTTAAAACTTATTGTGTAAGTTTTAAATGCCAACTACAGCAATTGATGTATTAGTATAAAATAAATATCTAGTTAGATACCATGATATGTTATGATATTTGTTTTCTATAAAGATAGCAGATGAGTATTACTTTTATTGGAGATTACAATAGTAATATTTCCAATACCATTTGATAGAAAATAATTGTTATCAAACAACCACCGAAAATAAGAGCAAATACCGCACTTACACATAATATCATATTGCTGTAGCTTTCCCTTCATAATATGTAACAAACGTGAGCGTTACTCGTGTATGATTACTTCGCAACTAATTTAGTACCATCTTCTAGCGAACCTGCTGTATCAGTTTTCTCGAGTTTGCCCTACAATTAAATTAACATCAACCACGTTAAAAATGAAACGATAGGGAAGTGATACTCAAATAAAAGAGTGTGGAAAAGATACAGATAAATTCACTCACACAGATGTTGGGGATGTCGATTTAAAAGACAGATAGCCCACGCGTGCTATTCAAAACGGAGCGGGAGTAACTTATTTACAAAATATTCGCAAGCAATAACAGTTTCGGCGGATGTAACTGTTTTTCCCCTGTTGTGACTTTTTTTTTTTTAGCATAAAGTGTTGTGGTGATAACTATGTTTTATAAGTTCTAGCTGGCGAAGTACCAACATTTCAGAAGCCAAGAAAAAGTTAACTGCTGATAATATAATAAAACCGGCCAAGTGCGTGACGGATTCGCGTACGAAGGGTTCCGTATCATTATCTATGAAAACGGCAAAAATTACGGTTTTTTTATATTGAACATGTTCGCGTTTGACCACATCCTGATGTTGTTGGGATCTCCCTTAAATATTTATTTTATTCTGTTTTTTTAGTATTTGTTGTTATAGCGGCAATTGAAATACATTATCTGTGAAAATTTCAACTGTATAACTATCACGGTTCATGAGCCTGCATATAGCCTGGTGACAGACGGACAACGGAGTCTTAATAGGGTCCCGTTTTACGCTTTGGGTACGGAACCCTAATAACAAGCATATTATATAGGGTTAGGGATGTACTTAGCTAAAAGGGAACTATTGATCTCACCGTTATGCACAGCTTTTTATATGAACAAAATTGCAAAAATATAAGCTAGAAAATAAGTCAGTCAACGAAATATATTATTTTAATGAACTGAGGATTTATTTATTAAACAAAATAAAAAAAGACATTAAATTATATCTACTATATTACTTTTTTAATACCAATTTTTATATTATACTATTTCAGAGTTATAGATTTAAAGTTAAAACGTAAAATGCAATCCTTGGGAATTAGGGGTATTGCTTACAACTGGTTTTCCAGTTATCTGACAAATAGACTACAGTGCGTCAGGGTTTCACAATTCATCAGTGACATGCTTCCAATAGATTTCGGCGTCCCCCAGGGTAGTGTGCTTGGTCCTTCATTATTTTTACTGTACATAAGTGATTTAACAGCCGCTCCTCCTAAAAACGCTGAGGTGATATGTTTCGCAGATGATACTGTAATCCTATTTCAAGACGATAAATGGACTGACGTATTTAGAGCTGCTGAAAATGGCGTAAGACTGATTGCAGACTGGCTTGACAGAAACCTTTTGACGCTTAACGTAAAAAAGACAAAATTTATTTCCTTTTACAAAACACAATCATCTGCACCACGCAACCTTGGCCCTCTTAAACTTCACTCCCACAGCTGTATACTTTCATCATCTTCTGGTCTTGTTACCGATACTAACAGCCAATGTAACTGCCAAACAATTGAACGAAGTGACAAAGTGAAGTACTTAGGTGTGCTGTTTGACCAAACGCTTGGATTTGGTTCTCATATTACAGCTGTGTCAGGGCGCATAAGGAAATCTATTTGCATAATGAAATCGCTGAGACACTCAGCGGATAGAGAAACACTGCTCTTGGTCTACAAAAGTCTTTGTCAGTCGCTACTTTTATACTGCATCAAAATCTGGGGAGGTGCTGCCAAGACAAAAATGATTACTCTCGAACGTGCACAACGGGCCGTCCTGAAGGTTATGCTAAAAAAGCCGTTCCGTTTCCCTACTAACAGCCTATACGAGGAATGTGGTGTCCTGCGTGTTCGTCAACTCTACATCCTTAGATCCGTAACCGCAATGCATAAGATTGTACTGAGCTCTCCTGACTACAATCTCTTACTTAAAAAAAGAGTAGCAAAAATTGAGGTGCCGCGGGTTCGAACCACTTTTGCAAAGCGTCTTCCACAATATTTGCTACCATACATCTATAATTCTGCCTGTAGAAAATTGAGTAAACTGTTAAGTAGCTCGACCAGAGAAGTAAAAATACTTCTGGAAAAATGGTTTCTTGGTCTTGACTATAAACAAACAGAAAATATTTTACCGAACTCCTTGAGTTTCTAACAAGCCCAACGCACTCACGCGCGCACTTACATACATGCATACATACACACACACACACACTCACACTCACACCCACCCACACACACACAAAACAAACACATACACACACACGCATGATGCTTGTAATATTTAATATATTTTTCTTACATTTATTATTCTTAGCCCATGAGACAAATCCTTGGCAACATGTGTATGGCCTCCTGCGATACAAGCCTTAGCTTAGTGCAGGGACCGCTGTAAATGTTTGTATTTGTATATGCACTATGGTCAATAAAGTTATTATTATTATTATTATTCATCGTTATTTATTTTTCATCTTCTTATTTTTTAAATTTTTTACATTAAATATTTAAAAAAAAACATATAATATAAAAAACTTAAAAACTAGGGTGCCGCCGGCAGCGGGGCAGGGCTCAAGCTGCCGGTGGTCAGGGCTGCAGAGTGAGGAACCTCCTCACAATGCGCGCCGTGTCAAGGATCACTGCCTTTTGAAGCTGACCCTTGACCCAACCGTCTAGCGAGAGTCTCTTGAGATGTTGGTCGAGACTCTTCGCTATAAGACCGTTTACCGTGACGACTATCGGGACAATGATCGTCGAATCAACATCCCACATGGCGGTTATCTCGTGAGCCAAGTCAAGGTACTTGCTGAGCTTGTCCTTCTCGGCCTTCACGAGATTCTCGTCATGTGGGATGGTGATGTCAACGAGCACTGCCCGGCGTTGGGCTCGGTCGACCACCACGATATCAGGCTTATTGGCGACAATAGTCCTGTCCGTGATGATAGACCGGTCCCAATAGAGCAAAGCACGACCATTTTCGAGAACTGGCGCTGGTGCGTACTTATAGTACGGCACCTCAGACTCGACAAGGCCGTATTGAAGAGCAAGCTGCTGATGGATGATCCTGGCTACTTGGTTGTGCCTGTGCAAATACTCGCCGTTAGCAAGATGCGAACAACCGGAAATAATATGTCGGAGCGATTCTCCGGGACGGTGGCATGCCCGACAGATGTCGACCGTACCGTCCTTCATGATATATTTCCGATAATTGTTCGTCTTGATAACTTCGTCCGCAATCGCACAGGCAAAACCCTCAGTTTCCCCAAAGAGGTCTCCGAAACGTAGCCAGTTCACCGACGCGAGCATGTCCACATCGGGGCCCGTTAGGACCCGATAGAACCGCCCGTGCAGCTGCTTGCTCTTCCATACTTCCTTGCGGTCTTCGGTGCTGAGCACCGATGGTTTGCGCCAGTTCTCGTTCGCTAAGGAGAGCGGCGTGAGGCCCTTGTCAACTGCCACAACATCTCGATGCATCCCGCACTCGTTGTCGCGGAAATAATCCCTGAGACTGCACACTTCACGATTATGGAGGTTCTTGGCGCTTAAGAAGCCACGACCCCCCAATTTTCGTGGAATGTACAGTTTATTATTATTATTATTAAGTTGCTCTTGAGTACAAAATTCTTTTCAGCAGTTTTGTTGTCAATCGTTCTCATCATCAGCCCACTTTAGTCCACTGCTGGACATAGGCCTAATTTAGCACACCATTTAGTCCGAACTTCCACTTTTTGATTCCAATCACTACCCACTGTCTTACGTATATCATCACTCTGCCGAGTCTCAGGGTGTCGTATGCTACTTTTACCGAGGCCTCTACTCTACAACACGTCTAGTCGTTTACCCCAACGGTTATCGGTTCTAGGACGGATATTTCCAGCCCACAGCTTTATGTAAATACATGCTCATAATAACATATAGAACACGCAAACATTTAATAAACATCTATGTTCGTTATATAAATATTTGTCCGGGAATGGAACTTATGACAATTCAACTTTTCACGCAGAGATAGGTAACGTACTATCAATGACAGGGCACTCATATATATAGTTTTTTTATGTTTGGCAATCTAGGTGTTTGACTACAGCTCACTTGATGTTAAGTGACCAGTATTATGCTGACGTGAGCCCTTATTTTGTGATTGTTTGTCTCTGTTTGTTTGTTTTTGTTTTTGTGTTTGTATTTGTTGCAAAATCAAATCTTTTTCTTTCTTTCTTTCTTTCAAGTGATGGTGTGGTCGTGAGTGAGGTTCCACATCCACTTCACAAACATCAAGTTTTCCTAGAACTAAACGCGTGTGACAGCATTCATTCATTTTCGGTGTCGCGAGGTAATAAAAATTTCATATAACTCCATAGATACGCAATAAACGCATACCCTTCCTTCTTCGGCCAAGGACGTGACACGCATTTCACAGGCTTGTGGTTTACGTGTGTTTTGTAATTTTGAAACTTGTTTTTAACATAGTTGATAAACTATTTGATTGATAAACTAAATTCACCATGTTACCAACCAACAGCAGACAATCTGTGCATTGTTGGGGTTTCTGTGTTTATTTTGCTGAATAGAACATAAAAATAGCAGTTTACTATGAAAGCTAGTTTAGACATATTTTTGTTTTAAAAATTAGATAATTTTTATTGCGTTTATCTCTGACATTTAATAACGTCGAATGCTACCGACTATACAAATACAAATCTTTAATTGAGAACACCAAAGTGGCAGGTCATTTTTCCATTCATATTGAAAAATATCAAAATCATAACATATGCCAATACAATAAAATAACATATCAAATTTAAAATAACTATGTCAATATGATTAAATGTCAATAAAAAAAATGTATTACTAATCCTAGTAATTCAATAATATCTTAAATGAAAAAATGCTTTACCTTATTTTTAAACAATCGTCAAAGTCATAAAACAAGGTCACAACACGCTATAGTCTTCAAGGAGTCAAAGCTGCAGTGACGCGTGCAGCTTTGTCTTGCTGCGCACTATATTTGCAGTCATTTCAAAGTTTTAATTGTTTATCACCGGGATTTCACAAATTTTTTTTTTCTTCATAATTAAAACTTAACTTACATTGCAATAGCCGTGGTCACGAGCTGACTGGGGAGTGCAACTCTGTGATCAAATGAGGGTGTTGTGACCTTCCTTTGGTCTTATAAAAACGTCAGGTTGTCACCACGGCATACTACATCAATTGTATCAGTAGACTGTTCTGAAACTACACAGCGATACAAGCACTTGCCCGTGACCGGATTCCACGACGCCAATAACCTAAATCCGTCTGTCTTCCCGGTTGAAATTGCGATGTTTTCTTTTTATTTCAACCGCTACACTAACCATTATTGTACATAGTAATATGGAGTGTGTGGAGAGTGAGGAGAGGACTTTCTAATTTCATAATATTTTGTGTGCTAAAATCCCGTTGATTTACATAATTATTATGTAAATCAACGGGATTTTATTATGTGTTCATAATGAAATCGTATGTTGATTTACTAAAAAGTATTTTTTTTTTTATAAATTCTAGGTTTACAAGTTGATTATCAATGATGTCAATGCTTTGAATTATTTTTCAGTTGTGCTTTTTTCAAATATGTTTAAAAATTGTGTTTTTTGTAGAATTTTATTGTAGGTATAGTAAATTTTTCAAACTCTTTAAAATGTTTATCTTGTATTGTCACTACTACTTAAGGTCACACTTCTAGGACACGGATTATAATTGAGCGCGGCTTTAACTGTGACAATTATTTATTTCACTGGACTTGTGAGACATTTGAAAATAAAACTACTTGACACTGGCAGGATAAAAAAGAACTTGAGCTGTCGGTGAAAAAAATACATCGTGAGGAAAGATTACTTTCTAATAATCATAAGTTGATGATTGACCCTAAAGCTATGACTTGATTGATTGATTGATAACCTTTATTGTACACACTAAAATACAGAAAACAAGAAATAAATATAGGACTTGACAGACTTTGGTGTTATCAATAAAAATTGTGCTGTCTGACTCATCTGACGTTATGTTCCGGGAACAGCACTTGATTTCAGGCTAGGTCTTTTTACTAAATTTGATTACACCGTCGTTTAATCTCAGATGAGCTCTGGTTAAATTAAAAAAAAAACATTTAAAAAGTTAGCACCACGGTAAGATTCGTATGATAGGCTAGGTATTTGACCACTGCTTACCTGATTTGAAATTACAGTAAGTGTAATTGAAACGGAACTTTTAATATATTAGTACTTACCTAAGTGGTGTAATTATAGCTCTATGTCTGTCTACAGCAATAGCGGTTAGCGTAAAAACGCTAACATTGACGCTGAGCGCCTGGACGAAAGGGCAGAAAGGGCACATGAAGTGCGGAAGCAGCCACCTCTGCAGGAGGGCAGCTTGAAACTGGAAACAAAACAATTACATTAGCACACATACATATACACACACTGGATATTTTTGGTGGGATCACAGAAATGACATGTGTCAGAATCACACGAAACTTTTTCTTATTTATTTTTGGCGTTTGTCAGTACCAAATCGTTTCAAATATTTTATAAAAAAATTAAGTTAAATAAGTTTAAGTCACCGTCAAAATCACACAAAGTAAGTCATAGTCGAGTCCGGTCATAACATAGTAAGGTAGCGGTGACTTTACCTTTTCTAGCTTCGATAGAATTTTGGAAATAGAACAAAAATACACGTTTCGTTACATTATGGCCTGCTCAAGCTCCTAATTTAGCACTATATGATTAAATACCTCTATTTTTAAACATAATCTATTGAAATTACATAAGTTTATCAAAAATGTTACAAAATTCGTTACATTTTTTTAAACGTGAATAAATTTGCGTTTGTCTATCAACTCGTATAATGGTAGCGATAATGTCATCGACAATATTCCATAGAAGCTTTTAGTAAAGCCATCACTACTTTACTAGGGCGTGGCTTTCATCGTAATTTGTTTTGTGTGACTTTGACTATAATTACAACTGAAAAACTCAATTGTTTACAAAAAATTATGTGAGATGGCAGTACCTACTAACACATATAGGCCATTGCACGTTATTTCGAAGAAAAAATAAGAAGGATCGTTTTATATTTTTAGTCGAAGGTGAATCACATTTCTTTGTGGAACAACAAAATTTTGTACATGATTTCTGAGTTAGTCCCACAATAAAAGTTGTACATCATTATGTACAACTTTTATTGATAATATGAACATCTTTTACAGACTTAGCTACGCGCGTAATCCCGTGTCTTTTATCTAATCCCACTTTCAACTAATATTATAAATGTGGAGTTTGGATGGATCGATGAATGTTTGTTACTCTTTCATGCAAAAACTAATGAACGGATTTGGATGAAATTTGGTATGAACGTAGTTGAAACCCTGAATTAACACATAGGCTACTTTTTACCCCGAAAACATGTAGCGGGTAAAACCGTGGTAAGTATATAATTATACACCATAAGATAGTGAGAAAAATCGTTGGGCGATGCAAATTTTTAGTAAACCTGTGAAAATGTTGTACCTAAACATACTTATTGCTCCTATTTTATTTAGCTACTTTATATCTTCAAAGGCTTACCTGTTATAATAATAATAGTGTTTTAAACAATGTAGCAGATATTCTTCTGAAATAGCTAACGAGTGACTATTTTTGCGTCTGGTTAACATCACACGTTTTTTAATTTCGCAAGATTTGGAGTTTTGTTTTTTCAAACGGCATTTATGAGATCGGTCATGATTTATAGTTTGTCGAAAACATCCTAGTAAAAATCGTTTCTATTCAGATTTTACACGGAAGCACTGTACACAATTTGCTATGAAATTATTTTTTTCACTTTAAAGTATCGAAATACATGTTTAATTAAATTGATAGCACGACAGTGTCGCACACATAAACTGACAATTACGAATGGCTACAATCTATTGTTACAATCCCATTTAGCAAAATGTTGTGATGTATTACAGAACAAGGTAGGAAAAGGCTTTTAATCTGGAATCACTCTCGCTCGGAACAATCACCCAAGTCTATTGTCCCTATCGTCTACTCTGATTGATACAAGGGTGATATAGAGGTAGATTAATTTGCTGATTTCTCTGTCACGCCGTCACATCTAATCGATTTTGCATGTTCTACCACGTCACGGAAGCGCTGACGGGACGATGTGTGAAACATTAATCGCTATAGAATGATACAACTCTACAATAACCACGCTATAATGGCCATTATGTGTTTAGAGTGAAGTACCACAATAGCTTCTATGGTTATGTTTGACGTTCATATCAGCAGCTTTGCGCTAAAATCGAAGCCATTTCAGAGCGGCGACTGTAATATGAACTGCAAATAATGTGAGCAGATAAGGTTTAATTGATGAACTGGTTATCAGACTTAGTTACCTGTCTCATTTACTATAGGTATTTATGCTTTGTTCCACATGTTTTTTTTCCACAAATTTACTCAGTATTTGTCCAGTGATATCTGAATTTCAATTCTCTATTGATTTGCAGAATATTTTAGCTCTAATATTCAAATTATAATTTTAGAACCTATTATTTGTTAATAATAAAATCCGTAACCATACTATCATTTTGTTGTTTCTAATGTTAAACATTTGAATCCAACAAACTAACGAGCCCTAACTATGAATAGACATAATTTTAATTTTTTTACCATCGTATGATAGTATTTTGTTTTGGTATTTCTATATACGTTTAAGAGAGGCCTTGGGGCCACCCCGCCTCGCCATAACCTGCTAATTTTGTTCCGCTTCTAAATGCATACAATAATTTACTTACAAAAATAATAAAAAGTATAACAAGTAACAATTTAAAATATATATAAATATATATCTTCGTACTCATAGATTTTACAACAAACAATAGGGTGAAATACATATACCTAAGTAGGGCTGCGAAGAAATATCTGCGCCAATGAATACAAAATAAATAAATATTGTAGAACATTACACACAATGCCCTCTGACTCCAAACTACGCAAAGCTTATACTATGGAAGTCAGATAACTGATAGAATACTTAAATAGTTTTTTTTGTAAATACATACAGTACACCCAAACACATAACATTATACCACAAATGTTTGTCCTGGGTGGGAATCGAACCCACGCCATACAGCTCTTGAAGCAGACATACTACCAATGAGCCAAGAGGTCTATATGACCACAATATCTATGTAGAATAACTTTATGACAAGTACATGAAGCAAATGTACATTGCACTGTACATTGTTCATCGTACAGCCTACCCCAAATTTCGAGTTTTTACTAATTATATCAACTAACACATTAATTTTTCAAAGTTAACGTTTATTTTATATTTTATCAATGGATCTACGAGTAGAAAACATACGTATACGTTATAAAGACAAGATAAAAGCGCCAGTATGCTGACTAAAAATACATTTTTTACGATCATTAAAAACAAAGCTTTAAAAAAGGTACAATCTCTACAAATACTTTGTTTAACGATTCGCCGGAACATCTTTTCAGTAAGTAGAATATTGTAAAGAAATCTTAGTCGTTTTGTGACAAAATTGAACAGAAACTCAATCGTATTTTCAGAAACTAATCACAAAAGGCAAAATGTTGTTATGTACGGCTTAAATGATGTACGTAGGTACTTTCATGTATCTATGCATTTTCGGGATTAATTCAAAGAGGATTGTGAATTTTCTCGAATAAATTTGCTTATATATTAATGACATTAGCATACTTGTGATTAATATTTTCGGAAAATAATTTTATTCATAAATTTTCTTTTTAACATAATAAATTGATGATTAAAAAAGAAATTAAATTCCTGTAATTTTTACTAATGCAAAAGAAGTTATGTTTCTTTAACTTTCCGATTTAATACAGTTACACAATTAAAAAAGAGAAGAACTCATTGTATGACATTTTCTTTAAGCAAAATTGCATAATTAGGACATACTTAAGAAGCCGATAGGGCAGGATAGGCAATTTAATCGCAAATAAAACAAAGTTACCCAAGACATAGTAGCATCTATCAATTGTATAAAAAGGCAGTTATCATATATAATATTCATTGTAGAAACCATTTTCATAATATACTTGCGAACCGTCTAAGGTTTGCATCGATGCAAATACAACATGATTACGCAATATTTTTATTTGTTTAAAAGTATATGATGTACTCGTATTAAAACTTTCCTTAAAAACGATGAAAACTGCATCAATATCCTTTGCGGGGCTTAAAATAAGTAAGCGGAGAAACAGACAGATGTGGACAGCGATTTTGTTTTATACAATTTACAGAAGAGAAGAGATAAAGAGGTACCCAATTACATGAAAGCGCTTACGAACTAACCGTGTTTAAAATATGATTAAATTATACTTACTTGGAATGGTATAGCAAATAATCCTATAACTATGTCTGCTAATGCTAAATTTGATATATAACAGTTAGTGACGCTTTGCATCCGTCGCGAAGTTGCGACTACCCACATCACTAAGAAGTTTCCGACCACTGCTAATACTGAGATTGAGCCATAGAGGAACGAGAGCAGAACTATCATCCCAGTAGGCACCGCGTATAAGGTATCTGAAACAAATTGCAGAAACATCTATCAATCAGAGTTCGCCTCACTCCCGGACAAGCTGAAATTTCGGTCCATTAACATTAATGTAGAACGCTCTCATCCAGACGACACGTCAATGATGAGCTGACTAATGACTCATTTTCCCGGACTTCGGGTGACTTATTTGTGGAATTCGTCTTGGTCACATTCAATTCCAAGCGGAGAGCAACGTAATTTTTGATGCATTAATATTTTTAAATACTCATACGCAAATTTTATTTAAACGTGTGTTCACTATGGGCTGGTTGTGGAAGCGATGGGCCCGTGGTCGTCCGCTTATCTATGTATGTCAAAAGTTGAGCATAGTGATACAACGGGGCAATGCCACTAGTGTACTGGGAAACTACGACGCGGCAGGAATCTCGACGGCGTCTTTGTTTTATAGTAGGGTAGTTGTTGCGATTTGTATGTAGGTAGTTGTTTACATGTGCCTAAAATATGCTATATACGTACAACAATAATATACAGCAATATATTACCCAATCATAGTCCAATGATCTGATATAGACCTCTCCTGAGAAGATCGTATGCTCTGAGTGACTATATTTTTTGAATTCTTAGGGCATACAACACCATTTTGTTTCCTTACAAATACGCGACCGTCGTGTTCTCGATGCTTATTTATGAAGCGTATTTGTACTCAAAGGAAAAATAAATCAACTACATATTATATCGTCTGTACTCAGTTTTATTCGCGTGTTTCTTTTAGTTTTTTTTTCTGTTTGTGGCCAGGGTCTGGTAACATCTGGCGGTCTGTTATTAAAATTGTTGTTGTTATTAATACACAAGTCGGTGAACATAATAAGGGTGAATGAGATAAGGAATAGATATAATAGATTAAATTAATTATTTCGTTGAAACTACATATTTCTTTTTTGATGTGTAGTTTAGTCCTAGTCGATTCTTGCTAAAAAAATTAAAAACTTGCGACATTTTAGTAAGATTGGCACAGATTAGGAAAACGTAGCACAAATAAAACGTTGTGCAGAAAATGGGCCAAGAATGCTAAGCCCTAAAATTTGTATCTATCATAACTCTAACTACGATTATACAAATACGTAAAGACATTTACGAAACAAATTTATCAAAGTATATTTTAAGCCATATATTAAGCAAAATTATAGGTTCAAAGGTAAAATGATCGTTATATCTGTACTGCTTTATTTATTCTGTACATAAAAGGCATCAATAAAATTATAGGTACCTACATATGTAGGTAGATACATTCCATTTATGGGGTTTTCCTACTCTCGGCAAATTCAGAAAACCTTTGATAATCCCCCAAACAATGTATGTTATACCGCGATAAAAGTTGTGTAGGTAAAAAACTTTTTATTGACATTTTCTGACAAGCAAAAACTTTTTGTTCCGTGTTCTTATAATATCACGAACCTTCCGCACGTTTGTGCACGCTAGTGGGATATCTACCTCTGTTTATGTATAACATTGTCTGCAATATTATGGACAGGCATTATCTCTTACAATCTGAAGATGGTTTGGTTTGTTTCATTACTTTTACAATAAAAAAATACTTTACGTACTATTTTTAAGCGTGTTACGCACAGTGTAGTGATGGGGATATAATGGGGGCGACATTTAGATTTATGGCAAAGGGGTTGTTGTTTGACGTCAAGTTGTAGCACCTGCTTTAATTGGGTCAAAACTTTCAAACCTCGCCCTTTGACGCCAGTAAATTGCTTACAGGTAGGCGAATGTTTCTTCCAACATTATATTACTAATCTAATTACTTGATGATGTTCAATTAAGCTACGTCTAGTCTAACCAAGCTTTGTCAAACATTTACTAGGTACAAATTAGTTTTCTCCAGTTAAAGCATTGTCATTACGAGTATTGTATCGAATTTTGGTTTAAAACATTGACACTGTTTGATCTTAAGAAAATTTTAATACAAATAGAAGAATTTTTGAACCGGTTAAGAACTAGGTCAGTACTTCTGTAGTAGGTACTAGAAAATATGAATGAAATCAATTATTTTGTAAAGTTAGCAAATAAACAGTATAAGGCTGTATGAAACTGATACGACAGATAAGGAAAAAAGTAGTACAGATATCAATTTGTGTAGTTCTCGTATGTCAAATGAAATTGTAGGATTAGGGAATCTTCACTTTTTTTACCATTGTAGTATTAAAGGTATGTACCGATCACTTTTCTAATCTATAACTGAAGCCAACACTTAGCATTGTCATTAAAAGTTCTCCCAATTTTAATGGAAAATATTGGAGTGAATATCCCGGAACGGGATGTTTGAATTAGATTAATGGATCATTGTTTGTCGAACCAATTTAATAGACCATAGAAATTAGCTAATATTGCCTAGAATTTTCGATAATCATTTACTTTTGAAGATATTTCATTAAGTGTCATTAATATCGCTTACGTACAAAAAAAAAGATTAATTTCATTCAATGATGATTCGGCGAGTGTGATGAGCACCTTTACACCGGGAACGTTCAGGGGCGGGTTATTTTAGTTTAATTGAAAATTGTATTTGACATATTGACATTAAGTTCGATTGGTGTAAATATTATATCAATAGGTATTAATATAATCTTTACCGACATATTTATTATCTCACTGGTTTTGAAAAAGTCTATAACTTATTCAGGATAGATTTTTTTAGTTAAATTTTTTAGAAACGTAGAAGATAAAAAAATGTAAGGCACTTACCAAAATTAAATGTGTCGTTGGTGACGTTTTGGGAGATATATTCTATTGTTGTAGTATTTGTTGACCAATCCGCATCGTCATCTTGTGTTGAACTTGACGTGCTGAAAGAAAAATAATTTATTCAGTTTTTTTTTCTCAATCTTCTTCAAAATAAATTCAATTTCCTGTTCACTCTATAAGGGATTCATAAATCGAAAACACTGTTCTACATGTAAAATGCATCCGGTAAATTATAAAGGTATGAAAACCCGTAAATTTTAAAAATGGTTCGAACTTTTAACTCTGACATCAACCAAAAAGATAACTACAAAAAGTTTTAATTGAATTTCGAACTGGTTTACAAATAGAAAGCAGTTTATAATGTACTAGCGGACGCCTCGCGGTTTCACCCGCGTAGTTCCCGGTCCCGTGGGAAAACAGGGATAAAAAGTACTCTTTGTCATCCGGGGATAGCGTGGCTTCCCAACGGTGAAAGAATTTTTGAAATCGGTCCAGTAGTTTCGGAACCTATTCATTACAAACAAACAAACAATCAAATCTTTCCTCTTTATAATAGTACAGATAGATAGAAAACAATAACAAGTGATATGCAGGTAAATTACCAAGAAGAGCCAAACCAAAAAAAAAATCCTACATGGTCTACATCAGTCAAACTTGTGTCACACAAAAACTTACATTCTAAATTTAAAAGTATCGATCCACCCTCAGACGTTTGATGAAAGGTCCTAGGATCCACCTCTCTACGTCATACATAATTATCTTTTTTAGCTCTCATGTAACGAAATGCCTACACGTGACGTGTCCTTGAAATTTAAATCCTAATTCTCATATAGTAACAATTATCGTATATAACTAGCTCTTATATCTTTCAACTACCTGTTCGGACGTATTAAGTATGGTTCAGTGCTACTTTTTTGATGCGCACGGCGTGAGAGAAACTCATTACCGGATTTTTTGTTTCCTGTGAACTACAAATCTGGGCGTGTTTAAGGCTAGAGTGCATGGATTCATTGACGTTGACGTGCTCTGTTCTCTGCACTGTTTGCTTTGCAAGCCAAACGTAGACCTATTTCATATAAAAAAAGTTTTTTAAAATCTGTAATATTATTTTCTAAAACAAAATCGAGACAAATTACGACTTTTTTTTTCTTTCTTCTTGGCATCGCACTCTGTGCATTCTGCCAGTTTCAAAAATTACGACTTGTAGCTTTAGCAGGAATGATGCAGTACGTAGTACGTAAACCATAGTCAAATATATGAAAAAAAAGTTCCATTTACTCCCGCCAGGAGCGCTGTCCCAATTTCTATCCTATAAGTAAACCAGGGAAATTCACGAAACAAAATTTTTATAGCATTTGATGGTATCATCGTGCGAATCTGCGAATACGAATGCGTATCGCCGAGTTTATCGCATTGTAGGGACGGGAAACCATACAGTGCCCAGGTCTTTCGCCTGAGGTATAGCTTTAAGTGCCCCTTTAAATACGTAATCAAGACAAGACCGCATCATCACTTAACATCAAGGTCAAACGTAAGCCTATTTCTTATAAAAAAAACCGTAATAACGATCACCTTTATTGCCCTTTCCAAATATGATATGATCCTCCCAGCGCTGCTTTGGAAACACTTTCCAACAATTTTCTTTATTTGCGGTAAATCACAATTACTTGAATAAAACAGAATTGAATTGAAAACAGTAGATTATTAGCATAATCTACTATTTTATTCAAGCAATTGTGATTTACCGCAAATAAAGACCAAAACAAATGCCAGTAGCTCTGATTTCACTGTTAAATTATGCTCCATTTGTCCATAAATGGAAAAAAAAAAAATATTTGTCTAGAAATCGAACCACCTTAAAAAGAGATTTCGCTGGAATTTCTATATCTCCCACTTCTACCGCTTTTCTCTGATTTTACTAACAAGTAGGTAAAACTAACTAGACCGCCTCTGCGTAATTTATAAAACTTTTACTTTACAATGATTCCAAACTAAAATAAAATAAACTTTCCTTTTTTTTTTTTTTAATGGTTGACAGGCTAGTTGTTTGACCACAGCTCACCTGATGTTAAGTGAAGGTGTGGTCGAAGATGGTAAAGCACACCTAGCCTGGAATGGAACTGGCTCTCAAGTGAGGCTGCCGGAACACACCGTTAGGTGCTTGGCGGCAGATTTTCAACTTGAGGGTGGTAGCTAGCCAGCCGAGTACTAGAAAGTACCCTACCACCATGCTATGGTTTCCTCACGATGTTTTCCTTCACCGGCAGCTTAAGCTCATTGTTGGGGTTTGAACCCACGCCCTTCGGCATGCGAACCTACCGCGCTAACCACTGAGCTATCATCGCTACAAACTTTTTTGTTATTAGATCATTTAACTTTACATTACATTAAATTCTAAAGTAAGCTAAAAGAAGCCCGATAATTTATGTCGGAGTAAGTTTAAACATCAGTTCAACGAATCGGTGGCCTATTTCCGACAAATGAATCGACCTCTTTATAAACAATATCAATATTGGGGGAATAAAGCCCTGTCGGGCGGGAGCCAACAAAAATAATTGATTTTGTTTCAGAGATAATTAATGTGGATCCGATACGGCTTGGAACTGGAAATAAATGATTATGGAGATGTGTCGTTGTTTATTGAGTATAATGTGTTAAGATCATAGAGACTAGTGTTAAGTACATGTGTTTCGAGCCAAAACCAAAACCCAGTGCACCGTGTTGTGAGCATGTACGAATTTTGTTAAACGATTGATTTTTGGTTTTGTTGTTATTTTGTTGATTTTATTTTGCAATTTTTTTTTTATTCTGGTCACTGTATGTTATTGGAATTGAAATGCACCTACCAACCAAAGATTTTTTACGTTTGAAAAGCTAGTTGTTTGACCATAGTTCACCTAAGTGACGGTGTAGTCGGAGTTGATGACGCACACTTAGCTTGGAATGGAACTGGCTTTCATGTGAGGCTGAGCACACCATAAGGTGCTTAGCGGCATATTTTTAACTTGAGGGTAAATGAAAACTACTTTTTCATCATATCTGTTCAAAAAGGAACCCTCGCGTTCCGCGATAAGTGCGACTAAAATGGGTCATTCCGGTGCACTTAATAACAGTGACAAAATGACTTTTGAATTTGGAACACTATTTAATTAAAAAGTTTGAACGCAATCCTCTTCGATAAAAGCTTGGCCGGTAATAAAAGAAGCGCGCCTACCGAAGCAGCCTAACCAAATTAAAAAAAGAGAATTTCTTATTCGTTTTTTTATTACTTTTTATCAAAATATTACAGATTATTTTTCCGACCCAAATATCGACCAATAGAATTGCACCATTCGACGTCACGTGGTACAACCTACATGGTATTATACTGATAATTTTTTGAAAATTTTCTCGTTGTACCACGTGACGTCGAATGGTGCAATTCTATTGGCCGACATTTGGGACGGAAAAATAATCCCCCGAATACCACACGAGCTTCAAATTATCTGGCATTTCCCTCAAGGTTCCCTGCAAACAAATAAAGTCGTCAAGTTTTTCAGGTTAAAAAATCACTCGCGCTTCTTCGCGCTCGTGATTTTTTAACCTGAAAAACTTGACTCCTTCATTTGTTTGCAACGAACCTATCGGGAAATACCCGATAATTTTGAAGCTCTTGTGGTATTATAAGTGATAATTTTAATTTGATGCACAAAAAGTTGCGAAAGTGAAATATTAACACCAGAAGGTGTAAAATTAAACGCAGAAACTGTCATAAACAATTTACTACCAAACAAATCGAAAGAAAAATATATTTTCTCATAGAGGGATGAAAAGTAGCGCGAGCACGGTACCAAAACTATTTAACCTCGAGCGACGTACTTTGAATCCCTCGCTACGCTTAGGATTCTGCTCCAGAATCCTTGGCTTCGCTCTGGATTCAAACAACCGCTCTCGCCCTCAATACATTGTTTTGGTCCCTTGTGACAAAATCTATTTACTATTCCTTCGTCGAATTATTTATCTACATACTGTGTGATTCTCGCAAATGAATACGCTAGACACACAATTCATTGATTTCCGCACTCGATTTTGTATCACAATGAAGAGAAAGTAATAAAACCGATTTTGAAGCATTAGTGAGATTTTTTTTTCTTTCGACCAACTTCAATAGTCAGTTTTTGTTAGTCCCACGCCAAACCAAACCACGAAGCATACATTTGTGTAAATTACTTCATGTGGGAGGCAAAAGTTAACTACGTGGGTATGTGGTTTATTCTGTCTGTGATATTTTTGAAAACAACCCATTACGTGGTTTGCTATGTTTGAAGTTTTCGCCCAGATACAACTTAATCGCGGTCAGTTAAAAAATCAAAGATCGTTTTTATTACATTAATTATAAAGCAGTTTCTTTATAGTCCTCCCGTAGATCTTTCCATGAATTTTATTTACATAATCATTGAGATTTTCATCTATCAAAACAATTTCCTTTTTTTGGAAATGATTTTATTAGCTAAGCGTTGGAAATTGTTTCTACTTAATTGTGACACACGTCTATCTTACCTTAACGTTATAAATCAGGTTAAATTATTATTTGGTGATAGATTTCCTTAGCAGGAAATCGTCTAGGTAGGTACCACCGCAGTATCAATTATTCTGCCGTTAAGCAGTAGTGTGTAAACATTACTGTGTCGACAAGTGGTTATTGCAGAGAAAGGAGGATTTTAAGATTTATGGTTATTTTAATTAATTTTTTGTTATTTTAATTATATTTTTGTCAAATTATATTTTTAAGTTTATGTCAAATTAGTTTTAGATTTTAAGTAAGATTAGGTTAATTAATTAGCTGTGTCAAATTAGTTTAATTTAAATCCTCATCACTGCTGGAACTGGAACGACTGTTAAGCGGAAATGAACTAGATATATACCTTAAACATTCAAAATGAACTTCCGCAAAGTAACGCCTGAATCAATCAATTACCATTACTGTATTCTGATTTGAAGGGTACTGCAGCTAGCTGTTGAAACTAACCATAGAAAGTCTCAAATTAATGAGCGCCAAACGTTCAGACTCAAAGTTCTGTGTATTACTGCAATGTTCATGGACTATCGCTATCTCTTTCTATCAGGAGAGCGTTTCGTTCGTCTATTTTACAAAAAGAAAAATGATTTTTACATCCATTGAGTTAAGGCCAGAACTATACATAGCGAAGTTCGACTTGGGCTCAATGAGCTTATACCTGTATTGAGATCTCGAGTTTGTAAAGAAACCAGGATACTTTTAACACTTCCCACTAATCTATAATCTTAACACTTTCCTTTTGAAAACGATTTGTAGTTGGTAGAACTAGTTGGTAGATTTCTTTACCAGAGGTGGTGAAGAAATCTACCAACTAGTGAAAATAATAGGTAGCTAAGTACAAGTAGAGAACTTTGTGCTTGCATTGAAGGAAAATTTGCAGCTCCCTTAGTAAACATCCTTAGCATATGAAGCTATGACGTAGAACGGTAAACTAAGGCAGGTGTGCCACTAGATATAAACATAAATCTGAATAATGAAAGCACTCGGCGTCGGTCGGTAAGGGATTCCTTCCGCGCCCCGAGCCATTAATTGCTACCGGGCTTATTAAAGTCTATGATTACTAAGCTTTCTTTCTGAAATTTAATACCTACAATAACCTTTTGTCTATAAGTGTTCTAATATAGATTTTTCGAGGAAGGTAACTAAATAAACGTTAGCTTTATAATTTTGTGCCTAAGCAAAATTAACTTTTAAAAGGTTTGTTTACTAGCGACCCTCTCGGGCTTCACACGGGTGCAATCTATTTTGCCAACTTAATTAAAAAGTATTCAATTTCTTTACTTACACAAAAGTTCAATTAGGATGGTGTGTTATGGTGTGTTAAACATAAACTTTTCGGGAAAAAATAAATAAAATACAATGATTTTATAACCTTTTTTAACTACGTTATCTAATGTTACCATCGTGCATTGATAATCTGCTTGTTTATAACAAAATCTGTATTTTATTAATCACTAACTAATAACCAGTAATTTGTACCAGTATGCTAAGCAGCCGGTTTTCTTGCCTCGCAGATTCAGCAGTCCACAAATTATGTGGTTATCAACGGACATCGTTTGATTTCTATATAAATGCATATTTATGTATAATTTTTTTTTATCTTTTTAGTTTAGTTTGTGTATCTAATTTTTATCAGTACATAGAAGTAACTGAACAAAAATTAAAATATTCGTAAATTATCCCAACAATGGACTTGCCGGTGAAGGAAAAGATCGTGAGGAAACCATAGCGTGGTGGTAGTTAGAAATACTCGGTTGATTGGAAATCTGCCGCCAAGCACATAACAGTGCGTTCCGGTAGCCTCACTTGGGAGTCAGTTCTATTCCTCGCTAGTTGTATTTACCATAGTCGACGACATGGTCACTTAACATCAGCAGAGCTAAGGTCAAGCCTATCAATTAAAAAAATTATAAGAAATCTATGCATAGTAATTAGATTAGAATAGAGCACAAACGCTTCTGAAAATGTTTATTAATCTTTCATAGTTTAGCTTCTAATGAAAATTTAGTTTTGAGTCATAAATCATGAAGATTAGGTAGGATACCTATTTAGTTTAGATACTGTTTAGTATTAATGAGAATAGCGAGAAATTGAATTTTGCATCAACAAGGGCTAAATAAGCAAAATAAATCTAGAATTGTCTTTTCACAAAGATTGAATATTAAGAATTGATAGTGAGTTGAAAGGAAGCTTAACCGAATGGCTAGTCACCTATTTATTAATGAGTCATCAAAGGAAACTCCTTAGAGAATATCGAAATATTTTGTCGCTAAGATCTTAAAACAAATTTTATTATTAATCTTTGCGTTTCATCCTCTTGAATATAATTCAGCATTGTCGTTTGATCATCTGATATTTATACTCTGTAGTAGGAGCAAGGTCGATTTCGTCAGATTCGTGCAAAGAGCATCCTTCTATGAAGTCTAACGTTTGATTCTTAAGTGGAAGCCGAGCTCAAGATATCTTATAGTTATATATATAGATAGTTCTTCAAGTGTTTTAAATTTTCAAGTTTCATAAGTTAAATAAGTTGTCTTGTAGCTGTAGTTATAGTCGAGGTCCAGTTTTGGTTAAGTCAAATCGTACGATGATCGATTGGTGTTCATGGCGAAAAACATTTTTTTTTTATAGTTGACAGGCTAGTTGTTTGACCACAGCTCACCTGATGTTAAGTGATGGTGTAGTCAAAGATGGTAAAGCACACCTAGCCTGGAATGGAACTGGCTCTCAAGTGAGGCTGCCGGAAGACACCGTTAGATGCTTGGCGCCAGATTTTCAACTTATGGGTGGTAGCTAGCCAGCCGAGTACTAGAAAGTACCCTACCACCATGCTATGGTTTCCTCACGATGTTTTCCTTCAACGGCAGCTTAAGCTCATTGTTGGGGTTTGAACCCACGCCCTTCGGCATGCGAACCTACCGCGCTAACCACTGAGCTATCATCGCTACATAACATAACTGCTAACATCATACTATAGACATACGATATGTGGTTCAAGAGCATCAAGAGCTCAAGGTACGGCCCCTGGTAACTTTATTTAGTATCAACTGTATAAAATTGGAGTTTTGACGGCAGCGCGGAAAGAAACGTGTCGCCCCAATGTATTTTTTTCCTAAACTAGTGTTTTGGAAACTGAATTTGCATAGAAAATGGTGTTTTATTCATAAAGTACTGAATTACAAGCGCGAGTGTGGAAAAGTCATATAATGTGGTGAAACATGACTTTTCGTGTTGCTTCCAAAACTCCATCAAAGCTTATAGTAAAGTCGCAACTACTTTACTAAAGCATGACTAGATTTGACTAACACGTACGTGACTTAACTTTGACTGTTTTTTAACTTATGAAACTTGAAAGCCCTTGATACTAGCAAATGTACAATATGCGAAGCCAAAATAAAAAAAGAGGAAGAACCTAGCCTATCACCTATACAAAATGAAATGTAAGGAGTTTTGGCGGGAACGCGGGAAGAGTCGTGTCGCTCCGTTGTATTTTTTTCCAAAACTAGTATTTTATCGAGTGTTTATGCATAAAAATGGTGGTGTTTTATTCATAAAGTGCCGAATTACAAGCACGAGTGTGGGAAAATGATATAATGTGGTGAAACATGACTTTTCGTGTTGCTTCCAAAACTCCATCGAAGCTTTATAGTAAAGTCGCCACTACTTTACTAAAGCATGACTGTACTTGACTGACACGAACTGGACTTGACTAAGACTGGACTTTGACTAAAACTAGCTACGATGACACTTATTTAACTTTTGAAACTAGAAAATATATAATTACTTGACACTGGCAAATGCTAAAACGCGACGCCAAAACCAAAGAAAAAAAAAATGAAATGTAACTGAATTTCGAAAAACAATTAACATATAGGCACATTACTGCAAACGCTAGCAAATAGATATTGAAGTACGAACTGGCAAGGCAATTTGGCAAAGCCAAGCTACACATCAAATCTACCAAGTTTTGCCTGGTTGCAGCCTAAGCTTGCCTATGTCTCTTCATTTCAGACTTTAGTGGGTAATAAGTTTTTTTACTACGGCTCTTGCTGCATCTTCAATTCCATCCCACTCATTTTCGTTACTAGAACTCATTTAGCTAAAATAAGACAACAACGCCAAAATAGCTGACGATTATTGAACAGTATTTTTACACGTGTTACATGTATTCATCTGTTACTTTTTAAATTTAAACTTGCCTTAAATAGTTTGCTGTTTGCAAGCCAGTAGGAAATTTTCTGATAAGAATCAGATATTTTACTAAAATTTTAAATTATTATTATTTATTTATTTATTATTTTAAATTTTAGTAAAATTTCTGATTCTTATCAGAAATTTTACTAAAATTTCCTACACAACACAAAAGCAAAAAAAAGCTAAAAGCTAAAGATAGCTCCTTGGCAGATGTTCAGATTAAAAAAACATAATATTTAAAAAAAATCACGTCAGTTTTTCATGTCTATTAGGCCCGGTAAACTAGACCTGTGAGGGTTTTGGCATGAAAGCAAAAAAACCATGTCGCCGCCAACGAATTATATATACCTAGAAGAGAACCAGATCTTTGCAGTGTAATTGGCTCGAGCTCGTCGCAAATCAAATTCACTTCTACGAACCTGCCATAGTGAACAATTTACCTAGGAAAAATACTAAAATATAAAAAAAATCATCAAACTAAAGACTGGCATTTTTTTAAACTGACAATGCAAAAAGGTGAAATTATGTTGGAATATTGAGTAAAATGAGTAGATCTACCGATACCTACAATCAGTAGAGCTCCCGATAAATCTGACATTTTACGGGATGCAATGAGTTGTCCTGCGTAAGTGTTTGGAACGTATCATCTAGTAATAGATCAATATCTTGCCGCATTGTATAATTTTTCAAAACTTGTGTTGGCGAGTGTTTTTTACAAAAATAGTAGTCTTTTATTCATAAAGTACAGAATTGTGTGCGTAAGTGTGGAATTGTAATGCGGTGAAACATGACTTCTCGTGTTGCCTTCACAACTTCGTCGAAGCTTATAATAAATACACCACTACTTTGTTAGGGCCAGACCAGACTTGACCTTGACTTACATACTTTGCCTGACTTTGATTGTAATTTTGAATTATTTTACTTGATAATATCGAAATGCTTTGAAACCTTGGCTAATACACAAAGTAAAAAGCCGAAAATTAACAAAAAAGAAAGAAGGCGATGTTGTAACGCGACAGATATGTAGGTAATTTAATTATATAATATATAAAAAATATGCCAGTACTCGCGTGTATTTGAAGTGTGCAGCTATTGAATATTTAATAAATGTAAATATAATATAAATTTAATGACGCATTGAAGTGTATTTATCTGTCACAAAATTAACTCTTCTTCTTCTTTTGCCTAACTATTATGCCTGCTTGAGAAGGGAACGATTTCTAGAACTCGACTAGCTAGCTACCACCTACAAGTTAAAAATCTGTCGTCAAGCATCTAACGGTATGTTCCAGCAACCTCACTTGAAACCAGTCCTGACTAGCGATTGCTATTTTTCTGTTAAAATTTTGTATAATTTTTTGACGTTTTTCAAATTTAAATGCATATTTACGAACCGCCTTGAGTGTGATTTTGAAATCTTGACTCGCTAAGTGCAGTAAACGGTCTACTGAAATCTCTTCAGCAATTTCATCTAAGGTTGATTGAACGGAACTCCGTTCTAGGCTAGGTGTGCTTACCATCTTCGACCACACCGTCGGTTAACATCAGATGAAATGTGTAACACTTAGCCTCTCGACCATAAAAGGGTATTTGTTTATTTGCAATTCATTAATCAATACACCTTAAAGTATTTATATTTTTGTAACGCTTTTCTTCAAAGTTCCCTCATTAAATAAAATTACGTACGCGAGCTTACAAACAGCTATTTAGTTTATTTTTATAAAGAAAACATTACTGTAAACTGATTCAAATAATTTTTATACCATGTTTATATTTACGTTAGAAACGAATAAAATTCAACGGTTTCCGTGATAGGTACATAACTCCCGTATTTTGAGAAACAAAATAAAACAAAGATGTAAATGTATTTTCCTTCGATCCGTTACGTCTTGTCTTCATTACGTCTTGGAAAATCCTAAAGTGTGATACCTAGTCGTTTACGCGTAGGTTTTTGCCGAAAATAAATAAATGATGTATTGTACAGCTGTTTCATTCGATCACTGCCGCATTATGGACGTGTTTTCCCAAAATTCAAAGTAAAAGATTACTCATAATAAATCTTACTTTAAAATAAAACAATAAGAGTTATTTTTAAACACGTGTCAACATTTCAGAGACAAGCGACAAAATATTCAGTATATAAACTAACATGATAATTTGCATGAAAACATTCACCAAGATTCCGATCTCAAAATATATTATTTTTTTATTTTTTCAATTATAATCCTAATTAATCAATGACTTAATTAACTTTTAAATAATTTCTCTAGAGACTTTTTAAGAATTTAGTTATAATTCATAGTTTTGGAATGTGATACAGATCTGCAAAATGTTTATTTGTATTAAAATTAATACTATCATTCTGTTTTGTATGTAAATTAATAAATGAACAAAAAAATATGAAAACATTTGAATTTACTTATAGTTACCGTTCACGGCCGCTAGGGGCGCTGATCAATATTTTGTATATTTTGGAATCGAAAATGAGGCGAAAGTTTTTCTTAAAGACACCATGCTTGTTGGTTGTGGGTGTTCCCTGGTAGATACAGAGATTATAATCTCTGTATCTACCAGGGAACCAGAGATTATAATCTCTGTATCTACCAGGGAACACCCACAAATTCAATTACCTAGCGGTTCGTACAATGATAGACTCGAACTGTTTGTGTTTAGTTCGAGTCTTTGGAATATCGACCATGAAGCGGGGTCACTTCTTGGTCGTGTAATGGAAAAGAAATTACAATAGACAAAGCTAAGAAAGCGAGGATGAAATGTCACATTTGAATACCAGACAGTTTATAGAGAGCTAGAGCGTTATATTCACTCCGTGGTCAAAACTCATAGCTTGTGAGCAATTTGGATTCCTACGTTAATTTTAAACCCAATGAAACAAACTTCTCAGGGTCACTTCCCATGGGCCCTCTCGTCTAGTCAAGTCTCGCAACATACGGGTCATCCAAACTTCATTACTCGTGTGATTAACCTTTGGACAAAGGGACGTTGATGGAACGACCAACTTTATTTTCAGTGCAAATAAAACAATACACGTCGCTCTATCCATTTATTAAAACAGCAATTATGGTAATCTCATATTCATCATGTTTTCTTGCATTAATTTGAAATCACACTGATTACAAAAATTGTGATATGGGTTTCTTGAATAAATCATAATTTTGTATACAGGGTTATGACCTTGAGGTTATACTAAGCCGAAATGGTTTCGGTAAGCGCATTTGCGTCCCGATGTCGATAATTATAACGCATTTTTTTTTTTAATTTCTGATTTAACGGATTTGGATGAAATTTGAAGAACAGATAGTAGGTACAAGATATCCACAAATCCATTCAATTTAATTCGAAGTGTATTTCCTTTAGTCGATCACATAGGCACTTAGTAACTAGTGTCACTTAACTATGGTCAAACACCTTGTCCATAAATCATAAAATAAATACTCTGGATTTTCATAAAGGCTATTTTTGTCCTGCAAAACGCAGGCGAAACTATGGAGCGTAGCTAGAAAACAAAAAGTATTATATTTCCCAAAACATAATCCATTTTTGATACTTAAATGAAATTACCTATCCAATGACAGCTAAGAACCCAAATAGCCCATTTCACTGGCCTCCTAGGTTTTATAAGTAAGTGGGTTTGCGAATTCCTTTTTGTCATCAGATTTAAGTGTTTCTCCACCATCGAATGAAACTAAGCCGACCTAATGAGCTTTTCTTTAGCAAACGAGTACATCTGTACCTGCTCATTTATTCTTGTTAACTGGGGTAAGCTATATTCAGCTATTCTATCTCAAAGGATACCAAAATTGGAAATTGTTTAGCACCTAATATTAATATCCAAACTCACTTTGAATTTCTTATTTACATACCAGAATATTACAAATGTATAGCAAACAAGTCTGTAATCAGCATTTGTAGGTATAACCTATTAAAACTTAAGCGTGTATTTGCACTTCGATTAAAGATCGAACTATTCGGGAATGGAAACCTTTTAAGTATTCATGGCATCACACGGGTCCGGAAAAGGACTGGTTTAAGTGCAATCGTGCAAATTAATACGAAGGTATTGCTGGAAACTAGCAGGAATACCATATATAATAATATGATTATAGTATCCAAGTAAATACTCGAATATAATAATAATAATTAATAATAATAATTTATTTATTTGACATAAAAACATGGTGTATAGATACATTGAACCATAGGCTCCCGAACTAGTCAAAGACTGTGTGTGGAGCCAGTGGCTTCTCCTTTTAGATTAAGATACAATAATAATATTACAATAAATCAAGCTACATTAAATTAAATAATTTTGAATTTTGAGTATATATAAAGTTTCCAGTGTTGCCGAAAATAAATATGAATAAAAAAAACGTAAAAATATAAAAATCTAGGTTAATTCTGCCTGCAGTTCTTAAATTGTGTGTGTGTGTGTGTGTGTGTGTGTGTGTGTGTGTGGGTGGGTGTGTGTGTGTTGTGTGTGTGGGTGTGTGAGTGTGTGTGAATAAGATAGATACACAAAGAATATAATATAATAATATGATTATAGTATCCAAGTAAATACTCGAATCGTTACAAAATTATCCCAATAATACTATGATGTTACAAAGTTGTTTAAGTATCATTTCTGTGCCCGTCTCGGAACATCACAAGATCCCTGAGGACCTTCGTCGACCAGGCCAGACATATTACTTTTCTCAAGATAGCTCAAACGTGTAGTACTTTTAGAACTTACTGTACACCAATTATCATTGAAGTCGACACGATCAAGCTAAAATATAGATGATATGACCTCACAAAGATTTCATAGTTAAGGTATAAGGTTATTATATATGTAATAGCAACCCGCCCCGGCTTCGCACGTGTAGTAGAACATAATTATTACGCCTACATGTTTTGTCTGCCGTAGGGTCGCATCAGCTTGATACGTCGAATATGTGGATTAGATTGAAATGTAATAAAATGTCTAACTCTACTATTATTTTATTATGAAGATATTTTAAATATGTCACACGGTAGCCGTCCAAATAGCTTTTCAATTAACGCACATAAGCTACCCTCAAAAGGTAGATATATGCCACCGCAGACTTCTTTGTAGATATATAAAACAGAAATATACCACTGTGTATTGTTTTGTTATATCTCAAAAGGGTTAGCCAGCGTTTTCGATAAAAGCTCCCAGGTGGCTTAACTTTTTCTGACACTTCCAACATTTATCATCATATTTCAACCAATTTACACAAAACCTTAACAAATTATATACTTAAATTTTCCTCATGAATCACTCTACCTATTGGTGATACCTCGCATTATAATCCGTTCAGTAGTTTTTAGGTTTATTGTGAACAGAAAGACAAGCGCGGCGGACGACTCTGTTATTTGTAGTGATGTAGAAATGGGAGCGAGCGTATTTCCAGCAAAATCTTTTTATAATCTACCAAAAAAACATTAAATTTTTAATGAAGATAGTCTTGCATTTGACCGCCTGATTTTAAGCGAAGATGTGGTCTACGATTGAGCACCCTTGCCTAGAAGAAACCGATTCATACGCGACTTAAAGGCATCCACATTGTAATCATCTGGTTGATTTGTCATTGAAACATAATTTATACATTAATTACCAGAAAGAGTATCCAAGAGTTTTGTTGGGAACGCGGATAGCGATAGGAAGCTTATAGTAAAGTCGCCACAACTTTACTAGAGTATGACTGGATTTGACTGACGCGGACTGGCCTTAACCAAGACTGGACTTTGCCTACTTTTTAATTTGTGAAACTTGATAATATCAAAGCACTTGACACTGGCAAATGCACAAAATGCGACGCCAAAAGAAAAAAAGAAAAGTATCCAAAGCAGCATTAGTAGTATCATACCTATTATTAGGCAGCAATAGGTAGGTACATGTGCGATAAAAGTGTATTTAAAGGGGCCTCTTAAATTGGCTTGAGTCGCAAGTCCTATGCGATGTACGGGTGGACACGATGGACCCAGCACCCGTATAGTGATGCCATCGAATAATAAGCAGTATCGTCTCATTTTATTACAAATAATCTTTATAATTTGATTGACCAATTTGACCGGTGACATTAATTGGTCTTGCTCCATAGTTATGAATAGGTATTCATAACTATGGTCATACATAGATGCACGCCGCAGGGTTTTTACATTTATTTATAAATAAATATCTTGTATCTGTATTTTTTCTAGGCAAAAAATGTTTTACTTTAATTTGGAGACTTCTTCTGTGACTATTATATTCAACCCTGTTGGTTCATTGGTAGTGTGTCTGTTTTAAGATCTGTAGGGTGTGGGTTCAATTCTTACCCAGGACAAACATTTTGTGATATAATCAAATGTTTTTGTGTTTAGTATGTATTAAAATTATAGGTACATATATTTACAAAAAAAGTGTTCTATCAGTTATTTGACTTCCATCGTACAGGCTTTGCTTAGTTTGGGATAGGATAGCTTTGTGTGTAATGTCCTACAATATTTATTTATTTATTTATTATCAGTAAAATATTTGTTCATCATGTCGATTGGATAAGAACACACAAATGCAAAAAACTTTGGAATTCAATTTGTTCGCGTGATTTAATATAGGTATTGACTTGCGCAATCAAAATATTTTAACACCTAGGTTATGCCGTTTTTTTGTTCATTAACCTTTAGTTTGTTAAAAGATAAATGTTATGAAGATAAATTATTCCTATACGGGTTTGGTACCTAAAGTTTTCCACTGGCGACAAGAAAAATGGAATCCACAACACATTTACATTCTTATTATTATATTCGAGTATTTACATTTTTACATTCAATTTAGGAACCTTCTTAACTTAGGAAAACTGTTCATTTAGTTGAGTCAGTACCTGTGTAAAGAGCCGAGAAAAGCGGACTCCAAAGAACATGGAAGCATAAAATGTTTTTACACCATTAAAAAAATTGTACGGGGGAAACTGGTACCTACTGGTGGTAAATTATAATGAGTCCGTGACGCCAACTTTCGGTTTGGTATTGTGATTATATTCTCAAAAATAGTGTCTTTTTTGGGACGGGGATAATTTTCGAAAGCTACCTGGGTTAAAAGCTAAGGCTCTTTTGATTGGAGTATTTCCAGGTTATGTACCTATTAAAACCTTATTGGCGACATGACATTATGATTGACGGATAGCACCAAGGTCTCCAGAAGGACGCACCGGTACTGTCTAAGCACTTTGCCTCCTCTGTCCTCCTCCTCTTATAGAGTACTCATTACCCTTATTACTTCTGCAGTTTGCGGGCCACATCGCGCCATTGTTTTCACTGGGTTCAGTTGAGTATTATATCTATTAAAACTTTACCGTGTATATATACTTCGATTTGTAATCAATCTATTCGGGAATGGAGGTAATGCTTCTACGTATTCATGACGTCACACGGGTGGTCAGATCTCAATTCTGACCACAAATCTCCCGTGTGACCCGTAAGCTCCGGTGTCCCTTTCCGGCCCTAATGATAGGCGATGGATACCGAAGCAATATTCTAAGACACCGGGTGAAACCTATGCCTAGCCAATAAATGATAGACGTAAATAAATTTCTATAGATTTTTGTGTAGGTAGGTATCTTAAAATAATTTAAATAAATTGACAAATCTTGAGCGAACATTTAATTATCGAAGTTTATTCGTCTATAAAGTATCTACAATTTAAAAAAAAGTGTTATAAAAATGGATAGCACGCTAGGTGTTCGACCACAGCTAATAAGATGTTAAATGACAGTGTGGTCGGAGATATACAATAAACATATCCAGCCTGAAATGGCATCTAGCTCTCAAGCGAGCCTGTCGGAACTCGCTGTTAGATGCTTATCGGCAGAGGATGGTAGCTAGCCAGCCGAGTACTAAAAAGTACCCTACTACCATGTTTACCTTACAATATATTCCTTCACCTTAAACTCATTGTTGGAATTTCAATACACGTTTTCCAACGTGTAATCCGACCACACTAACCACTGAGCTATCATTGCTACAAAAAATTTGGATTGATAAATATCAACAAAATTTAAACCTACTGTTTGTTTTAGACTCGGTGTAAAATAGGGATGCGTGAGGAATAAACAAAAACAAAATTGCTATGAAACGACTATAAATAATAATTTTCCCAAGTAAGTTGTAGGTGCATATGCAACAACTAAAATGTTTTATAACTAACAACAAATTTCGATGCATACGCGTCAATACGACGTATATAAAGTACTAGCGGACGCCTTGCGGTTTCACCTGCGCAGTTCCCGGTCTCGTACGAATACAGGAATAAAAAGTAGACTATGTCACCCGAGGATAGTGTAGCTTTCCAATGCTTAAAGAGTTTTCGAAATCGGTCCAGTAGTTTCGGAGCCTATCCAATACAAACAAACAATCAAATTTTTCCTCTTTATAATAGTATAGACTAACGTACTTTTTTTCTGCAAGACAGACGTATGTACGCGATCTAATTTATTAAGTAGTATTATCAATGTTTGTGAACCTACTTTTACCAAAATTTTATTGCATATGCGGAACACTTGGCCAAAATAAATAAGATAGTTAAATCCAATCACATTTGTTAGTCTAACAGACACGTGACACGTCAAGAATATGTACATACAAGTACTTCTACATATCAAAATATTTACACACAAAATCATGATAAGTCCTTTGCGAATTGTGCTTTGATTTTTATCTACTAGTGATTTCTTAGCACAAGCAAGCAATTAACCAGAATGCAAGCTTAATATACCTTCTTATCAGGGCCTTGAAGTCTAGCCAAGAGTTCCATTATTGTACTCGTACCTACTGCTACCTTCCTACAGCCGTTGCACAAGATATCAGTATTTTAATACACCTTGAATTTGTAAGGCAGGCGATTTTCTCACGAAAATTGCCTCGCTGGGACAATTTAAACCTGAAACGTATCTGAAGAAGGAAAAGCATTTGTGACTTCTGTGCCCGTAAGCGGGTTAAAATTTTCAATTGGAGTGCTCACTAGTTTTAATCTTATGCGTCAGAAAAGAAAAATGGATTGTCATTAATATTAATGGACAAGAGCAATTTCTAGGTGTACCCTAAGTAGCACAAATACATTGCTCTTTCGAGGGTCTCAGATTCAAACTGATGCCAGTAAAAAATATTTTTATTCTTTTTCTCCGTGACTCTAGAAAAATGTTCTCAAACGGAATTGCCTTTCAATGTTCATTGAGGAATTCGTTTTATGTAACTGGATTAACGATCGACAAATTAGCTTATCTAAGGTCTTTGAGTTTATGAGCGTTTTTTACGAGCACTTGCCTGGTGTCCATGGCGAAGAAAGTCGTGGCGCGCTGCAGGACGGTGCCAGTTGATAACAGTATCTTTTGTTCTTTGTACAACGAGGCCGTCTTGGCTCACTGTGCTAACACATGCGGCATACAGCGAACACAAAACACCTCTCCGACTTACAGCTTGTTTGCAAAACGATTAGCACGCTTGTCCCCGCTTCCAAAGTTGACATTGCGCACTTAGTAGTCAGTGATTTTTTAACCTTCACATAGAAAATTACTTTTGTAAACTTCAGCAAGTATTTTCGTACATATCACATCACACTGAATATCTTGTTTGGTCGTAGAACACTCACAATGCCGAAAATGTTTGCGTGGATCGACTTACATGTACATGTAACACTTACTTTTTGAAACTGTTCGCGTGATTTTACTAAATAATAACGTCCAGAAAATTTTGACTCAGCCTCTATTTTTCGTTTAGCCGACAACGAAAAAACTTTTCAAACAAAATTGTTTTTAAATATGCTCAATATAACATTTATAACACGATTTTTTCAAGTTCTTATTGGATTCAAACTGTTTGAAATACGCGTCTGTTCAGAAAATCGCGCGAGGGAAACTTTCAGGCGTAGAGTCGTCCGGGCGGCGCGCTTCTACGCGATATGGCTAGCGAATGAACCGAGCAAACAGCGACTCGCTTCGAACGCCACCGACTTTTGACGTAGGGTTCTATGTCGTAAATCTTTCCACATCACAACAAAAGCTCTGTAGACCTTTCTAACTTTCTATTGTGAATTAAATTTAAAGGTTGGTAGGTATGTTTCGCGTTCACAATAACTGACCCACGGATAATAATTATTTCACTGATACATTGAGCGCAATTATTGTGTAAATTTATATACAAGTTCCCCGTTCATACATATTTGTAGCTTCTGTAATATAAAATAAGGTTAAATATTGCTTGCGTAAAGCAATATTTTAAGAAATTCATTGAAACTAAGGCAAGCTCGAGAGTTATAATCGAATAACCACTTAAATTTATATTTAAGCACTAACCTTAAGTTTTGTTAAAGCGTTGAAAAGTCGTAAATTATACTAATGAAATTAGAAATAAAGTAAAGTAAATTATAAAATTATTTTATGATAGATATACAAAAACTATTGTTCACACCAAAAACAGAAAAAAAGTACAGAGAACAAAATAATCTTATAAGCTAGTGCCACAAGTGACGGCCTTATCGCTACGAGCGAACTCTTCTAGGTAACCAAGAATAGAAAACACGAAATACATTAAATAATACCCTTTAATACGCCTTTATAATACTCGTATTGTAAAGGCGAAAGTTTGTGAGTGTGTTTGATACTTCATCACGCTCAAACGGCTGGACCAATTTTGATGAAATTTGGTACGGTGATAGCTGACTCCGTGGATTAGCACATAAGCTACTTATTATCCAAAAAAGTATAGTGTTCTCGTGGGAACAGCGAGAAAAACCGCGGGGTGCAGCTAGTTTCTAATAAAAATAAAAAGATGATACTATCCTACCCAAACTGAGCCATTATATTTACGATATTTATATTTATAATGACCAAGAAGTTTGTACACGCGATAATGAGTGAATAATCAAATAAAAATATTTATTTTACGATTGTAAAAGTTTGTTAACAAGGCTTATACTCTTCGTTTGTTATTGTAGATTCGTGATAGTTGGGAGAAATTAAAATATTTAAAGAGTGAACAACAGAGTTTTTACCTGAATACTGAGTTGACTTAATTAAGGTATTCATTTCAGTTCAGAATAAGAGCGCCTATATTTTCCTACAAAATATCTATATATGTATTATAATGTTTATATATGTGTGTAATGTAATACACGGCAGTCATGGAGGCCCTGAGCCGGGAGGAGGCGATTTGTTATGTAAACCAACAAGCATAAATGTAAATAGTAATAAGGATTGTGTGAATACCTCGAGCATTCATGCTCACCATCGAAGTCTCCTCGCGGCGGCGTCGTGTGTCGGGCGCTCTCTTCCCTCAGATATGGTTGAGGAGGGTGACGGCTGGCACATGCGTCATACTCGTGATCGGGTGCTGCTTACGGGTCGCTGGTCTGCTCGCGGTATACACACAAACTAGTACCTACATTAACCTTAGATTAATCTTAATTAAACTAATATCCCTCTACCTGTCGGTACTGTATAAAAGTAAAAAAAAAATGTTATTCAAAAGTAGACAAAGGTCGCGGACCTCGGTGTCTGTAGAGCGAATATATTAAATAAAAATATATATACTATATTTTATGTATAATACATAGATATTTTATACGCGTAATACATTGAGACTTCTCCATACTGGCGCACGGCGCGGCCTGCGGTAGTAGTCTTGATTGACTCTTGAATTTAATCACTACCGTTTGGTCGTGCTTATGTAGATCAACAACAAACATTTACTGGGCTGTTGAGACTAACCATCGAAAGTCTTAAAGTAATGAGCGCCAAAGCAGCGATGCCCTGGACTTTGTTTTGTTACTCAAAGTTCTGTGTATCGCTGCAATGGTCGTGGACAGGCGTTATCTCTTACCATCAGGAGAGCGTCTAGTTTGTCTCATTACTCTTTACATAAAAAACTCGAACAAAACGGTTTGATTCCACTTTCATCATACGAACCGCTAAACAGTGATCTATTGATTGCTACTCGAGTGGGGTTTTCCCGATAAGTATGGTCTGGGTGGCTTCAAGTCGCTTGTGAATTGGTTTCTAATAGGCAAACGTGTTTCATTGTAGACTGCATTTGCGCGTAACATCAGGCGAGTTGACGGTCAAACGCAAGAGTAGGTTTCATGTTCATTATCGCAGACCGACCGCGGTTTAGTTTGGCTGATTAGCAAATCGGTGTAAAAATTCCCACATTAGCCACTCGCCCGCCACCAACTCGCCTGATGGTAAGCGATGATGTGGTCGAAGATGATGCACATAGCTTTAGACAAGATACTTATTTACGCTGACCTTGAAAATATTTTGTATGTATTTACAAAAAAAAATCGAATTAAGTATGCTATCAGTTATCTGTCTTCCATAGCACAAGCTTTGCTTAGTTTGGGGTCAGATGGCGCTGTGTGTAATGTATGCAAAATATTTATTTTTATTTTATTTATTTAGTAAATAAATTGGTTGTAAAACAAATAATTGTTCTCAAACACTAGAACAGAGGGCGCTACTATGAAGTTTTTGCCCCGGGTAAGAAAATCCGGGACTGTTTAGACCCTCCAGATTGGCAGGCTGACGGTCTGCCAACTTGGCTGTCGTAGCTTTAATTAATTCCATGTGGGGAAACCTAATTCAAGTTTTAGTTTAAAAATATGCTATTAAAATCCGCCCACTCAAGAACTTTTCATATTGCATCATGGTATTTATTGGCAAACAAATATTATGAAGTAATTTCCGCTTCGGTACAGATAAATTCATGGAATGGGTAATTCTATAAAATTGTTATAAAATTTTATAGACATTTGTTTTCGAACAAAGCAAATATGCAAAAATGAAATAACGGAAAGTTCGCCATTATTAATAAATGATCCATGAATAACATGTTTATTTAATGTCTGACTTTGATTAAATTGAGAGTAAACATGTTTGTATGTTATTTTGTTAGTAGGTACCTGAACCAACAAAATTGTCATTCAAATCGTCGACAAAATCATCAATCATCGAAGGATCGAGGACAACATTATCTTTTCCCGCACTGAAACGTGATCTATGTAACTAGAATTTGGATAATTCTGTCTCATTCTCGTTCCTGTTTGTGGTACTTCTTCTTATGAAGATAAAACAGATAACAAGAAAAAGCTACACATACCCATATATCCTGTCCTGTTCATTCATATATCCTATCTATCTAAAAGTTGCCTGGATTAAAGCGATTTAGACTGTAAGGCCGCCATTGAACTGCCACAATAACTGAATTTATAAAATAAGTTAAAAATAGAAAATGAAATATTCAAGGATATATTAAGTTTATTTCTGCTTAACAGTCGTTTGAGTTACAACAGTGACGAGGACTTAAATTGAACTAATTTGACAACTATTAATTAAAAACTTAATCGTGTTTTTTCATTAATTGTTGTCAAATGAGTTAAATTTAAGTCCTCGTCACTGTTGTTACTGAAACGGCTGTTAAGCGGAAATAAACAAAATGAACTTCCACAAAGTAACGCCTGAATCAATCAATTATTAGATCATGAAATAAAAGTAAACACTGGTAGAATATACAATGTGCAATGACAAAAAAGAAAAAAAAGTTTGTGATCCTAAACTAATGTAGTTTTAACACAACTTTGTTTTAAACGCCACCTGATGTGACCGAAACAGTAATAGTCAGAAAATCCTACTCATACGTGTTTAACCCCGTCGTATATGTTAAATAGAATAGTGATGATACACTGCCACAGAAACATCACGCCGCGGAAGCATCACTGGATGCTTCTGCCTAACGTTACCTAAAACAGGGGTGGCCAAACTTTGGCAATTATAATATTATTGTGCTTAACTTACGATTACTGTACTAATTCCGGGGTTTACAAAAAATATATCAGTTACTAGCATTTGGTTAGGTATAATATATATTTAGTCACAAAATCGAAAAAAGTCTTTTAAAAATAAATTATGCTACATATTGGTCATATTTTTCGGCTGGCTGCCTGAGTGGCTGCAGTCGGCATTATGTTGAGTCGATGCCGGTATGTGACAGAAAATATATTTCTCCCTTTTGTTTTTTGTTTAATTTATATATACTATATACCTATTGGTGGTCAGACGACCTAGTAAAGACCGCAGGAACGCGCTGGATGCGCGCCGCTTCTAACCGGTATTTATGGAAGTCAATGGGGGAGGCCTATGCCCAGCAGTGGACGTCCTACGGCTGAAATGATGATGATGATGATATACCTATAAGTTTTTCTTTGTTTTATGTTTATTGTCTATTTTTTTGTATTGTTAATTATGTTGAAATATGTTTTATGTCTCAAATAAAGTGTTGTCTATTGTCTATTTATTACATTTGCATAACCACTAGTAAAGTTTGCCACCCCTGGCCTAAAACGATTTAGGAGTTAAGCCTCAGTCATATACGCTCCTATAGTATTATATATACAGGAAATTTACTAAAAGCATTGCATATAATACACATTTTCAGTGCTGATATGTGTAGCTTTGCAGATAAAACCATTGTTAAGGGACCCCCTGATGTGTTCCGTATTACTCTACTCAGTTATCTGTATGCCTAAATACAAGTAAGCTTAGTTTTAACAAATGGCGGTTTAATCCATTTAAGAGGTTACCAGGCTAAATGATAGGCCTAATAAATAACCGGTTTCAAATGTTAGTGTAGTATATATGTAGTTGTGTAGTTAATAGTATTGTAGCAATTTATTCACAAACATTTTTTTTAATCTCTCGCAATTTGAAGACACCTGACAGATTGTATCTATCAGGGAACACCCACTCAGGCAGCAAATTCTATTGCTTAGCATGCTCCCATGCTCCATCGTAGACCAAATCTTTGTTTAAGATCACGCGAGATGGCGTTGCGATGACGCAAGTCTATTTATAATTAGAATAAAAAAATAGGATCCAGTTAGACATACTACAGAAACAAATACCTAACCATGATGCCAATTGCCAATTTAAGCATAGTAGACAACGGCTTACGATAATAGTGTCAAGGCAAACACATAATTGTGAATGTAAATGGAAAACAAATCTATAATTATATTTGATCTTCTGGCGGAATAAAATAGAAATAAAATTAGTGATAGCGCAGGAAACTAACCAATTTCAGTTCAAATGATTATTTATTAGTTTCAAGTAATTGTTTTAACCTTATACCGTTACAAATATTATTTTCGAGACCTTCTTTGTGTCAATAGTGGGCGTATTATGACTTGAATCTCCATTACCCGTAATTTCATTGTCGCCTGGTGCTGAATCGAAATTTAAAAGTTCAAAACCTTTTATATCAACGATATTGTTGGCAATAAGAGCCAACCTGGTCGGTCATTGTATACAGTGGGGATAAATATAACAGAGTGTAATAATAATTTCTATTTTGAATCTGACTACCTACAAGTGAATGTCCTTAGCAATTTATTATAAAGAGATGTTTACCGCTTGGCCTTTGTAAATCCAAAGCCTATTTTACTTATTGGTATTGTTTGTAAGCTTGACAACATTATCAGCTTCTTGAACACAAGTTCAAAGCCTTTTAGCAACTGCGTATTAATACTGAAAAGTGCCAAAACAAATAACCGCAAATTGGGCTAAATGTTAACACAATTATAAAGAATGTTTTGTTAGCACTTTATGCTCATTTGTTTTGTTTGAAACCAATCGTTCGAGTTACATACTAGCAATGTATTCGTTTTGTAAGAAAGGTTTCGTCGTAGAATTTTCTTTGACAGAGAAACGTAATCACGTAAACACATTATAAATTATAAGAAATGCTTTCTGTAATAATATTTATTTGAAACCCTAAACACATCTTGAACAGAAGTATAGGCATACGAATGACGAGATATTTTTCTTTGATATTGATTGACGTTTCTTCTTCTCCAATCGTTCCCTCATGTCTGAGGATCGTGGTCACTGGAACCTCTTAAACGGACAATCTGTCTCCAGTCTGTCTGTGATTGAAGCTTACTAGACAAAAATGTGGACAACGCCTGCCTAGGAAAAACATTCGATAGTAAATTAGAAATGAGAGCTAAAACTTATCGTAAATAAGTATTGAAGGACATTTCACAAAGCGCTATCAACTAAGATCGCGCTATCTATCGATAACTGACACAAACTATTCCGTAAAATACCAAAAATACATATATATTATTACATTACATACAGGCACAGCAAAAACATCTATGCTGGTCATAATGCACATTTTTTGCTTGAGATGAGAATCGAATCCACGTCTTACAAAATAGTTACAGCTCAGTAAGCAGAGCTATTATCAAATGGGTGACATGACAAGATTTATTTATAAACTATAAATAGTCACTTCCAAATTTCAGCAAACGATTAAATAGCTCTCATTAAAATTCAAAACAGTGTATAGAACACCTTTCCTAAGCTTTTCCTTTTAGCTTACGCAAATGAAGTTGTCGCCAATTTTCCCAAATTGTGTCCTTTGTTCGATATTAATGAGTAAAGTAAGTCTTGCCCTTTAATCCCTCCGAGCGCAACCCTGGACAACGGACACAGGCAATCAATTCAGTTAACTGGTTAATTGTAAACAACTCTGTTTAGTAAAACATTGGATGGGTTGAGGCAATATAATGCTCTACGATTTATTTCTTTTCTACCTGATAAATTCTTCTATTACATTTTGCAAAGTCAATATTATGTTCTTATTTCTCTTCTAATCTTCATCAGTTGTAGCAAGTTGCATACAGTGTCACGTGTAACGTTAGAGCCGAATCGTAAATAGATTGTTACATATATTAATTTACTAATTTACCAACGGATTCTATATCTGAAGCACAATTTCAGAACACAGTGTGTGCGTAATTGGCCGGCGAGGACCGTCGTAGTGTTGCTAGATATTTTACGAAACGCCATAGTCAAGTTGGGCGTGCCTCAATAAAGCAGGAAACCCTAAAATATTTATAAAACATCATCTTAACACCGGAACATTACATTAAATACATTTATTTTTAATACATTTAGGTACTTATATGTAAACTCAGTAAGAAACATCTTACTGTTTAAAAAAAAATGTACTTAATCCCATCCCACTAATATTTTGTGCTACATATATAGCTCATGAAAATTAAATTAATTAAAATGTCAAATTAAATAATACAGTCAATTAATTCTTGTCAATTTCTTTACTATAACTAACTCACCCAAGAAAATAACCCACCTCTAACCCAACCTGGTTCAAAGGTACATAGTACTTGCGGCATTGTCCGGGAATAGTTATTTGTTATACAAGAGTGCAAAGATGCTTTTTAACCGCGTGCTCAGTTTTGATGACCGAGCAAGCGAAGGATTCTAAAATTGAATCACGAGCGCAGCGAGTGATCCAAAAATTAGAATCCTGAGCGTTAGCGAGAGAATCGAAAGAGCACGAGGTGAAAAATCTTTGCACTCGAGTGTAACTTTTCATTTCCCCTCAGCGATGAAATGACTATATGCAAAAAAACGTACACCAAGGAGGTTTCGAGTCTGAGTCTCTAACAATTAAAAAAAGTTGTATGATAAATTCGGCACAACGGAGGTAGAAGTAAATAGGTTTAATGACGTTTTGAATTCACAAACTTAGTGCATACGATGTTCTAAATTCAAATTTACTTTATCCTCTAGCGGATAAAAACGACTTTTACACTTAGATATCGAAGAGCAAAATTATTCTTTCCAGGATGGGGGGATAAAAAAGACATTTGTCTTGTTTTATTTGCTTGTGTATGTATTGTTAGTAAATTTTATTTTTAGCTTTACCTACAAGGTAGACGGAAAGAACCGGAAGACCAGAGCTGGTCATACCACTTAATATTACCAGCATTATTCTGAGGTGAGCCTCTTTTTTTAACTGTCTGCCTCTGTTTTTTTTTGTGTTACAAAATGAAACTAATTTCTTTCTTTCTTCCTTTTTATGGCAATGGTCAACCTCTGTACCAGGTACGAGCCGGAGATACTAATATATTTAAATATTTCTGGTACCAAACAAATATTGCTTTATATTGCATAAAGCCGACTGTCTGATCGAGTGGCACCGGGTAAGCAATGACCGTTCATTGAAGCTCAGAGTCGTTGTGGACCTGGCAGAGCAAAATATACCATGCTCCTTCTGACACTTATCTGTATAACAGCCATAAACACAAAAGGTAAATTGATTAATTTTGTTTTCTATGCTTGGATTATTTTCAAAACAAATCGCTAATTATTTATTATTGCTACGGAAATCAAAGCTGTCAAACGCCTCTCTTTAGAATGCCCTCGAAGTAAGTCGGAAATTAATTATAAGTTGTCATCAGAAGGAAATTTAATTACAGAAGTTTTGATTGAACTTATGTTAGTAAACGAACAAACTGTCGCTTACCTAGGCAGTTAGTTCAGCTTATTCCTGAAAGAGTGATATATTTTGTATATATTTTGACGTGGCTTGAGCAAGTGAAGCGTGCGACGTGAATGTTGGACACAAGATTTATCGCACCCGTATCGCGCACTATTTTCACTTTTTGTCATTTTCCCCTGTCCACGTCACGCTGCGCCAGGCCAGGAGGCAGATATAGCTCCGAGCAAAATCAGAAAATTTCACATCCCAATAATGTTACAAGCTTTCATGACATTTTATTAACGAGCCTTTTTCATTTCTTTCGTATGAAATGTTGCGTTATTAGTATTACTACACTTTGTGATTTTTCAATTAAGATTGCTTATTATACATTTCATATTCGCTAGCAGGAAAATGTTCCCGTCTTCCATTTCAAAGATAAAGAACATAAATTATAATTTACTCGTTGTGTGTGTTTATTTAATTATCGGTGTTTCACGTTTCAAATGTTACTCCTTTCTTGATTGGCGTGAGTTTACGAATACATATGGTGTTATAACCATAGACGAAAACATTCGCATTATTTTGTTTTTAAAATGGGCATAGGTCATAAATGATTTGTGTGTTACTGAAAACGGAAAGGTTATACGTATGTAACTTTTACTTTATTAGATATTAAAATCTTCCATTTTAGTTTTGACCTTTTACTAGCAAAGTAAAGCTAAATTTATAAAGTAAGCTCATATAAAAATATTTTTCCAATTAGTGTCTTGTTATAATAAGTCTGATTTCGGTAAACAATGTAGAAATTATGTGTTAGGTAACCTAGTACTTATCGATACAGGTTCATGCACCAATTAAGAACATGTATTCTCAATAATTAAAAATATAAATTATGTATTTGTAGCGATGATAGCTCTGTGATTAACGCGATCGATTTACACGCCGAAAGGCGTGGGTTTTAACCCCAACAATCTTGCGCTGCTGGTGAAGGAAAACATCGCGACGAAACCATATGATGGTGGTAGTGTATTTTCTAGTACTCGATAGGATAGAAAAAAAACTGCGGTCAATTACCTAACAGTGTTTTCACTCACTTAAGAGCCAGCCCCATTTCAAGCTAAGTATGCTTCATCATCTTCGGCCACGCCGTCACTAAACAACAGAACAGCTGTGGTCAAAGCTTGTCTAAAAAACTGGTCTAACTAATGTTGTAAAAGCGAAAGTCACTTTGTATCTCTGTTTTTCTATTTCTCTGTATGTTTACAACAGTTTCACGATTAAACAGCAAAATGGATTTTAATGAAAATTGAAAAATTTATAGGATGTTTCTTGAAGATGAGCATAGGCTACTTATTTCTTCAAAAACAGGAAATTAATATGTAAATTTTGATAAAAATTCGGTAATTAATATTGATAATACGGTTGTTGTAAGGGCCCGACGAGCGCACATTTTGAAAATTCCTTGTACGTATTCTGTGACAGAGTGCTGTAACTATAGTGTAAAATATTTCCCGGATTTTATATCCCATGTAGTTGATGTTATAAACATATAGTTAAACAATCATTTGAACGAATACAGCGCTCATCGTTAGCGTAATAGTACCTATTTATATGAAATCTTGTATCAAAGTCAGGCAAATGTAAACATTTAAACATGAATATTTTAATGTAATTTCGACGCCGTAAAGGATTAGTTTTATTATCACACTAATATTATACAACCAAAAGCTTTAGCTTGTACATTTTGTACGTTACTTCTTCACGCTCATTTGCATGAAACTCGAAATGCAGATTGTTTATACTATACCCTGAATAAAAACGCAAGTGAACCCACAGACCGAAGCTAGGTAGTAATTATAATATTCAAAAACTTTATATGATTACAATAATCATATTAAAGTGAAATTGCGACTGAATAATGTATGTACGTAGTTCATAACCTGAATTAACATAGGCTGCCATTTATTCCAGAAAACGCGAATGAAACCGTGCTAACATTTTTATGTAATTTGGATGACATATTTATTTGATCTATACTATTATAAAGAGGAAATATTTGATTGTTTGTTTATTTTGTTTGTTTGTATTGAATAGGCTCCAAAACTACTGGACCGATTTCAAAAATTCTTTCACCGTTGGACAAGCTACACTATCCCCGGGTGACATAGGCTACTTTTCATCCCTGTATTCCCACGGGAACGGGAACTACACGGCTCAAGCCACGAAGCGTCCGCTTATTATTATATTTAATCTTTAAAAAAATACAAAAATTTCAGCATTCGAAGCGAATGCAGAATGCAATCTGAACGCCTGCGAAGTCTTTGATATGTTGATGCAAGGACATCGGAATGAGGAACAGCATACTTCAGGCCCCTGTTCGACTGTTTCTGCCCTTCATTGGAGGCAACTTGATCGTCGATTGCGAGCTATTGAACAACCGAGTAAGTGACAATTATTTGACATAAAAGCTTACAACTCGCAGGTCTCGGGCTTCGTACAAACTTAAATGATCGATTATTTATTATCCATTACATGAATCACGACTCGAAGGTTTTTGTTTTAAAAACTTGCGAACATAGTTTTATCGAATAGATAAGAACAGATTGAAGGAAAAACAGGACATGATTTTGTGCTTGAAAAAATATCACCGATAAATCAATATTCGTCACGGTGAACATGGGAAAGTGGGGGAATTAGGAACACTTAACTTCCAACGCTCAAAAATAATAGAAAAACTGCATAAATATGGTCTTTTTTTTGGAACATAAACTTTATTTACTAATAAGTAACAAATAAAATCCTAAAAACACACGCTTTATTAAAAATATGAAAGAAAACATTACCGTTCCTTTTTACCCGATGCCCTATGGGTCTCAATTACCCCACTTTCTACTACGTCTACTGCAAATGTAAACTAAAAATTGTTTTTTTTTTCTATGTGATAATAATTACAACTGATTTGATTTTTATCAAATTCCGTTTCAAACGTTTCTGGGAATCATGAATATACTTTTTTAATAATATTATGAATAGGCTTGTCACCTCATATAAGTCGACGTCTCACGGCTGGCCTTTTATTTTGCCCTGAGTTTGAGTATTGCCATACAACGCGGCAATGGGGTCAGCGTTTTTTTTTTTGGGAACTATTCTCATTTCAAATTAGTTATTACTAGTAATTATTTTAAATGTTGTTATTTATTTATTCTTTTTTAATATTAAGTTTTTAGTCAATCTTAAACATTGCAAACTATCTTTTGGGTGCGTTAGTTTATCAAACACCAGTCGATCATCCACTTATTTCAACGCTAGTTTTAACCCTTATCACACACCTGGGACCCGCGGTTTCACACGCGTATTTCAAGGTAAATAGAAGTGTGTCAATCCAGAGAATGCTCTATCTGCATGCCAAACATTCAAATCTGCTTAACCGTTACAGCTTGTGAAAAAAGACATACATAAATACAACGAACATATAGAAAAACTTCCTCGTCCACATTTATTCAAACATATGTTTTATGTTACATATAAAGTATTGTCTATGTCTAATGGATTAAATTTCATCAAAATCCATGTAATATTTCAGCTTGGACAGTAAGCTTCAGCCAATCACGATGGCGTCAGTGTGCGAAAAGTGTTTGCCGTTGCGATGCTACTCGACGTTCCCTGAACTGCTGGAGATCCGGGTTCTCGACACTCACGACAGATTTAGTAGCGCCTGCGGATCTTCTAAATATGTAAGATAGATAGATTAATAAATAATATAATTATCGTAGAACATTCATACAGCGCCACCTTTTGTACCGAAGATAACTCAGTGGTTAGCGAGGTCGGTTGGCAGGTCGGTTCAAACCCCAACAATGAGCTTGAGCTGCCGGTGAAGGAAAACATCGTGAGCATGGTAGTAGGGTACTTTATAGTACTCGGCTGGCTAGCTACCACTCATAAGTTGAAAATCTGCCGCCAAGCACCTAACGGTGTGTTCCGGAAGCCTCACTTGAGAGCTAGTTTCATCCGAGGCTATGTTTGTTTACCATCTTCGAGCACACCGTCACTCAACATCAGGTGAGATGTGGTCAAACACCTAGCCTGTCGAGTATTAAAAAAACATGCTTCAAACTAAGCAAAGCTTGTACTACGAGAACTAGATAACTAAAAAAAACCTAAAACACTTTTTTGTTGTTGTAAATACACACTTATAATATATAAAGAACAACCAGACATAGAACAAATTATTGTCACATAAATATTTGTCCTGGGTGGAAATCGAATTCACACCCTACAGCTTTTGAATCAGATATATCTTGTACCAAATTAGCAAGGAAAAGAAATTAACTAAGAACAAAAAAAACTAATCAAAATGAAGATTGAGAACTTATGATTTTTTTATTACGTATAAGTCCCTATTTAATTGATAAATCACCAGTTGGTAAAAGACAATGTGGCCGAAGTTGAAACACGATACTAGGAAGAGAACCACTTTGAAAATCCCTAGATTATATCTCTCAGGAAACAAGGAAGATGGTTATTGAGCGACCATGATTTACCTCCGTTAACGTTTGTCCTTACGTAAAGGTATAAGTTTGGAAGCACTGAGTAGAAAAACAGTTTCCCAACCCTTGTTACGACATGCTTGAGTAAACAATGTTTTGTGAAGGAATCGTGAAACTTTTAAGATTTCTTGCTTACATTTCACACATGATTTAGCGGCTATAAGTACACCAGATTTTCTACATTACATTTTATTTGGTCTTTTAGAGTAGTTATTATTTTAAGTTATTTTATTTTAGGTCAATTCTTATTTACTTAATTATAACCCTGTAATTTTTAGATAAGACATTTTGCTTAATAAAGACTGTTTTTTGTTTTAAAAACATTTATTTTACACACGGTTATAATTTATGTTGTTAATTCCTTAAGAGAAACTATCCCTACAATTGGTGTAAGCTATTGTCGTAAGCAAGATGCTCTATTAAGATTTTCCCAGCTCTGAGATGTGTGTGTGAGTGTAGCGATGATAGCTCAGTGGCTAGCGCGGTATGTTCGCATGCCGAAGGGCGTGGGTTTAAACCCCAACAATGAGCTTGAGCTACCAGTGAAGGAAAAACATCGTGAGGAAACCATAGCATGGTGGTAGGGCACTTTAGTACTCGGCTGGCTAGGTACCACCCTCAAGTTGAAAATCTGCCGCCAAGCACCTAACGGTGTGTTCCGGCAGCCTCACTTGTGAGCCAGTTGCATTCCAGGCTAGGTGTGCTTTACCATCTTCGACCACACCTTCACTTGACATCAGGTGAGCTGTGGTCAAACACCTGGCCTGTCAACCATAAAAAAAAAGCTCAGACAACCAGATGTAAAACAAACATTGTTACATAAACGTTTTGTCCTGGGTAGTTCTGTCCTGTCCCTTTAGCTTCAGAAACAAAGTTACCATCAAGCCAATAAAGTATATGTAAAAATAACTAGCACGACAACTCGGACATAATTCTTTCGAGTTTGACTTCCACGACCGCACATCCCACATCATCTAAAAGCACATCTTCACATTTTGCAAATATAAAAAATCTATACCGCCCGATTTTGATACTCCGTACACTTGTAAGACGTGGACCTTCACAGAGAAGTCCTGAAAAGGTATTTCTGTGGAGTTAGCACGATAAAGTTTTGAGCAACCATGATAAACCTATATCATAGCAGAACAATGTATGTATCATACATTTTCTTTCTAAGGCATAAGGCTGGTATGGCCTAAGACGGCCTTGGTTGACCGATGATGGTGAGCTTACCGATCAGGCAACCCGCTTGTTTGCTGCCCTATCTGTTACTTTTTAACCCCCAACGTAAAAACGACGATGTTTTATAAGTTTGACGTGTTGGTGTGTGTGTCTGTGGCATCGTAGCCCGAACGGATGAACCGATTTTGATTTTTTTTTTTTGAAAGGTGAATTAGGCGGGAGTGTTAGCTAGGTACGTTTAGTGAAAATCGGACCAAGATGGCCGCCACCACAAAATGGCGAATCACACATTTTTTATGTGACTTGATCGAAAGTGACCATAACTATGATTCAAGAAAGTCTGTTCAGCTGTTTGAAGTCAAACAGATCTTATGTATCTATTTGCCACTGATCCATGCGAAGTTTAGTATTACTAATTTAGGGGTATTTTTTTAAATTTTTGTTTTTTAATTTTATATTTATACTTGTTTTAATGTTTTTTTTTCTAATTTCAGAGACCTAGGAACGAACAAACTAAGAACATTGCACAAATCTACTTTCAAAGGCATGCGTTCACTTGTCGAACTGGATATGTTCGACAACCGGGTTGAATACCTACCAGCAGGGATCTTCGACGCATTAGTCAATTTGAGGATCTTGTGAGCATTTTAAGATATTAACGTTTATTTTTTATGTGAGCTTGTAATACCAAAAACAACACTCTCTCCTTAAGGTAAAAGATAGCCACTCTAGTCTGATTACGATTATTGGTACCATAAAATTTAAGTAATAAAACAAAGTCCAATGAAGTCACTCGTGTATAGCTCATGTGATATTAATGAAATAGTTAAATACTGCTGAGCATTTCACATAGCGCCATCTAGTCCTTATCTAAGAAAACAAATAACTGATAGAAAATACATTATAGCTAGGCCCTTTTTTTGTAAATAGATACTTCCTAGGCAAGCGTGTTCTATCAGCCATATCGACGCTTTTCATTAGGTGAGATCGTAGACAAACGCATGCCTAATCTGGTGTAAAAAAGCGATTATAATACAAACATTTAGAACACACGCAGAACAAACATCTATGTAGGTATGTTCCTCACACAGATACAGTAGTCTTACACTATACGTATACAGGGTGGGTTGGGGTGTGCTAAGCCGAAAACGGGTCTGTTTTGCATAATGATGATTAAAAAATTTTTTTTGCATAACTGTGAAATCAGCTGGTCCAAACATCTGATCAGGGATCAATGTTTTTTTTCTGTTGACAGCTGATTTTTCCATTTTAGAGATGTGCTCATTACCCATAACGATGATTACAATACCTTATTTAGCTACGTGCACCCCAAGGTTATTTGCAGCGGAATATCTGAAAGACTACATTTGTACTCATTTAAGGACCGCTTGCAAAAGATCTACTTTTAAGTAATATCTATTTGTATCAATATTCAAGTTTGAAGCTTAAATCAGTTCAATGTATCGTTATTAAACGAGTTTTATTACAATATTGTTCCACTTGACCACAACATGAACGTAATATCCATTACAGGCGCCTTCAAAGAAATTACTTGGAAGAAATCGATAGCGATGCGTTTAGACTGACAAAAAATCTTTTCCACGTAGACCTGTCGAACAACTTTTTATACACGCTTCCTGAGAAATTATTCTCTAACAATTCTTTTCTGGAAACAGTCGACATTTCGAACAACCGAGTGATGTATGTGCCATCTGACAGCTTTGTGGGGTTAGACTCGCTCCTAATACTAGATTTATCAAAGAATAAGATCCAAAGAATAGAAAACGGTACATTCACGCTAAAGACACTCCAAATATTGAAGCTATCAGACAATAAGATATCTAACATAAGCGAGAAGTCTTTTGAAAGCTTATTGTCTTTGGAAACTCTATTATTAGATCATAATAAGCTACAAAATGTGCCGAATCTATTGTTTGACAGTCTAGCGTGTTTGACCTTCTTGGATCTTTCTAACAACAACTTGATGAGTGTAAGTACCTGTCTAGTAAACGTGATGTGTTGTAGAACCTACCTATACAGAGTTATTTTTATGATTAACCATCCGCAGATAACTTTATGATGTCATATCTACATAATAATTTTGAATAATTCATTTATTGTGACTCGGATGACTTATAGGTGTACCGTTCAAAGTCAAAGTATAATTTATTGCTATGCTGTGTTACATTCAGGTCCTAGGATTTAAGTAGAGCAACAGCTTACGTACAGTACGAACATGCCATATTAAAGGATTAACTTAAAATTATGGTATTTAATTTTATATATGAACAAAATGGAATCCGGAAAATTAAATGAAATTAAAGTACAAAATTTAATTTTGAAAAAAAATGTCACAGTGTATCATTTAAATTTATCGTCAAGAAAATCATTTATTTTATAGCATCCCTTATCTATAAGACAATTGAATAATTTGCGTTTAAATATAGAAACACTTCCTGACTCCAGTATTGATTATAGGTGATAGTTTCGGTATGCAAATATGTTGCTATATATTATTCGACAATTAACATTTTAAATTAAACCTATAATCATAAAACCAAACATAAATATCTAGAGACTTCATGTCACTTCACTATCTACTTAAATTTATTGCATGAATTTTAAGTACGGCTGCAATTTATTATTATCCATTTTTAAGGCAATTTAAAATTGGCGTATAAAATGGAAATCACAAACGACAATAAAAGCGGGGTAAGGACTAAAAACTTCGAGTCACTGAAATGAGAAACTTAAAAAAAAATTACAGGAACCTATAAAAATTGAGAAATAGAATGAATAATGCCATGCAATGTTTCAAAGTTGCCTGTAAGCGGATGCCGATTAATTAAAAATAGCCCTGTACGTAATAACAAAGCGGTTGACACTAATATTGTTTACGACCATTTTAGCTATCAGGTGTGGAATTCGAGAAGCTAAAAATGTTACGCACTTTGGACCTCAAAGAGAACGCCTTATCTGAGCTGCCAGACCTCTTATTTTCCAATTGCTCGAACTTGGAGAAGCTTGATTTATCTAGAAACATATTGCGCTTTTTGAACTTCACTTCTTTTCATGGACTGGAAAATCTTACTTCACTGTTACTTTCGGAGAACAAGCTATATGAAGTACATTTTAAAACATTTTCAACGTTGAGGAATCTCACGACACTGTAAGTTTATTTTCCTTAGCAAGCCATATTTTTCAAGGCTTCCAAGGTTGACAAAACTAAATTTACTAAAAAAACTGATTTCTTCATTCTGTTACAAAAGAAATGTAACACTTATAAGCATTTTATATTGGTCAACTAAAGTCTTTAAAATGTGTCTTATTCTTTGCATAATCATGTATCCTACGAAAATCGTATGTTACGATACATCTTTAGATGTGTCTAGCATGTTGTTACTAAATGAAATTAATGTCTAACGAGTCTAGTTATGGCCTTTTTTAAAGAAGCGGTGACTTTTCTACAAGCTTCGATGGAGTTGAGGTACCAACACGAAAAAACATATTTCACCACAATATAAGTATTACTTTCTTACACTCACACGTGGAGTTTGATACTTTATATAATTATAAAGAACTAGGTATAAAAACTAAAGAAAAAAAAACACATTTTTTTTGGAAAAAACGCAATGTGGCGACATGATTTTCCCGCGCTCTCCCGCCAAAACCATTATTCGTGTATCCAACAAAATATGATCGGAAATACGAACATTTATTAACAATCTTCTTCGAAATAAATCAAAAATGCCGTTCAGGTACAGGTCAAATACGCGCGAACAGCTGCTAACAAAGTATGAAAATCCATATTTCATCTGTCGTCATTTAAAAATTGAACGAACATTTTACTTCTAAACAAAAATGCCTTTGTTGACTTTTACATGATTTGGTTTAAGAGTTTGGGGAACGCGGGAACAGTCGTGTCGCTCCGTTGTATTTTTTTCCAAAACTAGTGTTTTGTCGAGTGTTTATGCATAAAAATGGTGGTGTTTTATTCATAAAGTGCCGAACTACAAGCGCGAGTGTGGGAAAATGATATAATGTGGTGAAACATGACTTTTCGTGTTGCTTCCAAAACTCTATCAAAGCTTTATTGTAAAGTCGCCACTACTTTACTAAAACACTACTACTCGCCACTACTTGACTGACACGGACTGGACTTGACTAAGACTGGACTTTGACCATAACTATAGCTAAGAGACAGCAGAAATAACACTTAAGACAAGGCAGTATGGCCCGATGCGGCAAATTAATTTAAAAAAAACCATTTGGTTTAAATATCGAACTAGGTTCGCAAATAGAATTGTAAAAAAAAAACAAACAAATGAATTTGGTATTTGGTGCATGTTAAAATTTATTACGTATTCTGAAATTTGCAACTTTCATTTACAGTTCAACCTTTTAGTTTGAGGGAACAAAGTGAGTTTCTTAGAAATATTCTCAAGTCTCCAAGTCAAGTGGTGGCAAGAGCGATAATATAAAACTTGTCGCCTCAAAATAATAGCTAGTATAAAAAAGATAGCAGATATTACTTAGTTTGAATGAATTTGCATTATTTGAGAAAAGTACTTTGTAAGTTTTATACACACACAGCGCCAAACTAAGCAAAGTTTGTACTATGACAGTCAAATAACTAGAATAGAATACTTAAATCCTTTTTTTGTAAATACATACTTATAATACATACAGGACACCCAGACACAGAACAAACACTTGTATATACCACAACAGGTTTGTCTTCGGTGGGAATCGAACCCACACCCTAATACCCAACAACAACAACAACTTGAGGCAACAAAGCTGTTAAGGCTATTTTGGTCGCGAATAGGTACTGATAGACTCGTCGCACGTACTATTAAATACTTTATTTTACTACCTAGACGATTTCCTTAGCAGGAAGTCGTCTAGGTAGGTACCACCGCAGTACCAGATCTTCTACCGACAAGCAGTAGTGTGTAAACATTACTGTATTCCGGTTTGAATGGTACTATAGCTAGCGAAATTACTGGACTGATGAGACTAACTATCGAAAGTCAAAAAGTAATGAGCGCCAAAGCAGCGAAGTTCTGTGTATTGATGCAATGGTCATGGACATGCGTTATTTCTAACCATCAGAAGAGCGTATCATTCGTCTCATTACTTTTACATTTAAAAAAAAATGGTTCTCCGCGGCTCAAATTCTAATGTTCGTGTATTAAAACCTGTTTTTCCAGCCGTTCTAATAATGTACTTACAATATCGATAGATATTTTGTTATGTAAAAGTGATAAGACAAACGAAGCACTCTCCATAAGGTATAGTGCATTCTACGAGTTGAGTGGAGACCTTGTGTTTTGTGCAAGCGCAGTGTAGGAAACCCACCAACCAAGAGGGTATTTTTTTGTCATGTCATTTTATTATATTGACAATATTTTTTACATTCACATATTTTATATTGACAGTATTTTTACATTGACATTTTTTTTATATTGACATTTGTGTTTTTTATTAATTGACATTTAATCAGTGTTTTTTTATTGTTTGAAATGATATTACGAAATTCACTTGTAACATAGATATTTATTTGTATTTGTGAGGCGGGGGAAAAGGATTATGTATCCAGTGGTAAATAAATAAATAAATAAATAAACATTGCAATAGATCCCGGAATTTGAACACCAAAATAAAGTCCCCACTTTGAAGCCACTCATTACTTTAAAACATTACGAGATAAGTCTCAATAGCACTGTCATTCCGTGCTTAGTACAAATGTTACATAATATCCAAACCATTATTCTCCTGTCTAATTCACTTGTGCATTTGCTCACAGATATATGGACGGCAACATGTTTCCTTCATTGCCCTCGCGGACTTTCGACTTCATGCCGAAGTTAGCTATCGTGAAACTGTCAGGCAACCCGTGGCACTGCGACTGCCATGCCTTGTATATATCAGCGTAAGTTATCAACTTTCATAATCGTACGTTTAGATTTAATTAGTTTTCTTCTTTTTTTATCTATATCAATTGTTTTTCAAGCTAATGTATATTTAGATAACATGCCTAAAATACTGACAACCTTGCCCCGTAAGGTTAAACTTTTTGTGAAATACAAAGCTAACTTTAGTGCAGACTAGCATTTCAGTCACATGTATCGAATCAGCACTGTTTTTTATAAACTGTCTCACTGTTGAGCGCGGGGTTCTTTTCATTATGAGAAGGGTAAAGTCAGCGCACCACGCTAGCCAAGTGCGGGTTGGCAGACTTCACACAATTTCGAGAACTTTCAGACATGTAGGTTTCCTCATGATGTTTTCCTTGACCTTTTTATGTCATCGACAATACACACATGGGTTTTGGCGGGAACGCGGGAAGAGTCGTGTCGCTCCGTTGTATTTTTTTCCAAAACTAGTGTTTTGTCGAGTGTTTATGCATAAAAATGGTGGTGTTTTATTCATAAAGTGCCGAATTACAAGCGCGAGTGTGGGAAAATGATATAATGTGGTGAAACATGAGTTTTCGTGTTGCTTCCAAAACTCCATCGAAGCTTTGTAGTAAAGTTGCCACTACTTTACTAAAGCATGACTGGAATTAACTGACACGAACTGGACTTGACAAAGACGACTTTGACTAAAAGTAGCTACGATGGCACTTATTTAACTTGAAAATATATAATTACTTGACACTGGCAAATGCTAAAACGCGACGCCAAAACCAAAGAAAAAAAAAATACACACATAACTTGGAAAAGATAGGGATCCGTCCGCCGTAGGATTCGAACCCAGGACTTCCAGACGGCTTATTTAACGTTCTTACCCATTTTTTTCATTATGTTGACCTTACTGCAGTGCAAACGCATCCTTTCCTTTGTACCCGACTGCGACGAACCCAAAAAAAAGGGTAATATGTTTCACCTGTATGTATATCCGTTCTTATGTTCCCACGTAACTGCTAAACGGCTGAATTAATTTTGATATCTTTAGATTTATCTTTATTGCTCGAGTGTCTATTACAATTATAAAAACCTAAATGACAGATTTTTGGCAATAAAATAGAACTATTTATTGTGTACACCAAAAACATAAAAAAAAAGTACAGAAAACAAAATAATCTCATGAGCTAGTGTCACAAGTAGCGGCCTTATCACTAAGAGCGATCCAGGCAACCAAGAATAGAAAACGCGATAGATAGAAAGAAACAGACGGAAGATGTAAAAAAGGTATTTAGTAATGATTTTTCCGTATTCGGGTTATGTTCCATTCCAGGCTAGGTGTGCTTTACCATCTTCGACCACGCCTTCACTTAACATCAGGTGAGCTGTGGTCAAACACCTAGACTGTCAACCATAAAAAAATGTAGTTTTTGAAATTTTCTAATTTGTTTCAATTCTTCTTTGTATTCATCAAATTGAAAGAGAGAAGGAAATGAGAGAAAAAAAATAATTCGAAACAGTTAGTACATAGAGCTAACAAAAAAATAGAAAATTTTATACCGAATCATGCCATCTCAGGGCCAATACTTTAGGCTGATGCCTAGTTTTTCCCCAAACCTCAATCATCTGACAGGTCGTTTGTCATTCTTTCTGAACAACTGACCCGTAATTTTAGCCCATAAATGCCATTATAAGTTACGTACCTAGTAATTTCTGTTTTGATGACGGACATCAATATGTCTGATGTGCAAGCATAAAAATTCACGTGAACTATCTGAGTAGGTACGTAAACCATACAATTTTAGTTAAACGGATAGGAGTGTCTCTTTGTTTTGTACTTATAAATGGAAATTACTATTTTTTAGGTATTTTTCTATCATTTGTGTAATAACGTACCTAATTTAGGAAACAACACGGTCATAAAATAAATCAATGCCAAAGGTAATTCAGGTTAGAAATAACTCAGAAAATAAAAACACTTCAAACGCCAATAAATTACAAAGATCTCGCAATTTCATAAAAAACCCAACGAGTTATTACAACTTGTGAGAAAACATGGGAACTTCTGACGTTTGCCCGATTTCATAAAACTTTCCTGTTCTTTTATCCAGTTTTTATAGTAGGTGCTTATACAAGAAGAGATTCCCTGTTCACTCGTTCATATTTTAACTCTGGTGCTTGTCAATAATATTAAATCAGAGATCGCTCTTAGCGATAAGGCCGCCACTTGTGGCACTAGCTCATAAGGTTCTTTTGTTAAATGTTTTTTTTTCTGTTTATGGTGTGCACAACAAAGAGTTTCTATCTATCTATTTAAAAAAAAGTGTTCTGTAGAAATATTCTCTTTACCGTAGATGATCATATTATGCAGAAAAAGTAGAAGAAACACGCTAAAAATTCAAAAAGCTTAAATCCGTTTACACCACAAACTAACTACATATAATTAGAGGAAAAAAATGTTGAAAGTAGGTACTCGGAACATAGTAACGAATTGATTGACACTTTATTCATTGAAATTGGGTTAGTAGTTTAAGCACTAAAGTGAAAAATACATACATACATAGACTAATATATATCCTTTCCTTTACGCTTTGTGGTAGTCGCGTAGTTGGATATAATATTGACAATTGTTTTGGCGTGATTGTGCTAATGTTTCTAAAATTTTTTTTTTTTTATGGTTGACAGGCTAGTTGTTTGACCACAGCTCACCTGATGTTAAGTGAAGATGTGGTCGAAGATGGTAAAGCACACCTAGCCTGGAATGGAACTGGCTCTCAAGTGAGGCTGCCGGAACACACCGTTAGATGCTTGGCGGCAGATTTTCAACTTGAGGGTGGTAGCTAGCCAGTCGAGTACTAGAAAGTACCCTACCACCATGCTATGGTTTCCTCACGATGTTTTCCTTCACCAGCAGCTTAAGTTCATTGTTGGGGTTTGAACCCACGCCCTTCGGCATGCGAACCTACCGCGCTAACCACTGAGCTATCATCGCTACAAAAATGATAGGTATAAGGCAAGAGTTTTGGCGTGGGCTCTTTGAAAAATACTAGCATTGCTCTTAAGTAACCCTTCGCTTTACCCAAAAGTATTTAAATGTTTAACTACTGACTGACACAAAATAATCAGTACTTAAGTAATATAATATGGTAAATCTAGGCCACCAAATGGTGGTTTAATATATGCCCCTCTTACTGGCGTAAGTATATTATATTTACAGAGTTACTCGTTTTAGAGATTTACTTGTTCTTCTACCCTGCACACAAAAACATCAGTCTACAGGCCAATTAGTTAAGGTAAACATCTGGGGCTTTAGAACTTACATCGTTACATAAACTTTTACATCTACGAGCTTTTACCGACGAAACTATTAAGTAAAAAGTAGCTTTACAGAATTTAATTACAAAATAAGTCGAAAGAACTTGGCTTAAACTCATTCCACCTGATGTTAACTTAAGTGATTGGGCAAATTGTATTTCTCTATACACGTACTTGACAATGAGAGTTTTCGTTTACATTCGCCTCAAAATTGATGTACCTATAAGTGTTAAAATTCTAGGTACATACGTTTTCTGTATGCTAACAGAACAATAAATTAAGAGTCAAAATATTTTACAAAACAGATTTTATTAAAGAAATCTGAAAAATGTATCACGCGCCATGGCAAAAGTACTCGTGATAATTAAAAAATACTTTTTTTTTTTTTTTTGTTTTTTGTCCAGGGAAAATACTTTGTGTATACCACCGACCCTGGGGCGGGTACGGTGGTTATGTGGGACTCTCCGTCCTAATGACGGCCTACCCACTAAAAACCCTGGAGTGTTCCACCTCGGCGCTTTGTGTCGCGGTTGCGGGCACGCTTTCGCACTCTACCGCGGCCTCGACAGCACTTGTCCTCGCGGACCCGCCTCGGGGAGCCCAAGCTCGCCCCGCAACAATGACAATGTGTCCGAACACCCGACACATCGTCATCCACCTCGGAGACCAAACCAGCAAATGGGCGTCGGACAGCCCCATGTCCGTACGCCCCTGGTCTCCATGCGACGGGTCAGAATTAAATAAGACTGACCCATTGTAAGAAGACCAAATTCGACTGTCCTACCACATGCCATCAGGGAGTAGCTCTAACTCTAAAACTATTTTATATTTGATTGTTATTTTTCAGTTTTTATTTTAGTAAAATTATGTTCACTAGAGGTAGTATTTCTTGTGATGTTTGTTTTTATTTCAATATTTGTTATCAAGACTTATAATACGTGCATAGATGCACGTATTATAAAAGTCTTGAAACTAGCATAAAATCAAATTTATGAATTTATTACATTTGAATAAAACAGTAGATTATGCCAATAATCTACTGTTTGTTTTATTCAAGCAATTGTGATTTACCGCAAATAACGACCAAAATAAATGCCAGTAGATGTGATTTCACTGTAAAATTATAATTCGTTTGTCCATAAATGGTGAAAAAATATTTGTATGGAAATCGACCTTAAGACTGGAAATCTTAGTAGACCAATGTTTCTGTACTATTTATCAGTGCGTAGAGTTAATAATTTTTAGTTAAAAATTGTTTGAATTACATCGGTTTACCTTAACTGTTATGAGAAGAGATACCTATAACTTTTAATTACAAAATTACAGATGATTGCTTTGCCAAGAGTTATCCAATTACTTCTTTGATTAAATTAGTTACTCTGCAAGGGTTGGGATTGTGTTTCAGATGGGTCCGGCTAAACGAAATGAAGATTTGGGACTACTCACCCATATGTGTTTCGCCGTGGTTTCTGGAGGGACATTTCCTGAAAAAACTGAAATTTCCGGAGCTATGCTCTGGCCAGTGGGCTAGCATGGTCAATTTATCGCCAAGACTACCAATTCAACAGCTGTTGGCGCTGAACGTTTCTGTGAACAGAAAGCCTCAAGATAGTATGGAACAAAATCACGATGTTACGACTGTCGATTCTTGGCATTAATTTATCTACCTATTCGTTTACATACAAATACAAAATGTAATACATTTAGTCATAGTCATAAGAACTGATAATCTTCAAAAGGTTCTCTTTATTCATAGCTCACTCACGATCAAGTAACTTTCAAACAAAAAAATAACTAAATAAAAATCGGGAGCATTTTGCAATGAAGTTCTATAAATCGCCGTTTGGGAGCTGCGTTGCCATAAATACATAATTACATATGTATATACACACATATGTCTCTATGTATGGTAGATACAGATAAACACACGTTAAAATGATCCTCTGTTTCGTTAGAGGGTAAAAACTAATTTAGAACTGAAATTACCTCGTCAGTTCTATTATTGTACTGGAAACAAATTATAGTAGGTATGTACTATATACTGTATCTATGTTTTTTATTCATGTTAATCATTATTTTACCACTTGTCTTCTCGAAATAAACCTTCATAGCCTCTATGTTTTGTCTTTTGTGTTTTTTATCTTAAAAAATTTAAATAACCATTACAATATTAATCTATCTATACTATTATAAAAAGGAAAGATTTGTTTGTTTGTTTGTAATAAATAGGTTGGGAAGCTACGCTATCCCCGTGTGACATAGGCTACTTTTTATCCCTGTATTCTCACGGGAACAGGAACAATACGGGTGAAACCGCGAGGCGCCCGCTAGTATGTATTATTTTAAAATAGACCAAACTTTTCTCATGTGCGTGAACTTAGCAGATCATTGTCCAGCAGATCAAAAATAAATGGGAGTTCTCTTCGCATGCAGGTGAGTTCTACAGTTCCTGATACTTTTTGGAAATAGTTCTGGCGATTTTGTCATAAAAATGTCAATTGTCAAAATGATCTGCTAACTTCCCGTACCTAGCAGATCATTTTGCAGCAAATCAAAAACAAAGGTGATTTCTATTCGCATGCAGATGAGTTCTATAGTTCCTGATAATTTTTAGGAATAGTTCTAGCGTTATTGTCAAAAAATGTCATAAAAATGTCAATTATCAAAATGATCTGCCAACTTCCCGTACCTAGCAGATCATTTTGCAGCAAATCAAAAACAAAGGTGATTTCTATTCGCATGCAGATGAGTTCTACAGTTCCTGATACTTTTTAGGAATAGTTCTAGCGTTATTGCCAAAAAAAAGTCAACTGACTAAATGATCTGCCAATACATTATTATCAGAATGTTCAAAAATGAAAAAATAAAAAAAATGTTTGAATAGATTATATAAGCTAGAACTCTTTTGTTTAAAGCAGAAACGTATCAGAACTGCAATGTAGAACACAATTTGAGCCCAGAACTCACGTAAAAGTACCAGCAGATCATACCAGAAAGTCAAAATATCCATAATTTAAGAAAGAATTAAAAAAAATAATTTAATCGGCTCTTAAAAGCTAGAACTCCGTTGTTTACCGTAGATACGTATAAGAACTGCAATACAGAATACAATTCGAACCCAGAACTCACGTAAAAGTATCAGCAGATCATACCAGAAAGTCAAAATATCCATAATTTAAGAAAGAATTAAAAAAAAATATTTAATCGGCTCTTAAAAGCTAGAACTCCGTTGTTTACCGTAGATGCGTATAAGAACTGCAATATGGAATACTATTCGAGCCCAGAACTCACGTAAAAGTATCAGCAGATCATACCAGAAAGTCAAAATACCCATAATTTAAGAAAGAATTAAAAAAAAATATTTAATCGGCTCTTAAAAGCTAGAACTCCTTTGTTTACCGTAGATACGTATAAGAACTGCAATATGGAATACAATTCGAGCCCAGAACTCACGTAAAAATATCAGCAGATCATACCAGAAAGTCAAAATACCCATAATTTAAGAAAGAATTAAAAAAAAAACTTAATCGGCCCTTAAAAGCTAGAACTCCTTTGTTTACAGTAGATGCGTATAAGAACTGCAATATGGAATACAATTCGAGCCCAGAACTCACGTAAAAGTATCAGCAGATCATACCAGAAAGTCAAAATACCCATAATTTAAGAAAGAATTAAAAACAAAATATTTAATCGGCTCTTAAAAGCCAGAACTCCTTTGTTTACCGTAGATACGTATAAGAACTGCAATATGGAATACAATTCGAGCCCAGAACTCACGTAAAAGTATCAACAGATCATACCAGAAAGTCAAAATATGCAAGATTTAAGAAAAATTAAAAAAAAATATTTAAGCAACTCTTAAAAGCTAGAACTCCTTTGTTTACCGTAGATACGTATAAGAACTGCAATATGGAATACAATTCGAGCCCAGAACTCACGTAAAAGTATCAGCAGATCATACCAGAAAGTCAAAATACCCATAATTTAAGAAAGAATTAAAAAAAAAAAACTTAATCGGCTCTTAAAAGCTAGAACTCCTTTGTTTACCGTAGATACGTATAAGAACTGCAATATGGAATACAATTCGAGCCCAGAACTCACGTAAAAGTATCAGCAGATCATACCAGAAAGTCAAAATATGCAAGATTTAAGAAAAATAAAAAAAAAATATTTAAGCAACTCTTAAAAGCTAGAACTCCTTTGTTTACCGTAGATACGTATATGAACTGCAATATGGAATACAATTCGAGCCCAGAACTCACGTAAAAGTATCAGCAGATCATACCAGAAAGTCAAAATACCCAAGATTTAAGAAAAAATTTAAAAAAAATATTTAAGTAACTCTTAAAAGCTAGAACTCCTTTGTTTACCGTAGATACGTATAAGAACTGCAATATGGAATACAATTCGAGCCCAGAACTCACGTAAAAGTATCAGCAGATCATACCAGAAAGTCAAAACACCCAAGATTTAAGAAAAAATTTAAAAAAAATATTTAACTATCTCTTAAAAGCTAGAACTCCGTTGTTTACCGTAGATGCGTATAAGAACTGCAATATGGAATACTATTCGAGCCCAGAACTCACGTAAAAGTATCAGCAGATCATACCAGAAAGTCAAAATACCCATAATTTAAGAAAAAATAAAAAAAAATTATTTAAGTAACTCTTAAAAGCTAGAACTCCTTTGTTTACCGTAGATACGTATAAGAACTGCAATATGGAATACAATTCGAGCCCAGAACTCACGTAAAAGTATCAGCAGATCATACCAGAAAGTCAAAACACCCAAGATTTAAGAAAAAATTTAAAAAAAATATTTAACTATCTCTTAAAAGCTAGAACTCCGTTGTTTACCGTAGATGCGTATAAGAACTGCAATATGGAATACTATTCGAGCCCAGAACTCACGTAAAAGTATCAGCAGATCATACCAGAAAGTCAAAATACCCAAGCTTTAAGAAAAAATTAAAAAAAAATATTTAAGTAACTCTTAAAAGCTAGAACTCCTTTGTTTACCGTAGATACGTATAAAAACTGCAATATGGAATACAATTCGAGCCCAGAACTCACGTAAAAGTATCAGCAGATCATACCAGAAAGTCAAAACACCCAAGATTTGAGAAAAAAATTTAAAAAAATATTTAAGTAACTCTTAAAAGCTAGAACTCCTTTGTTTACCGTAGATACGTATAAGAACTGCAATATGGAATACAATTCGAGCCCAGAACTCACGTAAAAGTATCAGCAGATCATACCAGAAAGTCAAAACACCCAAGATTTAAGAAAAAATTAAAAAAATATATTTAAGTAACTCTTAAAAGCTAGAACTCCTTTGTTTACCGTAGATACGTATAAGAACTGCAATATGGAATACAATTCGAGCCCAGAACTCACATAAAAGTATCAGCAGATCATACCAGAAAGTCAAAACACCCAAGATTTAAGAAAAAATTTAAAAAAAATATCTAACTATCTCTTAAAAGCTAGAACTCCTTTGTTTACCGTAGATACGTATAAGAACTGCAATACAGAATACAATTCGAGCCCAGAACTCACGTAAAAGTATCAGCAGATCATACCAGAAAGTCAAAATATCCATAATTTAAGAAAGAATTAAAAAAAAATATTTAATCGACTCTTAAAAGTTAGAACTCCTTTGTTTACCGTAGATACGTATAAAAACTGCAATATGGAATACAATTCGAGCCCAGAACTCACGTAAAAGTATCAGCAGATCATACCAGAAAGTCAAAATACCCAAGATTTAAGAAAAAATTAAAAAAAAATATTTAAGTAACTCTTAAAAGCTAGAACTCCTTTGTTTACCGTAGATACGTATAAGAACTGCAATATGGAATACAATTCGAGCCCAGAACTCACGTAAAAGTATCAGCAGATCATACCAGAAAGTCAAAACACCCAAGATTTAAGAAAAAATTTAAAAAAAATATTTAACTATCTCTTAAAAGCTAGAACTCCTTTGTTTACCGTAGATACGTATAAGAACTGCAATACAGAATACAATTCGAGCCCAGAACTCACGTAAAAGTATCAGCAGATCATACCAGAAAGTCAAAATATCCATAATTTAAGAAAGAATTAAAAAAATATATTTAATCGACTCTTAAAAGTTAGAACTCCTTTGTTTACCGTAGATACGTATATGAACTGCAATATGGAATACTATTCGAGCCCCGAACCCACGTAAAAGTATCAGCAGATCATACCAGAAAGTCAAAATACTACTACTACTATACTACTGATACTGATACTTTTACGTGAGTTCTGGGCTCGAATTGTATTCCATATTGCAGTTCTTATACGTATCTTTGGTAAACAAAGGAGTTCTAGCTTTTAAGAGTTACTTAAATATTTTTTTTTAATTTTTTCTTAAATCTTGGGTGTTTTGACTTTCTGGTATGATCTGCTGATACTTTTACGTGAGTTCTGGGCTCGAATTGTATTCCATATTGCAGTTCATATACGTATCTACGGTAAACAAAGGAGTTCTAGCTTTTAGGAGTTACTTAAATATATTTTTTTAATTCTTTCTTAAATTATGGGTATTTTGACTTTCTGGTATGATCTGCTGATACTTTTACGTGAGTTCTGGGCTCGAATTGTATTCCATATTGCAGTTCTTATACGTATCTACGGTAAACAAAGGAGTTCTAGCTTTTAAGAGTTACTTAAATTTTTTTTTTAAATTTTTTCTTAAATCTTGCATATTTTGACTTTCTGGTATGATCTGCTGATACTTTAACGTGAGTTCTGGGCTCGAATAGTATTCCATATTGCAGTTCATATACGTATCTACGGTAAACAAAGGAGTTCTAGCTTTTAAGAGTTGCTTAAATTTTTTTTTTTAATTTTTCTTAAATCTTGCATATTTTGACTTTCTGGTATGATCTGCTGATACTTTAACGTGAGTTCTGGGCTCGAATTGTATTCCATATTGCAGTTCATATACGTATCTACGGTAAACAAAGGAGTTCTAGCTTTTAAGAGTTGCTTAAATATTTTTTTTTTATTTTTCTTAAATCTTGCATATTTTGACTTTCTGGTATGATCTGCTGATACTTTTACGTGAGTTCTGGGCTCGAATTGTATTCCATATTGCAGTTCTTATACGTATTTACGGTAAACAAAGGAGTTCTAGCTTTTAAGAGCCGATTAAGTTTTTTTTTTTTAATTCTTTCTTAAATTATGGGTATTTTGACTTTCTGGTATGATCTGCTGATACTTTTACGTGAGTTCTGGGCTCGAATTGTATTCCATATTGCAGTTCTTATACGCATCTACTGTAAACAAAGGAGTTCTAGCTTTTAAGGGCCGATTAAGTTTTTTTTTTAATTCTTTCTTAAATTATGGGTATTTTGACTTTCTGGTATGATCTGCTGATATTTTTACGTGAGTTCTGGGCTCGAATTGTATTCCATATTGCAGTTCTTATACGTATCTACGGTAAACAAAGGAGTTCTAGCTTTTAAGAGATAGTTAGATATTTTTTTTAAATTTTTTCTTAAATCTTGGGTGTTTTGACTTTCTGGTATGATCTGCTGATACTTTTACGTGAGTTCTGGGCTCGAATTGTATTCCATATTGCAGTTCTTATACGTATCTTTGGTAAACAAAGGAGTTCTAGCTTTTAAGAGTTACTTAAATATTTTTTTTTAATTTTTTCTTAAATCTTGCATATTTTGACTTTCTGGTATGATCTGCTGATACTTTAACGTGAGTTCTGGGCTCGAATAGTATTCCATATTGCAGTTCATATACGTATCTACGGTAAACAAAGGAGTTCTAGCTTTTAAGAGTTGCTTAAATATTTTTTTTTAATTTTTCTTAAATTATGGATATTTTGACTTTCTGGTATGATCTGCTGATACTTTTAGTTCTGGGCTCGAATTGTATTCCATATTGCAGTTCTTATACGTATCTACGGTAAACAAAGGAGTTCTAGCTTTTAAGAGCCGATTAAATTTTTTTTTTTAATTCTTTCTTAAATTATGGGTATTTTGACTTTCTGGTATGATCTGCTGATACTTTTACGTGAGTTCTGGGCTCGAATTGTATTCCATATTGCAGTTCTTATACGCATCTACTGTAAACAAAGGAGTTCTAGCTTTTAAGAGCCGATTAAATATTTTTTTTTAATTCTTTCTTAAATTATGGGTATTTTGACTTTCTGGTATGATCTGCTGATACTTTTACGTGAGTTCTGGGCTCGAATTGTATTCCATATTGCAGTTCTTATACGTATCTACGGTAAACAAAGGAGTTCTAGCTTTTAAGAGTTACTTAAATATTTTTTTTTAATTTTTTCTTAAATCTTGGGTGTTTTGACTTTCTGGTATGATCTGCTGATACTTTTACGTGAGTTCTGGGCTCGAATTGTATTCCATATTGCAGTTCATATACGTATCTACGGTAAACAAAGGAGTTCTAGCTTTTAGGAGTTACTTAAATATATTTTTTTAATTCTTTCTTAAATTATGGGTATTTTGACTTTCTGGTATGATCTGCTGATACTTTTACGTGAGTTCTGGGCTCGAATTGTATTCCATATTGCAGTTCTTATACGTATCTACGGTAAACAAAGGAGTTCTAGCTTTTAAGAGCCGATTAAATATTTTTTTTTAATTCTTTCTTAAATTATGGGTATTTTGACTTTCTGGTATGATCTGCTGATACTTTTACGTGAGTTCTGGGCTCGAATTGTATTCCATATTGCAGTTCTTATACGTATCTACGGTAAACAAAGGAGTTCTAGCTTTTAAGAGTTACTTAAATATATTTTTTTAATTCTTTCTTAAATTATGGGTATTTTGACTTTCTGGTATGATCTGCTGATACTTTTACGTGAGTTCTGGGCTCGAATTGTATTCTGTATTGCAGTTCTTATACGTATCTACGGTAAACAAAGGAGTTCTAGCTTTTAAGAGTTACTTAAATTTTTTTTTAAATTTTTTCTTAAATCTTGCATATTTTGACTTTCTGGTATGATCTGCTGATACTTTAACGTGAGTTCTGGGCTCGAATAGTATTCCATATTGCAGTTCATATACGTATCTACGGTAAACAAAGGAGTTCTAGCTTTTAAGAGTTGCTTAAATTTTTTTTTTTTAATTTTTCTTAAATCTTGCATATTTTGACTTTCTGGTATGATCTGCTGATACTTTAACGTGAGTTCTGGGCTCGAATTGTATTCCATATTGCAGTTCATATACGTATCTACGGTAAACAAAGGAGTTCTAGCTTTTAAGAGTTGCTTAAATATTTTTTTTTTATTTTTCTTAAATCTTGCATATTTTGACTTTCTGGTATGATCTGCTGATACTTTTACGTGAGTTCTGGGCTCGAATTGTATTCCATATTGCAGTTCATATACGTATCTACGGTAAACAAAGGAGTTCTAGCTTTTAAGAGTTGCTTAAATTTTTTTTTTTAATTTTTCTTAAATCTTGCATATTTTGACTTTCTGGTATGATCTGCTGATACTTTTACGTGAGTTCTGGGCTCGAATTGTATTCCATATTGCAGTTCTTATACGTATCTTTGGTAAACAAAGGAGTTCTAGCTTTTAAGAGTTACTTAAATATTTTTTTTTAATTTTTTCTTAAATCTTGCATATTTTGACTTTCTGGTATGATCTGCTGATACTTTAACGTGAGTTCTGGGCTCGAATAGTATTCCATATTGCAGTTCATATACGTATCTACGGTAAACAAAGGAGTTCTAGCTTTTAAGAGTTGCTTAAATATTTTTTTTTAATTTTTCTTAAATCTTGCATATTTTGACTTTCTGGTATGATCTGCTGATACTTTTACGTGAGTTCTGGGCTCGAATTGTATTCCATATTGCAGTTCTTATACGTATCTACGGTAAACAAAGGAGTTCTAGCTTTTAAGAGCCGATTAAATTTTTTTTTTTAATTCTTTCTTAAATTATGGGTATTTTGACTTTCTGGTATGATCTGCTGATACTTTTACGTGAGTTCTGGGCTCGAATTGTATTCCATATTGCAGTTCTTATACGCATCTACTGTAAACAAAGGAGTTCTAGCTTTTAAGAGCCGATTAAATATTTTTTTTTAATTCTTTCTTAAATTATGGGTATTTTGACTTTCTGGTATGATCTGCTGATACTTTTACGTGAGTTCTGGGCTCGAATTGTATTCCATATTGCAGTTCTTATACGTATCTACGGTAAACAAAGGAGTTCTAGCTTTTAAGAGTTACTTAAATATTTTTTTTTAATTTTTTCTTAAATCTTGGGTGTTTTGACTTTCTGGTATGATCTGCTGATACTTTTACGTGAGTTCTGGGCTCGAATTGTATTCCATATTGCAGTTCATATACGTATCTACGGTAAACAAAGGAGTTCTAGCTTTTAGGAGTTACTTAAATATATTTTTTTAATTCTTTCTTAAATTATGGGTATTTTGACTTTCTGGTATGATCTGCTGATACTTTTACGTGAGTTCTGGGCTCGAATTGTATTCTGTATTGCAGTTCTTATACGTATCTACGGTAAACAAAGGAGTTCTAGCTTTTAAGAGTTACTTAAATTTTTTTTTTAAATTTTTTCTTAAATCTTGCATATTTTGACTTTCTGGTATGATCTGCTGATACTTTAACGTGAGTTCTGGGCTCGAATAGTATTCCATATTGCAGTTCATATACGTATCTACGGTAAACAAAGGAGTTCTAGCTTTTAAGAGTTGCTTAAATTTTTTTTTTTAATTTTTCTTAAATCTTGCATATTTTGACTTTCTGGTATGATCTGCTGATACTTTAACGTGAGTTCTGGGCTCGAATTGTATTCCATATTGCAGTTCATATACGTATCTACGGTAAACAAAGGAGTTCTAGCTTTTAAGAGTTACTTAAATATTTTTTTTTTATTTTTTCTTAAATCTTGGGTGTTTTGACTTTCTGGTATGATCTGCTGATACTTTTACGTGAGTTCTGGGCTCGAATTGTATTCCATATTGCAGTTCTTATACGTATTTACGGTAAACAAAGGAGTTCTAGCTTTTAAGAGCCGATTAAGTTTTTTTTTTTTAATTCTTTCTTAAATTATGGGTATTTTGACTTTCTGGTATGATCTGCTGATACTTTTACGTGAGTTCTGGGCTCGAATTGTATTCCATATTGCAGTTCTTATACGCATCTACTGTAAACAAAGGAGTTCTAGCTTTTAAGGGCCGATTAAGTTTTTTTTTTAATTCTTTCTTAAATTATGGGTATTTTGACTTTCTGGTATGATCTGCTGATATTTTTACGTGAGTTCTGGGCTCGAATTGTATTCCATATTGCAGTTCTTATACGTATCTACGGTAAACAAAGGAGTTCTAGCTTTTAAGAGCCGATTAAATATTTTTTTTTAATTCTTTCTTAAATTATGGGTATTTTGACTTTCTGGTATGATCTGCTGATACTTTTACGTGAGTTCTGGGCTCGAATTGTATTCCATATTGCAGTTCTTATACGTATCTTTGGTAAACAAAGGAGTTCTAGCTTTTAAGAGTTACTTAAATATTTTTTTTTAATTTTTTCTTAAATCTTGCATATTTTGACTTTCTGGTATGATCTGCTGATACTTTAACGTGAGTTCTGGGCTCGAATAGTATTCCATATTGCAGTTCATATACGTATCTACGGTAAACAAAGGAGTTCTAGCTTTTAAGAGTTGCTTAAATATTTTTTTTTAATTTTTCTTAAATCTTGCATATTTTGACTTTCTGGTATGATCTGCTGATACTTTTACGTGAGTTCTGGGCTCGAATTGTATTCCATATTGCAGTTCTTATACGTATCTACGGTAAACAAAGGAGTTCTAGCTTATATAATCTATTCAAACATTTTTTTTATTTTTTCATTTTTGAACATTCTGATAATAATGTATTGGCAGATCATTTAGTCAATTGACTTTTTTTTGGCAATAACGCTAGAACTATTCCTAAAAAGTATCAGGAACTGTAGAACTCATCTGCATGCGAATAGAAATCACCTTTGTTTTTGATTTGCTGCAAAATGATCTGCTAGGTACGGGAAGTTGGCAGATCATTTTGATAATTGACATTTTTATGACATTTTTTGACAATAACGCTAGAACTATTCCTAAAAATTATCAGGAACTATAGAACTCATCTGCATGCGAATAGAAATCACCTTTGTTTTTGATTTGCTGCAAAATGATCTGCTAGGTACGGGAAGTTAGCAGATCATTTTGACAATTGACATTTTTATGACAAAATCGCCAGAACTATTTCCAAAAAGTATCAGGAACTGTAGAACTCACCTGCATGCGAAGAGAACTCCCATTTATTTTTGATCTGCTGGACAATGATCTGCTAAGTTCACGCACATACTTTTCTCTTTGTAAAAAAAATAAAGTGTCATCGGAAAATTCATTCAGAGATAAAGAACAGCAGAGAATCGGATGTAAAGTTGGTTGTAAACTTTCCTTAACTTTTTTTCCTTTCCCTAACCGATAAAACATTTTAAAATAAACACGATAAGCCCTCAATTATTCTGATAAGTATATATTTTCTAGCTACTTGAACATCATTGTTTCATTGCGATCTCCAAATTAAGCGGTATTTGTTAAAGAACGAAGCGGTTATAATCGTTCGATAAGATATTCTAATCGTCTGATAAATTGTTATTGACTGACCAACACATTTTATAAATAGCGATAAAGTGAAATATTTACATCCTGAATCATGAATGAAGTCATTAAGAATTAATAATGTGGCAATGAAATTTAGCACATACAGTGGTTACATCACACACACAAACTATCACACTCCCACGCTGAATGGCAAGGGCCAAGCTCCACAACAGGAACGAACCGGAGCTGGAGTCACCTGTGCTATCTCTAAGCCTGTGACCTATTTCCTGGATTAATTTATTCGTCTCGGCCCCCTAACAACTCAGAGTCTCCACTGAGACAGGGACAAAGTAGTAAAGCGGCTCCATCGCAACGTATTTAAGCCTCTTGCGTGTTCAATTTACGAATTGAATTACATTTGTATTATTTATTAAATAAAATTAACTTTTTTATCGATAAACGGAAATTTTTAACATTTTTTTAAATGTAAATGTAATGAGACGATCGTGACGTTCTCCTGGATAACGCTTGTCCATGACTATTGCAGCGATACACAGAACTTTGGGTAAATAAACAAAGTCCAGGGCATCGCTGCTTTAGCGCTTATCACTCTTGAGACTAGATGGTTAGTCTCAACAGCCTCGTAATTTCGCTAGATGCACTACCCTTCAAACCGGAACACAGTAGTAAATAAAAGAATAAATAAAGTACATATCACAGGGCATTACTATGAAAGTCAGATAACTGATAGAATTCTTAAATACTTTTTTTGTAAATAAATACTTATAATACATACAGTACACCCAGACACAGAACAAACATGTTTGCACACTACTCCGCGGTGGTAGGTACCAGTGTAACAATGTGCCTTGCAATGTTGCCTTTATAGTAAGATTTTATAACATCAAACTTCCTCGCAAACTTGATACTTACTTGATAACTTACAAACTAAAATGTGTATTAATGAACGGTAGGTATACAGAGCAAAATGGCCTAGTTAAAGTTTATTTGTATGTGATAGTTTCACTAGACCACGACGTTGCGGGAAATGTCTTAAACTTTTACATCGGAAACGTTTGTAGCAGCAATCTTAAGCTCTATACTCGTTTAATTACATCGTAACATGCATCATAACGTTCAGTAATCTCGACGCGATGACTCGCAATAGCATGTTCCTACAAAACTCGCCCTTAAGAGCCCACTAAAGCCTATAACATTTAATAACATTATACTCATAACACACATCCTCGCTTGCCGTTGAGAGATATTTTGGCAAAACTTATCCACTTTATATGGAATGCATAAAATAATTTCGATGTATACGATGTTAATTTCTCAGTTCATTTTGCGGTGATAGCTCCATTGCTGACGCGTACTGAAGGGCTAACATATCAATTTGTGAAATTCAAGTACAATTTAAACGATAAAAAAAAAATGAAACGTGGAATAGCGGTCCTAGTGGAACTGAATAGAAACTGATTCTTCATACATTGAATATGATTTACGTAACTTGTGCAAACTAATATGCTAGAACAACATTTTTTTCCTTTTTATTTATTTTAAAAAAAAACGACAAACGAAACGCTCTCCTAACGGTAAGGAATAACGCCTCTCCATGTCCATTACAGAGGTATACAGAACTTATCAGAAATCCATATTGCAAAGAGAGAAAAACAAGTTTCTGAAAAAAGGTATACTCAAATCAAACATTGTTTTTAGTAAGATTAAATTTGTTCCTTATTTCATTTATAAAAGGAAAGAAAGCAACGATTAAAACAAATCGAAAATTTATATTCTATTCAAGCTTAGGCTGTAAAACCATTTTTTTTTTAATTTTGTAGGTACATGGATTGAGAATGAACGCAATCAGAATTTTCCCTCCATTAAAATTATCTTGTGAATTATAATTAGTTTATTTTGCGTCTTATCGTTAGATTATTCTACTATCGCATCATTTCCTCGCAAAGATATGAATCAATAGATAATAGGTAATCGTCATCAACTATTTTATCTCGGTTCAGTTTTGTGTACTTGTTTTGAAAATTCGGTCGTGTTGATACTATTACTGGACTATTGTTAGTATTTACGCAAAAAAAAAACGTGCCCACTGAATGTTAGTGTCTGTGTTAATATATAATCTGGTTCTTTGGTAACAATTAGGTAAGTACCGCACAATGAATGGACTTCAAAGTAAATGAAACAAAGAAGTAAATATAACGCTGGTTGTTTTAGGTATGCCACCGCCCACGTAAATAAACCAGAAAGAAAAAAATAAAATGAAGGAAAGAAAATTCCTTAGCGTAAGCGTGGTCCTTATGACATTGATCTATATCAGTTATGGTAAGTCAAGCTAGTTTCAATGAACAATACAAATTAGACCATTTAGGTGATATTATTGTAACTAGATTTTTTAATTCGGTTGTTATGTTTTCAGGATGTCAAATAGTAGATCACCCATTATGGACAATACCTATAGCTACAAACATACTTGATACATTTGAAGTAGGTGGTATAGTTATCAGAAGAGGTACCACTGATATTGAAGGTTTGTTGATAAAATTACCTACCGATAAATACTTTAGTATACTATACTGACTTATTTTGTATATTATATTGAATGATTATATTTAAATACCTGTTCAAAGAAACGAAATCAACAACATTTAGACTACCTACAAACTACTTACTGCATTAGGCACTTGGATTCTTCTCATGAGGCTGGTGCAATATCTCCTTAGCAAGTTTCTTTATAATGTTTTCGTAGCTATTTACACCGATAAATAATAGATTTGTTTAATGTTAAAGTTATGAGACGAACAAGACGCTCTCCTGATGTTAAAAGATAACCTACGCCTGTCCATAATCATTGCAGCTATATACAGAACATTGAGTTGCAAAACAAAGTTCAGGGTATCGCTGCTTTGGCGCTCATTACTTTGAAACTTTCAATAGTTAGTCTCAACAGCCCAGTAATTTCGCTAGCTGCAGTACCCCATAGTAATGTTTGCACACTACTGCTTGGCGGCAGAATATCAGGTACTGCGGTGATACCTACCTAGACGACCTCCTGTAGAAGACCTGCCACCAAATAAAATTAGCATTAGCTTAGTAATTAGCGCGGTCGGTTCACACGCTGAAGGGCGTGGGTTCAACCCCCAACAATAAGCTTGAGCTGCCGGTGAAGGAAAGCATCCTGAGGAAACCATAGCATGAGAATACTTTCAAGTACTCACAAATACTTTTAAGTGTTTGATTCGCTAGCTACCATCTGCAAGTTCAAAATTTGCTGCTAAGCATCAAACGCCGTATGTAGAGCTGTGTTCAGACGCTTGTCAACCATTACAAAAATAAAAAGATTTGATATCCCGAATAAGAAAAATAGAATAGTTACTTGATACAATTTTCAATTGTTTTGGTAGAGCTGGATAACAAAGGGAAGGTGATTTACTTTTCAATATGTTTTAATATTCTTTTGTTCTGATTAAATTTTGGTCATGATGTCACTTTTCTTATCTCGATAGAGATCTATAATTTGCTCACTTATCGTGTAATTTCCAAAGCTTATATGACTGAGCAGAAATTTACTAATGAGAATGGACCTACCTATTAAAAAAGTTGTTTTGAATAAAAAACAACCCCTTGAACAATTTTATTTATGAGTTGTCAATTGGAAAATTCAATTGAACATGAATTCATTTTGTAGCAATTTATTTTTCTCCTTATTATAAATTGTTGACATCACTAACGTTTTCTAGAAAATTAAACTCTGTTCTTCAGTATGCCATGTTAAAATGTATTGCTGCTATGCAAATTGTTGTCCTTATAATTTTAAGAGAGAGAGAGCAATTTTTCTATATTGCTCTTTAAATTTGATAACGCACAAAAATGATTCATCTCATTTTAATCTCCTTGTCAAGAAAAGAAATATGCCAGCGATTGCTGTCTCATAAAAAAATACAAATGTAATAAAAGTAAATATATTGTGTAAGCGTTTAGAAATAAGAATTGTGAGTGTTCTCGAGCATTAATGCTCACCATCGAAGGGTCCTTGCGGCGGCGTCGTGTGTCGGGTCGCTCTCTAGCCTCAGATATGGTTCTAAAGGGCGATGGCTGGCACATGCGTCATACTCGTGATAGGCTGTTTGCTGGTCGCTGGTCTGCTCGCGCTATACACACAAACCAATACAATTATTTCAACCTTAATGACCTGATTAAGACCAAATCACCTTACCTCTCCCTATACAGCCCTAGACAGCCCTGTTGGCTCATTGGTAGCATGTCTGCTTCAAGAGCTGTAGAGCGTGGGTTCAATTCCCACCCAGGACAAGCATTTTGTGATATAAAACAAATGTTTGTTCTGTGTCTGGGTGTACTGTATGTATTATAAGTATGTATTTACAAAAAAAAAGTATTTAAGTATTTTATCAGTTATCTGATTCCCATAGTACAAGCTTTGCTTAGTTTGGGGTCAGATGGCGCTGTGTGCAATGTCCTGCGATATTTATTTATTATACCTATATTGCGTTTAGTTTACATCACATTGTAGTAAAAGTTAATAAAGTTGACAAAGGTCACGGACCCTGGTGTCTATGAAGCAGAAACAACAATAGATTTTTTCATAGTCAGTGTAATCAAGTAGGTATTTGACCACATCTCACCTGATAATGTGTTCTGAAGCAACTTCGTGTTCCACTTGCTGCAATGACGGGCAGGCGTTATATACCATCAGGGGAGCGTTTTGTTCGTCTCATTACTATTCCACAGAAATATTCAACCTTTATTGCCTTTACAGATATAACTAACATCAGTTATGGACAAGCGACACTCGCTGGACCATATTTCGACTTATCGATTGAAAACTCTGAGTTAGTGGTGCGAACAAACGCTGAGTTTCCAAGGTATGAAGAAATAGAAGTCGCAACAAGAGTGGCAATCACTGTCGACTTTAGCTGTACCGGAGGAGGTACAAGGGGAGGACTTGTAAGTTATATATGACTATACTGCTTTTATACTATAATTTTTTACTAGGTAGGTAAATTTCATTACCAGCAAGTCGTTTTTTAGGTCGTAGTATGAAATATACTACCGTCAATAAAAAATAACACAGAAGTGTAATTATTTCGATTTGAAGGGTACTGCAGCAAATGAAGTTACAGGGCTATTGATTGAGACTTACAATCCAATATCTCATGGTAATGAACACTAAAGCAGCAATGGCCTGGACTTTTTTTGTTACATATTGTTCTGGATACCACTCTAATGGTCATGGACAGGCGTTGTCTTTTACCATCAGTTACAATATCTTGAAACCGAAGTAAAATTAATAGACTGGAAATTACTATCATTCCTACATACTCACTCGAATAGTACGACTATTTGAGTGAATGATTCGAGTATTTAAGTATATGTATAGAATATGTCATGTTTTTTTTTTTTTTAATGTAAAAGTAATGAGACGATCGAGGCGCTCTCCTGATGTTAAGAGATAACGCCTGTCCATGACCATTGCAGCGATACACAGAACTTTGAGTAACAAAACAACGTTCAGGGTATCGCTGCTTTGGCACTCACTACTTTGAGACTAGATGGTTAGTCTCAACAGTACCTTTCAAACCGGAACACAGTAATGTTTGCACACTACTGCTTGGCGGCAGAATATCTGGTACTGCGGTGGTACCTACCTAGACGACCTCCTGCTAAGGAAATCTAGCACCAAGTAATAACTGTATAATGATGTATAATGATGGATGATATAAGTAATAACTAAGTTTTTTTTGACTAGATATTTGACCCCAGCATAGTGACGGTGTTGTCGAAAGTGGTAAACAGCTAGCCTGAAAAAGAAACTGACTTTGAAGCGAGATTGCCGCAATAACTCGTTAGGTGATTGGTGGCAGATTTTAAACTACCAGCAAGATATACTTCCCTCGCGATTTTTCCTCCATTCGCTGCTCAAGATATTTGTTTGGATTAAAACCTACATCCTTTAGCCAGTGAGCCTACTACGCTAACCACTAAGCTGTCACCACTACAGTGAACACGAAGCAATCAAATGAAATCACTTAATTTTGCAATTCAATAAACATCGCGTTATCGAATAATCCTAAAGAAATTTTTAAAAATTATGTTTTAACTTTTCAGATACTTTGGATAGATATCACAGATACAAACAACAATGCGCCAGAGTTCATACCGACAAATGAATTTGAGTTCGTCGTCACTCCGCCTTTGCCTCCAGGCTTCCTAATAACTGGGTGTTACAACGATGTCATAACTGTCAGAGATATTGATCTCACGACTTACAGGATCGATTTTACTATAGAAGACAATCCATACTTCGAGATAGAATATGACGCTGCAGCATCGACGGTCGATAAAGAATTCGTAGCTCAGTTAAGAACTAAAACGTTCATAAGATCTTTGAACGAGCCTGTTACACTGGCTATAACTGCGACGGTAAGTCTTAAATACATAATTACATACCTACCTACAGATCGCGTCATGTAAAACGAACGCTGGCGGTCAAACACTTTCTTAATTCTATTTAATGATAGTCTATCTAATACATTTTTCACAGTACCTACCAATAATGTTTTTTCGAGTGTTTATGTATAAAAATGGTGGTGTTTTGTTCATAAAGTGCCGTATCATAATGGCGAGTGTGGGAAAATGATATAATGCGGGTGAAACATGACTTTTCGTATTACTTTCAAAACTCCATCGAACCTTTATAGTAAAGTTGCTACTACTTTATTCAAGCATGACTAGACTTGACTGATACGGACTGGACCTATAACTATTGCTACGAGGCAACTTATAAACATAATAAACATAAAATTTAGAAACTTGTAAACATAAAATACTTGACACTGGCAAATTCACAAAATGCGACGCCAAAATTAAAGAAAAAATAAATAAACGAAGATGCGAGCGAAAGGCTGGTTCAAAAATAAAACTTTGGTGCGCGAGTGTAGGTACCCATGCGCAAACACTTTCCTTCTGAGTTCTTTTTACACAACGCGAACTACACCTACCGTGTTACGAGTATAAAAAAAAAACATGTTTTGTCTTTGGCATCATCATACTTTGTGCTTTTTGAGTCTTGTTCAATATTTTCAAGTATTCATTTACTTCAAAAGTTAAATATGTATTAGTCGCATTTTGGCCTGGTCAAATCACGTGTAGGACTTAGTAAAATAGTCGCAACTTTAATACAAACTTTGATGGGGTTTTGGAAGCAAGTCGAAATGAGAATGCATGTTTCATCAATTTTCCACACCCGGTTTTTTTTTAAATCAAATAGGCTTGTGTTTGACTGCCATCTCGCCTGATGTTAATTGGTCTGCGATGGAGCACGCTTGCCTAAAGGAAACCTTTTCATTCGCGACTTGAAGGTACCAAGACTGCACGTGCACGTATTCAACACTTCTACACTATAATATTATGAAAAGGAAAGATTTGTATTTTTGTATTTTCGTATATTTGTAACGAATAAACTACAACAATTTGGTGTAACTGTACCTGACACCCTGGATTAGAGCATAGGCTACTTTTTATCCCGAAAACATGTAGCGGGTAACACCGCAGGGCGCAGGTAGTAGGCTAGATTAATTACAATAATTTAATTAAAAAATAAATGTCCACACATGCGACGCCGGTACAAGCCGCCAGTAATTGATAAAAAGCAACTATTTTTATATATAAACACTCAAAAACATAAGTTTCGGAAATAATGGCAATGCGACGCCATGATTATTCCGCGGTTCTGGTAAAACTTTCTATTGTAAGAAACATCGACTATGAACAATGTCAGTGTTCCTAGATTAGCCAACTTATATTGGAATTGGAAGTTTGCCACCATCTAGTGGTTTCATTTTAATTCCCACGAAGCTATTAGCTGTGGTTCTACTCAAACATATTTCTCGTATAATGAAAGATGAAAGACTAGCCCCGGCTCGTGTAAGGTTTCTCAGGAACCTGTTTATATAACGCTCACACCACTGTAAAAATGTATAGTCTTTCTATACTATTATTTGACAGCCCCGTTGGCTCATTGGTAGTATATCTGCCTTGAGAGCTGTAGGGCGTGGATTCGATTCCCACTCAGGGCAAACATTTTGTGAATAAACACAATCATGTTTGTTCTGTGTCTGGGTGTTATGTATGTATTATAAGTATGTATTTACAAAAAAAAGTATTTATGTAATCGATCAGTTATCTGACTTCCATCACACAAGCTTTGTTTAGTTTGGGGTCAGATGGCGCTGTGTGTATAGTCCCACGATATTTATTTTATTTTATTTATTATTACTAGGTACTTTTTTGACTCTTTGGCTACTTACTAAGCTGCTTTATCACACTATTGCCAAAACTGTTTATTTTATATAATCTACACTAATTATAAAGATAAAGATGGAAGTCATATAACTGATAGAATACTTAAATACTTTTTTTTTGTAAATCCATACTTATAATAAATACAGAACACCCAGACACTGAACAAATATCACAAAATGCTTGTTTTGGGTGGGAATCGAACCCACGCCCTTCGGCTCTTGGAGCAGACATACTACCAATGAACCAACGGGGCTGTCGAAATATAATGTCGAGTAATATTAGTGGGATGGTAGTTCTATATATACATGTAGGTGTATTTAAGATAAGTGTGTAATTCGCAGTCGTCTCCTGTTTGTAAAACAATAAAGGTCATTTTTTCCTAATACATTTCACTTTTTCTAGGATGTGGACGGAACGGCCGGTCCCTCCCAAAATGTGACCGGCTCAGTTCGTATAGTGGCCGACGCAGAATTTCAATTTCCCGAAGAGCCTGTGTTCGACCAAACATTCTACTTTGCGAACTACACGGACGACCATCAATTAAATTTGTTTGAAACTATATCACTACGACAGGGATTCGATGAATATGTTAACTTCACTTTGGAAGGAGGTAATGTTGATCACACATTTAAATTCAAATTGGTTTTCGTCAAACTATCCAGACAGCCCAAATACATACTTTTTAAGTAATCGTTTATTTTGTACTTCGACTCTAGCTTTTGAAAAAGCAGCTTTTATGCTAATTCAGGTTCAATCAAATCAAATAATCAAGCTACTTTTGCTTTTAACACGTAACACATAGACAAAAATGCAGACAAATTTATGCATTTATAATTCTATTACTATAGTCATAATTTAGCTTCTCAATCCAGTTAATGATTAATATTAAGTTACCAAAGTCAGTCGACACTAAGCGCGAGCACTAATTTAGTTCCGACAGCCGCACTTGAGTGAGTTTCGTTCCAGAATAGGTGTCTACCATCTTCGGCTACGCCTTAACATCAGGTGAGCTGTGGTCAAACAGCTGGCCTGTTAACTATTAAAAAAATAATTTCCGAGTGGTGTTAATATCCGTTAAACAAACATGCCTGTTGGCTCATTGGTAGCATGTCTGCTTCAAGAGCTGTAGGGCGTGGGTTCGATTCCCACCCAGGACAAGCATTTTGTGATATAAAACAAATGTTTGTTCTGTGTCTGGGTGTACTGTATGTATTATAAGTATGTATTTACAAAAAAAAAAGTATTTAAGTATTGTATCAGTTATCTGACTCCCATAGTACAAGCTTTGCTTAGTTTGGGGTCAGATGGCGCTGTGTGGAATGTCCTACGATATTTATTTATTTACTTAGTATTTTTTATTTTAATTATATTTCTATTATAATTTACAGAATATTACGAGTACTTCGATGTGATAGCAGAAAACAATCAAATTTCGTTTGTGGTTCGCCCTTTGCCCGCAGAAGTGTGGTCGAGGAGACAAATTTTTCTCATACTTAAGGCGGCAAGAGAATTTACGAGCGGAGCTTCTGCCACTATTATAGTGCAATTACCCGAAGGTAGGTACTTTTATTTTATAATTAAAGATAACATTCAGGGACTGTGATACAATTGCCCCAGTAAACATTACACGTAAGTTAAGTACTTGGTAAGTACTACTCACAATCAGTTTATCAGTTTTTTTTTTTGTAGCTATGATAGCTCAGTGGTTAGCGCGGTAGGTTCGCATGCCGAAGGGCAAGGGTTCAAACCCCAACAATGAGCTTGAGCTGCCGGTGAAGGAAAACATCGTGAGGAAACCATAGCATGGTGGTAGGGTACTTTCTAGTACTCGGCTGGCTAGCTACCACCCTCAAGTTGAAAATCTGCCGCCAAGCATCTAACGGTGTGTTCCGGCAGCCTCACTTGAGAGCCAGTTCCATTCCAGGCTAGGTGTGCTTTACCATCTTCGACCACGCCTTCACTTAACATCAGGTGAGCTGTGGTCAAACACCTGGCCTGTCAACCTTAAAAAAAAAAGTTTACATTTCAAATAATATTGTTTCGTTAATATATTACTTTTTATGCTCTTATTTGTAACTAGCGGTCGCCTGCTTAGTTCCCGTTCCCGTGAAGGAATAAAAAGCCTATGTCACCTGGGTATAGTGTAGCTTCCCAACGGTGAAAGAATTTTTGAAATCGGTCCAGTAGTTTCGGAGCCTAACCAATACAAACAAACTAACAAACAATCAAATCTTTTCTCTTAGCTGCGCCCGCGGTGTTGCCCGCTGTTCCCACGTGAACACTTCATTTTTTGGGATAAAAAATGGCCTATGTGGCTAATGTGTAAGAGTTTTACTCTACAGAATATATTTTTATATAAGTGACTAAATACAAAATCGTCGTAGGCTGCCACATGCATATATTTATGTAATCTGCTTATCACAGTCACACTAATATTACAGAGGCGAAAGTTTCTGAGTGTGTAAGTGTGTTTGTTACTTCTACGTTTATTCGGTATTTTCTACGTTTGTTTGTTGTTACGCTCATACGGCTGAACCAATTTTGTAGAAATTTGGTATGAAGGTAGTTGACAACCTAGGTTAACACATAGGCTACTTTTTATCACGAAAACATGTAGCGGGTAACACCGCGGGGCGCAACAAGTGTATTACATAAATTAATACCCACCGACTTTTATGTGCAGCGCTAAATTTTTGTTCCGCAAATTATACTTGCATAAAATGCAACACATTAAGCTATTATATTTGACACCAAAAACGGAAACTTTAATAAAAAAAGAGGTAAACATTTAGGTAATAAAGCTCTAATCAGCTATATTGGTACCATAAATTTGACACGCGTAAAGATGTAGCGCTTAGCAACAATTCATGTGTTAATAATATATATGATTAGTAATTCAGGAGATACGAAAATACGTATATAATATACTTTATTTGACACAAGAAAAATGTACAACACATAAAGGAAGTGTTAGCACCCGAACAAGAAAAACTGAATCTCGGGATCTAAATATACATAAATACAACGTGTGACAATATAAAGTCATTAGTATGTATTTTTTTAGCAAATTTACATCAAGTTTAAAAATACCTATTGATGTAATTACCATTCCGAAAAAGATTTCAGCACATTTTAAATTATTCATCACACATTACGCTTTACAAGTATAATTATAGAGTACTGTGATTTCATCGAGATTTTGTTTTCTGTTTTCAGAAATAGAGTTACAATTCGGAAGTGTTTTCTACGAAGGCGTAATAGCGCATAATGTTCTACAACTAGCGCCGTTGGTTCTTAGCCAGGGTTACGAAGGTGTTACGGTTTCTGCCGAAGTAATTGGAGGTAAAATTTCTACGTGCTTGCTTACTCTATAATATTCAGATATTATCTTGTTAATAAAGTGAGGAAATGATATTCCATTATAACTTTTAGTAATAGAATTTCTTCTTTTACACTTTTTTTTATTAGCGTAGCCAGTTTTTGGAACCATTTAGTCTTTACAAGAGTCTGTACATCCCGCAAGATACCAAAGGTGTCTTAAAATTCAGAGTAAATAGATTCCTTCTGAGTAACCGTGTTTCATCGTCGGCCCACAAAACTGTTAAACATCAGACAGGTTGTTGTCAAACGCAAATCTATTCAGAGCAAAGCGTTTGTTTTTGTAACGTTATTAGTTCCGTGGTTAGCGTGGTCGGAACATATGCTGAAGAGCGTGGGTTAAAATCCTAACGATGTGTTTGAGTTGCCCATTAAAGAAAACTTCGCGAGAAAACTATAACATGATGGTAGAGTTTAATACTAGACTGGCTAGCTACCATCCTCAACCTGAAAATCTGCCACCAAGCACCTAACGGTGTGTTTTGACCCTTAAGAGTTAGTGCCCAATTCAGGGTAGGTGTATTTACTATTCCCGACCATCCCGTCACTTAACATGAGGTGAGCTGTGGTCAAACAACTATCTTCTCATTAAAAATAATAAAAAAGTTATTATTGAATGTTCAAGGTATATATCTAGTTAATTTCCGCTTAACAATCGTTCCAGTTACAACAGCGATGAGGACTTAAATTAAACTAATTTGACACAGCTTATTAATTAAAAACCTAATCTTACTTAAAATCTAAAACTAATTTGACGTAAACTTAAAAATATAATTTGACAAAAATTTAATTAAAATAACAAAAAATCTAATTAAAATAACCACAAGTCTTAAAATCCTCCTCTCTCTGCAGTAACCACTTGCCGGCACGTGTTTCGCCTCTACACGAGGCATCCTCAGGACGTGTTGACTCCTCGAGCGCTTGGTCGAGACTGAGACCAAGCGCTCGAAGAGTCAACTGTCAGTCTGTTAGCTGTAGATGATCATTATCATTATAAACAACTTTCAAAAAATCAGCTGCTCCATACAATTCATCAAGAGTCAACGTACTTTTTCTAAAAGACTGTTGTACCTTCCTTACCCTATTCCTCTATTCCTACTATATTCCTATTCCTGTTGTACCCTACCTTGTTAAGTTCTTCATGTAGATAAGTATAATGTTTTGGCTTAGTACACCACAAGCTTACGCGTATAGCCCTGCATAACTAACTCAGTTTAACCTTCAAGATTTTCATGAAAGCTTCAGAAAAAAGTTTTATGAAAAAGTTGGATTTCCTCTTCGACATAGCATCAAACGCAAAACCTCTCTGAAGCTTAAGTGAATTCACTGACAATAGCCAATTCTCCTTGAAACTTGGGATCACAAACGAATTTAATCAAATATTCGTTACAATGAGTCATCAAATTCGCATTTGTGACTTAACTTCTGTTACAATTATTTAGTTTTCAATCAAATTCGTTTCATTTTATTTTATGAATTAACCTCGCATCGTATCAATTATAAATATATCTATATATTACGTTTATATTTCATTTTATTTAAATACATTTTTATTATTTTTATATACTTTCTATATGTATTTTTTTATTTATATTTTAGCTTATTAGTGTAACAACATCTCCCGTCTGTACTTATTATATATCATGTTTTCTATTGTCCGTTGCCAGGAAGAGATCGCTCTTAGCAATAAGGCCGCCACTTATGGCATTAGCTCATAAGTTTCTTTTGTTTTGTAAAATTTATATCTATCTATCTACCTATTATTTTTCAGAATACACGCCGTATTTTACCGCTACAGTTCACTCGAATCTAGTTACATTGACAATGACAACACTACCAGACGAACTAATTGACAACAACAGCTTTATATCACTGCACATAATAGCAGCGAGCGACCGTAGCGCAGCTACTACAGTAGTCAATCTCGAGATAATCAAAGACGATAGCAATACTCCCGTGTTTGATCAGTCCATATATAGCGGGACTTATGATCCTGCTACAGGTTTAACTGTGGATCAAATCCGCTTTGTTCAAGGATTTGATGACACGGTCACAGCCAACTTGACTGGAGGTAAGATATAGAATATAAATTTAATTAAATGAAATAAATTTCAAAATGAGATATGCTAAAAGAATACCGATTAATTAAACTTTGATTGGCTAAAGTCAAAGTAAGTTTGACAGCCCTGTTGGTTCATTGGTAGTATGTCTGCTTCGAGAGCTGAAGGGCGTGGGTTCGATTCCCACTCAGGACTAACATTTGTGTGACTAACATCGATGTTTGTTCTGTGTCTGGGTGTACTGTATGTAAGTATTATAAGTTAGTTTATAAAACTATTTGGTTCTTCTTAAGTAGTGATACGGGAACGACTTGCACACAAATAGCTATATAGCGATGTTTTTGTAGCGAAGATAGCTCAGGGGTTAGCGCGGTAGGTTCGCATGCCGAAGGGCGTGGGGTCAAACCCCAACAATGAGCTTAAGCTGCCGGTGAAGGAAAACATCGGGAGGAAACCAAAGCATGGTGGTAGGGTACTTTAGTACTTGGCTGGCTAGCTACCACCCTCAAGTTGAAAATCTGCCGCCAAGAATCTAACGGTGTGTTCCGGCAGTCTCACTTGGGAGCCAGTTGCATTCCAGGCTAGGTGTGCTTTACCATTTTCGACCACACCTCCACTTTTTTTTTTTTTTTTATAGTAGATAGGCTTGCGTTTGACCGCCATCCCGCCTGATGTTAAGCGAAGATGGAGTCTACGGTGGAACACGCTCGCCTAGAAGAAACCGATTCACTCGCGACTTGAAGGTACTCAGACTATATTCATTGGGGAACACCCACTCGGGCAGCAGATTCCAATGTCTAGCGGTACGTGTGAAAAAGGTGGAATCAAACCGCTTAGTTCGAGCTTTTGGAACTTCAACCATGAAGCGGTGACGCTTTTTAAAGCTCCTGGCTGTCCGATAGTAGAATGGGCAAGGTGGAATTAGGTCATGCAGATCTGAAGCGCACTCTCCAAAATCACTTGACTTCACTTGACATCAGGTGAGCTGTGGTCAAACACCTAGCCTGTTAACCATGAAAAAAAAATAGCTTGATAAATTAGCTTATACGTATTATTATTACAACTCCATACCTAAAGCTAAATATAGATTACAAAATTATTACCTGTTTTTTATCTTTGATAAATTCTCTATTGCCTATCTATGTAGATAGTCAATGCGTTTTGCAATTATACATACAAAGGTGGCGATTTAAAAAAATGTGTTTCTCAAATAAATCATCAATGGATAAAGAATTAAATTGACTAGAAGAAATGTAGTAGAAACACCGTTTTGATACTTGATTATACCAAAACGCATCGTCTTCTGAACACGTATTAATTTATTTATTTACCTATTTCTTACTCTATAATTGTTTAAAATTTTAGACTACGCCGAATACTTCCAAATCGTCGAACTTGGTCCCGTGATAACACTTGCATCATCTACAATACCTCCTGAAATGTTCGCTCAACAGAACATTTTGATAACTTTAGAAGCTAGCAAACCTAGAACGGTCGGTGCCATCGCAACTATACATGTCACTCTGCCTCCAGGTTACTATAAATTATAATTTATACTTAGTATAAGTCAGCAATATGATGTTAAAAGCAATTTATACAATGGACACAAGCGATGATAGCTCACTGGTTAGACTTTCTACCCACAAGTTGAAAATCAATCACCACAATTGAGAGCAAATTCCATTCCAGACTAGATGTATTTACCATCTTCGAGTACATCGTCACTTAACATCAGGTTAGATGTGGTCAAACACCTAGCTTGTCAACTAAGAAAAAAAGTCTGATGTCGCGAAAAAACAATATGTGATTTATTTTCTTGATTCCAAAGTTGTGCTCATAGTAAAAGTCGCTTATAATAAAATTAGTATAATGATCCCTTTTTGGCTTAGTACAATACAAGATAATAACCCTGTATACTTATTTGAGTACTAACCTGAATAGTGCTTTTCCATTTTATACAATGTAAACATAGTACTTAAACACGAATTTGTACATGGATAGGAGTGTGGTTATAAAAATGGTAAATCCCCGATAATGACGTACATAATTTCCAATAATTTGAAATTGTTATCTTCACGATGTCATGCAATATGACCTACTGAAAGATAAATTGCATTACTAACATGCAAGTGCCAATCCTATACCAAAGGTGATGGAAATCACAAATGCTATAATCTACGCCTTTTAAGATAGATAAGTCCATAAATAACAATTTACATTTTATTGTAGATAGATATGAACGAAAACCACAGTCTGTTTTAGTTAGTTTATTATGGTAAGTATTCTAAATAGGTGTGTATGTAACGTTGCGTAATTATTCTGAAATAACTCATAGCTTATCTGCTAAATCTTAGGCATATAAGTAGGTGCATAAATATTTAGGTGCAAAACCCAAAAAGGTTGGTAAATTTCTGGTTCTGGTTATTTTGGTTTTCTTGGTGGTAGATTTCTTTAGCAGGAAGTCGTCTCAAATAGAATAAATTTTTAGAAGAAAATCAGTCCTTATACAATTTTTATGTCATTTTTTTAATTATGTGCTTTTGTTAATTTTTTAGACATTATTGACTTGCCTTAAAAATTGAACACAAAAGTGTTTTTTTTTTAAATCTACTCAGAACATATAGATTTTATTTACAAATGAACATGAATTCCATCATGCTTAAAATCTTATGTTTCCCTCTTATTTATATTCTTTCGCTGTAATAAATCTTCAGCTATCCTTTTTTCCTGCCCGCTGCCGTTAACGCGACTTAAGGGGCTATCTTTCCTTCACTTTCTTTTAACACTCGCTTACAGCTAGAGAACTGGAATTCGAAGAATCTACTTACAGAGGATCTATTGAGAATAATTTGTTATCGTTGCAAACTATTATGTTGCGTCAAGGTTACCAGGAAGGCGTGAATTTTAGCATCAGCGGCGGTAAGTTAATTTTACATTTAAATCTCCGTTTTTCTATAACCCGCCTTCACTCAAGGTGTCATAGAATCAAAAGGCATTAATTGAACGATTAAAATACGATTGATGGTTCAATTGAACCAATCATAAACATTTGTTCAATTAGCAATTCAAAAAGAAATTACTCGATTGTTGGTTTACTTCTTAGCAAGAAATCGCAAAGATCAACTGTGGATAGTAAAATATCTAGATCTCCAGTCATTATTTCTTTTATTTTCTTGATTGGTAAAACGCTCACTTAATAGTAAAAAAAAGCTTGTTCAATACCATTGCACGAGTACTCCAAACTTTGATTTATTTTACATTATAAAAAATAGGCTTGCGTTTGACAATGTCTCCTGACGTTAACTTAAAATGTTTGGAGCACGCTTGTCTAGAAAATAGAGACCCACTCACTCAGAAAGGGTATTCCACACCACAGTTCACATAATGAAAGTGAAATCAAATTTTAATATCATCGATAGCGAAACAAGCCATCGATGCTTTGGTGATTAATTCTCAATCAATTATTTGTTTCGATTATTTCAGATTATTCTATTTATTTCACCGTGTCAAACGCAGAGAATTTAGTAACTATTGCTCTATCGGATCCTCTACCCGAAACGGCTATAGCACAAAATAGTTTTTTAATGATCACCTTAACCGCATCTGGCCTCAATGCCATAACGGCCACCACAAGTGTCCTTCTGGATGTAATAAAGGAAGATACAACCACGCCCGTGTTCAGCCAACCTATTTACTATGGAACTTATTCCGGAGGGGGAATTGAAATTGAAGCCATTAATTTGGCACAAGGATTTGATGGCAGCGTGTCGTTCAGAATCGACGGAGGTATCTTACCTTTTTTTTATTTTTACGAGTATTTGTTGATAAAGAAATACCTTTTGCGAAACATATCTACAGATAATTAGTTATTCAGATATTGTTTATCACAAAAAAATAATTAAAGCTAACGCTACAGGGAACGTAATAATTTGTTGTGATGGCATAAAAGCGAATCTTTTTGTATACCTCAATTTTATATCTTTGACATCGTACTTATTGACAGCCCTGTTGGCTCATTGGTAGTATATCTGCGTTGACAGCTATCTGCGCTATTTTAAGTGTAGATGGCGCCACACTATGTGCATGTTTCGGTCCATTTTGGCTTTACGTTGGTCATTTCGTGTTAGTGAAGTGTCAGTTCAACATATTATGGCGCTTGATGAGTCTATATTCAGTTACCGCTAGTAATTTCAAACTTCGACGATATGGTAAATGATTAGTTGGGTTTACAAATATATAAATGTAAAATGTCTTATGATGAGACCAAAATGTTTGTCTGTTACTAATTCGTCACAAGTTAGGTTTTAACTTTCGTCTAAAGAATAATGAAGATACATATTTTAAGGCCTAAGATTGACATAATTATTATTTATTTAGTTTACTTTATTTAGTAGCAATTGTAAAATAATAAAAACAACTTTTACTAACTTTCTTTGCGTTTAGTTCTTTAGGTAGCTATGTTTTGTGTATAAATAAATATAATTATTATAATATTGTTATTGTTTCTTTATTCCAGCTCACGCTCAGTATTTCTCTGTCAGCAACAACAATGTCAACAATGTAGTGATCTCTTTGCAATCACTGATTCCTGAGGATGTGATTTTCAGCGAAAAGGTTCTGCTATTCAATGTATTAGCTGACAAAGCGTTAACTGTGGGTGCAAACGCTGCCGTTTTAATTAAATTCCCTACAGGTGAGCTCTTTTTACAACAAATTTTAATTTAATTCGGTAGGTCAGTTCCATGCCTGTCGGGTTCTGTGATGATAGTACTGTTAAATTGAAATTATGACATTTTTCTCCATTAATTGTTTTTTTTTGACATTTTTTATAATTATTGAAATGAATTGTAATTTTTGTGCTTTTGTAATTTTAAATTGTATGAATGAATTCCTTTAAATAAATGAATTTCTTTATAATACTTTACAATACATATATACGTTGTTTAAATTTATAAAGAGGATTTACTATAGAGAGGCCATGTATAACCGAGCGCTTGAGACAGCTACACGCAATTCCACGCCTGATGAAAGCAGTCCTAGAAAAGCCAAACATGTTTGTATAATTACAATAAAGTAAACAAACTGTAATTATTATTATTATACGTGTAGTATTTTGGCCACTCTATAGCATATCATCTCCATGGCTAAAATCATATGGCTACAGCGTAGCTTAGTTTTAACGAATTGTTCCGTATTAATTATGTTTTTTTTTTCTATGAAGCGCTTATTGCATCTCGGCAGAAATACTATGCTCAAGATAAACACCAAACTAAAAGTTAAAATATACGAGTATCATGAATTCTATTGTTTTTATATTACTGGTTTCTTGAGGTGAAATTGACAATTTCGTTAAGCTACCAGCATTTACGTTGCTCTCTTAAAATGCCGTAAAACTTAAATACCGTTTTAAAGGAGAGCGAGTGGACTGGAAAAACTTTACAGACGGAAATGTTTGAGTAGAAATTATTCTCAGAATTGTGCGTGGGCATTAAAACAATCTATAACTTTAATCTTCACCTTTAAAATACTTTCAGAACTCACCGAATCGGCTATCATGAGATTTTCACGAAATACTTACGTTGGCACTTTGGAAGAAAATGAAATTTATCTCGAGGATATTGTTCTCGATACTGGATTTATACCCGGAACGGAATTCATATTATCTGGAGGTAAGCATTTGCTATTAAACACATAGCTGTTACTTCATTTGCTTTTGCAGCCTTTGAGAGTTAAAATTTATAATCACATCACATCATCAAAATATGCAAGGTGTACATTTTAATTAAATGTGTGCAGGACGAATCCTTTAGAAGACAATCATTAGGAGGTAAATTATGGATTTCGGATTCTGTCACTCCGTATAAGCTAGCCTAGAGTCCAAGGAAGCCTTGATACGTTAGTAGAAATTGGCCTCAAAGAAGTATCTTTATCCTAATTAAATTATTATACTATAATATGGAATAATCTATACTTATAAAAATGAATCCCTGTTTCCTTCGATCACACCATTTTTTTAGTTTTCTAAAACTAGGTTCTTACGGCAAAAAAAAAAAAAACTTGCTCAGTTTCCAATTTGTTTCGATACATTCCACGCGGACGAAGTCGCGGGCAACAGCTAGTATATTATGCAATGTACTACTATATCTATACCTAAAACATTGATCATACATTAATTTGTATTAAAATTGTTAATAATTGCAATGACAATAACCACCAAATAATTTAAAAAAATATTTATTTATTTAATTCTTTATTGCACACTTTAAAGTGAAATATGTACAAAGGGAGGTGTTAATGCTAAAGCATTTTCTGCCAGCCAACCCCTCAGTAAAGAACATGGTTGTAGGCGCGCATCAAAATAAACATAAATTCAATGTTATCTGTTTTAACCTCTTCAATAATGTACCAAATCAAAATAATTTTATTCCCAGATTACGCTGACTACATATCTTGGTCCAGTACAAACAATGTTGTGCAAATATCAAGTATAAACACACTATCAGATGAAATTGTAGAAGAAAATGATTTCATTCTACTAGAAATCGAAGCTAGAAGACCGAGAGCAGTATCTGTGTGGACAAGTGTTGTCGTCAATATCATTAAACAAGAAGTTATTACCCCTGTGTTTGGTCAGCCGTTCTATACAGGCGTTTTTACTGAAGAGAGCGGGTTAAGGTTCGAAGAAACCATTAATCTCTTAGAAGGATACGACGAAACAGTCACATTTGCATTAAACGGGGGTAAGAACAGCATACTTATTTAAATGCCTAATCTTTTTGATGCTATGTTATCTTATTTGTTAGTAGCTCTGCTTCCTGACGTTCAGGGCGTTGCCTGATTTAAACTTGAACATAGATTTTCATATCATGCTTGGGTGTTCCGTATGTATCACTAGCTGCGCCCCGCGGTGTTGCCCGCTACATGTTTTCGGGGTAAAAAGTAGTAATGTGTTAATTCAGGTTGTCAGCTATATCAAATTTTATCAAAATCCATTCAGTATTTTTTGCATGAAAGAGTAACAAACATCCACCCATCCATCCATCCAAACTTTCAAATTTATAATATTAGTAGGAATCAGTGGAATGAGTATGTATTTACAAAAAAATGTTTGTTAAGTTTTTAAGCTAGAAGGCGTTGTTTGAATTGTCCTCTCCTATATTTATTGATTTCAGATATATTAAATTTATTGTTTATAAAATCTTCAAAATAAAACCAAGCCTTATTTCAGAACCAGAAGCATGGTTTTCTATAGAGCAGGAAGGAAATTCTGTGACATTGATTTTGCGCGATCCCGTGCCAGTAGAGGTTTTGGAGAGGAACAGTCATCTGTTGTTCACAATTTTGGCTAATAAGCCTAACGCTACTACTGGTCGAGCAGTAATAGCCATCGACTTGCCCAAAGGTAAAAAGTTAAATTGTAACAGTAGGTATTATGTCATATAAGTCACTTGTTTGACGAAATTTCTTCTAAGTTGCATGCTCAAAAGTTTAAACAAATAAAACCGGTCAGTAATCGATCTTATTTAAGTTGAGAATATATCATGTATACACGATTATCCATATGAAAACATATAAAAAAATATTTGCAGATTCCCAACGAAAACCACATGTTCGATCTTATAATCTTATGACGTAGAATAGTTTAAGTCTGTTTACAGTTACCGATGTGGAAAAGCTAAAATAAGGAAGCTTTTCAGTACTTAAAACTGCATAAACTTAACATAATTTTAAAGATTTCACAGATAGTTCATTCAGATTCCAACAAGATTACTACAGAGGATTCCTTGAAAATGGTAACTTAGACTTGAGCGAAATAATTCTCGGAGATTACACGACCGATGTCAACTACACGTACACTGGAGGTATGTTTTGATGTAGAATATCAAATTCAAACTGAAAAGGAGAAGTTTATTATGAAAATAATTGATACAGTTTTTTTCAGACTACGTTGAATACTTCCAGTTGTCAAATCAGGATGGGACGTTCATATTGCAACTTGAATCTCCGTTACCCAACGATGTTATGGAAGGAACAAATGTATTCATACTCACGTTGGAAGTACAGAACGCGGTCATCAGAACTCATACAGTAATTGTTATTGAAGTTGTAAGAGCCCATTTAGAACTTCATACACGTTTAGAATTTGAGGAACCTTTCTACGTCGGAACATATTCGTCAACAGAAAACCTGCAATTTGACGCTGAAATAAAACTCACCAATGAAACAATTCAAAACGTAGTTTTTGATCTAGAAGGAGGTATGAAAGCAAATACAACTTTTACATAATTATATACAATGAGCCCCTGGCGACTTCCTATTCAAATTTATTTATTTATTATTATGAACCTCAATGATCTATTCTACATTGTCTTATCTTATTAGTATTTGAAGCATGACAATTTGAATTAGGTTGTTAGGTAAGTATCCTAGACATCACACTAGGAAACCCCGTCTCGGGAAGTTTAGTGTCATTCATTCCATTGCTCGTTTACATAATAATTTTATAATAAATTTAGGTAAAAAAAAATTTGTGTGTCAATTTCTGTGTATGTGTATGAGTTTGTGTGAATGTACGATCTTTTATTGCAAAGACATCAAAAACATTCTTCAGAAACACAATACAAAAGATCAGACTGTATTTTTCACATTTACTCCATGCAAGTAACGCCGTAGGGATATTCTCGTAAATAAATCTAGGACTATTTTCTAGGTGACGCCGAGTGGTTTAGTTTCGTATCAACTGGGAATTCAGTAACACTAACACTGACCAGCCCAATTCCAGCCGCTGTGATATCAAACAATCAACAACTGGTGTTTGTGGTCACTGCGCAGAGCCCCGGCAGCGCAACGGCTAGAGCTACTGTCGTGATTTCTCTCGTCGACTGTAAGTACACTATTACAAATAATATTTCTGTAAGGGAATCTATCGTATTCTTGCTTAAATAACATTAAATTCATCGTCTTTCACAGCGTTCCCAGAAGGAGTAGCTATGCTTGGGTTCGATCGCGTCACATATCTCGGTTCCATCGCGAACAACCAAGCGACTATTCCAACGATCACTCTCAGCGAAGGATTCAGGCCAGATGTTGAGTTCACTGTGCACGGAGGTGAGTGAAATAATTATGTTTATGATGCTCAGCTAGCTACTGAAGAAAAAGAGCACTGGCTGACAATGGAGCTGTATGACTCAATCTGTTTTCCAGAACTGGAAGATTACTTCAGCCTAACGTTACAAGGACCTGTAGTGACAGTCACACTGCAGGGTACTATTCCAGAACAACTGGTTCCCGCCAATCGAATAATACTACTGCAAATCCAAGCGTCAGCGCCGGAAGCAGTACCTGCGACCGCAACAATCGTGATCGAATACGTCGTAGAGGACGACCTCCGACCGATCGTCGAGCTGATCTTCGCGCAAACATTCTACGATGGATCGTACTCGACGGCCACTGGTCTTTCGTTCCCGACTGCAATATCACTGACACAGGGCTATGACTTCAACGTCGTGTTTTCTCTGGAAGGTGGTGAGTGTCTCATTTTCCCAGTGAAAATTAATCTATGAGGTAGCTGGTAGACTTAACTCTAAAGGTGTCGTTGCTTTTAGACGATGCAGCTTGGTTCAGTTTGGTACCCAGCGGCAATTCGGTGGCAGTGATTCTGACCAGCCCGATTCCAGGCGCTGTGATATCAAACAATCAACAACTGGTGTTTGTGGTCACTGCGCAGAGCCCCGGCAGCGCAACGGCCAGAGCTACTGTCGTGATTTCTCTCGTCGACTGTAAGTACACTATTACAGGCAATATTTCTGTAAGGGAATCTATCGTATTCTTGCTTAAATAACGTTAAATTCATCGTCTTTCACAGCGTTTCCAGAAGGAGCAGCTATGCTTGGGTTCGATCGCGTCACATATCTCGGTTCCATCGCGAACAACCAAGCGACTATTCCAACGATCACTCTCAGCGAAGGATTCAGGCCAGACGTTGAGTTCACTCTGCACGGAGGTGAGTGAAATAATTATGTTTATGATGCTTGGCTAGCTACTGAAGAAAAAGAGCACTGGCTGACAATGGAGCTGTATGACTCAATCTGTTTTCCAGAACTGGAAGATTACTTCAGCCTAGCGTTACAAGGACCTGTAGTGACAGTCACACTGCAGGGTACTATTCCAGAACAACTGGTTCCCGCCAATCGAATAATACTACTGCAAATCCAAGCGTCAGCGCCGGAAGCAGTACCTGCGACCGCAACAATCGTGATCGAATACGTCGTAGAGGACGACATCCGACCGATCGTCGAGCTGATCTTCGCGCAACCATTCTACGATGGATCGTACTCGACGGCCACTGGTTTTTCGTTCCCGACTGCAATATCACTGACACAAGGCTATGACTCCAACGTCGTGTTTTCTCTGGAAGGCGGTGAGTGACTCATTTTCCCAGTGAAAATGAATCTATGAGGTAGCTGGTAGACTTAACTCTAAAGGTGTCGTTGCTTTACAGACGCTGCAGCTTGGTTCAGTTTGGTACCCAGCGGCAATTCGGTGGCAGTGATTCTGACCAGCCCGATTCCAGGCGCTGTGATATCAAACAATCAACAACTGGTGTTTGTGGTCACAGCGCAGAGCCCCGGCAGCGCAACGGCCAGAGCTACTGTCGTGATTTCTCTCGTCGACTGTAAGTACACTATTACAGGCAATATTTCTGTAAGGGAATCTATCGTATTCTTGCTTAAATAACGTTAAATTCATCGTCTTTCACAGCGTTTCCAGAAGGAGCAGCTATGCTTGGGTTCGATCGCGTCACATATCTCGGTTCCATCGCGAACAACCAAGCGGCTATTCCAACGATCACTCTCAGCGAAGGATTCAGGCCAGACGTTGAGTTCACTCTGCACGGAGGTGAGTGAAATAATTATGTTTATGATGCTTGGCTAGCTACTGAAGAAAAAGAGCACTGGCTGACAATGGAGCTGTATGACTCAATCTGTTTTCCAGAACTGGAAGATTACTTCAGCCTAGCGTTACAAGGACCTGTAGTGACAGTCACACTGCAGGGTACTATTCCAGAACAACTGGTTCCCGCCAATCGAATAATACTACTGCAAATCCAAGCGTCAGCGCCGGAAGCAGTACCTGCGACCGCAACAATCGTGATCGAATACGTCGTAGAGGACGACATCCGACCGATCGTCGAGCTGATCTTCGCGCAAACATTCTACGATGGATCGTACTCGACGGCCACTGGTCTTTCGTTCCCGACTGCAATATCACTGACACAGGGCTATGACTCCAACGTCGTGTTTTCTCTGGAAGGCGGTGAGTGTCTCATTTTTCCAGTGAAAATTAATCTATGAGGTAGCAATGAATATTATATGAATTATGAATATTTGTAGCAATGATAGCTCAGTGGTTAGCGCGGTAGGTTCACATGCCGAAGGGCGTGGGTTCAAACCCCAACAATGAGCTTGAGCTGCCGGTGAAGGAAAACATCGTGAGGAAACCATAGCATGGTGGTAGGGTACTTTCTAGTACTCGGCTGGCTAGCTACCACCCTCAAGTTGAAAATCTGCCGCCAAGCATCTAACGGTGTGTTCCGGCAGCCTCACTTGAGAGCCAGTTCCATTCCAGGCTAGGTGTGCTTTACCATCTTCGACCACACCTTCACTTAACATCAGGTGAGCTGTGGTCAAACACCTGGCCTGTCAACCATAACAAAAAAAAAAAAAAGCTGGTAGACTTAACTCTCAAGGTGTCGTTGCTTTACAGACGATGCAGCTTGGTTCAGTTTGGTACCCAGCGGCAATTCGGTGGCAGTGATTCTGACCAGCCCGATTCCAGGCGCTGTGATATCAAACAATCAACAACTGGTGTTTGTGGTCACTGCGCAGAGCCCCGGCAGCGCAATGGCCAGAGCTACTGTCGTGATTTCTCTCGTCGACTGTAAGTACACTATTACAGGCAATATTTCTGTAAGGGAATCTATCGTATTCTTGCTTAAATAACGTTAAATTCATCGTCTTTCACAGCGTTTCCAGAAGGAGCAGCTATGCTTGGGTTCGATCGCGTCACATATCTCGGTTCCATCGCGAACAACCAAGCGACTATTCCAACGATCACTCTCAGCGAAGGATTCAGGCCAGACGTTGAGTTCACTCTGCACGGAGGTGAGTGAAATAATTATGTTTATGATGCTTGGCTAGCTACTGAAGAAAAAGAGCACTGGCTGACAATGGAGCTGTATGACTCAATCTGTTTTCCAGAACTGGAAGATTACTTCAGCCTAGCGTTAAAAGGACCTGTAGTGACAGTCACACTGCAGGGTTCTATTCCAGAACAACTGGTTCCCGCCAATCGAATAATACTACTGCAAATCCAAGCGTCAGCGCCGGAAGCAGTACCTGCGATCGCAACAATCGTGATCGAATACGTCGTAGAGGACGACATCCGACCGATCGTCGAGCTGATCTTCGCGCAAACATTCTACGATGGATCGTACTCGACGGCCACTGGTCTTTTGTTCCCGACTGCAATATCACTGACACAGGGCTATGACTCCAACGTCGTGTTTTCTCTGGAAGGCGGTGAGTGTCTCATTTTTCCAGTGAAAATTAATCTATGAGGTAGCAATGAATATTATATGAATTATGAATATTTGTAGCAATGATAGCTCAGTGATTAGCGCGGTAGGTTCGCATGCCGAAGGGCGTGGGTTCAAACCCCAACAATGAGCTTGAGCTGCCGGTGAAGGAAAACATCGTGAGGAAACCATAGCATGGTGGTAGGGTACTTTCTAGTACTCGGCTGGCTAGCTACCACCCTAAAGTTGAAAATCTGCCGCCAAGCATCTAACGGTGTGTTCCGGCAGCCTCACTTGAGAGCCAGTTCCATTCCAGGCTAGGTGTGCTTTACCATTTTCGACCACACCTTCACTTAACATCAGGTGAGCTGTGGTCAACCACCTGGCCTGTCAACCATTACAAAAAAAAAAAAAGCTGGTAGACTTAACTCTAAAGGTGTCGTTGCTTTACAGACGATGCAGCTTGGTTCAGTTTGGTACCCAGCGGCAATTCGGTGGCAGTGATTCTGACCAGCCCGATTCCAGGCGCTGTGATATCAAACAATCAACAACTGGTGTTTGTGGTCACTGCGCAGAGCCCCGGCAGCGCAATGGCCAGAGCTACTGTCGTGATTTCTCTCGTCGACTGTAAGTACACTATTACAGGCAATATTTCTGTAAGGGAATCTATCGTATTCTTGCTTAAATAACGTTAAATTCATCGTCTTTCACAGCGTTTCCAGAAGGAGCAGCTATGCTTGGGTTCGATCGCGTCACATATCTCGGTTCCATCGCGAACAACCAAGCGACTATTCCAACGATCACTCTCAGCGAAGGATTCAGGCCAGACGTTGAGTTCACTCTGCACGGAGGTGAGTGAAATAATTATGTTTATGATGCTTGGCTAGCTACTGAAGAAAAAGAGCACTGGCTGACAATGGAGCTGTATGACACAATCTGTTTTCCAGAACTGGAAGATTACTTCAGCCTAGCGTTACAAGGACCTGTAGTCACAGTCACACTGCAGGGTACTATTCCAGAACAACTGGTTCCCGCCAATCGAATAATACTACTGCAAATCCAAGCGTCAGCGCCGGAAGCAGTACCTGCGACCGCAACAATCGTGATCGAATACGTCGTAGAGGACGACATCCGACCGATCGTCGAGCTGATTTTCGCGCAAACATTCTACGATGGATCGTACTCGACGGCCACTGGTCTTTCGTTCCCAACTGCAATATCACTGACACAGGGCTATGACTCCAACGTTGTGTTTTCTCTGGAAGGCGGTGAGTGTCTCATTTTCCCAGTGAAAATTAATCTATGAGGTAGCAATGAATATTATATGAATAATGAATATTATAATGAATATTTGTAGCAATGATAGCTCAGTGGTTAGCGCGGTAGGTTCGCATGCCGAAGGGCGTGGGTTCAAACCCCAACAATAAGCTTGAGCTGCCGGTGAAGGAAAACATCGTGAGGAAACCATAGCATGGTGGTAGGGTACTTTCTAGTACTCGGCTGGCTAGCTACCACCCTCAAGTTGAAAATCTGCCGCCAAGCATCTAACGGTGTGTTCCGGCAGCCTCACTTGAGAGCCAGTTCCATTCCAGGCTAGGTGTGCTTTACCATCTTCGACCACACCTTCACTTAACATCAGGTGAGCTGTGGTCAAACACCTGGCCTGTCAACCATTACAAAAAAAAAAAGCTGGTAGACTTAACTCTAAAGGTGTCGTTGCTTTACAGACGCTGCAGCTTGGTTCAGTTTGGTACCCAGCGGCAATTCGGTGGCAGTGATTCTGACCAGCCCGATTCCAGGCGCTGTGATATCAAACAATCAACAACTGGTGTTTGTGGTCACTGCGCAGAGCCCCAGCAGCGCAACGGCCAGAGCTACTGTCGTGATTTCTCTCGTCGACTGTAAGTACACTATTACAGGCAATATTTCTGTAAGGGAATCTATCGTATTCTTGCTTAAATAACGTTAAATTCATCGTCTTTCACAGCGTTTCCAGAAGGAGCAGCTATGCTTGGGTTCGATCGCGTCACATATCTCGGTTCCATCGCGAACAACCAAGCGGCTATTCCAACGATCACTCTCAGCGAAGGATTCAGGCCAGACGTTGAGTTCACTCTGCACGGAGGTGAGTGAAATAATTATGTTTATGATGCTTGGCTAGCTACTGAAGAAAAAGAGCACTGGCTGACAATGGAGCTGTATGACTCAATCTGTTTTCCAGAACTGGAAGATTACTTCAGCCTAGCGTTACAAGGACCTGTAGTGACAGTCACACTGCAGGGTACTATTCCAGAACAACTGGTTCCCGCCAATCGAATAATACTACTGCAAATCCAAGCGTCAGCGCCGGAAGCAGTACCTGCGACCGCAACAATCGTGATCGAATACGTCGTAGAGGGCGACATCCGACCGATCGTCGAGCTGATCTTCGCGCAAACATTCTACGATGGATCGTACTCGACGGCCACTGGTCTTTCGTTCCCAACTGCAATATCACTGACACAAGGCTATGACTCCAACGTCGTGTTTTCTCTGGAAGGCGGTGAGTGACTCATTTTCCCAGTGAAAATGAATCTATGAGGTAGCTGGTAGACTTAACTCTAAAGGTGTCGTTGCTTTACAGACGATGCAGCTTGGTTCAGTTTGGTATCCAGCGGCAATTCGGTGGCAGTGATTCTGACCAGCCCGATTCCAGGCGCTGTGATATCAAACAATCAACAACTGGTGTTTGTGGTCACTGCGCAGAGTCCCGGCAGCGCAACAGCCAGAGCTACTGTCGTGATTTCTCTCGTCGACTGTAAGTACACTATTACAGGCAATATTTCTGTAAGGGAATCGATCGTATTCTTGCTTAAATAACATTAAATTCATCGTCTTTCACAGCGTTCCCAGAAGGAGCAGCTATGCTTGGGTTCGATCGCGTCACATATCTTGGTTCCATCGCGAACAACCAAGCGACTATTCCAACGATCACTCTCAGCGAAGGATTCAGGCCAGACGTTGAGTTCACTCTGCACGGAGGTGAGTGAAATAATTATGTTTATGATGCTTGGCTAGCTACTGAAGAAAAAGAGCACTGGCTGACAATGGAGCTGTATGACTCAATCTGTTTTCCAGAACTGGAAGATTACTTCAGCCTAGCGTTACAAGGACCTGTAGTGACAGTCACACTGCAGGGTTCTATTCCAGAACAACTGGTTCCCGCCAATCGAATAATACTACTGCAAATCCAAGCGTCAGCGCCGGAAGCAGTACCTGCGATCGCAACAATCGTGATCGAATACGTCGTAGAGGACGACATCCGACCGATCGTCGAGCTGATCTTCGCGCAAACATTCTACGATGGATCGTACTCGACGGCCACTGGTATTTTGTTCCCGACTGCAATATCACTGACACAGGGCTATGACTCCAACGTCGTGTTTTCTCTGGAAGGCGGTGAGTGTCTCATTTTTCCAGTGAAAATTAATCTATGAGGTAGCAATGAATATTATATGAATTATGAATATTTGTAGCAATGATAGCTCAGTGGTTAGCGCGGTAGGTTCGCATGCCGAAGGGCGTGGGTTCAAACCCCAACAATGAGCTTGAGCTGCCGGTGAAGGAAAACATCGTGAGGAAACCATAGCATGGTGGTAGGGTACTTTCTAGTACTCGGCTGGCTAGCTACCACCCTAAAGTTGAAAATCTGCCGCCAAGCATCTAACGGTGTGTTCCGGCAGCCTCACTTGAGAGCCAGTTCCATTCCAGGCTAGGTGTGCTTTACCATTTTCGACCACACCTTCACTTAACATCAGGTGAGCTGTGGTCAACCACCTGGCCTGTCAACCATTACAAAAAAAAAAAGCTGGTAGACTTAACTCTAAAGGTGTCGTTGCTTTACAGACGATGCAGCTTGGTTCAGTTTGGTACCCAGCGGCAATTCGGTGGCAGTGATTCTGACCAGCCCGATTCCAGGCGCTGTGATATCAAACAATCAACAACTGGTGTTTGTGGTCACTGCGCAGAGCCCCGGCAGCGCAATGGCCAGAGCTACTGTCGTGATTTCTCTCGTCGACTGTAAGTACACTATTACAGGCAATATTTCTGTAAGGGAATCTATCGTATTCTTGCTTAAATAACGTTAAATTCATCGTCTTTCACAGCGTTTCCAGAAGGAGCAGCTATGCTTGGGTTCGATCGCGTCACATATCTCGGTTCCATCGCGAACAACCAAGCGACTATTCCAACGATCACTCTCAGCGAAGGATTCAGGCCAGACGTTGAGTTCACTCTGCACGGAGGTGAGTGAAATAATTATGTTTATGATGCTTGGCTAGCTACTGAAGAAAAAGAGCACTGGCTGACAATGGAGCTGTATGACACAATCTGTTTTCCAGAACTGGAAGATTACTTCAGCCTAGCGTTACAAGGACCTGTAGTCACAGTCACACTGCAGGGTACTATTCCAGAACAACTGGTTCCCGCCAATCGAATAATACTACTGCAAATCCAAGCGTCAGCGCCGGAAGCAGTACCTGCGACCGCAACAATCGTGATCGAATACGTCGTAGAGGACGACATCCGACCGATCGTCGAGCTGATTTTCGCGCAAACATTCTACGATGGATCGTACTCGACGGCCACTGGTCTTTCGTTCCCAACTGCAATATCACTGACACAGGGCTATGACTCCAACGTTGTGTTTTCTCTGGAAGGCGGTGAGTGTCTCATTTTCCCAGTGAAAATTAATCTATGAGGTAGTGTTACGTATGTGTGGCGGGTAGGAGCAATGATAACGGCGGTAGCTAAATGCACACTGATTTATTCATATACGGCGCGGTGGACGTAGCCACCGCTATCTACTATACATGTATATACATAACATCTTTCCCCCCTTAAAACTAAAAAAGTTTCCTGTAATCTAACACTGGCCTATTCCTGCGGGTACGGCGGTTAGATAGCGACGACGACGGTGCGGACAACGGCGTGTCGCATGCGGCGGCTGCTTCGCTTTGGATGGGAGTCCTGTACTCAGGACTGTTCGCCTTGGACCCCGATGCAACCGGCTCTGGTGTCCCGGCTAGTATTTCCACGGTTGAACGGTTCTCCATGACGTCACGTTATTCATCCACATCGGAAAAGTCGCTTGTTTGCCCGGTCTCGTTTGCCGGGTGCTCCGCTCTCGGTGACGCGGCGGCGGCGACGGGAGAACGCTGCGAACCGGCGCTGGTGAGCGGCTCGGCCGCCGCCCGCGGTGTGATCGCGGCCGGAGTCTCCGCGGCTCGCGGGCTGCCCGTCTCCTCTGACGGCATTGTCACGTCCCATCTATCAGTTGTCTCGATGTCTCCGCTACTTGGGATATCTATTCTCTTTTTATAAATCTGGTTTTTATGCCGCACCACATCCTTGGTACTGTCTGACAATTTAATTTTGTACAATATTTTCCCAATCTTCTTTATTATGACTCCTTGAAGCCAATTATATTTGTTTTTGTTTATATAATATTTGACATAAACTTCATCCCCTTTTTCATAGTCTGTGTATCGTTTGCCGCCGTAGTGCCTAGCCTGTGAGCACTGTTTACGTCCGACGAGTTTAGATAACTCCGTCGATAAGGGTGCATCGGTGGCAGTAAACAGATCTAACCTCGATCGGAGCTTATGCCCGAATACTAGTTGAGCTGGGGAAGTCTCAGTAGTCGAATTGTAAGAATTACGATAATCGAATAAAAACTTTGAAAGATGGCACTGAATATCGTTAACCTTTACTCCCGTTAAAAGAAATGTTTTAATGCCTCTTTTGATAATTTTTACTGACGATTCCGCCTGGCCATTACTCATCGGGTGAAACACGGGTGAAACTAAATGAGTTATGTGATTCAACTCACAGAATTTTTCAAACCCTTGCGATGTCAAAGATGTACCGTTATCGCTAACAATGGTATTCGGAATTCCGAAACGAGACATAAAGTCGCACAATTTCGTGATAACAGCTTTTGTCGTGATGTCATTGTTCATCACATAACATTCGACCCATTTGGAGTACGCATCTACGATTACTAAAAACATTTTATTGTGAATCGGACCTAAAAAATCTAAATGAATCCTATGGAACGGTGCCGGCGGGTGCGGCCAGGGCGCGAGCGCGGCGCGCGCCGGCGTCGGCCTCAGCGCGCAACATGCGCCGCACGCCGCCGCCAGCCTCTCGAGCGCGCCGTCGATGCCCGGGAACCAAACCCGCGCTCGGGCTTCCGCTTTCATTTTCACGATCCCAAAATGTGAACTATGTAGCTCGTTTAATATTTCTTTCTGGTATTTTTCGGGAATGACTACCTTGTGCCCTCTCATTAAGACACCATTTTCTATTGACATTTCGTTTCGGCATAAAAAATACGGTTTAATTAGCGGGTCGTTTATCTTTCGCGGCCAGCCTTGCGATACGTACTTAGCCACGGTTTTCAAAACTACATCACTAGATGTTTCAGTTCGCAACTGTTCCGTTGTGAGCGGTAAACATCCTTCGATGGCGAAATTAACATAAGCGGCTAACTCGGGCGCCGATATCTCCCTCCCGCTCGCACTCGGGACCGCCGCCGTTATCGCTCTCTCGCTCGCATGCGCGGCCGGTACTGCTCGCGATAAGAAATCAGCTGTGTTTGCGTCGCTTTTTACATACTCGATAGCATAATTGTACGCGCTCAGGAATATCGCATATCGCTGTAATCGGTTCGCCGATACCTCTGGAATGCCACGGGTTTTACCAAATATTGCCGTCAGCGGCTTATGATCTGTGCGCAGTATGAACGGTTCAGATCTACCATATAGATACTGATGGAACTTCCTTACTCCGTATATAATCGCTGTCGCTTCCTTCTGAATTTGTGAATACTTTTTCTCTGCTGTGTTTAGCGAACGCGACGCGTAAGATACTGGTTGTTCAATTCCATCAGTACCTATCTGCGAAAGAATGGCTCCGAGCCCGTCTTTCGACGCGTCGACGGTTAATATATGTTTCGCATTATTATCAAAATGCGCCAGAGTGTTATCCGACGCTAAACATAATTTAATTGAATTAAACGCTTCGATTTGTTCAGTGGTCCATTGCCACTTCGCACCTTTTTGTAACAACGCATGCAGCGGGCTTAGAATACTCGCGGCGTTTGGTACAAAAGCCCTGTAATAATTTAACAAGCCTAAAAATGACTTTAACTCACTCACGTTCTTAGGTACTGGTGCGTACAAAATCGCTTCTACTTTTTGCGGATTTTTCCGAATACCATTTTTGTCAATAATATAACCCAAATAAGACACTTCCTTTTGATAGAAAAAACATTTCTCCTTACGCAATGTCAGCCCAGCTTCTTCTAAACGGCGGAGAACTTCGTTTAATCTACTATCATGTTCGGAGAGGGACCCAGTAATTAAAATATCATCTAAAAAACTGAGTACCCCTGGAATGTTACCTACGATCGACTCGATCACGCGTTGAAAAATAGCCGGCGCGCTCGCTAACCCGAACACGAGTCGCGTGTAGTTGAAGAGGCCGCGCGGTGTGTTGATACATGTCACGTTTTGTGACTCTTTATGTATTTTTATCTGGTTATATGCCATAGATAAGTCTAGCTTACTAAACACGACCCCCCCGTGCAACTTAGCGAATAGTTCTTGGGCCGTGGGTAACGGATACTTTTCTACGAGTAATTGTTTATTGATCGAAACCGAGTAATCAGCACAGATACGCACACTACCATCATTCTTCAGAACGGGCACTATCGGTGACGCATACTCGGAATATGGAACCGGTTTTAGAATACCTAACGCTACTAATCTACTCAACTCTTCGTTAACCGCGTCTCTTAACGCGAACGGCACCGACCGCGACTTACAAAACACCGGCTTGCTATCTGATTTGAGTGGCAACTTAACTTCAAACTTGCTAAAACAACCTAACTCGTCCGAGAACACTCTTGGAAATAATTTAGCGAGATCATCATGCATGCTATGCACGTGAGCGTCTCTCGCGCCCAGCGTTGTCACGAGACGTAACTTAAACGCGCGCATAAAATCGCGTCCAAGCAATGGAGGGCCGCCTCGCCGAATTACGTACACTGGTAGGTTCTCTGAATGGCCACGATAATTTATTTTTATCGCCATTATGCCGACTACCTCCATTTTTGTACTCGTATAAGTAAACAATTTTTTTGTAGGCGGTGATAACGGTACATCCGAAAATTTTAATTTATACATACTTTCGGAGATAACTGACACAGGGGAACCGCTATCGATTTCACAACAAACATTTCGACCTTCCAAGCTCACAGTATCAGACATCGGTACCTCATTATGACACACGATATTAAAAATGCACTCACCGTCATCACCCTCACCGTCAGAGTTACCTCGCTCGACGTAATTCACTTTTCTGTTAGGGCACATTCTTTTCAAGTGCCCCTTCCGCGAGCACCCTCTGCAAGTGTAGTTGGAAAACCGGCATTCGGCCGTACGATGGTTCCTATAACCACACACGTCACAGGTTTCACTGCGATCCTGGGGTTTTTTCGCAACACCTCCTTCTTTCCGCTGATTGATTTTGAACACGGCGTCGCGCGAGGCGGCGGCCGCGACCGCGGAGCTGCCCGCCGCCGGCCTGGCGGCCGCGGCGCCCGCGCGCGCGCACCGTACGCTCTCCGCGATGTCGACGGCTTTTCCCAGCGTCAAGTCCTTAATGTCTTGAGCAAACAGCTTGTCCCGCTCATGCCCGGGTAACATTCCTATCACGAACTTGTCCAACAGCGAATCTTCTAAGTTCTTGAAGGCACAATGCGCCGCGAGTCCCCGCAGACGCGCGGCCCACTGCGAATGCGTTTCACCGATTTCCTGCCCCGCTGCGTAAAATTTATGCCTTTCTGCAAACCCGCAGCGCTTCGGAGTGAAATGACTGTCCAGAATCCGTATTACACTGTCGTAGTTCTGTGCGTCCAGGTCCTCCGGCAAGGCCAGATCGCAAGCCAGCTGGTACGTCGACTCGTCGAGTGCGCTCAGCAGCACCGCCTTCCTTTTTACCCCCGCTTTGTCCGTACTCTCATCAAAATTATTCGCGATGAACCACTGGGATAACCGACTTTTATAAATTTTCCAGTCCTGGGTTTGATGATTAAACCCATTTATGGCTCCCATCGGACAAGTAACACCAAACATTTTTTCTTGAGTGTGGGTAGGTCTCGTCGCCAATTGTTACGTATGTGTGGCGGGTAGGAGCAATGATAACGGCGGTAGCTAAATGCACACTGATTTATTCATATACGGCGCGGTGGACGTAGCCACCGCTATCTACTATACATGTATATACATAACAGGTAGCAATGAATATTATATGAATAATGAATATTATAATGAATATTTGTAGCAATGATAGCTCAGTGGTTAGCGCGGTAGGTTCGCATGCCGAAGGGCGTGGGTTCAAACCCCAACAATAAGCTTGAGCTGCCGGTGAAGGAAAACATCGTGAGGAAACCATAGCATGGTACTTTCTAGTACTCGGCTGGCTAGCTACCACCCTCAAGTTGAAAATCTGCCGCCAAGCATCTAACGGTGTGTTCCGGCAGCCTCACTTGAGAGCCAGTTCCATTCCAGGCTAGGTGTGCTTTACCATCTTCGACCACACCTTCACTTAACATCAGGTGAGCTGTGGTCAAACACCTGGCCTGTCAACCATTACAAAAAAAAAAAAGCTGGTAGACTTAACTCTAAAGGTGTCGTTGCTTTACAGACGCTGCAGCTTGGTTCAGTTTGGTACCCAGCGGCAATTCGGTGGCAGTGATTCTGACCAGCCCGATTCCAGGCGCTGTGATATCAAACAATCAACAACTGGTGTTTGTGGTCACTGCGCAGAGCCCCAGCAGCGCAACGGCCAGAGCTACTGTCGTGATTTCTCTCGTCGACTGTAAGTACACTATTACAGGCAATATTTCTGTAAGGGAATCTATCGTATTCTTGCTTAAATAACGTTAAATTCATCGTCTTTCACAGCGTTTCCAGAAGGAGCAGCTATGCTTGGGTTCGATCGCGTCACATATCTCGGTTCCATCGCGAACAACCAAGCGGCTATTCCAACGATCACTCTCAGCGAAGGATTCAGGCCAGACGTTGAGTTCACTCTGCACGGAGGTGAGTGAAATAATTATGTTTATGATGCTTGGCTAGCTACTGAAGAAAAAGAGCACTGGCTGACAATGGAGCTGTATGACTCAATCTGTTTTCCAGAACTGGAAGATTACTTCAGCCTAGCGTTACAAGGACCTGTAGTGACAGTCACACTGCAGGGTACTATTCCAGAACAACTGGTTCCCGCCAATCGAATAATACTACTGCAAATCCAAGCGTCAGCGCCGGAAGCAGTACCTGCGACCGCAACAATCGTGATCGAATACGTCGTAGAGGGCGACATCCGACCGATCGTCGAGCTGATCTTCGCGCAAACATTCTACGATGGATCGTACTCGACGGCCACTGGTCTTTCGTTCCCAACTGCAATATCACTGACACAGGGCTATGACTCCAACGTTGTGTTTTCTCTGGAAGGCGGTGAGTGTCTCATTTTCCCAGTGAAAATTAATCTATGAGGTAGCAATGAATATTATATGAATAATGAATATTATAATGAATATTTGTAGCAATGATAGCTCAGTGGTTAGCACGGTAGGTTCGCATGCCGAAGGGCGTGGGTTCAAACCCCAACAATGAGCTTGAGCTGCCGGTGAAGGAAAACATCGTGAGGAAACCATAGCATGGTGGTAGGGTACTTTCTAGTACTCGGCTGGCTAGCTACCACCCTCAAGTTGAAAATCTGCCACCAAGCATCTAACGGTGTGTTCCAGCAGCCTCACTTGAGAGCCAGTTCCATTCCAGGCTAGGTGTGCTTTACCATCTTCGACCACACCTTCACTTAACATCAGGTGAGCTGTGGTCAAACACCTGGCCTGTCAACCATTACAAAAAAAAAAAAGCTGATAGACTTAACTCTAAAGGTGTCGTTGCTTTACAGACGCTGCAGCTTGGTTCAGTTTGGTACCCAGCGGCAATTCGGTGGCAGTGATTCTGACCAGCCCGATTCCAGGCGCTGTGATATCAAACAATCAACAACTGGTGTTTGTGGTCACTGCGCAGAGCCCCGGCAGCGCAACGGCCAGAGCTACTGTCGTGATTTCTCTCGTCGACTGTAAGTACACTATTACAGGCAATATTTCTGTAAGGGAATCGATCGTATTCTTGCTTAAATAACATTAAATTCATCGTCTTTCACAGCGTTCCCAGAAGGAGCAGCTATGCTTGGGTTCGATCGCGTCACATATCTCGGTTCCATCGCGAACAACCAAGCGACTATTCCAACGATCACTCTCAGCGAAGGATTCAGGCCAGACGTTGAGTTCACTCTGCACGGAGGTGAGTGAAATAATTATGTTTATGATGCTTGGCTAGCTACTGAAAAAAAAGAGCACTGGCTGACAATGGAGCTGTATGACTCAATCTGTTTTCCAGAACTGGAAGATTACTTCAGCCTAGCGTTACAAGGACCTGTAGTGACAGTCACACTGCAGGGTACTATTCCAGAACAACTGGTTCCCGCCAATCGAATAATACTACTGCAAATCCAAGCGTCAGCGCCGGAAGCAGTACCTGCGACCGCAACAATCGTGATCGAATACGTCGTAGAGGGCGACATCCGACCGATCGTCGAGCTGATCTTCGCGCAAACATTCTACGATGGATCGTACTCGACGGCCACTGGTCTTTCGTTCCCGACTGCAATATCACTGACACAAGGCTATGACTCCAACGTCGTGTTTTCTCTGGAAGGCGGTGAGTGACTCATTTTCCCAGTGAAAATGAATCTATGAGGTAGCTGGTAGACTTAACTCTAAAGGTGTCGTTGCTTTACAGACGATGCAGCTTGGTTCAGTTTGGTATCCAGCGGCAATTCGGTGGCAGTGATTCTGACCAGCCCGATTCCAGGCGCTGTGATATCAAACAATCAACAACTGGTGTTTGTGGTCACTGCGCAGAGTCCCGGCAGCGCAACAGCCAGAGCTACTGTCGTGATTTCTCTCGTCGACTGTAAGTACACTATTACAGGCAATATTTCTGTAAGGGAATCGATCGTATTCTTGCTTAAATAACATTAAATTCATCGTCTTTCACAGCGTTCCCAGAAGGAGCAGCTATGCTTGGGTTCGATCGCGTCACATATCTTGGTTCCATCGCGAACAACCAAGCGACTATTCCAACGATCACTCTCAGCGAAGGATTCAGGCCAGACGTTGAGTTCACTCTGCACGGAGGTGAGTGAAATAATTATGTTTATGATGCTTGGCTAGCTACTGAAGAAAAAGAGCACTGGCTGACAATGGAGCTGTATGACTCAATCTGTTTTCCAGAACTGGAAGATTACTTCAGCCTAGCGTTACAAGGACCTGTAGTGACAGTCACACTGCAGGGTTCTATTCCAGAACAACTGGTTCCCGCCAATCGAATAATACTACTGCAAATCCAAGCGTCAGCGCCGGAAGCAGTACCTGCGATCGCAACAATCGTGATCGAATACGTCGTAGAGGACGACATCCGACCGATCGTCGAGCTGATCTTCGCGCAAACATTCTACGATGGATCGTACTCGACGGCCACTGGTCTTTTGTTCCCGACTGCAATATCACTGACACAGGGCTATGACTCCAACGTCGTGTTTTCTCTGGAAGGCGGTGAGTGTCTCATTTTTCCAGTGAAAATTAATCTATGAGGTAGCAATGAATATTATATGAATTATGAATATTTGTAGCAATGATAGCTCAGTGGTTAGCGCGGTAGGTTCGCATGCCGAAGGGCGTGGGTTCAAACCCCAACAATGAGCTTGAGCTGCCGGTGAAGGAAAACATCGTGAGGAAACCATAGCATGGTGGTAGGGTACTTTCTAGTACTCGGCTGGCTAGCTACCACCCTAAAGTTGAAAATCTGCCGCCAAGCATCTAACGGTGTGTTCCGGCAGCCTCACTTGAGAGCCAGTTCCATTCCAGGCTAGGTGTGCTTTACCATTTTCGACCACACCTTCACTTAACATCAGGTGAGCTGTGGTCAACCACCTGGCCTGTCAACCATTACAAAAAAAAAAAAGCTGGTAGACTTAACTCTAAAGGTGTCGTTGCTTTACAGACGATGCAGCTTGGTTCAGTTTGGTACCCAGCGGCAATTCGGTGGCAGTGATTCTGACCAGCCCGATTCCAGGCGCTGTGATATCAAACAATCAACAACTGGTGTTTGTGGTCACTGCGCAGAGCCCCGGCAGCGCAATGGCCAGAGCTACTGTCGTGATTTCTCTCGTCGACTGTAAGTACACTATTACAGGCAATATTTCTGTAAGGGAATCTATCGTATTCTTGCTTAAATAACGTTAAATTCATCGTCTTTCACAGCGTTTCCAGAAGGAGCAGCTATGCTTGGGTTCGATCGCGTCACATATCTCGGTTCCATCGCGAACAACCAAGCGACTATTCCAACGATCACTCTCAGCGAAGGATTCAGGCCAGACGTTGAGTTCACTCTGCACGGAGGTGAGTGAAATAATTATGTTTATGATGCTTGGCTAGCTACTGAAGAAAAAGAGCACTGGCTGACAATGGAGCTGTATGACACAATCTGTTTTCCAGAACTGGAAGATTACTTCAGCCTAGCGTTACAAGGACCTGTAGTCACAGTCACACTGCAGGGTACTATTCCAGAACAACTGGTTCCCGCCAATCGAATAATACTACTGCAAATCCAAGCGTCAGCGCCGGAAGCAGTACCTGCGACCGCAACAATCGTGATCGAATACGTCGTAGAGGACGACATCCGACCGATCGTCGAGCTGATTTTCGCGCAAACATTCTACGATGGATCGTACTCGACGGCCACTGGTCTTTCGTTCCCAACTGCAATATCACTGACACAGGGCTATGACTCCAACGTTGTGTTTTCTCTGGAAGGCGGTGAGTGTCTCATTTTCCCAGTGAAAATTAATCTATGAGGTAGCAATGAATATTATATGAATAATGAATATTATAATGAATATTTGTAGCAATGATAGCTCAGTGGTTAGCGCGGTAGGTTCGCATGCCGAAGGGCGTGGGTTCAAACCCCAACAATAAGCTTGAGCTGCCGGTGAAGGAAAACATCGTGAGGAAACCATAGCATGGTGGTAGGGTACTTTCTAGTACTCGGCTGGCTAGCTACCACCCTCAAGTTGAAAATCTGCCGCCAAGCATCTAACGGTGTGTTCCGGCAGCCTCACTTGAGAGCCAGTTCCATTCCAGGCTAGGTGTGCTTTACCATCTTCGACCACACCTTCACTTAACATCAGGTGAGCTGTGGTCAAACACCTGGCCTGTCAACCATTACAAAAAAAAAAAAGCTGGTAGACTTAACTCTAAAGGTGTCGTTGCTTTACAGACGCTGCAGCTTGGTTCAGTTTGGTACCCAGCGGCAATTCGGTGGCAGTGATTCTGACCAGCCCGATTCCAGGCGCTGTGATATCAAACAATCAACAACTGGTGTTTGTGGTCACTGCGCAGAGCCCCAGCAGCGCAACGGCCAGAGCTACTGTCGTGATTTCTCTCGTCGACTGTAAGTACACTATTACAGGCAATATTTCTGTAAGGGAATCTATCGTATTCTTGCTTAAATAACGTTAAATTCATCGTCTTTCACAGCGTTTCCAGAAGGAGCAGCTATGCTTGGGTTCGATCGCGTCACATATCTCGGTTCCATCGCGAACAACCAAGCGGCTATTCCAACAATCACTCTCAGCGAAGGATTCAGGCCAGACGTTGAGTTCACTCTGCACGGAGGTGAGTGAAATAATTATGTTTATGATGCTTGGCTAGCTACTGAAGAAAAAGAGCACTGGCTGACAATGGAGCTGTATGACTCAATCTATTTTCCAGAACTGGAAGATTACTTCAGCCTAGCGTTACAAGGACCTGTAGTGACAGTCACACTGCAGGGTACTATTCCAGAACAACTGGTTCCCGCCAATCGAATAATACTACTGCAAATCCAAGCGTCAGCGCCGGAAGCAGTACCTGCGACCGCAACAATCGTGATCGAATACGTCGTAGAGGGCGACATCCGACCGATCGTCGAGCTGATCTTCGCGCAAACATTCTACGATGGATCGTACTCGACGGCCACTGGCCTTTCGTTCCCAACTGCAATATCACTGACACAGGGCTATGACTCCAACGTTGTGTTTTCTCTGGAAGGCGGTGAGTGTCTCATTTTCCCAGTGAAAATTAATCTATGAGGTAGCAATGAATATTATATGAATAATGAATATTATAATGAATATTTGTAGCAATGATAGCTCAGTGGTTAGCACGGTAGGTTCGCATGCCGAAGGGCGTGGGTTCAAACCCCAACAATGAGCTTGAGCTGCCGGTGAAGGAAAACATCGTGAGGAAACCATAGCATGGTGGTAGGGTACTTTCTAGTACTCGGCTGGCTAGCTACCACCCTCAAGTTGAAAATCTGCCACCAAGCATCTAACGGTGTGTTCCAGCAGCCTCACTTGAGAGCCAGTTCCATTCCAGGCTAGGTGTGCTTTACCATCTTCGACCACACCTTCACTTAACATCAGGTGAGCTGTGGTCAAACACCTGGCCTGTCAACCATTACAAAAAAAAAAAGCTGATAGACTTAACTCTAAAGGTGTCGTTGCTTTACAGACGCTGCAGCTTGGTTCAGTTTGGTACCCAGCGGCAATTCGGTGGCAGTGATTCTGACCAGCCCGATTCCAGGCGCTGTGATATCAAACAATCAACAACTGGTGTTTGTGGTCACTGCGCAGAGCCCCGGCAGCGCAACGGCCAGAGCTACTGTCGTGATTTCTCTCGTCGACTGTAAGTACACTATTACAGGCAATATTTCTGTAAGGGAATCGATCGTATTCTTGCTTAAATAACATTAAATTCATCGTCTTTCACAGCGTTCCCAGAAGGAGCAGCTATGCTTGGGTTCGATCGCGTCACATATCTCGGTTCCATCGCGAACAACCAAGCGACTATTCCAACGATCACTCTCAGCGAAGGATTCAGGCCAGACGTTGAGTTCACTCTGCACGGAGGTGAGTGAAATAATTATGTTTATGATGCTTGGCTAGCTACTGAAAAAAAAGAGCACTGGCTGACAATGGAGCTGTATGACTCAATCTGTTTTCCAGAACTGGAAGATTACTTCAGCCTAGCGTTACAAGGACCTGTAGTGACAGTCACACTGCAGGGTACTATTCCAGAACAACTGGTTCCCGCCAATCGAATAATACTACTGCAAATCCAAGCGTCAGCGCCGGAAGCAGTACCTGCGACCGCAACAATCGTGATCGAATACGTCGTAGAGGACGACATCCGACCGATCGTCGAGCTGATCTTCGCGCAAACATTCTACGATGGATCGTACTCTACGGCCACTGGTCTTTCGTTCCCGACTGCAATATCACTGACACAGGGCTATGACTCTAACGTCGTGTTTTCTCTGGAAGGCGGTGAGTGACTCATTTTCCCAGTGAAAATGAATCTATGAGGTAGCTGGTAGACTTAACTCTAAAGGTGTCGTTGCTTTACAGACGATGCAGCTTGGTTCAGTTTGGTATCCAGCGGCAATTCGGTGGCAGTGATTCTGACCAGCCCGATTCCAGGCGCTGTGATATCAAACAATCAACAACTGGTGTTTGTGGTCACTGCGCAGAGTCCCGGCAGCGCAACAGCCAGAGCTACTGTCGTGATTTCTCTCGTCGACTGTAAGTACACTATTACAGGCAATATTTCTGTAAGGGAATCGATCGTATTCTTGCTTATATAACATTAAATTCATCGTCTTTCACAGCGTTCCCAGAAGGAGCAGCTATGCTTGGGTTCGATCGCGTCACATATCTTGGTTCCATCGCGAACAACCAAGCGACTATTCCAACGATCACTCTCAGCGAAGGATTCAGGCCAGACGTTGAGTTCACTCTGCACGGAGGTGAGTGAAATAATTATGTTTATGATGCTTGCCTAGCTACTGAAGAAAAAGAGCACTGGCTAACAATGAAGCTGTATGACTCAATCTATTTTCCAGAACTGGAAGATTACTTCAGCCTAGCGTTACAAGGACCTGTAGTGACAGTCACACTGCAGGGTACTATTCCAGAACAACTGGTTCCCGCCAATCGAATAATACTACTGCAAATCCAAGCGTCAGCGCCGGAAGCAGTACCTGCGACCGCAACAATCGTGATCGAATACGTCGTAGAGGACGACATCCGACCGATCGTCGAGCTGATCTTCGCGCAACCATTCTACGATGGATCGTACTCGACGGCCACTGGTCTTTCGTTCCCGACTGCAATATCACTGACACAGGGCTATGACTCCAACGTCGTGTTTTCTCTGGAAGGCGGTGATTGTCTCATTTTCCCAGTGAAAATTAATCTATAAGGTAGCTGGTAGATTTAACTCTAAAGGTGTCGTTGCTTTACAGACGATGCAGCTTGGTTCAGTTTGGTACCCAGTGGCAATTCAGTGGCATTGATTCTGACCAGCCCGATTCCAGGCGCTGTGATATCAAACAATCAACAACTGGTGTTTGTGGTCACTGCGCAGAGCCCCGGCAGCGCAACGGCCAGAGCTACTGTTATCATTTTGCTACACGGTTCGTAATACGAAGAAGTTCGTATCTGGAAGTTTTAACACAAGTGTTTTGTTACTTTTCCTAAAAACCCCATTTTTAATGGTGTCTTTTCCCTGCCACCTTTTGGACTAGAACCGGCAAGATGTTACTATTGTATAGCCACTAAGGATTGCCTTTAAATGTAATCGCATTGTTTATATTGTATTTGAATAAAAGCTTATTTATTTATTTACAATAGGTTCACATACTTTTACTCGAACATCATTATGTACGTTGCTTGTGTTTTGTGTGGCTTATTCATTTTTTGTGTTAACGTGATATAATTTTTGTTTTTTCTTTTTCAGCGAGGTTTCTCCGTAAATTTAAGTCGACTGTGGTTTTCGTTCGTAGGGATTTGTTTGCGTCATACTAAGAATTATACAGAAATAATGAAGCGTTTGTTAAAACTACTTTAAATGTTTCAGATTCGCAGCTTGGGTCAGATGTGACGTTTGAAAAAGTTCTTTACGAAGGTTTTGTGCAAAACGGTGTGGTTAACCATGAAACTATTACCGTCATTGGATTCTCCGGTTCGAATGTCGAGCTACATGGAGGTGAACTATCTTTTTCTAATATATGCTATGCCATAGCTTGTCATTCTAGCGCTAGCGAGAATCCTTCAAGAAAATTAAGAAGTTTTATTGCCCTGAAAATCTTAGCTAAATGGAGCTTATGTTTGGACTGATTTCTTAGACAGAAGCTTGATTTATATTTTTTTCATTTTTTCAGAATACTCCTCTTTGTTCAGCACCGTACTCTCAAATAATAGAGTAACAGTCTCCATGACCACTTCTTTCCCCCTACCTAGTGACATTAGTCATTTGGCTTTGGAACTCCGTGCTGGTACTGCTTCAGCTGTTCTTGTCCTCAACGTTATCCAAACGGGTATGTAAAGTCTGCCACGGCGGATTATCATTTTATTATGAACTTCTTTTTAATTACCGGTTTAATCGCGGCAGGAAATTTATGGCTCAACTATATTAAACTAAGTGTCAACTGTTTTAGTATACACACAGGTAGCGATAGCTTCCCATATCTTAACTATTCTGAAATAAGGTAAAATCCACTATAAGCGTTCTAATCTCGAAAAAACTATTTAGTATACCAATCATATTCTTTATAGTACTTTTTTCGTATTTTGAGCCTAGATGGCGCTGTGTGTAAATTTCGTCGAATTTAATTTATCGTTTATGCCGACTGAAACTGTGTTTGCTCGTCGAGTTTCAGTGGTGAAATTACTAAATAGCTTTTATATTACCAGTGTAATAGGTACCAAGACAGGGAGGTGTCTGCCTTATTTAGCTAGCTCGAGTTTAGTGAATATACTTGTACAATTATAGGTACATAGAAATTCTGAGACAATGCGACCACCGCCTGGAATCTACGTTATTATTCAAATATCCAATTCTAAATTGTATAAAGGAATCCTTGAAATCTATAAATTTTAATGTGATCATTGAACAATATTTTGCTATCGTATTTGAAGCTTTAGTTATGAATACATATGCTGCTTAATATATGAAAAGATATAATATATTCGGTCGGTCGTTTGATGCCTAACATAGAAAGATGAGAGTTTTCGAAGATAAATCCATCTAACAATAAGTCACACAAAGATGTTGCGCTCATTTGTAGACTATTTTATAACCGACTTCAAAAAGGAAAATGGTTCTCAATATGAAATGTACTTTTTCTCCTTTTCTCTGCATTTTGTGATTTAGATATCCCACTGGTAATGATTACGAATACTGTGTGATCTCTTTTGTGATCTATTCTTAACCGAATTCAAAAAATGGGAAAAGTTGTAGTAGTAGAAATTGTAGCGATGATGTGGGTGATGATATTTATAGCTCAGTGGTAAGCGTTGTCAGTTGTCACGACTACACACGTTGCCGAAAAGCATGGGTTCAAACTCCAACAATGAACTGCCGGTGAAGGAAAACATCGTGAGGAAACCATAGCGTGGTGGTAGGGTTTTTACTAGTACTCGGCTAGCTAGCATCTTCAGGTAAGCTGAGGTCAAACACCGAATATCCCAATGGTAAAAAAAATATTTTCAATTTAACCCTTATTTTTCTCTTATTATCATACTATAATAATAATATGAGTTTTTACCTTCAGTTAAATTTATTAAACAAAATAAAAAATCTTAAATTAACACTATTTACAAAATTTATACAAAAATCTTAATCTTAGACAGCCCCGTTGGCTCATTGGTAGTATATCTGCCTTGAGAGCTGTAGGGCGTGGGTTCGATTCCCACTCAGGGCAAACATTTTGTGAATAAACAAATGTTTGTTCTGTGTCTGGGTGTTCTGTATGTATTTACAGAAAAAAAAGGTATTTATGTATTCTATTAGTTATCTGAATTCCATCACACAAGTTCTGCTTAGTTTGGGGCCAGATGGCGCTGTGTGTATAGTCCTACGATATTTATTTATTTTATTTATTTAAAAGTCAACTATATTAATTATCTCATTACATCTGTTTTGTTTAGATATACCGTCTATACCAACTGTGACATTTACTTCTCCGTCCTATGCTGTTCGCGTGGACATCTCTCACACGGGATTGGTAGGACAAGTGCAAGCGTCGGCTGATAATGGTGAAGATGTCACCTACTCCATGCATCTGGATGACGGTAAGTGAATAAAAACAAGTATAAATAATTAATATTAAGAAACCAATCACTATAAAAGTGTTATTAAAACATTAGCCATAAAGGATTCCGTACCAAAACATGAGACGTACTCTTACATACATTTGAAAGTTTTTATAAAACAATTTTCAAATCTTTGCAAGAAACTTGCTGTAAAAATGTTGTAACGTAAGGGAAGTTCAATTAATCATTTTTAGCGTTCCGTACCCAAAAGGTAAAACGGGACCCCATTACTAAGACTCCGCTATCTGTTCGTCCGTCTGTCTGTCTGTCTGTCTGTCATCTGGCTGTATCGCATGAACCGTGAAAGTTAGACAGTTAAAATTTTCACAGATGATTTATTTCTGTTGCCGCTATAACAACAAATACTAAAAAATAAAATATTTAAGGAGGCTCCCATACAACAAACGTGATTTTTTAGCCGTTTCTATAGATAATGTTACGGAACCCTTCGTGCGCGAGTCCGACTCGCACTTGGCCTGTTTTTTAGTTCCGCTAGTGATACAATTAATATCTTATATACATGTATATGTATACATATGTATACATATATTAATCGGCTGAGCGGCGTGCTCGTCACTTCTCGAGCAGCAGCCGGCCAGCGAGGTCGAATATTAAAACCGACGCGCGTTCCTAGCTATAACTGTGAAGATCTGTACCTACCTACTGAATAAGTGATTGAACATTATAAACGAATTGGTTTAACTACTGTGTTTCGTTGCACCAACATTACCCACCGACGCCCGCAGCTTGGGGGTGAGGAAAGTATGAGCCATACTGATGCCACTGAGGGTCATCCTCCGTCATATATTTGGTCAATAGTTCACAGAAATATAATTACGTGTATCACCAGAACTTTATTGCGCCTAAAATACTATAAATTAAAACATATTTATTTCAGACTCAATAATCTATAACATAAAAAGAGGGTACCAAATTACATATGAAATAACATATTCATTTACTTAGTGAAAAATAAACTGCGCTGCTAGCTGTAGCATTGTTGCCATATTCCTCTCAAACAAAAAAAATACGCAGCAAGTTTTATCAGACAAGAGAACGGCACTAGCACCTGCAACAAAATCAGTACCAATTTCCACGAAATTTTACAAAACATCTTTTACAATCGAAAGAATCCAAAGTTAATAGATAATTGATTGATTCAGGCGTTACTTTGCGGAAGTTCATTTTGAATATTCAAGATATATATTTTATAAACAGTCGTTTCAGTTACAACAGTGATGAGGACTTAAATTTAACAACAATTCATTAATTGAAAATTTAATCGTAACTTTACTTAATATCTAAAACTAATTTTGACATAAACTTAAAAACTAATTAAACAAAAATCTAATTTAAAAAACCAAGTCTTTATATCCTCTTCTCGCTGCAGTAACCACTTGCCACTTGTAAACGACTGTTGGGCGGAAATAAACTAAATTGAATATTCCAAAGTTAATATACAAAGAATAAAGCGACACATAAAAACGGAGTCTGCTTCTTGTTTATATCTTTTCCGACAGAAAAAGATTAGATCCCGCGCGGCAAATTGAAAAGAGATTAATTAACAGGAAATAGGAAAGAGATTATACTCGATGAAAAAAGTTTTTCTACGAAACGAAATCTTACTAACGAAGGTAACCGAAATTCTGACACAAGCCGTGACGTGACCCCCTAGGTAGCCAATTGATCCAGTGTATTGATAAAATTACGTACAATTTATACAAAATACTTATTAATGACACACAAAAATGTTGTATTATCCATCATGAAAAAATATTTATCGATGGATATACTATTTCACCTATGTATAATCCTACCCTGGGCACATAGACGGGTATGTAACTATAGGTACTAATAACCACATTAGACTCTCAAACTTAGGCTTGATAGATATCAAATACAATGTGTAATGTGTATTCTAGCACATGTATAAAATGCCACAAATGAATATTGAAGTTTGAACCCAATAACCCAAACTTAGTTGTATCCTGGAAACTTGCTGAATTTCAAAAGGCCAAGTTACTGGCCAAGTTTTCAAAATTAGGAAGACGTTTATTACACGAGCTGACCATTTCATCAAAACTTTCTATGAAAGCCAAACTATTCCTAGAATTTTGTTTCACACCTCAGTTCAATTTTTTTATGTTGAACACTGTCTGATTGCCTTTTAAGCTAGCTACAACGTAATTATATAGTAATTGTTTAGCTTGTCTTACCATATTCGCTTAAGAATGTATAAATAAATCTGCCGCCAAGCACCTAACGGTGTGTTCCGGCAGCCTCACTTGAGAGCCAGTTCCATTTCAGGCTAGATGTGCTTTACCATCTTCGACCACACCTCCACCTAACATCAGGTGAGCTGTGATCAAACAACTAGCCTGTCAACTAAAAAAAAAAAAAAAAAAATGTCTTAATAGGATGTCAAATGTCAAAATTGTAACATGAGTATATTGCTATTTTTCCTGATAGTCCTCAAATCTCCACTGATCTTACTTGGTCTCCGTCTCAGGAAGTTGTCTATGTTAGTACCACCACAGTATCAAATATTCTACTGCCAAGCAGTTTAAAAAGTACTAAAACTAGCGGAATGAGAAGGTTATTGATATTAATCATGGAAAGTCCTAAAGTAAAGAACGCCAAAGAAGCGATGTACTGGACTCTTACATAAAAGAAAAGTTGTTTTTCTTTTCATTGTGATTTTCGAGGGGAAACGTCTTCAAATCCGTCTTAAGGTGGATGATTACGGAGGATTTCGAGACTTTCTGTAGAGCCCAGTGATATAGAAATTGATATAATACCGGTTATTCTAACTTCTCATTAAAATAAAAGTAAATCTTTTTATCTGTTTGCTACTTTTTTACGATTACACGGCTGTATTGAATTTTAGGACTAACATAGGTTACTTTAAAAAAAAAATGACCATTTTAATTCTAATAAAAAAATCTCTGTTAATAATACAAATTTACAATGCGCGACGCGGCAGTTGTAAGCGCCTGACGAAAGTCAATTTGGTGAATCCTATTGTCTATTTGTGAGAGGATTTCTGGCAAGTGACTCGAAGCAAGAAATGCACTCTTTATAGAAGCACATCATATCATTACTATAAGATACACACACAAAGGTCACAGACAAATGTTATACAAAAGTCAAGAAGTCTTTATCTGGCTACACAAGCAAAGTCTCGGCTGAAAGCTAGTTCCATATACTTATGTCATTACCGTGGCGGCAAGTTAAACTGCTCGTAATTCCCACCGCCAGCCGCACCGGTGTTTGTTCACGGCTTTTTGTTCATATTTGTTCATGTCCAAACAAAAGATAAAACACCTAACGCCTTAATACCCACGCCTAGGAGTCTTGCGAGCAAATTTACGCGCACGCACTGTTGTGTTTTTCCTTAAGCTAAGGCTTGTTTTTGAGGATATACGCAATGAAACATGTTTATTAAAATAAATAGTATTTTAATTTTAATAAGTTTTTAGCATTTTACAATTTTAAGTAAGTATGTAGGTACAAAAAGAATGTGAGAAATAAATAGCTCCCACAAACTGAAGGCATCCTTACTGTAGGGATCAGGTTTTTCTTTTCGTGTAGCGACTTATTTTTGCTGTAGTATTTTTTGGAAACATGCATATCTTAGAAAAACATTTAAAATTTAGAAATGAATCAATTTAAAGCTGTTGATTTTGTCAAGAAAATGAATAATTTATTACCATGATGTTTTATCTACATTTAATGTTAAAATTGTGATCAAAAAGCGAAAAATATTTTAAGTACGGTATTTTATAATTTGCCGCTCCCAGCAGGCAATCTCGAGACATACAAAACTACTTGTTTCATGATATTATTTATACCAAAAATTATTAATTTTTGGTATAAATTAATCCCTAAATTATTGTAAAACAAACATTACTAAAAAAAAACATGCAAACATTTTTTGTATTTTGTAACTTTGAAAAAGGCACGGAACAAAAGTTTACTGTTTGATGAAAATAATTATATTTTAAAACTATATTTCAGCTCATCTTCAGGAACGATTAAGTATAAACAGAGATGGTGAATTACGTTTGTCTGCTCCTCTGACCACCGGTTTCTACAGTTTTGAAGTAGTGGCAACAACAGTTTTCACTCAAATTCAAGGAACTGCTATGGTAAGAAAAACTACAAACCTAAAATCGCTGCATACATTTAATACTTTTTTTTCTACGAGACCATTTTTTTCAAAATTTTAGGCTTATATAGTAAAAGCTGTTAATAATGATGATCACAAAATTTCGTAGTATACCCCAAGCTTGCAACCCAGCCAATACAATAATTTCATAAGTTTTCTTATAAAAAAATGTATACACACAAGTTGGAATTTTACCTAATAAATTTGTGAGCTTGGGCAATGTTTAACATTTACGGATAATAATGTACAAAAACATATTTATATGAGACCTATGCAATATAGTTAACACCTCTTATAATAAACGAAACATCTAGGCAATAAATAACTTTGTATTGTGTGTCAGAACCACTGGGGTGACTGGACTCAAGACATAAAATTAATGAATCTACGTTTCGTTGATTTACTTATATTACGTTGTTTCGTAATAAATTTTTAAAAGCACTCATTTTTTTTTATAGGTTCAAATAATATCTATATTTGATCAACAAAAATCACACACCTACCGTCAAATAAAACAAAAAAAGCAGAAAAAAAGGCTAAAAGTAAAAGCTCACTTATTTTCACTTCAACCTTTCTATAAAAAACAACCCTAAATCAGAATTAAATAAGGCAATACCTACACTCGTAGGGTTCTACCTTCGAGGCAACAAATTGACACGTGCCCTTTCAAAGTTTCAAAAAACATTTTATTGGGCCGCTGGATCCTGGAATTTTATCATTTCACCAAGATGTTGCTAAATATTTTCCTAAAAAACATTTCTTCTTTACTAGCTGAAGTTTAACAGGATAGGTGTTTGCACCGCTCACCTGATGTTAAGTGACGGTATGGTCGAAGATGGTGAACACACCTGACTGGCAATGGATTGGACAAGCTCTCAAGTGTGGCTGCCGGAACAAATTGTTAAAGATTCTTAGCGGCTAATTTTCAACTTGAGAGTGGTAGCTTGCCAATCGAGTACTTGGAAGTACCCTACCACCATGCTGTGGTTTCCGCGCGATGTTTTCTTTCACCGGCAGCTCAAACTCATTACTAGTATTTGAACCCGCGCTATTCGGCGTGTGAACCGACCGCGTCTCATCGTGTAATAAGACCAACAAGTGACTTTTTGTCTGTCTGTGACATCGTAGCTTTCAAACGGCCAAACGGATTTCTTTCTTCGATTTAAAAAAAAAATGTTGAGCTGACAGATAGGTAAATTGATATAGGTACTAAAAGTGATTTAACTGTTGTTAAAGATTATCTGCTTTTTTTCTAGTTGAAAAACTGACATGAACATCTTTCATGTCTGATCTATGTAGAAGAAATTTTGCATGTTATTCTAATGACAGTGTTTTTTTTTAAATTGTTCATTGAGAAAATAATAATGAACTTAATAAGGATTTTTAATGGTTTCTCACGCAGGTACATCTATCAGTAGATGCGGTAACTGTTTGTGGAGACGAGCTCGTAATGCCCCCGTTGATTGTTCTCGATGTTGACGAAGAAGAACCTCATTACGATTTGATCAACGGGACGCGATACGACAACTGTCACTTCACCCTCACGAGTCACTGGCCTTTAGACCAGGCATGGGTGTATGTGGATGAGAGCGGGCTGCATACAATAGCGATTGATAGAGAACACGCGTCTATCGCTTTCATGGCTGTATCGCAAGTGCAAGTCGAGGTAATCCTGCACTGTGAAGGCGATTCAACTCGGGTTAAACGGTCCCTGCACTTAGACGCACTCAGCCCTTACGACTACAGCTCAAACAAATGGATTTTCACAGACACGATCTTGTTCAACTCTAGAAGGAGTTTGGTAAACATTATTGTTAATGATATCAACGATAACGCTCCTATATTTGTGGGAAAAGAGAACGAACCTATTGCGGTCGGCTATCCAGTTCAAGAGCTAGCTGAGAGAGTGCTCCCGCGCTCCTTGGCCGAGTTACACGTAAGTTATCTAACACCTAAAAAGAAACTTGAGCTTTTAGAATTTGTTTTTTTGCGAGTTAACTGAAACTAAAGAAGTACGTACGTTTTGGGCACGACGCTACACTTAGGATTTTACTCTAGAATCCTTCGCTTCGCTTTGGATTCAAACAATTGCTCTCGCCTTCAATACATTATTTCGGTCCCTTGTGACAAAATCTATTATTCCATAGACCAGAACCCTTTTTACTCTTTATAATAAAATCCTATGGGTCAGTGTCAACCTAGAAAGATGGGATGGAACGATGGACTTCGAATTTAATTTCCGCACCATGACAAATATTGAACAGTATTTGCTGACGTAAATATTTTCCAATATACGATGAAAGGGATTCTTTTCAACGATATGTGCCATGCTACGTAATAAATAATGTTTGTTGTATACCATCACAAGATGTAGTCATATGTTCAAATGTATTTCCGATTTGCATTTCCGCTTGTTGTACGATGAGGCACGACATGATTTCAGCTATATCTCTTCACAGTCATTCATTTACGTTAAAAAAACAGTCACATACACGCTTTTGAGGCTTTTTTTTTTTCTTTGGTTTTGGCGTCGCGTTTTAGCATTTGCCAGTGTCAAGTATTTATATATTTTCAAGTTACAAAAGTTAAATAAGTGTCCTCGTAGCTAGTTATAGTCAAAGTCCAGTCTTAGTCAAATCCAGTCTGTGTCAGTCAAGTCCAGTCATGCTTTAGTAAAGTAGTGGCGACTTTACTATAAAGCTTCGATGGAGTTTTGGAAGCACCACGAAAAGTCATGTTTCACCACATTATATCATTTTCCCACACTCGCGCATGTAATTCGGCACTTTATGAATAAAACACCACCATTTTTATGCATAAACACTCGACAAAACACAAGTTTTGGAAAAAAATACAACGGAGCGACACGACTCTTCCCGCGTTCCCGCCAAAACTCCTTTGAGGCTTTGGAAGAACGTTTCTGACTGTTTTTTTTTAAGGGTTCCATACTCAAAAGGTAAAACGGGACCCTGTTACTAAGACTCCGCTGTCCGTCCGTCTGTCCATCTGTCACACAGCTGTATCTCATGAACCGTAACAGTTAGACAGTTGAAATTTTCACAGATGATGTATTTCTGTTGCCGCTATAACAAAAATACTAAAAGACAGAATAAAATAAATATTTAAGGAGGCTCCCATATAACTAACGTAATTTTTTTGCCGTTTTTATAGATAATGGTACGAAACCCTTCGTGCGCGAGTCCGACTCGCACTTGGCCGGTTTTTTACAAAATTCGAATTGTGTTAAAATTTTGATCTTGATTTTTATTTCAAATGGCAGCTTGATCCGTTTAGTTTTGTAGCAATGGTAGCTCAATAGTTAGTACACACCGAAGGGCGTGGGTTCAAATCCCAACAATGTGCTTGACACATTTTTGTTTTACTTATACGTTTTAGTAGTTTCAGTAGTACTCACGTAACAGCAGTTTCACGCCCTACGGGAATCGTTTATTTTGTCATAAAGAAAAACGTAGTTATTCCTACCCTAGCCTAGAAAAAAAGCTTTTTACATTCCAAATTTGAATCGGGCATTGAAACTTTGAGTGAAGAAATCGTACCGTGTATTCACAGTAATAATATTGGTGTGATTTTTCAGGCCACAGATGCAGATATAGGTGAAAATGCAGCTTTGTCGTACTGGAGCTCGGCTCCGCAGCTAGCTGTTGCTCCCGCCACTGGGTTCGTGCATCTTCGAGACGGCGCTACTTTGGAAAACGGGGCGCGGTACACAGTCAGCGCCACGGATAGGAACGGAGAAGGCTTGACTGGATCTATCGATATTTTGGTAAAATTTCATTCAATTTTCATTAGATTTATCATAAAGAACAGATTGCTCTCAAAAATAACTTGAGGGCAGTTTTAGAACTTTCAGTCTTCTTAAGGTGGTTCGATTTCCATACAAATATTTTTTTGCCATTTATGGATAAATGGAGCATAATTTTACAAGCACTACAGCTACTGGTATTTATATTTCGATAAATCACAATTTCTTGAATGAAACGGTAGATTATTAGCATAAAATCAAATTTATGAGTGATTTATGAATTCATGATTTTTTAATAAAACAGTAAATTATGCTGTTTAAGCGTCATTGAGTAATAAACATCCAAACATATAAACATACAAACCGAACAAACTCTTTGTTTAATTCCGCGCGAATGTAGTCGCGGGTAACAGCAAGTCTTTTAAATAAACATTCAATCTTCTTACGCCAATTCGGAGAAAGCGGCGGCGAGGACCAAGACCTTTGCTAAGTGTAAGTAAACCGATATGAGGATCCTACTTATCTCGGCGTCACAGAACCTTAATAAACTTGAGCTCCGGTTACTTAAAGCTTGTGTGAGATCATGTGCTCGGTTCTGAATTATTAATTAATTTGTAATGAAACGAGGCCCGTGTTAAACGAGAATATTATCAACTCTGTGCTAATTGTCTTATTGGAAATTCGCTATTGTCTTGTCTCCATTATTTACTCGTAAAGGCGTAGATAGTCGTGATGTGATGATTTAATTTATATATTTTAATTTGTTATTATTTACTTGACTTAACTGATGTTGTCATTAAAGAACAGCTATGACTATATAACGCAGTATTATTACTGCGATAGTTAAGAAAATCTGACACCGAGACAACCCTCGGCGAGGTTTAATGGTGTGTTATCTATTAAGGAGAATTTTTAATAAATTCTTATTTTTGTTTCATTTAAAAATTACTTAAAAAAATACACAAAAAGTATCAAAACCACGCCAGTTAATCTACCTATCACAACGTGTAACATGATGTAAACAACTTTGACAGCTAGTTTTTTTCATGATTTTATTTTAAAAATTAAGTTAAGCTTATTTTAAAACTTATTCACTGTTTTATGTGAACGCCGGTGTAACTTCCAAGTCCGAGCTGGAACGACAGATTTCAATTATTTTTCCATGCAGTTTTCAATAAATAAAAATACATTACAATCAGTCTTTATTCTTTTGGGCAATCACATGTGGAATCTTAAATTACAATGACTAATAAACAATCTTGTAACACGTGAAATGCGCTGTTAGAGTGGGTGATATCCGACAAATATAATACAATAACTCTTTAATGACGGCTCAGAAAGGAAAATTATCTCAAAATTATTTATCGTATAGAAAAAATGTTTAATTATAATTATTTACTACTAGAATATGGATCTCTTAATATCGTGAGTGAATCCATTTCTTCTAAACTTGCGTGCGAGACATCAGACGTAATGGTGGACAAATGCAAGTCAAAAAAACACAGTATCTACAATAGAACGCGAAACTATTTTGAATAAATAAAATAAAAATAGAAACTCCGATCTGAACTTCATGCTGTTAACGCCTTTATTGTATAAATGCAAACCCGGAACGAAAAAACAATTCAAATCTGAATAAAATAGCACCTTTACATTTTTACAGATTGTAAAATAATTCCTTCCCACCTTCATTAACATTATTGATGAAGCAATTTGAAAACACTTAGGATTAGAATACTTACTTGCGTTAAAAATACAAGCTTCGGTCATCCATCTCTGACTCAGTGACGGCTTTCAAGGTTTAGAGACTTTAGAGACACCAAAAAGGTGTTTATGGCGCAACAAAAATGTTAAGGAGCAGCTTTTATGGCCACATTAACCACCGTGCATGATATGGTTTGTCTGTCATTATGGCCGTACCTACTCTTGCTTTAAGTTTTTACAATTGTTTCTTCAGTGAATCTGTTCCAAGAACAAACTGCTATTTTTATACAACAAACAATGTATGAAAATATTGTACTTTCAAAATTTTATAAAATATTACGTGGTTTGGCCATAAGATTCCTGTTTTATTGCGAGGAAATTTTACATGCCCTACTTCACTGAGTTACTACTACCATAAATTGTACCACGAACCAGACAATTAATTTAACAAACCAATTTCAGAATCTTAAATCAAGAACATTTTTGTAACATGAGTGATTTGATTTAAATCATAAACGTCAAACATTCCGGTAGGTAGCATACGAGAATCTACAACATTGGATGTATTCAAAAGATTAGAATCAACCCAAGCATTGAAAAGCTCAATAGTATTTATCTTTCTTGTTTTTATCAAAATTCTCAAAAGCATTGCTAAATTTCTAACGACAGAGACAATAACGACAATAATCCTATGTTATTTGCTCACATAACTGACCTTAACTGTATTTCCATTTTCCATAAAATTGTTATGTCTCTGCGTCTTAGCATATCTTAATATTAACATAATACACAAACAGAGCATTAACCTGTTGCTCTTTTATGGCTCATAATTCTAAGCTATAATGTTTTGTTTCTAGGTACGACTGCTAGACGAAAACTACATTGCTGTGGTGACGATCAGAAACGCATTCTTAGACGATGAAGATACCGTTCTTTCTTCTTTATCCGAAGCTGTCGGTTATGAAGTTAAAGTATTGAGATCTGTGGTCATCTCCGATGATCTTGAAATGGAAGAGTCAAGAAATAATCCAGATGTTACAAGCAGTGCGGGTGCGTCACTGCAGCTGTATGTCTACGGGATGATTGCGCGGGAACCGGTCTCCGTCGAACAACTTACGGCGTAAGAAGTTTAATCAATTACTTTACGATTATCACAAGATTGTCACAACAATGCAAATAATTAAGCAAATGTATAATCGTTTCAGGGATATAAGCAACATAGTAACCGCTCCGGTCATCGTAGCTAGCTCAGTATCGTTGCAAGATCATCTAGAAGGTCAGGAGATATGCGTCATCGCAGGACGTGATACGGGCTTGTTGGTTGCCACGATAGTCCTAAGTGTCCTCCTCTTCGTTGTACTAGTACTGATAGCCGTGTGGTTTTTCCTTAGATGGTAAGAATACCGTTGCCTAGTTACATTCCGTTTATTTATCACTGTTTGACCAAAATCACGTACTAAAACGGCACTTTGCTTACAGGAGAAAGAATAGAAACTACGACGAGTTTAGCGACGAAAATAGTTTGGCGTCTAGGAATGTGTCTGAAGATAAACTCCCTAAGCCGGAAGTCTTACAGAAACCACGATTGGATATAGCAGAGTTAAAGAAAAGTGAAAGAAGACTGCAAGAAATGTTAGATGCGCCCATTCAAGAGATCTCTGTTGAACCAACAAATTCAAGAAATGATGCGATTTTAAATATGCCTGATCAGATTACGCCGAGTTCAAGAAACGATGCGATCTTAAAACTGCCTGAACCTATGACACCTATAGTTATTCAATCGATAGACAAACTCAAAGACGCTGCAGATGAATCTTCGGATGACGAGTTTGGGGAAATCAAAATGCCAAGGCGAAAATCCGTGGTCACCTTCAACGAAAATGTTGAAAAAATTATACATGTTGAAGACACTCCGGATGCTGAAGACATCAGTGTAGATCAGGACTATGAAGTCTATAAACTTTAGTTTTATCAGCTGTAACTTACAATCACCCTATTTTGTACGGCTAAGCTTTACCATTTTGTAGGTACATGTTTATATTCATAATTTATAAGCATCGACGTTGTTGTGACACATTTTAGAGGTCGGAACTCTATTTTGTGATATAAAATGTTTGTCTCAATATGTGGTGAAAATAATGATACTCAAACAAACATATAATAAACTAATGTAATAAAATTAAGTATTAAAAAATAGTTTTACTGTTCACATAGAAATTAATATTCGCACAATTTCCCATTCATTATTTTAGTAAGATAAAAAAACTTCCGCAAATCTTTCATGACCTGAAATATAAATTAGAAATACGCAGATCCGAAAACCAACCTAGTCTAAAAACATCCGATACCATAGTGCTTGGCAAAAACATTTTTCATGAATTGAAAAGCGTAATTAACAAAAACCATCCAATTTTTTACTATCTGTTACAATCATGGAATACATATTATTCTTTATTTTGTTTCTACAAGCTCGTACCTCCCCAATAATTAAAAAAAATAAAAGAATTTCATATTTTTTTAATGGTTGACAGCCTAGGTGTTTGACCATAGCTCACCTGATGTTAAGTGAAGGTGAGGTCGAAGATAGTCAATTAAAAAACCCATGTAGGTACAGGTGAAATTTAATTAAGCATTTTCGTCAACATAGTCATTTTAAAAGTGATTCGCTCTCTGCGCACTTTGATCACTTTAATCGAATAGTTACTTTTATACGGTAAATTTCAAATTGTGAATTCACAATCTGTTGAGATTTTGTAGCGATGATAGCTCAGTGGTTCGATTCTTAGAATACGTGTTTATGTAAAAAATATATATATATTTTGATTTGACGATTGTCAAGCAATGTCACCTTAAGTCCAATATTAGTCATATTAACGACAACAAAATAATTTAAATCAATTTAACTAAACTTTGTGAAACTTCGAAAGGCATTATCCTCTTTATGGGCAGTCCTCGGATGCCATCAGACATTTGAAATAAATTGTATGACGTGTCACTTAACTCAGACGCCCCTACTGTGAACGTATTGCGTAAGTCTTTAATTTTCGCCGGGAGATCGCCTTCTAAAGAAATCATTTTATAACATGTTAGAGAAAATTTAGCCGCACGTGCAGAAACTGCTAATCTGCTTAGTTACCATCGAAAAAGTGTATATAAAGGTTTTTACAGAATGATGGGTTATTAAGAGTTTGCTGAACTCAAACTAAGTGCGTTATTTAAGCTATAATTCAAAGTGGTCTGAAAGTTATAAAATAAATCGAATTATTATTTTCTGAAATAAAAAAAATTTCCCCTTGTTAAGTTCAACATTTTGAAACTATAATATATGCAATTGAAACTATATACAAACTTAATATAATGCACCAACCATATCATCTTCGTTTTACACCATGCAAGATGACAGTCAAACGCAAGCCTGTCCTACTTCCTACTAGTTATTATAAATGTGAAAGTTTAGGTGGATGTTTGTTAAGCTTTCACGCAAAAACTACTGAACGGATTTGGATGAAATTTGGTACAGAGGTAGTTAAGACCCTGGATTAACACATAGGTTACTTTTTATCCCGAAAACATGTAGCGAATAACACCGCAGGGTCACGAATAGTCACCTGTACAAACTGGGAGCCACGGATAGTCCGCTTTGTCGTGGCTGCTTTCAGGAGAACGAAACTGTAGAGCATGTGTTGTGGCACTGTAAAGCCACAGCAGAAACTAGAGTTGCCACTAAATTGCATGAGGTAGCCTCATCATCTTCATCTACGTCACTGCGAAGTGCTGACTGCATTTCATCATTGCTAACACTTCCATCTCACCCACTGGAGCTACTATGCCAGCGGCCCAGAGCCTCGCTCCGGCACTTCAAGGAGCTGGGTTGGCTCGGGTAGACGCTGGCAGGGGGAAATGCACAATACACCCCAAGTGGGACGTCAGTGCAGGACTTATCGCCCCCATTCCGAATAAGAATAAGAATAAGAACACCGCAGGGCGCAACTAGTTAGTAATAAAAAACCCCAAATCTAACAATTTACTTTATTTACTTTTGCCCGGCTGCTAGGCGCGGGCCTCTTCTCATTGAGTGAATGGTAAGGCCATAGTCCACCACGCTAGCCAAGTGCAGGTTGGCATACTTCACACATCTTCGAGAGCTTTTTTTTAAAGAAGTCTTGGACATGTAGGTTTCTTTACGATGTTTTACTTCATCGTTTGAAGTCATCGGTAATTCGCACACGACGTAGAAAAGACAGAGGTGCGCGCCGTGGGATTCGAATGCAGGACTGCCAGATTGGAAGACGGACAATCTCCTAACTAAGCTGACGAAACATCAAAAAAAAAACTTGATTCTAATTTAACAAAAACTATACGCTTGATATTACTGTTGTCTATATTATTTGCAAATTGAGATCATAAAAATCATTCACTGCATCAGATCAGGTCTGTAATACAGTTATTTTAATATGTGTCACAAAATGATTTTACATCCTATAAAACGGATTTTAAGGTAAGCACATAAATTAGATAAAAATCCGCATTCCGCAATTTTTCCTTTACCTACCAGTCGAGCACCTTAGCGGTCCACCAACGCTAACCGACACAAACAATAATATTTCGGCTAAACTTGTATTTACAGTTATCCTTCGGTCGAGCGCTTTTTAATGTAGCTTTCCTATAGCAATGGCGCTTGGACGTTAATGGGCGGATCGACGATATTCAAAACCATAATTTATGTGCTATTAAAATAACAACACCGCCGGAAGACTATGCTTTAATTAATATTGTGGGCTCCTATCCGGACGCAATAATGTGTCAATATTGATGTGTTTCGTCGAAGGTCACTGTAATCAGTAAAATTTACAGCCCATATTCATACCCAGCGGTTAAACAAGAAACTTAATTATTTTGAAACGGACACCAAAACTTGATACAGGGTTTCAGGGTAACTTTCGTTTTTACCCGACTACAGTGAAACCCTGCGGTTGTGTATTTAGCTGACTATATCATTTTTATATTTACGTATATTTTACTGCAACAGCTGAATACTAATTCGATTTTCATGAATAACATGTTTTTTTTAATGTGAAAATTAATGAGACGAACGAGACGCTCTCCTGATGGTTAGAGATAACGCCTGTCCATGACCATTGATTTGTTACTATATTACATTAGCATAGGTTACATTTTTACCTGACTACATAAAAAAGAGGATTCAGATAAGTACTACGTATCAGATAATGTAATTGTTCAATACGTTCAGCTAGAGTAAGTACATATACACCGCATTCACTAGAAATATAAATTTACTTAATGAAAAAATTAAGTAGGATGACTATTTTGCATTCCTAGTTGCCTGGAACATATTTCAGTTAGAGATAAGGCACCACTTGTGGCACTAGCTCATAGGCTCTTTTGTTTTCTGTACCTTTTTTTTAGAGTACTTATACAATGAAGAATTTCTGTCCATATGTCTAAGGTTCATTCCATGACATGACATAATACGAAACTGATTTAGCTAATGTTTTCCCTCATAACAAAACGTAAGACAAAATCATTTTCGGACGTTGAATCGTGGCAGCTGTTACACAGAATTACCTAGTTATAGCTACCAACGAAAACCCAAATTGATTCTACTTGTACCTATATAGGTACTTACTGGTTTTTCTGTAGTTAAAATAATTTGGCAAGTACTACTTTGCAATGATAATTCAATTTCGATTTTCAATTTATATGCAATAAATTGAATTGAATTGAATTCACGTATTTTAGAAAATTAGAGGTAATATAATTATGTATGAAGTTTCTTCTAGGCAAATAGATTTCGTTGCTGTAAAGCTTTTTAGAACCAAATGATGCATTTTTAAATTCTAGTGCTGATTCGCACTATGTGACATTGTGCTAGTCTACTTTTGGCAAAAAAAAAACAATTCACACTGGTTCTAAAATACGTCCGTATCAGTCACAAAATATATATTTTCCTCGCTCATCCTAATGTAACTGGAAACGGCATTATGTTTAACGTATAGTTCTTTTGGTAATGGTACAAGAACTATTTCTGTCTGTAGTACAATTGACACTTCCATGTACGGATGGTGAGCAACTTTACATGAAGAATTAGATAACTTTTGTTATATTTATTTCCTGCATAATAGTTACCAAGATACTACCCACTAATTGGTCTGCTAAGTCTACTGACTTTTTTTAAATGTTCCATCCTCACGTCACTTATCACGTAGTACTTACAGAGGGTTACAAGTGTAGAGTATGCTAAATCGAAAGGGAATATTGCACTCATAAAGAACTTTGACTATGGATACAAGTCTGATATCTATACTATTATAAAGAGGAAAGATTTGATTGTTTGTTTGTATTGAATAGGCTCCGAAACTACTGAACCAATTTAAACATGTTTTTCACTGTACTTTTTATCCCTGTATTCCCACGGGAACGGGAACTACGTGGGTAAAACCGCTAGGCGTCCGCTAGTCACAAATAAATTTTGCTGCTAAATACATTTATTATAGAACGGGCTATATTTTTTCAAGATTTTTTTAATGGATTTATATTAAGACTAAGACGATGTTTTCGGACAAGAAATGCACATAACCATTGCAGTAATACGCACAACTTTGAGTAACAAAACAAAGTCCAAGGTATCGCTGCTTATTAGGCGCTCATTAATTTGACACTTTCAGTAGTTAGTCTCGGCAGCCCTTTAATTTCGCGAGCTATTCAGTTTTTTATTTCCCTTCAACCTGGAACACAGTAATGTTCAAAGTTGAGTTGTTCTTGACTTTGTTGTTGTAATGTTCAGAGTTGTGCCCATAGCAGTATCTGTTCACATTGACAACTGAAAAGTCCCCTTTTCGACTTTTTCGACAAGTTTATAACCATGTTTTACTGATTCAAGATAAACGGCAGTTTCTGAGATAAACAGTTTTCAATTTGTAATGCGTAAAGTATACGTTACAGGACTTATTCACCAACTCGTAATTTTTCCATTCATCAGATAACTGTTACTCTCGTTTCGTATCCACTTCACGTGGATAAAGCTCCGCCCATACACCTATATTGCATCGCAAAACAGATGTAAAACTTTATAGATTTTTTTATTAGGGTTCCGTACCTAAAGGGTAAAACGGGACCCTATTACTAAGACTCCGCTGTCCGACCGTCTGTCTATATGTCCGTCTGTTACCAGGCTGTATGTCTCGTGAACCGTGATATTTAGACAGTTGAAATTCTCATAGATGATGTAATTCTGTTGCCGCTATAACAACAAATACTAAAAAACAGAATAAAATAAATATTTAGGGGAGCTCCCATACAACAAACGTGATTTTTGCCGTTTTCATAGATAATAATGGTACGGTACCCTTTGTGCGCGAGTCCGACTCGCACTTGGCCGGTTTTATAATAGCAATGAGAATTGAACGTTCTCCTGGTGATCAGAGGTAACGCACCCTTTGGAGCGGTACCTAAAACTTTGAGTACCAAAGTATAATCCAGAGCATCGTTGCGTTGGCGCTCGATATTTTGAGACATACGATGGTTAGTCTCATCAACCCTGTAATTTCACTAGCTGCGGTTTGAAGGGTAGTACCCTTCAAACCGCAAAACAGTAATGTTTATTACACACTGTCCAAATCTCATCATACTAATAGTTCATGATATTGTAGTAGATAGCGCCACTCGCAAAGTTAGCACGCGGTGTCATAATTTGTAACGAAGATTATATAGTTATGTTTTTTAAAATTGTAAATAAACTGTCTCGGAATAGTAGCTCTCGGCTTTACGTGTTCCTTCGTTGGTAGAAAGCTAAACGCACACTAAGTAGTGCTTGGCAGCAGAGAATATCTTTTACTGCTGTGGTACCTACCTAGACGACATCGTAATAAGATCTACCACTTAAAAAAAACATGGAATTTATTTGGTGAAAATAAACTAGCTTGCTCGTAGAAGTTAGATACACTAGATAATATTTGCGGTTGAATTTTTATTATTGAAAGTAACATCGAAACATATAAGAAGTACACTTTTCGTATTTAATGAAAAGCTTCATTCAGATATAATCGCAACTTGCCTGGCTTCACTATCTTTATGTTTTTGTTTGTGACGAGTAAATTTCGAACTGTGCGATACCTATGAAAAGAAAACTTTACGTTTCATTAAATTGAACGAGCGCTCGTGAAATTTTGTGTTCGGTGACTTAAAAATTTTACAATGAAACCTAAAGTTAAAAACTCTGCTTGGTTTCAATAGGTCATTTATTGATTGTCGGATGGCATGCAATGTTTTGTTGTTCCGCTAGCTTCATCCCACGGTTTCACTCGCGTTTTCTGGGATAAAAGGCAGTCATCAGCATTCACACATCTGAAAAAGATGTAGGTATAATTTATAATGGTTTAATATTTATTTATTAATATTAAGTAGTTTCATTGTTTGCTATGTTTATACATTATATATTTATTCGTCTTAGTGTTTTTTTTTTTTAAATATATGATGCGCCCATTCAACCACATCTCATATACTGTAGGGGTGACTGGTAGAAAATGCTTTAGCACCAACTCTTTCTATAGATACGTATTTTAGTAAGTGTGCAACAAAGTATTAAAAAATAAAATAAACAATATTTATAAAGTTGCAAATCAGCGTCAAAACAACAAACAAACATATATGTACCTACATAGACAAACTTTCGTTTATATATTAGTGGGGATGCCTAAATTAATTGTCACATCTTCTGTAAAGGATACTTCAAGAAAATTGTTCATACGCATAATTCTATCAGAATACAAATAAGATTAAATAAAATATAATCAGTGGACATTTCACACATTCCCAGACTAAGCAAAGTTACTATGGGACCAGACAGACAGAATACTTACATATTATTAGTTTTCCAGAAAAAGAATTGTAAATGTAGGTTTTGAGACATCTTACATTATAATTCAAAAACCATTCGCTAGGTGATATATCGTGTTACATACAAGCTTTGAGAGGTACGAAGTACATTCACAAAAGAAAGGAAGCCAGTAGCAGACGTGCCTCGAGTACGGGATATTTTTATGTAAGCTTAGAATGCATTGCATTTGTAAAATGTATGCAGGCTTTTTTACTTTCAGTAGGATATTGGTATTTTCTTTATTTGCGAAGTCACCGTACAACGCTTTTTCAGGCCCAAAGAAAGATTGTGTGTCGAGGTTTGCACTCCAAGTAGCTCTAGTTCACATAGTTTTTACAATTTCGACGTTTTAGTAACTGAGTAACTCTTTTAATAGGTGGTCTGTAATAAAAGAATAGAATACAACTTTATTATACACAATATAACATAAAACATCTTTATTTAAGGTCTCCACAGTTTTAGTTTCAATTAAACAAAATAAAATAACTTAAAATAATAACTACTCTAAAAGACATAAAAAGAGTTACAAAAATATAAAAAAACCAACATCAAGATTAATTTGTGGTAGTATACCAACCGGCCTTATAGCCTAGCTAGAGTGATGTCTTCTAGACAACTGTTGGGTGGCCCTTTGAAAGATGTTTGACCACACAACTTATGTTAGTAACGGTGTGATCGAAGATGATAAGTACTCTTACACCGCGGGCTACAAAATGTTAGACTTGACGAGCCGGTGTGACGTCGCTACCAGAATTTCTTATAGCTGCAAACATATCTCAGGAAACGACCGTCTGAAAAATATATGAATATTGATCGCACACGTTTCTAAAATAGTCTGTACACACTAAAGTTAAAAGGTGTGCCTAGATCTTATTTGAATAATGGACGAGTATCCGTAATGCAGTACAAACAAACAAATCCGAATTTTTACTGTGAAAACGGCGGAATCATGATAATTGAATTGCCACATTATGGACGTCCAAGGTTAAGGTATATTAAACATGTACCCAAACATTACCTAATACTAGTTCCGTTTTGATATTGTTGGGGAATTACAACATTATTTTTAAGTACATTACACGAGACTTATGTCTTTTAAGGAACACATAATTATGTTTATATTTCAAATTTTCTATCATCGCCTATCGGGTAAATGTGATTTCCTGATAAATAAGTGTTGCAGTCTTAGAGCGTTAGTAAAATTAGGGAATGTTATAATAAATACGAGCATGTTTACAAAATTTATTTAACATAGTGTTGTGACTTTTATTTTGTAACATGTAAATTGTGGAAGAAAAAATGCATGTATATATACAATGTACATATTTTAATAAGATTTTGCAAACGAATTAATGTAATACTCAACCGTAACAAGCAGCGAATTTCTACTTTCATGTTAAACTAACTAGCAGATTTTTAAACAGACGCGGCAGGATCGCGCGTAGGTATATGCAATTGAGGCGCAGAGCGCAATATATGACCTAATGCAAACCGAAGAGAGTTGCTTTTTCCATATCACTCACACGCTCGCATCTCGTCGTACAAATAGAAGAAAAAACGAGCATACATTATGTACAATGCAGTCTGCCAAAGTTTTATAGCCGAACCAGAATTTCTATCTGATCAGATGAGATTTTTTATGGACATTTGAGGTTGCAACCTCAGTCCTGATAACGGTGTCGCTACGTTTTAAATTATAATAATGGCCATTAGCCTCGAATCTAAACAAGATCAACCAAATATATTTTGGCAAAGAATGCCATTTGTTATTACTTTTTGTCAAATTTGTGATACCTACTTTCAAATTATATGGATGATTTCACTTCTTGTTTTAAAAAATACTGTTAAGTATCAAAAACAAGCTGTCAAGCTATGTTAATAAAATGCTGTATTTTTTTTTTAGGAAAAGTCCGCTTTTGACCACTAAGTCTCCTTATGGTACGTGATGATGTGGTCGAAGATGAAGCACGCAGACTTAGAAGATGCCTATTTACTCTGATCTTGAAAAGATCTAAACTATATGTGTCGGTCTTGGCTTTTTTAAAAGTTCATGTTGTTGATAGCGTTTTGTAGCGATGATTGCAATCATCGCTACAAAACGCTACACCGTATTGCAGAAGCGTACGATATGCTATCGCGTAGCTATTTCGTGACCGCCTAAATAGAATTTAAGAGTTCACGATACGAGCCTAAGTTGGAGCTGGGTTCGTTTAGCAAAATCATTGGGTCATTGTTACCAGATGATCTACATCTCGTTAACCTTACCTTTATCACCATCTAACAGTGTGTTCCGGCAGCCTCACTTGAGAGCCAGTTCCATTCCAGGCTAGGTGTGCTTTACCATCATCGACCACACCGTCACTTAACATCAGGTGAGCTGTGGTCAAACACCTAGCCTGTCAGCTATAAAAAAAAAGGTGTGCAGGCACGTAACTTTTAGTGGTCACCTAAGTTGGACGGCAATAAGAGGTCGCGGTACGGTAAAATTAGTAGTGATCGAGATAGATGAAACGGCAAGAGAAAAACTTATACCCCGCAATGATATTATTATATAGAAGGCTATGGATGATGATGACAAACACGCGCAAAGATACAAAGAAAGTAGAAAAGGCATAAGCGAAGACTCCTTGGTCCTACAGTTGATGTATGTGTGTGTAGTTCCGATATACCAAGCTAAATTTGTGTGGGTTCGATTCCCATGACTACGGTGAATATTTGTTCAGTGTCTGAGTATTCTGTATTTATTATGAGCAAGTATTTACAAACAAAAATGGATATACATATTCTATCAGTTATCTGGTTTGCTTAGTTTGGGGCTAAAATGGCGCTGTGTCAAATGTCCAACGATATTTATTTATTACATCGCATGAAATAATTATTTAAATCTGTGATACGATTGAAAAATATAAAACAGAAATCTCAAATGAATTAATTTGATTGCATCGAATTTCTTTTAAAAAAGCATCTATCTAAAATAAATGTTCTTGATAAATAAGGCTTTAGAGCATTTATACAAAAAGCACATTTAAATTTCTGATCTGCAAATAAATGTATTTTTTCAGGTCATAAAACTTAATAGGCAACGGTATAGGACCGTTACTTTAATGACGATGCGATGATTGCCTGCTACAATTTTAGCAGTAAAAAAATCTCTTTCGTATCACGCTACTGGCGCTTGGTGTATTAATAACACATTTGTATACATTGGTATGTAAGTACTCATTAGTAGTCCTAAAACGACTCATAAAACACTATAATTAATGTCTAATCTCACGAATAATGTCTCTCGGTGATTAGAAAACTTAATTTGACAGATACCTTCTTAAATATGCTCGGATAGACGAACTTTTCTTTAATAAACTTCTGCGAGATAATTCTAAATTTCTGTACTAGGTCAAATGCACGCGAACTGTGGCCGACAAAGTTATATAAAAATGGAACGAACTTTTTAATTCGTACATGGTAACCAAGGAAGAAACTTTTCAAAGATTATTATTTTAATTTCGAACTGGCAACTAGAACGCTGTTTGCAGAGAATGGATGAATGTATTCGCGTGTTCAATATTGTTGTTGTTCACCATTTATATTATTAAATTTGTATATTTTATCTGATTTAAATTAAGTCACGTGAATGCGTAGCCAACAAATGTCATAATCACATTGTTTAATGAAATTCAAGAGCTGTAATAGAAAACTTGTATAGAACCTATAGGTATAGGTAATACTTAATTCTAATTACCTCGGCCCTTATATTCTCGTTAGACAATCAACTGTTCTAAAATTAAAAAAGTACCTATTGTTTAGAAATTGCATTTGTTTCAACTTTGTTGCATTTGTTTCAACTTTTTTTTGTTTTTGGTATCACACTTTGCGCATTTCAGAAAAATCTAATCCAGAGTTAAATACGTCTAAATCACAGTCAGTCACTTAAAGTAAATCACAATCGAGTCCCGTCATTTCCTAGTATAGTCAAGAAACTTTATGAATAAAACAATATTCTTATCATAAATACTTGAAAAAAACACAAGTTTTTGAAAATAATACGTATGTATGTAAGACTCTTCTTACTACCTTCTTTTCTGATCTCTGCTTTTGTTCTTCATTCCACCATAACTTTTAAACGCCTGAACAGATTTTGATGTATGGGGTATCGTTAGTATTCTTATATGTAATCACGAGTGATATTGAGAATCTTGTTTTATAAATAAATAGAATATGGCGGCTTTATACTTTCATTTTAAAAGGTGAATGAAAATACATTTTTTTTAGTTCGTTTTTCGAGTCGTGTTTTAAAATTATTATTTTTTAATGTATTTTACCTACTTATTTTTACTATATGTTCACTTACGTAGGTTACATATTGAGACACGCTTATTGTGCTGAACAGAATACCGTTTTTATATTTTAATTTCATGATTCTTGAAATCCGTTAACATATGATGACAAAGACATTAACCGTGAATATAAATCTGCAAAGGAACTAACCACAAAAAACCTGAACCCATGCTAAAGTTTTCCTCTTCAGATTATAATCTAGACAATTGATAACATTTGCATCCTGGAAACTACCGGCACAAAAGCACGAACATAATATTATTTATAAAAATAAAATTTGACTTAATTTGGTCATTCGAGTCGTAAATAAAGGTATCAAAACCATTATATTAAAAAAACAACAAAATACATTTGTAGGTGGTTGCGGTTGTCACAAGTCATGTTATAAGTCATTCACCTCGAGACGAACTATCTTTCAAATTAAGGAACTTATTTTTTGGTTATTAAATTAATAGAGTTAAATTAAATTTTAATTCGTCATATAAAAATATCGTTAAATTTCTTTTTATACATCATGGGAAAACTAACCGATAATACGTGTTAAACAACGATCAGAACATTTCACGGGCAAATTGATGTCTAGTTTTAGGTATAATTTCCTATTGTTTAATTTTAAATAAGTGATTGGTTTTAACCTTTTAACAGTGGCTCTAACATATTTACTTTCAAGTAGGTAATTGAGAATTACGTAGTACGTAAACCATTGTCAGTTTGGCTAGCATATCATTGTTTAACTTATACGGCGTTACTCACGTTGTATTACGTAGGACATAGAGGACAAGACGCGCGCTTCCTCGGCGGGGCTCCGTCTTTCTCAGACGCGCGTGTATTGTACTCTGCTTTGGCTCCTTGAAGAAGACTACCGGATATGCCCGAAACTGAAATTGGAGTATCCGAACCCATTAAACACAGTATCCTTAGTAGTATCCTTAAGATATGCTAGGCTATCCCTCCTGACAATGGTTTACATGCTACGTAATTCTTAATTACTCTGAAATTTACCACTGTTAAAACTAGTCACTTAGTTTAAACTAAATAATAGAAAACCCATACCTTGCCCAAAAAATACTTGTGAAAATGCATAGCAAAGAACAGGTAGCGCTACAATAGACAAACTTGCCGTTGGCAACCCAATTAAGGTATTTTTTTATAACTCCACATCCCACACATCAATCAAAAGTAGCCATCATAGACTACGGTAGTAAATGCTCCATAGAGAAGACACTAAGCTAATTTAAACGGTGTTAATGACCTTACACTCTCAATTCATAATCACAAGCTCTCTGTCTTCGTAATATAAATAAATTGTTTTAACAAATTGACGTGAAGTCGTAGTGTTAAATATCCGAGAATATTAATAAAAATATGTTCGGAGTTTTGACAGAAAATAAATGTAAGCAAAGTGATAACATTTTTCACTTCTCCATGATGTCAGCATTTGTCTGTTATTAGTTACAAGGTTTGAATACTTAGGCACTATAAGGTGACATCTCGCAACAAACAGGTGTTACTCAATAAAATAATATTATGAATTCTGTTGTAAGCGAGTTAGTGTTTAATTTGCTTTGAAAAGCACATCTGCTACATGAACTGCTGTCTCGACCGCTAGAGAAACAATAGCGGAAATAGATATTGTAAGATAATTGTGTTTTTTTTTCGCAAATTGACTAAGTTGCTAAAAACTTACGAAGAAAAATAAAAATGAAAACGCTTTATATTAATTTGCATTGATGACTCATTTTTTATACATTTTTGTATCGAAAATGTGCAGGAAGTTTTTACATATTTCAAAATGTTTGACTCAATTGAAATTTAAATAAAAGATGACATTAAACATTTTTTTTAAGACTTGCTAAGAGATTTAATTCTACAAACATGCGAATATTATGGTGAAATATGAACCTTTTTATCGTTTAAAACTTTTTAAATCAGAATTGAGTTTGAATTTTTTCTTTTCGAGTAATGTCTGAAAAACTTTAATGATGGATATATTTAACTTGCACGAACTTGCGTAACCGCCATTTTTTGTTCTGCTAAATTTGACCTTATCTAGAGCCTTATAAAAGGTAGTTTTTTTAGCTCAATAAACGGCGTCCTTTGTCAACTTAACACATATTTTAACTTGAAATAAACTTAAAAAAATATAGGTATAGTTTTAAAGTTTGGATTGAAACAGTCATTTCTATTGTAGTCATTCACTGTTCTCAAAGATAGATTTTTAAGTATTACTTATAAATGTTGCTTGAAGTTAACAAATGTTTAAAATGCTCTTGAAGCATTTATACTCTCCAAATGAACTATCACTTATAATACCACAAGAGCTTCAAAATTATCGGGTATTTCCCGATAGGTTCGTTGCAAACAAATGAAGGAGTCAAGTTTTTCAGGTTAAAAAATCACGAGCGAAGCGCTCGTGATTTTTTAACCTGAAAAACTTGACGACTTTATTTGTTTGCAGGGAACCTTGAGGGAAATGCCAGATAATTTTGAAGCTCGTGTGGTATTCGGGGGATTATTTTTCCGTCCCAAATGTCGGCCAATAGAATTGCACCATGAGACGAAATGTACAGTTAACAAATAAACATTTCCTTTGACTTTTTTATCGATGGTGGACAGAGAACAAACTCCAAATCGACTCATTTTCATGCAAAATCTCCAATTTTCACAATTGAATTCAACCTGTCAGTTTGACGTGTGGTTAATTTGACTGGATCATGTTTTGTTTTTTATATATAGCAACGACCAGAGAAAATTTTCAAAAAATTATCAGTATAATACCATGTAGGTTGTACCACGTGACGTCGAATGGTGCAATTCTATTGGTCGATATTTGGGTCGGAAAAATAATCAGGGTTATTAAGTCAGTATTAGTATCTAGAGATTTTTTTGTAATAATGTTGCCTAAATAAAAAAGCATTACACATGCCAAGTTGGAGCGGGTCAGAAGTTTTTTTTTAAATGGTTGATAGGCTAGGTGTTTGACCACAGCTTACCTGATGCTAAGTGACGGTGTCGTCGAAGATGGTAAAGCCCACCTAGCCAAAATTATAAAGTCTGAAAGTCCAGAAGTAAAAAAATATAAAGTCTGGTCTAAAAAAAATCGCATATTTTAAAAATCCCCATCATCATCATCTACAGCCCTCTTTATCCCACTGCTGGGTAAAGGCATCTTTCTTGTTATCCAATCTGCCTCGGTCCTGTACCGATCTGGTCCAGGTTCGACCCGCGACGGTGACGATATCGGCAATGTCGTTGAAAAATAAAAAAGTAAAATAAAACTAATTTTCAACTCATATCGAATGTGCACACAACTTTGTTACGTCACTGAACCCTTGTCATACTGCACCTCCAAGTTATATAAATTGACATAAAATTACTCATTCCCGAAACTTATGTAAAAACCCCCTCCATATTAATGGATCTACTTACGTCTTTCTTTGGAATGCAAATGAAAAGATTTCGACCCACGTTTAAGGTGCTCCCAATGTACAATATCGTCTAATTTGGTGTTCTTGTGCTAACTTTTAGCTACATTTAGTTCTTAAAGTATATAATACATAAAAATATTATTATGCAGTTATTTACTTCTTTTTACATTACACACATAGCCATCTGACCACAAACTAAGCAAAACTTGTACTATGGAAGTGAGGTATCTGATAGAATACTTAAATACTTTTTTTTTGTAAATACATACTTATTTATACCACAAAATACTTATCCTGGGTCGGAATCGAACCCACGCCCTTTAGCTCTTGGAGCAGACATACTATCAATAAACAAAGAGGGCTGTCAATTTTTGTTTCTAAAATTTTTACGATACAAAAAAAAAACTTAAATAGGGCGCCGCCGGCAGTCGAGCAGGGCTCAAGCTGCTGGGAATTAAGGATGTAGTGTAAAAGATCTCCTAACAATGCACTCCGTGTCAAAGATCACTGTCTTTTGGATTTGACCATTGACCCAACCGTCTAGCGAGAGTCTCTTTAGTCGCTGGTCGAGACATTGTTATGGTAACAAATAGGTATGTATTAAAAAAAAAGTATTTAAGTATTCTATCAGTTACCTGACTTCCATAGCACAAGCTTTGCTTGAAAATACTATTGTAAAATAAAATGTTGGTATTCTTCTCGCTCCCACTTATGCAGTAAAAGCAAGAGAGGAGCGAGAGGAATACCAATAACATCTCTCTATAATCTGCTAAAAGACCACGGCCTACGAAGGACAACTATAATTTTTTGGAAAAAGTATCCAAAGAAACGCTGGTAGGATAATATCAAATTTGGTTGGGCAGGTATAGAAAACCAGCAGTAAAAGAGAGCGATATGTTTTCCAAATACCCAAAACAGACATCTAGGTTTCAAGTCTTAAGCATAGTGGGTACAGGTTCTTGTCCCTGCAGCGGTGCCCGCTTGACAATACTTCGTCTCATGTGTAATCACACTATATTTCGTCTCACTGGATCAGAGAAAAAAATCAACACACAAATAAAAACAAATGAAATGCAAAAAATGATATCATGTAAAATATGAACCTATTTTTGTTTTAAAGTTAACTCATGTTCCAAATGAATTGAACTGTCATGTAATTAGCATGACACAAAATATTGTGACATAATATTTTGTCGTTAATTTGCTAGGTAAAAACAATTACGCTTATTAACATATGAACAAACTGTTAGTCTTGTGTCGTATTACATTAACATAAAAAGCACAGTTATAAAGTCGACGTTAGAACATTCAATGTGTAGGTTTATCTACCTATCATAGAACTGGTTAGTTTTGTAGCGAACGTTATAGAGATTGCCATATCGAATTGATTTCACGATGTAATTCGGTAAACGAGTGAAATTGATATTATTTGACTACTGTGAAAAATATTGGCTCCGTAAATTTAATTTCACAGCTTCTGCGGTAGAAAATAATGCTATCAGAAATCCACAGGCAATCATCTTCCTTTTCTTTTTTTTCTACCTTTTTTACTGATGACAGAGGGATAGGAGATAATAAAATATTTGTTTTAAGGCGAGTTGGCGGTCAAACGCAAGCCTATACGTAGTTAAAAAAAAAGTTACATATTTCTAACAAAAGAAAAGAAAGACTGAAGTCTTCTACAGCTTTTTACGTTCTTAGTATTTAGTGGTATCACCGTGTACCGCAGCCATCGCGTTGAAGCAGGACGGGCACAGTGATAAAAAGATCTAGGGCTTGCGTCCCAGATCTTTTTTTTACTACCGATGGATACTACCAGATTATGTGGGATTCTCTGTCCTAATGATGGCGTGCTCACTAACAGGGTTTGAGTGTTCGACTTCGGCGATTTATGCCGAAGCTGCGAGCACGCTTTCACACATTTCTGCGGCTGCGACCCAGGTTCTGTCCAAACAAATTTGGTATGTTTATAACAACGCTGCTGCTGAATCTAAGTAAAAGCCCAAAAATCGGATGTTCGTTGCGATTTTGAAATATTATTTATTATATTCAACCCCATGGATGGAGTTCAAGATTTTAATCATTTGATTTGTGTAAAAAACTCACGTGTTCTGCCAGTTGTAAATATATAAGTTAGGTTATGTAGTTGTGACTTGCCCAGTGTAATTAATATATTATAAGGCCAATAAATTAAATAAATAAATAAAGATTAGGTAATATAAAAAAAAAACAAGAAATAAAATAATTTATACCTTATTTATGTTATATAATGATTGCAGATAATAATATGTTATAAAAATAAAATTATACAAAATAAGTAATTATTTATGAGCATACACATAACACTCATTGCGTTGCCATCAGTAGGTCGAATATTTCAAATGTCTGACCACCAAACCTGGGTCAGTTGTTCGGAAGTCGTTGTTTGCCGAAAAGAAATTAAGGATAAAATATCAAGAAACAGTGTTATCTGAGCCTGTGGATCGGATATCAAAGATTGTTTTACTTTGTTTTTTTTGTTTTGTTTTTTCTTGTTGTTTCACATCGCACTTTATGCATTTAGCCAGTGTCAAACCAAAATAAAAGTTATTTATTATGATGAGTAGTATGACCTTCTTTCTGCTTTGTTTGCCCCATACTTATAATCCTGTATAGATAAATATATTTAATTCCATAAAGTGTATAAATACTGACTTCTATTTTGCGTAACTTTTGAGTATTGTAATACAACGCGGCAATGGGAACAGCGTATTGGGAACTATATATTTCCTTATTGATTAATTTTATTTTAATTTTATTGTGTACTATTTTTTTTACTCTACATATAGTACTTAGTATACCTACTTACATATTTTGTTTTTTAAATAAATAATTTCAGAATACTGTATTATTATGTCCGTTACTGAAATTAGTAAAACAAAAGTATTAACACGCTAAGATATGTTTTTAATATATATTTTCCTTTCCCAATATTTTGTCTCCAATGCAATTATTGCACATTGTGTAGGTACCTACGATTTGTACCGTTTTAATTGCAACTGTTTATAAGCCATTTTCGGATTTTTTATTAAAAAGACTAAATCTGCTAATAGAATATTAACAGGTTTTTCTGCAAAAAATGAAGTATGAGAATCATCGTAACGGTAATTTTAACGCATTCTTCCTTTGCTGCGTGATATAATATGGCAACATGGACATAAATATGTCTACATGCTCAACCTACTCACAACTACCTACATTGTCGACAAACCGTTGTCCTTAAAACGCTGTTTGTTTTTAAATGTTTTTGAAACAGCTTAATACATTTGTTCATGTAGGTATCCACTTTCTCATTTCCTTTGTACACTTCATACAATTCTGGAAAAATAAAATTGATGAAATAAAATAAATATCGTAGGACAATACACACAGCGTCATCTGGCCCCAAACTAAGCAGAGCTTGTGTGATGGAAGTCGGATAACTGATAGAATACATAAATACTTTTTTTTTTGTAAATACATACTTATAATACATACAGAACACCCAGACACAGAACAAACATTTGTTTATTCACAAAATGTTTGGCCTGAGTGGGAATCGAACCCACGCCCTACAGCTTTCAAGGCAGATGTACTACCAATGAGCCAACGGGGCTGTCTGATGACATAATTACGTAACTATTTTACTTTTACCTATTACAAAATGTTACTTTTGACGATTGACGGTTGAAGAAATTTGATGGAGTTCCCATGTTCTATACGCCAGTTTCTTCTGTCCCGGGGATGGCGAGGAAAGCAAAGATTTAAACTACAAACCACTAACATATTAATAGCATATAATTATCATCATTGGTTACTCAACTACATAACTTGGTGGTAGAACTCCTTAGCAGGAGGTCGTCTAGGTAGGTACCACCGCAGTACCAGTTATTCTGCCGCTAAGCAATAGGTGTGTTTCGTTGTATTTTCGTTATTACTAAAACATCATTTATGAGGTTAATGTTTAAGATATTTAAGGATCCAATCTATATGTAATCTAATTTACAAACACGATTACTTTTAGTTTCCTCGATAGAAAAAAAATCCAAAGTAACCCCAAACAAAATCTATAGAAAACCTCGATACGGCGTAAATACTGCACGGAAAGTCATCAGGCTTTGTATAACAATAAAATTACATTTTCTCTAGATAGTTTTTACATAAAAATTATCAAAATATGATTTTGCTTGAACAAACGAAGGAAATACCTAAATTTTTGCGCGTTTCGTCCATTCTAAGCAGAGCTACCACGCTGACCCCTATCCGCTTTAGTACCGCTGTATCGATGTATCGATGTATCGATACATCGATACATCGATACATCGATACATCGATAAACAGACAAACAGACGTCCGGTATGAAAATCCAACTCGAGACCTGAGGCTTAAATTGTTTAGAGAACATAGGAAGCATATTAGATGCACAAATAATAATTATATTTATAGAACAGATAGATTATTATTTATACAAATAACGATAGTAACATAAATCGGGCTATTCTTCAGAATAGATAGAATAGAACTCTTTATTGTGTACACGAGAAATTAAAAAGAAAACAAAACAATAAGGATTGTCTAAGTACATGTAATTTACTATTAAGACTAATTTGTTTTGTTATTCAAAGGACTAGGCATCGCTGCAATGGTCATGGATAGGCGATATCTCTTACCATCAGAAGTTTACTTTTACAAAAAAATACTGTAACGATTTCTGTTAACGATTCGATTAACGACATCTATTTAACTATCCATCTGCAACTGCTTGACGGAATATATGATATCTATGCGGTAGTACCTATAGTGGTGGTGCTAAGAAGATTTACTATAAAGTTGCACATTCTAACAACGTACAGAGTCCATGGGTTCTTATATAACTTACACGAATCCACAAGGCCATGGTCATTTCACGATCACGGCCCTGACCGGTTGATCATAAAGATAAAAGTAACTACTATATGCACTTAATACATATATGCATTTATTTCTCGCAGGATACGCGTTCGAAGAAAATGAGATAAGCTTTTGTTTTATTCACTGGAACTTTGTATGGTTGCTCAAATGTTGAGGTCATTTAATAGGCCATTGACCCTTATGATCGAAAGGAAACAAAACTTAAAAAGAACACGCATTGCGACTGCTGCTATGGGTACCTTTGTAAAATGGACGAAGACCCATATTCGCAGCGCGTCTTTCGCACGAATACCGCTATCTCGGTATCCAAAAATAAATGTTACGCTACATTACACTACGTTCAGGAGATTTATTTATAAAGAATAAGCTCGTCATGCATGCCAAAGTACTGGGACGTATCATTTCCGAGGATGTGTTTTAAGGAAAAGTCTTTGATGTGTTTGATATAAAATTACACGCTCTGTGTTGCGGTACGTTTCCGCGTTTGCTGATTGTATACTTAAATTCTAATATGATTTAACGTAATGAAAAAACTGTCACGGAACTCCTATATTCTAATATTTTTTCTCTGTAATGTGATTTATGTTCTTTACTTATTCTTTGCAATGGAGAGCACACAAGCAAATCTACTTTTCATCTCTTAAGTATGTCATGTTTGATTTAATTCCATTTAGCAACTCACTCTCATTTTCCAGATCATTAGCACTTTACTGTGAAAATTTCGGAAAATATAGCTGGGTAACTATTGTAATAGCATTATACGGATATCACTACAATGCGTAGGTGGTTCACTTGTTTCCCACCATAGCAAGGTTACTGGTAAAGTTTCAAAGGTCACCGAGAAAGCCAAACAACATTTAAAAAATGCAGACAAACATACATATTATCATCATCATCAGACTGTAATCGCCACTGCTGAGCATAGGCCTCTTTTATTGTACGTCGCTTGTCCCGGTCCTGTGCCAATCTTGTTCAATCATGTCGTCTACCCAACGAGCTGGTGGGCGTACCAACGCTTACCAGTTCGCGGCCATCAATCCATCAACGCCTTAGTCCACCTGCCATCACCCAACCTGGCGACATGTCCTGCCCAACTCCATTTGAGTTTTGATTGCCGATCTGATATCGTACACCTTAGTGCGACGTCGGATCTCGACATGTCTTACTCGGTCTTGTACTCGTAGTTTGATGCCGAGCATGACGCGCTCCATGGCTCTCTGCGCTTCTTTCATATTATACATTCCTTTTATTACATACATTACAACAAGCGCAAACATTCCTTACATATCACATTCTTTAGCTATTTAGATAAAGGAGGTAAATAGATAGAAAATCCATATTGTGCATACCAGAAATTAATGCAAATTTACAGAAAACAAGAGTTATAAAAACTAGGTCCACAAGTAAACTTTTCAGCTAAAAGCGAAACTAAAAGAGTTTACTGAGCACAGACGGGGCATCTTGTAACATTTCATTTAATTTATAAAAAAATATATGTATTCAGTATATAAGCATATGTTAATTTATTTATACATACATAAACGCATACGAAATTTAAGAACTGCACGACCTATATTTTTTACTACAACCCGACCAAATGCGACGTCAAGATGTAAGTGTTATTCTGGAGTAACATTTAATGTATTTCCATTTACAAGTAGTTTTACTTACAACAAGAACGAGGATGTAATTTAACCTGAAACAAAATAGACATTAGTGTGGAATCTCCTTTTAAATGCAATGATTTTTTTATACTACTTCTTTAGTAAAGCTCATGTGTTGTGTGTGTGCCTGCGCTTGTCTTTCCGACCAAGTACAACCTTTTGTCGTTCAAAAAAAACATGAATAGGTACTTCCTAGACAAACATGCTCCATCGTCGGTACCATCGTCATTTTCCATCACGTGAGGTTGTTTGCAAACGCATGCCTTGTCTGTTGTTTTAAAAATTGTGGGATCATTGTGCCTTTATTAACATGTAGAATAGCGTATAATACTTGATTAATAGCGTATAATACTGATATGTACAATTTTTTTATGTATTATGCAGAACTGCTATTTATTCAGCAGCGACCAGTCAATTTCATCACCGACCAATAATAATTTACAGCACCGACCACTCAATTTTAGCATGGACCAATTAATTTCAGCACTAACCAATCATTGTCAGCATCGACCAATCATTTTCAGTGCCGATCAGTGAATTTCAATGCAATTTCAAAAAGTAAAATACACATAATTATATTTTGTACTTATCGTGTTCAAAACATACCTAGTAAAAAACTCTTTGTAGATTTGTTTTGCGAAACTTTGGACTAAATGTCGTATGTGGTCATCTACCTCCAAGGGGCAGGAAATCCTTATTTGCGGGTACAGTGAACGCACTTTATCATGATAATAAAGACGTTTTAATTGCCTTGTAATAGCTCACATGCTGGAACAAATGTATGGGGCACATGCGCCTATTTTTAATCTCACAGTGTATATGCACAATGCACATGGGTGTGCGTTTCTTTACGGCGTAACCTTTCATTAGTTTTAAATTAAATTGAAAATGATGATAGTTTAAACCTACGCCTGAAAAAATATATGAGTCCCAAAGGCTTAGCTATTCCCTTCTATATCTATATCTATCTATCTATACTATTATAAAGAGGAAAGATTTGATTGTTTGTTTTTTTATATTGAACAGGCTCCGAAACTACTGGACCGATTTCAAAAATTCTTTCACCGTTCGGAAGCTACACTATTTTCGGGTGACATAGGCTATTTTTTATCCCTGTATTACTACGGAAACGGGAACTACGCGGGTGAAACCGCGAGGCGTCCGCTTGTCATTGATAAAACTTCAAATAGGTATATATCATTTACAAAATTAATATTTTACAATGTTTCTGATGCGCTGTGTGAGAATTCTTAGTGTGTGCATTATTTTAAAAATTGTATATATAATTTATTATACTAGCCTGTAAAGTTCCACAGCAGAGAAATCATTTTCTATTAAATTATTCGAGTCAGATTTGAGTGCATCTTTCCATCTCTGTCTGAATCGTCCAAGATTCAAGATTCAAGATTCAAAATTTTATTGTCAAATGTAGGTAGTAAAGATCTTATGTAATAATTAATACAGTTCCATACAAATTACCTCTATACTCGAGTGGCCGTAACATGTTTGCACTAAAAATGAAACCGTGCGTTCAGGGAAGGATTTGTTAAGTGCGAGGCGCGAGATACACGTACATAATAATATTTAGTAAAGACTTTTTTCTACGAGGACGGAGGCCCCTGCGAGAGCGAGGCCCCGGCGAGAGCGAGGCCCCGGGCGGTTGCCCTGCTTGCCACTCCCTAAGGCCGCCACTGGTGCAATAGGTCCAATAGGTATTCACCATCCTGTTCTCGTATGTGCATCCTAAATTGAAAAATAAATTCAGACAATAACCTAAAAAAGCCCATAGCCAAATATATAAAAATATCTCTTATGAATTGTTAAAAATGCTGTGCAAAATTTCACGTGCGACTGTATCATATGTTCTAGTGATTTATTTAATTCACATCTACAACTTTTTATTGATATTGATAGGTATATTGAACTTAGATTAACGGAAATACATAGTTAGAAGTGGACTCGTCGCACCGTGGTCGGACCCACAAATAAATTACAGAACGCCATTAGTCGGACCAGTTTTATACAAGGTTCAAATTATTTAGATTGTAGTGGATATCCTGCTACACATAATAATGCAAGTTTATATATGTAGTTACGAGATAATCATGCTTTTATTGGTTACTAGCTTACGCTCGCGACTTCTTCCGCGTTAACTTTAGGATTAAGTTCAAATAGAAATGAAACATTTAATTTTGTGTAAGTTACAAATGAGCAATAGTCATAAAATTTACGCTATTGTATTGTTAGATAATAAATATTGTAGGACTATAAGCACAGCGCCATCTGGCCCCAAACTAAGCAGAGCTTGTGTGATGGAAGGCAGATAACTGATAGAATACATGAATACTTTTTTTTTGTAAATACATTCTTGTAATACATACAGAACACCCAGACACAGAACAAACATTTGTTTATTCACAAAATGTTTGCCCTGATTGGGAATCAAACCCACGCCCTCCAGCTCTCAAGGCAGATGTACTACCAATGAGCCAACGGGGCTGTCAAATCCCGAAATAATGTTCCATACTTCGATTAATAGGGTTATTATTGATTAAGGTTCTATAAGACGCATCTGTACCAAATTGCAAGTGGATACAGTAATAATTTTTTTTTATAATCCCACAGGAACCTAACCTTTTTTCTAATATAAAAAGTCCTAAATGTTAACCCAGGTAATAAACTATATGTGTGCCAAGTTTCGTCCAAATGCGTTCAGTCGTTTTTGCGTGATTGAGTACCAAACATCCAAACATATTAACATACAAACTTGCACATTTATAATACTAAATAGGATTATCGAAACGTGTAAAAGAAATTGTCTTTAAGGTAGTTTTAATAAAGTAATCTAAAATTATTATTCAAAGAAGTTCAAAGTACGTACTGATTGAGTCATTGATGCATATATTGCAATAAAGATATATACATATATATTGGAGGACATTTTGTACGAAAAAAGTATGTATTTTACATTGGTCGGATTCCCGTTGTACAAGGTTTGCTTTGTATGATGCCAGAAGATGCTGTGTGAGTGTCGCCTGATATTTATTTACTTCAGACAGCTTACTAAGCAAAGCTTATTATGAAACGAGATAATATATATATACTTATTCACTTGTTGGTAGATCTCCTTAGCAGGAGGTCGTCTAGGTAGGTACCACCGCAGTACCAGATATTTATGGTGCTAAGCAGTAGTGTGTAAACATTACTGTGTTCCGGCTGCAGTTAGCAAAATTACAGGGCTGTTGAGACTAATCATGGAAAGTGTCAAAGTAAAAAGCGCCAAAGCAGTGATGCCCTGGACTTTGTTTTGCGACTCAAAGTTCTGTTTATCGTTGCAATGGTCATGGACAGGTGTCGGTTGTGGGCATATAATATCTCTTACCATGAGGAGAACGTCTCGTTCGTCTCATTACTTTTAAAGTGAAAAAAATATAAACATATACTTTTAATTGTAAATTTACACATTTAGAACATCCAGACACAAAACAAACATGCATATTTGTTACGTAATTGTTTGTCTTGGGTGGGAATTGAAACCACGCCAGCACTTGTAGCTCACTGAATTACTAATACAAGCAACATTAAGTAAATCCAAATAACAGCCGCGTGTACTTTATCTCTCAACACACTAAATTATACACTAACCATTCCAGGGGTTGCACCTAACAATAACGCAACGTGGGTTCTGTATGTACGCAAAATATATCGCATTCGAATGGGATAATTTGGCATTTTGTTAGATACATGGACTAACGTAATTATAGAGAAGCAGTTCATTTTCAAATCGACTTTGTCTCGCACTTGGCTGTTTTTTATATACTTAAGAAAAAGCACTCTAATGAAACTAAGTTTGTCACTTTTTTATATTACATTTTTTTTCAGTTATGTTTCGAATGATTCATGTCATATTGATCGGCCAGACTCCAGACCAGAGTACCTAATAGGATCCGTGAAACATAGTTCTGGTACGGAACTCTAAAACTGTTAATTATCTTTTTATTTATCTTAATAATTGAAATCTGTACAACCGTCATAGTTTGTGTGTATATCAGAACACACATTATTAACAACATAATTCTGTACCTACTTCTGTAACTTCTATAATGCTCTAAACCAAAATATTAATACCCCGTGGCAATGTACGATTTCCGTGGGATAACTAAGGCATGGATAAATTATACTAAATATGCATGTTTATATTTAAATATTTACACAATCAAATGTATTTACCACTTACCTAGAAACTCATAGGCGTAAGCTGATGCCGTACTTCAGGACACTATTTAAGGAAAGTTTCTAATTAGCAACCACGAATTTTGTTCCTCCCACAAGCTTCGATTACGCTCCAAAACTCTGCGTTTAATTTAGGAAATGAACTCATTACATTATTTTTAGGTAGCTAATACTTAGAAACGATTTTTATGAGCTTTTTACACCAACAATTAATTTATATAATTTATATGCGACCGCGATATAATCATATTGAAACATACGTTCGATTGTTTCAAGTTACACCTTACATATTTAAATATTATGAATTACTTACAATTTATTTATTTAATTATTTATTGCACACACTTACTAACTAATGTGTACAAAAGGATGCTTAATGCTAAAGCATGAAGCACAATGAACACTAACATACTTACTTTTATTTACAAACTTATAAAAACAGAACAAAACAAAAACATAATCTAAAATTCCACAACAGGAAAATGTGTCCCGAATGCTGTTTTCAAACGAAAGACATACCATCCTTTTTGATAGACCTGATAATACTTTTGGTAGTGTATAAATCTGCTTTAAGAGTTGTAGGGCGTGGATTTGATTCCTACTAGGAAAAACAATTATGTGACGAGCTCGTTTCTCTGTCTGGGTGTTATGTGTGTATTGTATGTATGAATTTACGAAAAAAAAAGTATTTAAGTGTTCTATCAGTTACCTGGCCCCAAACTAAGCAAAGCTTGGACTATGAGAATAGTACAAGCTTTGCTTAGTTTGGGGCTAAGTGGCATACAAATAAATAGCCCTACGATATTTATTTATTTATTCAAAATAGGTTTGCGTTTGACCACATCACATAAAAATAAATATCGTAGGACATTACACACCGCGCCATCTGACACCAAACTAAGCAGAGCTTGTGTGATGGAAGTCAGATAACTGATAGCATACATATATATTTTTTTTTGTAAATGCATATACATATACATATTAAGCAATAGTGCGGTCTAAGATAGAGCACTCTCTTTTAGAAATAACTTAGTTACTCTGGATTTTAAGACTCCCATATTGCACCTTTTAGGGAACTCAGACTGGTAGAGTTTCAAAACTTTGCTTAGTGAATAAAAAATGTGAAATCGATGTATGTGAGTAAAAATAACAAGATGATCTCAATCACATCACAGAACAAAGAATCTAGAACGGTTTCCAGTAAACCTAACATTATGCATTGGGGGTTAACAAAAGAAAGCTCCAAATCTACATGCACCAAAATAAGACACCTAAGACATCCTTGGAAAATCTAATTACCTTCTTTCTATGCTTTAACACGGTCACTTCAATGTAAATTCTTATATCTTGATGTCTCACAAACATGATCCGTGATATGCTTTTTGAATGTTAAACATGGTATTCTGACGAACCGACAGTATTCTACTTTGAAGATAATCAATAATGTGGGAAGAGATATGAGTCGAAGTTTATGAAGCTTGAATTTGGGCATGAAGGCAATAAAATATTAAGATAAACGTTCTGTTGCTAGTCGAGGTGTTAGCGTATTAAAAATTAACTAGCAAGCGAAGATGTAAAAGAAATTATTAACCATATAATATACCAGCGGACGCCTCGCGGTTTCACCCGCGTACTTCCCGTTCCCGTGGGAATACAGGGATAAAAAGTAGCCTATGACACCCGGAGAAAGTGTAGCTTCCCAACCGTGAAAGAATTTTTGAAATCGGTCCAGTAGTTTCAATGCCTATTCAATATAAACAAACAATCAAATCTTTCCTCTTTGTAATAGTATAGATTCTACATTGAAATTACTTTATATGTCTATTAATTCATAGCGTAGCGTACTTTTATCTAACTTTATAGATAAAAGTAAATATGAATATTGTAGCTATTTATTTACATGCCGAAGGGCAACAATGAGTTTGAGCTGCCGGTGAAGGAAAACATCGTGAGGAAACCTTAACCTGGTGGTAGGGTACTGTCTAGTACTCAGTTGGCTAGCTACCACCCTCAAGTTGAAAAGCTGCCGCCAAGCGTGTAATGGTGTGTTCCGTCATACTCACTTCAGAGCCAGTTCTTTTCCAGGCTAGGTATGCTTGACTATCTTCGACTACATAGTCAATTGATATCTGGTGGTGTGGTCCTAGCTTGTGAACCATAAAAAATACATCATAAAATAATAAATAAATATCGTAGGGCATTCCACACAGCGCCATCTGACTCCAAACTAAGCAGAGCTTGTTGGACGTACCAAAATTTACTTCGATTAAATGTAACTAAAATTTAAGTTATACTAATCTTGTTGACAAATAGCACTCCTTGTATTTATATGAAGTATTAAAATCTTTGATTGGAAGTGAAGATTTTTTTTTTCAATTTAAACAGTTTTCATTTATTTATGTTAGCGTATCATAATTATTTATTTATATAATTAGTTCTATAATAAAAGACGACATGAATAATAACAATAATGTCGCTAGTGTCTAGTGCGAGGAAAAGGTTATTTTTCTTTGATTTTCGCGTCGCATTTTGATCAAAAGTTTTGTTTTTATCAAGTTTCATAAGTTAAATAAGTAGTCAAGTAGCCAAGTCCAGTCCGTGCCAGTCAAATCCAATCATGCTTTAGTAAAGTAGTGGCGACAAAATCATGTTTCACCACATTACATCACTTTCTCATACTCATGCTTGTAATTCGCTACTTTATGAAGAAAACACCACTATTTTATACATAAACACCCGAAAAAACATTAGTTTTGGAAAAAAATACAATGAGGCTACACGGCTTTTGCCGCATTCCCGCCAATACTCCCACAAAAATAAAAGTGAGTTCTCAGCATTAGTATAATAATCATTTTATTTTAAAAAATGTGTTATTAGTACTGCCGATTATTAGGTAAAAAGTCATTTTAGTTATCGTTATTTATTTTTAATGCCTTCATGTTTTCATGTTCCCTATTACCTAATAGGTTAAAAATTAACAATCATAATTTTCATAGGATGTATTACTCGTATAACAGAAAGGGTTAACATACAGACATTAAGGTTTCTTTTTTGCTGAGGACCCCTAAAAATTTAGTTTGTTATTGATTAAGACAGGTTCAAAACATAGGTGCAATTAACACCATTTTCACCACATTTTTAAGATCTAAAATTTTAGAAATCTAGATGTCTGAATGATACCTACTTTAGCAAATGTTAAATCAATAACCGATCTTTTCCCCTTTAGAAGAAATGAAGTTCCTGGAAAATGACTAACAAACATTTCATTTAAATTCACAGCACTAAGCATCCATACAGTAAAAATTACAGTAAAAAAAGTTTCAGGCAAATAAGGAAATTTAAGTGGAACGAAAAACCGACTAAAGCTAATTATTTTCAATAAATTTGTTCTTAATGGCTTGTAAAGTTAATGTAATGGGTTCTGCTCAGAAATTAATCAACCCGATTAAAAATTTAGAGTCCTGGGTCTAAAATATGGTAAAAGGATGTAGCATTCCCGCACACACAGGGCGTGTCGTTATCAGCAGTGTGTCGCGATACGCACACATACATGCTGAGGCTTCAATTTAGTACCCACTGATGTTTAATCTGTGTCACGATATACAGTCAGTATGGGCGCAACGAAATTTGTGGTAAAGTTATAAGTGGTAAGGTAACACAATTCAAATTTCTATAAGACTTTTTAGTAAATGCTTGGTCATTAACCACAGTTAAGTGACGATATGGTCGAAGATGGACAACACACCTAGCCTGGAATAGAAACTGGCTCTTAACTTAGGCCGAAACACACCATCAAGCACAACTTTTGTGTTTTATTTTGTTTTTTGTGTGTTTTGTGTACGTATATGTGTTTCTTATGTATGTTCTTTTATAATACCGTCCGCACACTTGTGCGTGACGTCACATACCAGCCTCGCCGGAAGACCAACGCCGGCTGGGTGAAGTCGGCATTATGCTGAGTTGAGGCCGGTTTGTGATGTAACACTTATTTATTTCTTCTTTCTCTTTGTGTCTTAATTTTTTTTTCAATGTTTGTCATTTCTTTTTTGTTTATATTGTTATAGAAATGTAATAGAAATTTATTTAATGTAATAATAAAATGTTATCTATTTGCATCGACTTTCAAATCAATGTATTTGGTGTCTAATCATCTTTCTAGTTTCTACTTTTAAGCTAAATAGTGCTTAAAATTATTTATCTGTCAACTTCTCACTCACATCGAATCTCACGCGTGAAAACGAGACAACATATATAAATTTTAAACTACTATTATAAGTAAGGACCCATATCTGCGATCCGTTTGACACATGCAATTAATCTTTAGATACTTTTCCCTTTTTAATGTTTGTGAAAGCTCTTAAAAAATCTAATATTTTCTTTTCTAAGCCGTTGTCCATACTGCAGTATAAAATATGAGTTTCTGCCAAAATCAACCCACACATGCGCAGGATTCTCGTATATGCCAAATACGTTGCGGTATCCGTCGTTAACGTAAGAAGTAATATAAGAGGCACATCTTCAACTTTGCACATTTAAGTTTGAAAAGCCGGTCGGGCCGGCGGGTGATGTTAGCGGAATAAAGCGGAGAGGAGGTTAGGAAATCGCGACGGGCTTCGTAGAGCCTTTGTGTTTGACTGGCGAGTGTCGAGGAACAGGACTCACGGCCTGGAGGCCTCCCGTGCCATGGCGCCGGGAATCATATTTTATTTTCTGGTAAGTGCAAGTTTACAGGTGCTTTTTCAGAAGCTAACTGATGCGGGTATAACGCTCAGAACTAACCGACATGAAACAAATATTTTAGGTTTCTACTTTAAGGATTATCTTTATAGTTTATTTATGTAAGTTTATCTAAACGTTATTGATGTTAAATTTAAGCGCCTGATGGTAAACGCAGTTTTTTGCTCTACACTGTCATTCATAGAATTGAAATACATAAATATTATGTATATAATTATGATGGTGATAATGGAAGATTGTTGTAGTCTCACTCTCTCTTACTATTGCATTTGCAATTGTTCTGTCTTGTGATATAGTACTGAAAAAATTATCACCACATTTCTACAAAAATCACAGCAAAATTATTGTTTTACTTAGTAAATTCTGGTCCTACCTATATTCTGAAATTTCAAACACATTTATTGTCGTCAATCATTAGTCTTATGCTGTTTGGATAGGGTTTCATTTAGCGGAGCAATAATACTGTGGTTCGTGCGTGTATTACTTCAGTATTTAAGATCTTACGTAGCTTGAAAAATAAAAAAACGAAATCCAATTCTCGTGCTATAGCATTTACGTACATTTTTACTTTAGGATGTCTATAAAAATCACATTTTTCCGTTATCGTTACATTTCTACTTTTACAGTGTTCTTGAATATATGAATACAACTGAGATTTTTTTTAATACTGAAAATAATATTTTAGTAGATTGCAATCTAAAATTACTAAAGTAAAAAAATACTAAACAAATGTACTGTTATAACAGATCCGAAAACGTACGCAAACGCATCGAAAAATAACATAGAGTTGGAAGAAAAATGACCTTAAATCTAAATGGGAAAAAATGTTTAAAATGCAAAATAAATTTTAAAGGCTTTCAGAAAAGGGTGATTAATCATCTGTTATACCGAGAAAGGTTTCGCTGATAAAATTTGGCTCACATCCGCATAATCATTATCTGTCACTAAGTACTTGATATGTAGAGGGGTGGTATAAGAGCAGATTGAGGTAGAAAGTACGGACGCTTCGAAGCTCATATCCCTGCACCCGGTCAGCTATATCATCCAAACCATCAAAATCCGCGAATATCTTTAAAAAAAAAAAAAAAATTCGATTAGTATTTTTTATTCGCGTGAGACGATTACTGTGATATTGTGAGCTCGCGAATCGGTAACTTTGGTTCAGTACATTTAAATTTTAAACAATAAAAAAAAACTACATAATGTAATGTGTAGTTTTTCGTGTTTAATCGCACACCAAAAACTAAACATTGACAAACAAACATAATTTTGGTATTTTTTTTTTCTTTGGTTTTGGCGTCGCGTTTTGAGCATTTGCCAGTGTCAAGTATATATATATTTTCAAGTTTCAAAAGTTAAATAAGTGTCCTCGTAGCTAAAGTTATAGTCAAACTCCCGTCTTAGTCAAGTTACAGTCCGTGTCAGTCAAGTCCAGTCATGCTTTAGTAAAGTAGTGGCGACTTCACTATAAAGCTTCGATGGAGTTTTGGAAGCACCACGAAAAGTCATGCTTCACCACATTATATCATTTTTCCACACTCGTGCTTGTGATTCGGCACTTTATGAATAAAACACCACCATTTTTATGCATAAACACTCGACAAAACACTAGTTTTAGAAAAAAATACAACGGGGCGACACGACTCTTTCGGCGTTCCCGCCAAAAACTCTGCTAGTTATTGTAGACGTTCTATCACTGTACAGGGTTAAAAGCTTAGCGCATTAATCCGAAAGAAGGTTATCGTACTCAGCATTATGAACAACTTTTACTTACTATAAGGGAATAACTAAAATTGTCAAAAAAGTCAACTGCTTTATACATTTGGTCATGGGTCAACGAACTTTTTATAATATAAAAATAATTGAGAGCGATACAACGCCGTAATTCTGTATATGCGAGGTTACTTAAAATACTAAAAAGTATTTTTGTTTTTCAGTACTCTTCAGTCGGGGTGACACAATACATAAATACTAAAATTGTTAAACAAACAGTACCGCTAGATGATGTGTTCAAAATATTTGCTTAATAATGCATTAGCAAATTATTAATATGTAATTATTCGGAGTATTGGAGCCTCTTGTCCGTGAACTTTAACTAAATTAAAGATAAAGATGTATAAATATGTACGAACAGGTACGTGCTTTTGCATAAGATGTGTTAGAACAATTTCCTAATGCAATACCTAAAATATTTATTATAACTTAATTTGCATTGTGTGACTTTTTTAGATATCGATAACATACCTAGTATAGGTTACGCGTATCGATAGTACTAAGCTGAAAGGAGTTCGTTGTACTCATAATTTTAAACAATTTTTTTAAGATTTTGTTTTTTTTACCCACGACAGAACGGAGACGGTATATGCGTTTGGGGTAAGAGGATGTTTGTTTGTGCAAATACATGTTGCCATTTTTCTCCAAAACCACTAGTCCGATTTTGATGCAGTTTTCAGTTATGGGTTCGGGTTTGATTGGTGCATGTTCTTAGATAGGTGACAATTACTTTTTAACTATTGTGGGTTTTTTCAACATTTTTATTTTGTCTTTTATTTAAATTTGGTTCTTTAAAAACCAATTTCGAAAATAAACAGCGGCTCCGAAAAAAAATGGTATTCACCCTTGACGAAATGTACCTACAGGTGATTTTGTTTCGCGCAATTTTAAGTTGGCCTCAAAAGTTGTCTACATTGATTAGTACAAAGCTTCTTTCAGCCTACTACTACTGATAAGTGTAACCCTATACATGTAATGTGAAATCAATGATTACAGTTCTGCATCTGTTATACTTACCTTTATCTCAGGCCAAACTAAATTTTGGTCAAAATTATTGTCGTCCTTTTTTCGCGTATTAAAATAAAAAGAGATGCAAATAAAATTAGTTTAATATCTACACTAATTATAAAGAGGAAAGATATGTTTTTTTGTTTGTTTGTTTGTATTGAATAGGCTCCGAAACTACTAAACCGATCTAAATATTTTTTTCATCATTAGAAGGCTAGATTATCACTGAGTGACAAAGGCTATATTTAATCGAGTTTTGTTTTTCCGTGCGAAGCCGGAGCGAGCTGCTAGTAGTTAATAAAATCATCGAATAAACGCCACTCACTTCGCTTTATCTAGTTATAAGTTGTATTTTGATCAATATAGAGATGTCGTTAGTGGTGGCATTTTTTTAAATAAATAACCTTTTGAATAAATTCTGCTTTAAAAGAACATTTATTACTGGAAATGCCAAATCGTAGACAAATAACCAAGATACCTAATACTCACATAAATAAATTAAATTTATTAAATAATATCGTTTGGCATTTCACACAGCGCCATCTAGCCCCAAACTAAGCAAAGCTTGTGTAATAGGAACCAGGTAACTACGAATACTTACCTATATAACTACGCACTAATCTCAGGAACTACCGGTCGAATTTGAAAAAATATTTTTCATTTGAAAGCTCATTTTTTGCGGTCGATTATTTTTAGTTCCGTACCCAAAGGGTTAAACGGGACCCTATTACTCTGTTCTCCGTCCGGCTGTCACCAGGCTGTATCTCATGAACCGTGATAGTTAGACAGTTGAAATTTTCACAGATGATGTATTTCTGTTGCCGCTATAACAACAAATACTAAAAAACAGAATAAAATAAATATTTAAGGGTGATATACAACAAACGTGATTTTTTTGCCGTTTTATAGATAATGGTACAGAACCCTTCGTGCGTGAATCCGACTCGCACTTGGCCAGTTTTTTTAATATCACGTTACGACCCTTGAAGCCGATGGTGGGTAAAAGTTGTTTAATTTAGAACATCCAGACGCGAAACTACATTCTATGTAGTTTGGTTACAAACATCAGGTGAGCTGTGGTCAAACACCTAGCCTGTCAACCATAAAAAAAAAAAAAAAAAAAAAAAAATGTCCGTTGCGTTTGTATTTGTACTTGGTGGAAATCGAACCTACGCCTTTCAGATCTTGAAACATTGCTACTACCCAATGAGCTAACAGGGCGATCAGGACACAATATATACGTACAATTCTCAAGAAAAACAAGGTATGAAGGTCTCATATGTGCGATACAATATTCACAACTGAATTTGTCCCAGCGAGCCACAAGGGCACATGCTAGGAAGCAATAAGCGTTATCGCCAATTTTCTAGTAAAATCCACTAAGAAATAGGAATATTTACTACGTATTAAAATAAGTTGAATACCAAGGACTGGTTGTAGAAATAATGTTCGAATTAGTAACCACGTTGTGAAGGTTATGACAGTTCCAAAACCTCCATGACTTCATTCTGACGTTAGTAAAAAGATATGCTTCATCTTTTTACTAACGCCAGATATACGTAGAATGCGTAGAATACTAGATTCTACGCATTCTACGCATTCTTCAGATATACGTATAATGCGTAGATTACTAGATTCTACGCATTCTATGGATATCTGAGTATGGTTTAGACATAAATAGATAAAATCAAATTCAGGCTTCTAGCATCCTAGCTACATTCTTTTGGACTTGGATTGGGTTTTGTTTTTAAAAACTAGTGTGGTTTTTAGTAGTTTCCAGGTAATACGTATTGATACGAAAGCTATTTTGAATGTGTTTTATATACAAACCATTCGGAGAAAAAACTCTTAATGTCAGTGAAACCAGTATCAAAAACCGTTGAGTTTTAGATGGAGATGAAGTAAGCGGAGAAATAGATGCGGAAAGCTACTTTGTTTTTATGCTATTCAGATAAGTGTAACATGCTTGAGCAAAAATACAATTTTAAGCATTGAAATAACTGCACTTTGTTTTGTTACTTAAAGGTCTGTGTATCGCTGCGGTGGTCATGGACAGGCGTTATCTCTTACCATCAGGAGAATAAAAGAAAGAAAAAAATCTAATGTTTCAACAACAATTATTTGAACAGAGATTTTTAAACATTTATAGAAAGTAAATTTTTCATTCAAGTGTCTAATATTAATATTATTGTTCACTGCTGGACGTAATTTCTAATAACTGCATGTAACCGAGCGTAACAAGCAGAAAAATAAACTTAAATAATAAATGATCTTATAGCTAAAAGCGATCTCTTACAGGCAACCTTAGGACGTGCATGGCCGGCTGTTCACTTCATCTGGTTTTTGCTCACAGTTTATTTTATTAATGTATTTATCAGCAAAAAAGAGACCAAGCAACCATCTGATTAAGCCATCATAAAGATAGCTTGCAATTCATGAACTCCCACTAGCGGATGTTATCATGATAAATTATGACCACAGAAGTTCTACTACATGAATTGTATCAAAGATCTTAATGTTATGTCGCTACATCTCTTTGCCATTTAAATTATATCGTCATCGATCACACATCCAACGATTTAATAAAATATTAAAAGTTAAAGTTGAATGCCCTGTAATGTCGCAAAATCGATCGGTGACGTCACTTCGCTCCAATTTATAACATAAAATCTACCTACACAAGATCATAACTCTTTATACCTACGTATCAAAGATCGAGCTTCAAAAATCTTAAGTCTAAAAATTGTTTATAAATGCGTCTTTTAGTTTTCTTTTTTCTTTTACGACGGTTAGTAAACACAATACTTGCAGCTCTTATAAAAAGCTCCCAGAAGCCTGCAAGGGAAATGTGAATGCGACGTTTTTACGGAAAACCCGAGTACCGCTTCTTGCTTAACCGGATTTGTTCCTTAATTATCGCGACTGGTTTCGAGGGCCGATGTATTTTTTGCCGGGATAGGTTGACCTCAAAAATCTACCCGCATTTCTCTGTTCAAATAAACGCTGTCGTAACGAGACGGCATTTCGACATCGGGCTCGCTTTCCATTCGACATAATTAGCCAATAAAGTTATTCTAATTTACTATTTAACAAATTGCCGATGTCATTTCAACAATACCTTTTTATGTTTTATGTAACGTCTAGACAGTAAGACAGTTAATTTTATTATTGTCGATCAGTGGATACGTAGAACGAAGTCATTCACAGATTTTAAGACAAAAGTGGCAACCTGTGGGCAGATCTGAGCGGCATTAGCGTAAAAGTCTTCTGCATTGTTTGTTTTACATGACAAATGATTCGATAGTAGAGCGTGCCGGCGAGACGGGGAGTTTACAAAGGCTTGTACTTCAATAGCTCTTTAAAGTTATGTACTCCTAGTATCATGTGAGTCAGGCTATGGTGTGGGTAGACGAGCCAGATTTCTACGGCATTTGCTATGCTATCTATCAAAATATATAACTGCTAAAAGTTAATAGCATAACATAGCAGCCACTATAAGACCATAATAGCTCCCTTGCCTTGTTTTTGTTAATAATTTTCAACCGGCCGAGAGTGCTGCTAAAATGAATGGAAACATAAAAAACTCCCGCTGATTAATTCGGTCCTGTTATTTTTAATAAAATGCTCCTGAATTTGACTGAAATTAATCCTCAGAAATTAATTCTCTATTATTTTTCGAAGGTTTCAATTGAAATCCTTGAAACCTTAAAAGGTCTCTTGAATAAACAAGATTATTCTACGTACCTAATACGATGGACGTAAAATATGGGTTTTATCGCGGATAATGATTAATGTTTTATAGATTGCGTTTCTTTTTAATGTTTATGAAAATGTAAGCGTAATTTGAAAGAAGGGCCTACTGAAAACTGTTTCGTTTCTTAGTATCAAAGTTATTACAAACTTTCATATATTAAAACTTAGCAGGTTAACTACGCAAAGTGTAACACATGTTCTGTAGGTCACTGACATTGCTAAAATTGCTAGTAACCCTGAACGGGCGTGGTGGATCGGTCAGTGAATTGTTTTGCTCATTGTGCTGTCAATCAATCGTCAATATTATTAAGAATAAATATTTGACAACCCCGTCTTGTTATATCGGTACATTGAACACCGTTTAGGAAACGCGAAAATTAAAACAATCCGATTGAGAACACGTAACAATTGTAAATTATGAAATATACCGCATAAAAAAAAATCTAATTTCCTTTTATTTTTAAACCCAAATCCTCATCGAGTCATGGAATTTTAAAAAGGTGTTACGAAATACCTTTTCTCATTTCTTATACCTTAATAAATTAGGACAAAAACTTGATTTCGCTGTGAGGCACCTTAATAAAAGAAGTTCAAATGCGAATAAAATTACCTTCTACGGAATGCTTTATATGAGTCATCACTACTTTTATATCTTTGACGAAAACACAGCGATACCGGTTGGTACCACTCTAGATGTTAAACACGCACATTTTTAGTACTTTATCTAAACATTACAAGAATTTAAATTTAGCGGAACATAGCTGAGACTATTGAGATGTATAGAGTGATGTTATTGTGATAAGGTGACTTTGCGTAAACTCTATCATTCAGTGTTCGCCGATGTCGTAGCAAAAATTTTGGATAGTTTAAAGGTTGAGGATGCTCGCCGGTTCACCTCACGAAGCGGGTCGCAGGTCACGCTATGACGCGATACTCGTGATCGTCTAATACGACGATACCTTTCAAAAACACTCATGCGAAGGTTTAGGAAATCTAATAACAAAACTTTTTATAAATTGACCTTTAATTTGCACTTAACCGGACGTTGGAACCGCGACACGGATTTTATCATGCGATTTTTTACATAAGCCCATGAGGCTTATGTGCAGTCAACTAAAACAGGATGCGGTATTTTATCCCACGAGTTAAATAAATAAACAAAGGTATAATGTTCATCCTTTGCGAGGAGTCAACAACTTTGAGTCACGAGTCCACTCTCTTCACGTGTCATTAGTATTTATGGACAAGCCTCATATCATTGTCGTATCGTCATCTAATCTAATTCCGGCATAAAAATTATTTGCTAAGCAAACTTATTAATCACCTATTCGTTCATTAATTTAGTAAATAAATTAATCCTTTAGCTTTAGGATTTAATAAAATTTTTGATTTGAACTTTAATTCGGACCTGTCCAAAGCCGATGCTCTGGGTTTGACGATTAAAACTTTTGAAGTCTATCGTTAGCGGTATTTGTTTAGGCCCTAATTTGTAGTTGAATTTATATTTACATAAATTGGGTTGAACAATTTGGATCAATGTTTACGTCTATTCGTTGGTTTAGTAAAGAAACACTGTAAACTGTGAAGTATATCGGGAAACTTGTGAGGCGTAGAGCAATTCGCTTAGTGTACCGCCAATTAAGTAAGATACATCATCATTAGTTAAATACTAGTTAGTCCCATTCCAGGCTAGGTGTGCTTTACCATCTTCGACCACACCATCACTTAACATCATGTGAGCTGTGGTCAAACACCTGTCCTGTTAAACATTAAAAAAAATACTTTGTGAATGAAGTAGCATTTAAAAGTATATACCACTGTGACTGGAATGTTATATGATTCCATTCACTATTCTTCTGATTACTTCTATACAGTGTATACCAGAGAACCAGAAGTGTGTCATAACTTTAACGTATGTATTTGTGTGTCTGTTTGTGGCAATGTAAAGACTGAACCGATTTTGATTTAGTTGTATGATATTCTCTTCTAATAACGGATCAAAAATGTCGGGATTATTGTAATTTTTAATGTATACTTGTTATTTTTCTGAACTTAAGCTAGTTTTTATGGATTAAAAAATACATGAAGAAATCTTTAAAAAATTTTTTTGTACAATAATCGTCATCTCATCTTCGTATTCGTACGACTAAAATACGATAATTGCACAATACATTTTAATTCTTGCATGCAATTATTATCTCCTAAGAATCTTTCCCACGGAAAGTCGGCACCCGAACTGAAAATACTAAACCTCTTTTAAAATTGTTCACATGCGTAATAAATACTGAGGCTAATGGCATGCGAGCTTGTCTCGTAAAATCTGAAGCTTTATTGACAATGCACAAACGCGTGAGCTCATTAGCGCTTTTTGGTATCGTCGAATACCTACATAGTAAACAGCTGTAGGACTTAATTTGCGAATCATGACATGAAGTTTTAATTTTCGACCTCAAAAACATCGAAAAGTTTTTAAACAGTATGACTCAATTAGCCGAAGTTATAATGTAGTATGCATAGTACCTATCTACAATAATGTTAAGTTCGTTTATATTTTTTAATACCAGCTTGATTTTTTTCTCCATTCATGATTGATTGATTGATTGTGTCATTAGTGCCCTTTTAGCATCCCAACACCAATTAGAATTTGTTAGATCATACTTATAGATGTTTAAATAATATGATTAGCCAAAGTTATAATATTGTATGATGCATTGTACAATAATGTTAAGTTCGTTCTTAATATCACGGAATACCATTGACTTGATTTTTTTTCTCCATTGGTGAATGATTTTATTAGGGTTGTCATTATAGCGTTCCGACATCAGGTAAATTTAGTAAAAACATACTAATATAGGTTTTACAAAAATAAATTACTCATAGTTATAATCCATAAAAGATGTACTAAGCCGAAAGGAGCGATTCTGCGATTTCAGTAACTCTAACAAAAAATATAAAGAAATAACGACTACACCTAAGTAGGTACTTACAAGTATTGACTCTCGAGACATTGGCTTTGATCCGTCGAATGGAGCAATCGACTATTTCTCACGACACCGGTTTACTCATATTCTTGTCTACGATAGCGGCTGTTATGAAATTTTATTCTTTATCTATGCTATAACAAAAACTGAACGACTACGTAACGTCTGCTTTAAACATTTCAGCTTTAGTCACATATATCGATTAGCTATGAATTTTACTTTAGACGATGTAGGTTTATATGTAACATTTTTTTAGCAAATGTTTACAATTTAAAGGAGAAAAAAAAGTGATTTTATGAGCTAACAGTGCAAACAAATTTAAGATGTTCTTTTTTTTTTTTTATTGTAAATGTAATGAGACGATCGAGACGCTCTCCTGATGTTAAGAGATAACGCCTGTCCATGACCACTGCAGCGATACACAGAACTTTGAGTAACAAAACAACGTCCAGGGCATCGCTGCTTTGGCACTCACTACTTTGAGACTAGATGGTTAGTCTCAACAGCCCAGTAATTTTGCTAGCTACAGTACCCTTCAAACCGGAACACAGTAATGTTTGCACACTACTGCTTGGCGGCAGAATATCTGGTACTGCGGTGGTACCTACCTAGACGACCTCCTGCTAAGGAAATCTACCACCAAGTACCTATTTTATGTACCTATTTTATTTGAAGACATTGAAAATAAATCACGAAAACATAGTGCGCTTTTGAAGGTTACACCTCCTAGTGCACTAAATTATTTTCAGATTCCTAACATCAGTCGCACAAGGAATTAATTAACATTGCTATATAATTCCTAAACTTGCCGCGGTAAATACAAGACAACGTAAACATTTATAAATGGCCCTTCTTACTTTTGCTAATGATTTGCAGTCTATAAAAACAAGAGCTATATGTAATGCTGACCTCACCGAACAAAAGTGTTGCATGGCAAAAGATTGTTAAACATTTTGACCTTTCAATGTAAATAGGAGACAGGTTAGTATAAATCGAAAACTAAACAAGCAGGTACATCATCCACTCGATAAGGTTTCGTGACTTTATAAAACTGAGTATTATTAACTTATTCTTAAACACTTTTAGTTTTAGATCTGTCGTACCATCATTCTAGTTGACAAGTGATGTAGTACAGTGGGTAAATTAATGAATTTTTTGTCATCTTCATAATTTATAGATTATTTTTAATGTGTGTATTATATTTCAAGTCGCGATTGAAACGGTGCGAGCTACATCGTAAACCGCATCTCCGCTTAACATCAGGCGAGATGATGGTCAAACGCAAGCCAATTTATTAAAAAAGTAGTTTATTTTTTAATAAAACATAAACTGAAATGAACTTCTATTTTTTTATAATAAATGGGCTTGCGTTCGACCGCCATCTCATCTGACGTTCAGTGAAGAGGTTGTCTACAATGGAGCACGTTAGTCTCGAAGATTCCGATTCCGCCTTGGAGACACCCAGATTATTCCAACACGGCACAGGCACTCAGGTAGTGCTCTTCTTTTGTAGCCATTCGCACAATGTAAGTGCATTCAAGTCATTTTTAACCAAGAGCTCTCCCATTTCTTAAACAGTTTTCAGACAATCTTATAATTTATACTAACATTATAAAGAGGTTAAAGTTTGTGAGATTATAGGGGGTAATCACTGGATCTACTGAACCGATTCTAAAAAATATTTTACCAATACAAAACCACGTTATTTGTTAGTCTCATAGACTATCCTAACTCGAACAATGAAAAGAGTTTTTCGTGGTAGTCGGGCTAGAATTTAATTAAAAAATAAATGTCCACCCGTGCGAAGCTGGGACGTGGCGCTAGTAATAGATATGCGAAAAATTATACAGGTGAATGTAGGTTTAAAGATCAATAACTGGAAACACCCTTGATCACTTTCGCTATCGAAATAGTCGTAACGTCGGCGGCGCCGCCGGATGCGCTCGACCTTCGATAGTATACGGTACTACTTATCGCTTAGTCTGGACAAAACATCGGAGAGTGTGTGACATAAGTCAATGGCGTCACCTCTCCGCACCTTGACATACCTAATACAGATACCTGTTTGTAATTATGAGTAAATAATTTTAATGCACATCAGTCAATAAAAATGGTTTTTATTACACTTTAGTTGACCATCTAACAAAAATAAGACTTAGTAAATTGTTAAATGGAATTTGCAGAGAATGCACTACGTAAGCACATAATAAAGTTCAATAAAATTGATTTGCTTCTGAGTTGCTTTGAAATATTCTTCTTTAATTTTGGTGTCGCACTTTGTGCATTTGCCATTATCAAATTTTTCGAAACATTTATATGATTTAAATGAGCTTTTATGCCGTAATAAAGTTATTGTGACTCTACTACAAGCTTTCATGGAGCTTAGTAAGCAACATTAGAATTCATATCATTTTTCCACACTCGTGCGTGTTATTCGGGATTTTATAAATAAAACACCATTGTTTTCACGCAAAAAATTTGGAAAAAAAAACACTATCATTTTTTCTGGAACACAAAATTGTATTTAACTTGAAACCATTTGAATAATTATTTCTGAGCAGCAGACAATCGAGCATATAAATGGAATGTTAAGCATGAAGTATTCTAGACCATAGCAGTTTTCTCACTGTTTTGTCAGACAGGAATTGGATAAATTTAAACTCCTGTGAATGGACATTTGAATCGATGAACATTATCATGCCGAACTGGTTCTAAACATGTATGTATTGTCAAACAGGTAAGCTAGCGATAAACGCGCGTTTGGAACGTTCTAATCATAATAAGATTATGTTATTTTGATACGTAGTTCGCAGAGACGATACGTCAGTATAATATTAATGAAGTATTTTGTACTACACCTACCTTTAACTTTGGAATTCGCGCCTCACTGATCTACCTTTGTGCCGAATATGATATCTCGGACACTGATTCAAAAAGTCTAATAAATAAAATACAAATACAAATATTTTATTGATAACACCAATGTTACAAGTCACTTCAAAATTATTAAATATGTCATTAAATGAGTTTTGAAACACTGATTACATGTCAACACAAAAATGTCAACATATATACCTACATGTCAGTATAAAAAAAATATATTGTCAATGTAACAAAATGACATGACAAAAAAAAACATAATTACTTACTAGTAATTCAATAAACTTTAAGTTTAATTTTTTTTTAAATAAAATTGATGATAAAAGCTAACCAGGCTTTTTAAACACAATGCCACAATGGAGTATTGGCGGGAACGCAGAAAAATACAACACAGTGACATGCACTGTGTTGTATTTTTATGGTTGATTAGCTAGGTTTTAGACCACAGCTCATCTGATGTTAAGTGACGGTGTGGTCGAAGATGGTAAAGCACAGCTACCCTGTAATGGGACTGATTCTCAATAAACGCTACCGGAATATATCGAAATTACTGAGCTGAGCTGTTGAGACTGACCTTCGAAAGTCTCAAAGTAATGAGCGCCAAAGCAGCGATGCCCGGACTTTGTTTTGCTACTCAAAGTTCTGTGTATTGCTGCAATGGATGTGAACATATATTATTATTATTATATAAAAATGATTCTAAAATACTTAGTAAATAAAAGTCGCGCTAAGTTTATTTACTGGACTTGACTTTATCTTAATATTTGTATTTTCATTTGGTTAGAGAAGAGAAGATTGATAAAGATCTTAGATTTATGAAATAAAATAAGTACTGCAGTTGTTTAAATGAAAGATTCGTACCAAAGGTCCCTGGAGTACTATAATTACGTAAGTTTTTTTTTTCATTTTACGACTTACATATATATCAGAAAAATTATTCAAATTTTTATGTCCCGCGGTTACGTTTCGCATTTCCCGACTCGTATCTCTCCACCCTTATCTCTTGCCGCAGTAAATTATGCAAATCTTGAGGGTTGACACCCCCGCTATTGACGTTGGACTACAATAAATTTTATTACGGAAAAGATTATAGCTCATTGTTAACGTTCGTCTATATGACCTGCGATTTATTAAAATGGGCAGCATATTGTTTGCATCAAAACAGGAGGAAGTTTTCTTGTGTTACGTTAAAACTTATGTCATTTTTTATGTAGGTTATTGATCCGAAGATCACACTTACAACATCGCTGATATCCATTACGTTATCATGACAGCAAATTGTGATGAAATAACGCATATAGTTTAAAACCAAACAAGAAGGTAGAAATTATAATACGGTGACCTCATCGGTAAATGTCACTAAGAATCTAGTCTTTATAACAGAAAATATTATATGCGGCTTCGAGTTGTAATCATATAAATATTTAATGTTAACGTGCAAGGGCAAGCAGGTAGTACAAGATCCGCTTGGAAATACAACAGAGATGAGGCATAAAGATGAGGTTAAAGATAAGACTACCAGATTGCACTGTTTCATGAATTCTCATTATTCACGAGAATCATCCTAAACCGCAATAAAAAATATAACCATAAAACAAAAGCTCAATTCACATGACTTATGCAAAAAGCAAATGGCCTACTATAAAGACAATAATGTATTAGTACCTACTGATTTTATGGCACGATGATATTGAAGCTGATTTTTTCAAATTATTCGTATGAGTAATACGATGATCCTAACATATTCAAAATAACCGCTTAGTATGAATAACCCTTTTCTATAAATGGATTTATTAGCATAACAGGTTTCCTTGTTACTGTGTAATTACATTGTAAATCAGAAATGCACGTGGTTTAAAACTTCCTTAGATAGTCAAAGACATTAGACATGAACTGAAAACTAACAAGCAATGTATTTGATCGAAGCATTTTCATCAACCACTAAATTAAATATTTCTATATTTTTTTATTTTTTTTATGTGAAAAACAATGAGACGAACGAGACGCTCTCCTGAGGGTAAGAGATAACGCCTGTCCATGACCATTGCAGCGATACACAGAACTTTGAGTGACGAAACACAGTCTAGGGCATCACTGCTTTGGTGCTCATTACTTTGAGACTTTCAATGGTTAGTCTCATGGCCCAGTAATTTCGCTAGCTGCAGTACCCTTGAAACCGGAACACAGTAAGGATATCTGATACTGCGGTGGTACCTACCTAGACGACCCCCTGCTAAGGAAATCTACCACCAAGACTACTTTATTGTTTGTATAATAATAGAAACAATAAAGTCAAGACCATATAAGACAAATCGTGTTGTTTTTTTGTCGAGCTATTATGAGAAAAGTAGAAGTCTTTTTCAAAGAAACCAACACGAATTCTATAAAAAGCATAAAACATTGACAATACATGCACGTACTTTAGAGCGAAAGTTATTGCTTTGAACTGTAGCTTCTCGATTTATCTAGTTCGAGGCTGGCCAAATCTTTCTGTAGTTAATATAGTAGTTTATATCAGTAGAGAAACTTAACTTTGTAACTTGAAAATTAAGTTATTCCGAACCATGTCCGGCGAGCAGACTAAGGATCAGGAGTTTGGGTTTCTATGCCAACGCGTGCCATTGTCTCGCAAATTTTCGCCGGAGTATCTGCTTATTAATACTAACACGTTTATGTCCCAGATCAAAATACAATTTACTTTTGATGGTTGTCTGCGATACGTGAGATTGTAACGCAAGCCGCTGTTTTGTCCACTGGGGTTACGGTCACGGACGTCGGACTTTGGCAAAAGTTTCAACTCCACGCACACCGCATTTCAATTCGTGCGAATTTGGACTAAACCACAACACCCGCTGCATTTGGCCACTTTTTTTCTTTGACCGACATGATCCTAATCTTTCTAAATGCAGACTCAACCCAAATTCTATTCATCTACTTTTGTTTAACAAACATACAACAAAGTGATGGTTTTGGGCTTTATTCATGGACTATGTCTAAATTGCGTTAAATCTTTAGCTGACGTGAAATGACACGCATGAAAACCAAATAGAATCAAAAACTACTAAACTTTTCCCAACATAATCGTTTTTATAAAAACAAATAACTGGTATCTACGTTTTTCGGGCAAGTATAAAGAAACGATCGTTTAGTATATTGGTTTATCTATAGACCGGTGGAAATCTACTGACACTCCACTTAATATCTATTTAGTATAATAATGTGGATATTATTGAAAATAGATATAACAAGATTGCCAACAGGTACCAAGAGCACCTTATTGAACGTATACATACAAAAATAGCCTATTCAATAAGTCTATTTAAATAATTTCGTAAAATAACCTCCAAAGATCCAAGCTTTAAGCAGGTACATTACGTAATAGGTTCCTGGGGTATTGGGTAATTTGACACCTCGAGGAGCTATATTTATTGAATGTTCAAAAGCTTTTATCAGAAGCAAAGTGCCGCGATTGGATATTTACTGTGTAATTTAGGAATTATTCAAAATCAAATTCGATTAAAATAATTTAACTTTGCCCTTTTGGACAAAACAGCTCATTACCTTGAAAGTTTAGCAATAGATTACAATTAACATCTCGTCACTTTGAATCTTGAAGTAAACAAACAAGAGATGTCATTAACACCTTTGCGCACACACTTATTTGTCAATGCGGACAAATACCCGATATCAAAGTAATTTTTGATAAAGATATATCAAATTGCTGAATTTTTTCTTTGTTAGAATGTTGTGTTTAATAGCGCAACTATAATACCGGGTTCCAATGTCTGACATCGAAATATATAATCGAACATTTGAATTGTTTATTAGCTTTTTTATATGCATAGCCGTTGTAGATGTTCTTGAGAGTAGGCAAACAATAATAATAAGGAAGGTATTTTATCAAATATACGCCGAAAATTTTATTAAAATTTTTCGAGTGCACTGAGCACACTCGATTGGTTTTACACTTTTTTTTTGTAAGTAAATAGCAAAGTTGAACGTAAAAATGACATCATGAAGGCGTGCCTAGGCAATAATAACATTTGTTTAGTAACCTGCGGTTGTGTAAAGCACTAACCGATGGACTCGTTGTGCAATCTGTCCTCTCGGATCACTCCTAGTGGAACTCGAAAGCCATCAACCTAACTAATGATTAATTTATGAACCAAATATTAAGCGATTAGTCAACTGCGATTTGATAAATGAGATCAAATATGTCATCGATAATTAAGGCGATGCAATCTTGTGCGTGACTTATCAAAATTAGTTTCATCAACTTCACTGATACTGATCGAGAACGGCATTACTAAAACAGCATGGTTTACCTGATTAAAAATTAATTGGACTTGTCTTTCTAAATTCAGATGTCTAGTAGATGGTCTAGATTCTAATCTAGGGGGCCTAGGTTCTCTGTCTTTTCTAAGTTTTGTGGGTATTGCCGCTAATTTCAAATGGCGAAAGAAAACCTCGGGAAGAAACATGCATGCCTGATACTTTCTAATAATTCTCAAAGATGTGTGCAGTCTGCTAAATTGCACTTGGCCAGCCTAGAGGATTATGGCGTTACCTTTCTTACAATGAGAAGTACCTGCTACTAGTAAAATGGTTTATAAAATGTCAAGCTGATCAGTGTGTGAAGGAGGATATTTCTGTGAATGTACGGAGAAGGATTGCAGGCAAAGGCGGTGTATACACGTCTTTTTAAAAGTTTATGTTAGTGTAAGCCATAATACTAAAACCATGTTTCTTTCTTTGCAGGCTGCGCTAGTAATAGCACAAGCTAGTGAAGATAAACCAAAGAACGACATAAAGGCTAACAAAATCACAAAATTAGGGGATGTGATCTCAAAGGCAACAGAGTTTAGCGCGAAGACTGCGACACAAGGCTCGAATGATTCAAAACTGACTCTCAAAGCTAAACCTGATAGCAAAGATATTGCCGCATTGGAGGCGCCGTTCAAACGAAGTGATTTCGATGAAAGAACTGGTCGCCAGCTGCATCCCTACGACGGGCAAAGCGACAACGAGGTTGTAGTAGACATCGAAGACGATGAAAAGAAACAGTACTACGAAACCAACTACGATACAAGTAAGTATTGATTCTACAAGGACGCTTTAAATACGAATAAACAACCAGAATGTCCTACCTTTTTTATGTTATTGTGTGGTCGTGTATCGTGATTGAAAATGGTAAACACACCTATAATCTGAAATGAAAACCAGCAAGTTAAACTGCTGGAACCGTTAAATACTTGACGACGTATTTTCAACCAGCGAGCCAATTACTAGAAAGCACTCTATCACCGTGATTTGATATCCTCTCGATGTTTTCCTTCACCGGAAGGTCCAACTTCATTCTTGGGATTTGAACGCTCTCGGGTATGTGTTCCAAACCATCAAAAGTATTTTTTTTTTAAGTGAAACCCCACAGAGTTTTGTCGTTTACCACCAATCTATCTATATAAATTAAAATCAAATGATGTTCGTTAGTAAGCGCATAATATGAGAACGGCTGAACCATTTACGTGATACTTCGAATGTGTCTCTTAAAGATGAGATGCCGAATTCTTAATCCTACTTCACCGTGTACAAAATTCCAGAAATTTCCTAGTAAATTCATGAATCCGCCAGATATATCATCGTATTATATAATAAATAAAAAAATAACATTTTTTTTAACGTCAACATAACTCTCCGCTGTTTTTTAGACATCCGTGTCCTTTACCGTCTTGTGTATTGTGCATCTATTGTATACTTAGTAACCTAAGTACGAAACAATATACATTAACGCAAGTTTGTTGGCACAAAGCAAACTGTAAGTACAATTGGTTTCTTAAATGTATTTGAACAAGCACGAGTGAGATGTGGTAATACTATATTGAATGGAAATAGTATCGATTGAATTAGAATTTTAACGTTAATGCTTTTTTATATAAAAATACGGTTTATTTATACTCTCTTAGTGGTGAGAAATAACGCCTTTCCATGAGCATCGCAGTCGTAGAACTTTGAGTAAATAAACAAAATGCAGGGCATCGCTGCTTTAAAGTTAATTATTATTTAAATATATATTCAGAGACAGTTTTTCAAAATTTAAAGCTAACCTTAACTCTCTTTTGGCCGAAATGGCGAAACAGTAAAATATTAAATTTAATGTATTCTTATAATGTAATTTAGTGTAGTCCATTAATTTGTTTACTTGTATAATCTTGGTTTCTGTTATTTTTAAAAATTAGTTGTATCTAAGCACGCGGTACTTCCTTTAAAAGATAGCACATTTAGTTGTATTAGATTGTAAGTTTTATAACATATTTAGTGATGTAGTTATCTATGGGAAGTCTTATATAATAAAATAAATAAAAATTAAAAAAAATATTATGTGACATTGGATGGTTGGTCTCACTAACCCTGTAATTTTGCTTGCTGCAATACGCATTCAACCTAAAACACAGTAATGTTCACACACTTGCTTGGCGGCCGAATATCTGACCGGCGGTGGTGGTCATTCAGACGATGACCATCTAGCAAATGTGACAAATATTCTAAATTTGAACATGTATCAAATATAATTGCATTTTACTAAATGTTCTGCGTCGAAATTTTCATATGAGATTACTACCAATAACTCCTGGCGGTTACATTAGATATTCTAAAGGAACCATATCTTTATAACTTTTGTTACGAGTTTTACATTATGATTTATCTCAAAGACATCTTTACATTTATTAATTCACAAGGCCACAGAAGTCTTCGAGGCGGGGCAAAACAGTGATTTATTTGGCGGTCTCTGATTCTACATATTTTAGCAAAAAGCGTTTTAATTTAGTAGATTTTTAATTATGGTTTCTGCTACAGTATTTAGACAACGTTGCTTCTTGAACGAGTCAGTCACATTTTTTTTAAATATGTTACTGTCGTCGTAACAACTTTGTAGTAAAGCTATTTCAAGATACAAAACATCGGTAAAGATTTGTAATTTTTTTTTTTTTTTGGATTTTATGGTTTGGCTACAACGGCCTTTGAACCATGTCATTATTTGCGAAGAACGAATTCATGTCTTACATCTATAGTTACAGTCAAAGTCTAGTATTGGTCAAGTCCAGCCCGTGTCAGTCAAGTCCAGTCATGCTTTAGTAAGTAGTGGCGACTTTACTTCAAGCTTCGCTGGAGTTTTGGAAGCAACACGAAAATTCATGTTTCACCACATTATATCATTTTCCCTCACTCGTGCTTGTAATTCGGCACTTTATGAATAAAACACCACCATTTTTATGCATAAACACTCGACAAAACACTAGTTTTGGAAAAAAATACAACGGAGCGACACGACTCTTCAAGCGTTCCTGCCAAAACTCAATTTGTAAAAATAGGACACTCAGTTACCATAGAGTAGAGTAAAATAGATAGATACATAGAACTCTTACAGTAGATAGATAGAACTCTTTATTGTGCACACCATAAACCGAAAAAAGTACAAAGAACAGAAGAACCTTATGAGCTAGAGCCACAAGTGGCGGCCTTATCGCTAAGAACAATCTCTTCCAAGAACAAGGCAACCAAGAATACAGAAACACGATAGAAGACATAAGAAACAGACCGGAGATGTAAAATATTTTAGCGAGAAGATGTGGTTGTACTTTTGTTTTCCTAGCCTTAATTCATACTGCAGTAATTTTCATGTTATTGTACGTTACGTTTCTTTCCAGGCGCTTACGGTTTCGGTTACGACGTCGGCCCTAATGGTCAGTTTCACCACGAGAACCGCGGCCCTGACGGTGTGACATACGGATGTTATGGCTACGTGGACCCCGACGGCTACCTTCGTGCTACTCACTACGTCGCCGACAGCCACGGATACCGCGTGGTCGAGCCCGAGAAACCCGTAGAAGTCTACCCGGATGAGAAATATGAGTACGATGAAAAGTAAGTAAAATTCAATATATTTAATGACTGTCTTCTTTTTTTTTGATTTTGGCGTCGCATTTTGTGCATTTGCCAGTGTCAAGTGTTTTACATTTTCAATTTTCATTAGTGAAATAAGTTGTCTTGTAGCTATAGTCATAGTGGAAGTCTAGTCCGTGTCAGTCAAGTCCAGTCATGCTTTAGTAAAGTAGTGGTGACTTTACTATAAGTTTCGACGGAGTTTTGGAAGTAACACGAAAAATCATGTTTCACCACATTGTATAATTATCCCACCCTCGCGCTTCTAATTCGGCACTTTATGAATAAAACACCACCATTTTTATACAAAAAATACTAGCTTTGGAAAAAAATACAACGGGACGACACGACTCTTTCCGCTATATACTTTTTTGTAAATACATACAAATCATCACAGACACAGACAAAATAGATATATTGTCCTGTTCCGTAAATGTTAATCCTAAGAGAGAATCCAAACAACGATTCTCAGTTCTCAAAGCAGAACTACTACCAAATGAGCCAGCCAATACTTCTTAAGCGTTTCTGATTTCGAACCCTGATAGATACTTTCGCTATATAGTGTCCTAAATCATTCTTAACGACCCTTAATAAAGTCTTTCCAGACGCCTGTAGCATATTTCGACATCCGAGATCTTCAGTTACGATATTCTAGACAGCTACGTATTTTGACGTGCTACGCCGCCGATACCTACGAAAAATGTTACGCTCTTCCGATGAAATAGAAAGTTATAATAGCTTCTGTTTTTTTTTTTTTTCGATAAAAAAGATTTATATAGAATAATCTAATCTTAAATCTATGTATTTATCAATTCTGTTTTGCAAATATTTTAGTTCGACAAAAAAGTCTAACTCTATAACCGTATCGAATTTATATCTTTGTTACAACTTCAGCTACAATTCCAAACTGAGCCTTATGATGACCTATGGTAATTATTTAATCGTAGAATAATTAGAACTAAATCTTTATATTTATTTGTTTTAGCTCTGAAGCGACATCTCCGAAACCCGGCCAAATAATTCCGTGGGAGAAACTATTCTTCCCTAAGGGATGCGGTAGGACTCCAGGAGGAATTCCATCGAAGCCAATTCCACCGAGACCGAAGCCCCCACCGAAGCCCGTCGACAGCTCCGGACAGACTAGTAACCCGAGCCCTGGAGTAGCGTACCCTGGACAAGGTAAGCCGTTTAATATTAGGCACGTAATCTTTTTTAAATTAACGTACTTTTCTTTTTTCTTCATATCAGAAAAAAAACATTGATTTCGTTTCGTTCCTATCAATTGGCTACATAGTGAATTTGTTAGTGTTGAATTTTTTTACTCACTAAAACTGCGAAATCTTTATAGTCGTTCCTGATATCATTATTACATTACTCAAGTTGTTTATATGTAAAAGTAATTAGACGAACGAGACGCTCTACTGACAGTAAGAGATAACGTCTGTCCATGAGCATTACCCGCCCTGAGACTCGATGGAGTGACGATATACGTAGGACAGCTGGCGGTGGATGGAAGCGAAGAGCCGAAGATCGGGCTGAGTGGCGTGTCTTGGGAGAGGCCTATGTCCAGCAGTGGACTAGTATAGGCTGATGATGATGATGATGATGATGAGCATTACAGCTATATACAGAACTTTGAGCTAAACAAAGTCCGGGGCATCGGTGCATTGACGCTCATTACTTTAAGATTTTTGTTAGTCAGTCTCAACAGCCCTGTAACTTAAACACAGAATAAATAAAATGAATGTACTAATTATTGTATTGCTTAGTAGTATAAATCAGTACACGTGATAAACAAATCGTTCTCCTGGCTGAGATAGTTTTAAGTGTAACGTATTATGTTAATATCTAAAACGAAATCTTTCATTGATATCCATTCGTAACCCGTATATTAAATGTCTCAAAGCGTAAGCGATGCTCTGGACTTGGTTTTGTTACTCAAAGTTGTAGGTAAAGATCAGAAATCATGTCAGTATCAAAAGCGTTTTGTTCATCTCATCATATTTACATAAAAATACGAAAAAGACATTGATTGAGACATTGCTCTTGGGAGCTGTAAAAATTATTTTCCCGCTAGTGAGTTTCAATTGTCAACTGTTGCGTTCCCTTTTTCAGGCGGTCCTGGAGGTTCAAATGGACCTTACGGCCCGGGCGGTACCGGAGGTCCCGGTAAGTAAAACGATTCATTTAATTTTTTTCTTTTTTTATGTAAAAGTTGTAAGACAAACCGAGATGCTCTCCTGATGTTAAAAGATAACGCCTGTCCACGACCATGTCTGATGGACTAGGAGTTAATCATAGTATCATGGGAACTGGCTTCCAAGTGAGTTGCTCAAACGCATCCCTAAAAAGTTAGTAACAGATTAACTTAAAAGCGGTACTTGAACAGACGAATGAAATAGAAAGTACCCTAACACCACCGATCTATCCTCACTGTGTTTTTCTTCACGATGTTCAGATTTTTTTTTCCTTCTAATGATGTATCTGTTTGTTGTCAGATACCTCATTGTTATTACAATCTAGCCTAGTTGAGACTAATAAGTAATTTTAATAGAACTTAAATTGCTAAGTAGAGTATAATCGAAGAATGCGTCCATCAACACTTTTCTTACTGTCTCTATCAAGGGGAAGACACTTTGTTCATGTGTTCTATAATTTTTATGTTATATTTATTTTATTTAACTTCTTACAAAATGTAATGTTACTTGTGTTTATAGGTTATTACCCAGGCACTTCTGGCACCCCAGGAACTCCCGGAACACCAGGAACCCCCGGATCACCCGGCACGCCAGGCGGACCAGGTAAAATAAGGCCGTCTTTTATACTCACATAAATAACACGTTGTGACGTTACGGTTTAGCAATAACGAATGCGAGTGCCGAGTTTTAACAATTGAGTTTAGCTAATTGATCGAGTGCGTTGTCTAGTACCAAGATTTAGTACTGCTCTTTTTCCTTGCAAGTCTTTTTGGCCGAATAGATAAACTCATTTTTAAAAAACTTACAATTAGCATCAAGAAACAAAATTCTGCTAATTCTCAAAAATGAAATTGCATATCTTAAGATCGCTTACATTAGAAAAATAGACTGGATTTTTTAATGTAAAAGTAATGAGACGAACGATACGCTCTGCTGATGGTAAGGGATAACGCATGTCCATGTCTATTGCAGCGATACACAGAACTTCGAGTACTTGTAGCAAAACAAAGTCAAAGGCAACGCTGTTTCGCTCTTTACTTTAAAACATTTGATAATTAGGTTGGTCTATGGCCTCCCGTTATGACGGCCCTTCAAACCAGTAATGCTTACACATTACTACTTGGTCGCAGAATATCAGGTACAGCGGCGGTACCTACCTAGACGACCTCCTGCTAAAGTGATATACCAGTCGGGCACAAAGTTTTGGGTACTGCTGCAATAGTCATGGGCGGGTGGTATCTCTTACCAGGATGTGTTTTAGTGTCTCTAGTATTGCAGAGACCGATAGGCGATTGCTTACTATTAATCTCCCGTACCCGTATGCCACGCTTTATGCTACACATACCGCTTTATGCACTACTTTATGCTGTAACATAAAACAAAATGAGAAGAATGTTTAGTTCGTTTCACTGCCAATCGTAACAATATTGTCGATGAAAGGCCGTTTATAAAGAATTGTAGCTATGGTATTTTTATCTTTTTAAATCGATTATTCACATTTGAGCGCCTAGCCTATTTATGTTGTGATTTGGAAAATTTCGAGCGCCTTATTTAACATAACTCAACAGCAATAAATTCGCAGTGGGATGCTTTAGCTAGTACATTTTATTCTGGTGTTGAAATTATAAAACTACGATATAAGCAAAAATCGTTGATACCTAGTATGCCAAAAGATTTTTGATGTTATAAAACGGACAATCCGGTCAGTCTTCGAATGGGTGACCGTGGGTGGCATTATTACATAGTGCTATGTGGACCGAAAGACACGTCTAATACTGTAGGTCCCAGTTCTTTATTTTATCTCCATAACAACAACCGTCTAGCCTTGTCAGAGGCCTGCAGGCGACACAATATCTCTATCACTAAGGCTAGCTACTCCGCTTATACGAACTTACCTTTATAGAAAGTTCTCGTGTATGTAAACTGTAAATAAATAAATACATTCAAAAACAAATTAAGTATTACTAAAAAATACGTTACCCCTAACAGGTGGTCCAGGCGGCCCAGGCGGACCCGGTGGTCCGAACGGCCCGAATGGTCCCAACGGCCCGTATGGTCCAAATGGCCCGAATGGTCCGAACGGCCCATATGGTCCAAATGGCCCTAATGGACCGAACGGTCCAAACGGTGGCGGCTACTATCCAGGCTACCCTGGAACCCCTGGAACTCCCGGCACACCAGGCTCTCCCGGTGGACCAGGTTAGTTCATGTTTTGTTATCACACAAATGTTAATAAAAGCTGAATTTTGAATTCTACATCGTAGATATTCCATAAATTCAAACTAAACGGTTCGAAACCTCCTTCATCGTGCGAACTGCAAGACAACTAGAATTTGCTGTCCGATTGGGTGTTTCCTGATAGATACAATCGCGAGTGAATCGGTTTTTAGGCAGACGTGTTCCATCGTAGACCGCAACAGACAAACAAATTTCTCAATTTTATCATCATTAACTTTATGCGTACCTACTATGGAAACTGATGTAGTATGGATACTATTGTATTTACTTGTATACATTAATACATTTTGTTATTTACTTATTTAATTTTGATTTAATAAACTAAACAAATTCCGCGAAAAAAAAAGGCAGAAATATTTTATGCAAGGTTGTGACAAAAAATGAGCCTCCTTTCGCCTAACACACCAAAATAACTTCATGTATCTATATCCATACCTACTGTTAACCAGAACAGTGAATTTGAGCCAGAAATTCTTCACCTTATAATTGTTTCTGCAAATAGGTGGCCCAGGAGGACCTGGCGGTCCCGGTGGTCCCGGAGGCCCTGGTTCTTATCCAAGCGGTGGTGGCTCCTACCCGGGTAGTGGCAGCGGTTCCTACCCTGGCAGCGGCAGTGGCAACTATCCTGGCACGAGTGGCACACCCAGTTCCCCTGGCACTCCCGGATCACCTGGAACACCCGGATCACCTGGTACTCCAGGATCACCAGGCTCCCCTGGTAGTCCTGGCTACCCTGGATCTTACCCAAGCGGACCTGGTAATTATAATATTTTATTTCAACTCACCAAAAATTATCGGTACCTATCATTATTGTATCCACTACGAGCGTGCTTTGAACTCTTTTCTAGTTTAAGATACTATATTTGTCTGTCATGTAAAAACGCGAAAAAAAAAAGAAAACAATAATTCTTAATGCATATAAACTAGTTTAGTTCCAACAAGGTCATAATAATATCATGGATCTCCGCTGTTTTGCAGTTTCACCCGCATTTCCCGGGTTAAAAAGTAAAATTCCAAATTACATCTAATTGCGTTAACCCATTAAACTATGAAGGCGTAACAAACACACATAGGTTAAACACACACAACTTTCGCATTTTTCTAGTGTTTATGAGAGAATTGAGGTAATTAAGTGACATGAGATAATGAGATCAAAGAAAGAAAGAAAGAAAGCATATTATATTTTGACACACACAAAACTACAAGAACAAAACACTACAAATAAAAGACTATAAAAATAATAAGTAGAAAGTGGTCGTTGTAGTGTCCAGTGCGACAAAAAAGGCGAGATGAGATGACATTGTCTACAAAGATATTTCTGTTTTAGATATAATTTGTAGTTGATAGAATATTTACGCTCAGTGTGTGTTATGTAAATACAGGTTTATATAAACTTAAAAGGAGAGGCCAAACCCACATTTAAAAAAAATGTTAATTGGCGTACAAAATACTTTAACATAAAGGTAAAACACGAAAATAAAATAGTTACATCTACAGACTAATGGTATCATATCCATGTGAATGAAAATATTATACTCCAATCTCATTGTACATTGTTATAGGAGGACCCAGCGGACCCCCCGGCTCTGGTTCAGGCGGCTACTACCCAGGGCAACCTGGCACTCCAGGAACTCCTGGCACTCCAGGAACACCAGGCAGTCCCGGCGGACCAGGTAACTACTTAAACTACTTACCGCAACGAATACACCGCCAGACATTGGAATTTGCTGCCCGAGTGTTCCCCAATAATTACAATCTGGGTGCCTTCACGTCGCGAGTGAATCGCTTTCTTTTAGGAAAGCGTGCTCCGTCGTAGATCTTCGCCGCATCTTCGCTTAACATCAGGCATAATAACAAAAAACCTTTTTGTGTTTGATGCTAAAACCAAACAATTAATTACAATTTCACTTTATCCACCGTCCTTGCATAAATTTTGTTAAAATTCAAAACAATTTTCGTCAAATGTGAACTTAGTAATTTTATTTTTTGTTCTTTATTTAAATCGTTACCTTTTCCTGTTATCAGGAGGTCCAGGTGGACCAGGAGGTCCAGGAGGTCCCGGTGGACCTCCTGCTACAAGTCCTGGATCAGGCGGTAGCTATTATCCTGGACAACCAGGCGCTTCAGGACAACCTGGCGGTCCAGGCGGCCCTAGTGGTCCAAACGGCTCTGGCTCCGGTGGATACTACCCTGGTCAACCCGGCACACCCGGCTCTCCGGGCACACCCGGCACCCCAGGAGGTCCTGGAGGACCTGGAGGACCAGGTAAATAATAAAAATATATTTAAATAATTGAAGGATAAAGAAAGTTATACTTTTTGTAATAATTTAATAAGTTCTGTAATAAGTTATACCGTCGCATTTGGATAGCAGCGCCATCGTTACTATAAATCTAGTAATAATTGATTGCTGTCATTTACTTGAAGTCATTTGCTTTTAGCATGCCATTATTTTCACTGACAACACAAACGCATCAAATCATGATTGTGTCTAACAAAAAATATCAACGACTCAGTTGGAGCTTGAATCAACTTAACAACCCTTGGTTTCTTATTAATAGACTAGGCATGTATCCTTGAGCCAATATATTTTATTGATTCAGTCCTAAGTGAGTGAATGCCTATTTATCTTAATATTTAATTAAACGGCCATTTTCTCCACATTAACTTTCATGTCATTTATTAATAATAGGAGGCCCAGGCGGTCCCGGCAGTCCAGGATACTATCCCGGCGGCGTAGATCAAGGTAAGCAGTCTGTTTTAATCCTGCATTCTCGATATATTACTAAAGGAATGAAAACCTGGTCTGGCCTGGCTTAGCCTGGTTTCTAATAAACCGTCAAATCACAATTAAATCACATCACATCATTACATACAAAATACAATACATAAAAATAAAACAAAATTATATATAAGTATATTTAATTGTTACATCATTAAATTTGTTGCTAAAAGAACTCAAGGATCACTCTGTAGGAGGTGATCAAGGTGGTCACTGGGATATATGGGATAATAACGTTAATAAAACTGGGAGCGTCAATGAGTAGTAAGCAATTACTGATTTATTTTATGTCGGCGGTGGGCTCGCTAATTCGCCCGAACTACCGCCGTTATCGAGAACTACCTTAATGCATTACAGTCACTATCCAGGTGGCAGCCAAGGTAATCCATTTATTTTGTCAATGTACTGAAATCCATTTAACATTCTATACTTATTCGTTACTTGCACTCATAGATTCGAGTAAATTATACTGATCGACAATCTATCTCTCGTATATTGTCTTTACATACATTATATTTTGTGACTAACTGAAGAACAATTTTGATCATTCCTCAAAAAAGCTAGAACATCATATCATTAATCATGCTTTGTTCATGTGCTCGTTTTAGGACCCAATGGACAAGACGGTTACTACCCAGGTTATCCAGGAGGTACAGACCAAGGTAAAAACGAGGAAGTTTACCTTTCTAGGAGAAGAGTAGAACATAATATTATGTATATTGTTCTATGTGCTAAGCATTGTTTATTTATTTTTTAGGTTTACCTTCCAAACCTGGACAGCCAGGATACCCAGGACAACCCGGTCAACCCGGTACACCTGGTACACCCGGTCAACCTGGGCAACCAGGACAGCCTGGTACTCCCGGTCAACCTGGGCAACCAGGACAGCCTGGTAAGCACTATACTCGTCCATTAGTCAACCAATTAATAAATACATGATTACTTGCTTATTAAGATCTAACTCTCCATCTCATTAAGTTCTTACTAAACCAAAAAGTCTTATTATGAAATTGCCAATTAATTGTCAATTTTTTTTATCATGGTTCTTACAATCTAACTAAACTTCTACAATTACACCACTAAATAATAAAATAAAATTAATAAATAAATAAATAACAATTGTTTGTTTTATTCCAGGTCAATCCCCTAAACCTGGACAAACAGGATATCCTGGTCAGTCAGGCCAACCTGGTACATCAGGACAACCAGGCACACCTGGACAACCTGGTGCCCCTGGTCAACCAGGTACTCCTGGTCAGCCTGGCACTCCTGGTCAGCCTGGACAATCTGGCTACTATCCTGGATCACAACCAGGTCAACCTAGCTATCCCGGACAACCTGGACAGCCTGGAACTCCCGGTCAACCTGGACAGCCTGGCACTCCCGGTCAACCTGGACAACCTGGTACTCCCGGTCAACCCGGACAGCCTGGCACTCCCGGTCAGCCTGGACAACAAGGACAACCTGGTAAGCACTACACTGTTCCACTGGTCAATGACTCAATCAGGACACGATTACTTGCTTACTTTGATTTGCATCCTATTTCATCAGGGACTAATTCAAACAAGAAATTGCATTAAACCATATTAAACATATTATTCTCAATCAAAAGATCATTTGTTGTGTCGTATTCTAACGAACTAACTAAGCATTTGCATTACATCACAAACTATTGTTATACATGACTAACAAACTTTAATGTGTAACCCCAGGAGGTCCTGACGGTAGCTATTATCCAGGTTATTACCCAGGAAGCACAGACCAAGGTAAATATCATTTTTAAATATCTCATAGTTCCAATCAAATATAATGCAGGCTTTGTTTCAAAATAATATTTTCTGCTGAAATTAACCAATTTTTATTATATTCTAGGACAACCCCCGAAACCCGGACAACCAGGATATCCTGGTCAGCCAGGCAGTCCAGGTCAGCCTGGCTCTGCTGGTCAGCCTGGACAACCTGGTTCTCCTGGTCAGCCTGGACAACCTGGTTCTCCTGGTCAGCCTGGACAACCTGGTTACTATCCTGGATCACAACCAGGAAGACCATCCCAACCAGGTCAACCTGGCTATCCCGGTCAACCCGGCCAGCCTGGTACTCCCGGACAACCTGGCCAGCCTGGCACTCCCGGTCAACCTGGTACTCCCGGTCAACCAGGACAGCCTGGCACTCCCGGTCAGCCTGGACAACCTGGTAAGCACTACACTCTTCCACTGGTCAAACAAGATTACTTGCTTACTTGCATTTGCATCCTATCTCATCAGGGACTAATTCAAACAAGAAGTTGCATTAAACCATATTAAACGTATTATCAATCAAAAGAAAATTTATGTGTCGTATTCTAACGAACTAACTAAGCATTTGATATTACATCATAAACTACTGTAACACATGACTAACAAACTTTAATGTGCATTCCCAGGAGGTCCTGACGGTAGCTATTATCCAGGTTATTACCCAGGAAGCACAGACCAAGGTAAATATCATTTTTAAATATCTTATGTTTTCAATCAAGTATAATGCAAGCTTTGTTTCAAAGTGATCTTTTCTGCTGAAATTAACTAATTTTACTATATTCTAGGACAATCCCCGAAACCCGGACAACCAGAATATCCTGGTCAGCCTGGACAACCTGGTTCTCCTGGTCAGCCTGGACAACCTGGTTACTATCCTGGATCACAACCAGGTCAACCTAGCTATCCCGGTCAACCCGGACAGCCTGGTACTCCCGGACAACCTGGACAGCCTGGCACTCCCGGTCAACCTGGACAACCTGGTACTCCCGGTCAACCCGGACAGCCTGGCACTCCCGGTCAGCCTGGACAACAAGGACAACCTGGTAAGCACTATACTCTTCCACTGGTCAATGCCTCCGTCAAAACAAGATTTCTTACTTACTTGGATTTGCATCCTATCTCATCAGGGACTAATTCAAACAAGAAGTTGCATTAAACCATATTAAACGTATTATCAATCAAAAGATCATTGTGTGTGTCGTGTTCTAACGAGCTAACTAAGCATTTGACATCACTTCATAAACTACTGTAACACATGACTAACAAACTTTAATGTGTAAATCCAGGAGGTTTTGACGGTAGTTATTATGCAGGTTATTACCCAGGAAGCACAGAACAAGTTAAAAAGCATTTGTAAATATCCCATGTTTCCAATCAAGTATAATGCAAGCTTTGTTTCAAAGTAATCTTTTCTTTTGAAATTAACCCATTTTTATTATATTCTAGGACAACCTCCGAAACCCGGACAACCAGGATACCCTGGTCAGCCAGGCACTCCAGGTCAGCCTGGCTCTCCTGGTCAGCCTGGACAACCTGGTTACTATCCTGGATCACAACCTGGAGGACCATCTCAACCAGGTCAACCTGGCTATCCCGGTCAACCCGGACAGCCTGGTACTCCTGGACAACCTGGACAGCCTGGCACTCCCGGTCAACCTGGTACTCCCGGCCAACCAGGACAGCCTGGCACTCCCGGTCAGCCTGGACAACAAGGACAACCTGGTAAGCACTATACTCTTCCACTGGTCAATGCCTCCATTAGAACAAGATTACTTGTCTTGCTTACTTGGATTTGCATCCTATCTCATCAGGGACTAATTCAAACAAGAAGTTGCATTAAACCATATTAAATGTACCATCGATCAAAAGATCATTTGTGTGTCGTATTCTAACGAGCTAACTAAGCATTTGACATTACATCATACACTACTGTAACACATGACTAACAAACTTTAATGTGTAACCCCAGGAGGTCCTGACGGTAGCTATTATCCAGGTTATTACCCAGGAAGCACAGAACAAGGTAAATATCATTTTTAAATATCTCATGTTGCCAATCAAGTATAATGCAAGCTTTGTTTCAAAATAATCTTGTCTGCTGAAATTAACCAATTTTTATTATATTCTAGGACAACCCCCGAAACCCGAAAAACCAGGATACCCTGGTCAGCCAGGCACTCCAGGTCAGCCTGGCTCTCCTGGTCAGCCTGGACAACCTGGTTACTATCCTGGATCACAACCAGGTCAACCTAGCTATCCCGGTCAACCCGGACAACCTGGTACTCCCGGTCAACCTGGACAGCCGGGCACTTCCGGTCAACCTGGACAACCTGGTACTCCCGGGCAACCCGGACAACCAGGACAGCCTGGCACTCCCGGTCAGCCTGGACAACAAGGACAACCTGGTAAGCACTATACTCTTCCATTGGTCAATGCCTCCATCAGAATAAGATTACTTGCTTACCTGGATTTGTATCCTATCTCATAATGGACTAATTCAAACAAGAAGTTGCATTAAACCATATTAAACGTACCATCAATCAAAAGATCATTGTGTGTCGTATTCTAATGAACTAATTAAGCATTTGACATCACATCATACACTACTGTATCACATGACTAACAAACTTTAATGTGTAACCCCAGGAGGCCCTGACGGTAGCTATTATCCAGGTTATTACCCAGGAAGCACAGACCAAGGTAAATATCATTTTAAAATATCTCATGTTGCCAATCAAGTATAATGCAAGCTTTGTTTCAAAGTAATCTTTTCGTTTGAAATTAACCCATTTTTATTCTATTCTAGGACAACCTCCAAAACCTGGGCAACCAGGATACCCTGGTCAGCCAGGCACTCCAGGTCAGCCTGGCACTCCTGGTCAACCTGGACAACCAGGACAACCTGGTGTCCCTGGCACACCCGGTCAACCTGGACAACCCGGATATTACCCGGGGCAAAAGCCTGGAGGTCAGCCTGGCTCTCCTGGTCAGCCTGGACAACCTGGTTACTATCCTGGATCACAACCTGGAAGACCATCGCAACCAGGTCAACCTGGCTATCCCGGTCAACCCGGACAGCCTGGTACTGCCGGACAGCCTGGCACTCCCGGCCAGCCTGGTCAACCTGGTACTCCCGGTCAACCCGGACAGCCTGGCACTCCCGGTCAGCCTGGACAACAAGGACAACCTGGTAAGCACTATACTCTTCCACTGGCCAATGCCTCCATTAGAACAAGATTACTTGCTTACCTGGAGTTGAATCCTATCTCATCATGCACTAATTCAAACAAGAAATTGTATTAAACCATATTAAACGTACCATCAATCAAAAGATCATTGTGTGTCGTATTCTAACGAACTAATGAAGCATTTGACATCACATCATACACTACTGTAACAGATGACTAACAAAATGTAACGTGTAACTCCAGGTGGTCCTGACGGTAGCTATTATCCAGGTTATTACCCAGGAAGCACAGACCAAGGTAAATATCGTTTTTAAATATCTCATGTTTCCAATCAAGTTTAATGCAAGCTTTGTTTCAAAGTAATCTTTTCTGCTGAAATTAACCAATTTTTATTCTATTCTAGGACAACCCCCGAAACCCGGACAACCAGGATATCCTGGTCAGCCAGGCACTCCAGGTCAGCCTGGCACTCCTGGTCAACCTGGACAACCAGGCCAACCTGGTGTCCCTGGCACACCCGGTCAACCTGGACAACCCGGATATTACCCGGGACAAAAGCCTGGAGGTCAGCCACAACCAGGTCAACCCGGCTATTATCCTAATCAACCAGGTAAGTGTCTGCTCGAATAATAATAAATATTGAATTAAAGTAAAAAATGAATTAATTAACAAGCATCTTAAAAAACTTCAAAGCTAATTTTTGCTCAGCCATGTGACTTTACAAGATCGCAACAACAACAAATATTTAAATAAGTTTGCATACTTGTTATACCATTATTACGGGAAAAAGTAAGACGTGCAAAAGAAACACTGCTCTACGACATATTAGCTTTAACAGTTATTAACTTAAACATTTATTTTAAAATCGCTGTTTTATTAACTTGCTACAAAAATAGAAGAAAAGTTGCTATCATTAATTTACAAACAAGTAGTGGCCGGTGAATTAAAAATAACTGTATATATAGAGGTGGGATAAAGAAAGCTGTCAATTACAATGACAAATTACAATTTTGAAAATAACATTTTTATCATTAAATTTGTCTGTATAGGACCTAATCAACCTGGACAACCTGGATATCAACCTGGACAACCTGGATACCAACCTGGACAACAGCCAGGAAGCCAACCTGGACAACCTGGGAAGCCTGGCACTCCTGGGCAGCCCGGCACTCCTGGTCAGCCTGGCACCCCTGGCACTCCTGGGCAGCCGGGCACTCCTGGTCAGCCTGGCACCCCTGGACAACCCGGCACTCCCGGACAACCTGGTACCCCTGGTCAGCCTGGCACTTCTGGTCAACCTGGTTACTACCCTGGATCACAACCTGGAGGCCCATCGCAAACAGGCCAACCTGGCTATCCCGGTCAACCTGGACAGCCTGGCTCTGCCGGACAACCTGGACAGCCTGGTACTCCCGGTCAACCTGGACAACCAGGACAGCCTGGCACTTCCGGTCAACCTGGACAACAAGGACAGCCTGGTAAGCACTATACTATTCCACTGGTCAATGACTCAATCAGAACACGATTACTTGCTTACTTGGATTTGCATCCTATCTCATCAGGGACTAATTCAAACAAGAATTCTCATTAAATCATATAAAACGTATTATCAATCAAAAGATCATTTTTGTGTCGTATTCTAACGAGTTAACTAAGCATTTGCATTTCATCATAAACTATTGTAACACATGACTTACAAACTTTAATATGTAACCCCAGGAGGTCCTGACAGTGGCTATTATCCAGGTTATTACCCAGGAAACACAGACCAAGGTAAAAATCATTTTTAAATATGTCACGTTTCCAATCAAGTATAATGCAAGCTTTGTTTCAATCTTTTCTGGTGAGTTAAAACAAATTTTTATTCTATTCTAGGGCAATCCCCGAAACCCGGACAACCAGGATATCCTGGTCAACCAGGCAGTCCAGGTCAGCCAGGCACTCCGGGTCAGCCCGGTACTCCTGGTCAACCTGGGCAACCTGGTACTCCAGGTCAACCTGGACAACCAGGACAGCCTGGCACCCCTGGTACCCCCGGTCAACCCGGATATTATCCCGGACAACAACCAGGGCAGCAGCCTGGAGGCAAACCCGGCCAGCCTGGATATCAACCAGGACAGCAACCAGGAGGTCAACCTGGGCAGCCTGGTCAACCTGGAACTCCTGGACAGCCTGGCACACCTGGACAGCCTGGCACACCTGGGCAGCCTGGTCAACCCGGACAGCCTGGATATTACCCAGGACAGCAACCTGGACAGCAACCAGGTAGCCAACCAGGACAGCAGCCGGGAAGCCAACCTGGGCAAACCGGGCAACCTGGATACCAACCAGGACAGCAACCAGGAGGACAACCTGGGCAGCCTGGTCAACCTGGACAGCCTGGGACCCCTGGACAGCCTGGGACCCCTGGACAGCCTGGCACCCCTGGACAACCTGGCACGGCTGGACGGCCTGGACAACCTGGATACCAACCAGGACAGCAGCCTGGTGGCCAACCTGGTCAACCTGGACAGTCTGGATATTACCCAGGACAACAACCTGGAGGTCAACCACAACCAGGACAGCCTGGCTATAACCCTAATCAACCAGGTGGGAAACCAGGCTAGTTAATATGAGTCCAATTTAGCCGACAATATATTTAATCCAATAGCTAAATTATTTATACTCGAGCATCTTAAATCAAGTAGTCCAGTATAGCATAATTATGCCTAATTGCTTATTCGTAGACTCTACAAGCTAACAATAATAATCATCATCATCATTTTCACGACCACTGCTGGACATAGGCCTCCGCAGAAACGCGCTTGCAACGAGAACAAACATCTAAATATATAGTTTTAATTATCGCTATACTATTTATGAATCTGTTGTGTTCTAATACAACCATATCAAAGCACTTACCTTCAGCAAAAGACTGTATGTAATGGACCTTTGATTCATGGCATAATCAAATAATTTTCTTTAAAACTATTGATAACGATCGTAACATAATAAGAATAAACGATAATAAAACTAATGAATATCGTTCGTATGCATAGGATCCAATCAACCTGGACAGCAGCCAGGAGGTCAACCTGCGCAGCCTGGTCAACCTGGGCAGCCTGGTCAACCTGGGCTACCTGGTCAACCTGGGCTACCTGGTCAACCGGGTCAGCCTGGCACCCCTGGGCAGCCTGGGACCCCTGGACAGCCCGGCATCCCTGGACAGCCTGGCACGCCAGGTCAACCTGGACAACCTGGATACCAACCAGGACAAAAGCCTGGAGGCCAACCTGGACAACCTGGATACCAACCAGGACAACCTGGACAAACTGGACAGCCTGGATACCAACCAGGACAGCAGCCAGGAGATCAACCTGGGCAGCCTGGCACTCCTGGAACACCTGGACAACCTGGTCAGCCTGGCACCCCTGGACAGCCTGGCACCCCTGGGCAGCCTGGCCAACCAGGACAGCCTGGACAACCTGGATACCAACCAGGACAACAACCAGGAGGGCAGCCTGGACAACCCGGATACCCACCAGGGCAGCAGCCTGGAGGCCAACCTGGATACCAACCAGGACAGCAGCCTGGAGGCCAACCTGGAAAACCTGGATACCAACCAGGACAACAGCCAGGAGCGCAGCCTGGACAACCTGGATACCAACCAGGGCAGCAACCTGGAGGCCAACCAGGATACCAACCAGGACAACAGCCAGGAGGGCAGCCTGGACAACCTGGATATCAACCAGGACAGCAGCCTGGAGGTCAGCCTGGATACCAACCAGGACAGCAGCCAGGAAGCCAACCTGGGCAGTCTGGCATTCCTGGAAACCCTGGTCAACCTGGGCAGCCTGGCACCCCTGGACAGCCTGGCACCCCTGGACAGCCTGGCACACCTGGACAGCCTGGACAACCTGGACAGCCTGGATATTACCCAGGACAACAACCTGGAGGCCAACCTATACAACCTGGATACCAACCAGGACAACAGCCTGGAGGGCAGCCTGGTCAACCTGGATATAAACCAGGACAGCAGCCTGGAGGTCAACCTGGATTCCAACCAGGTCAACAGCCTGGACAACCTGGATACCAACCAGGACAACAGCCAGGAGGACAGCCTGGACAACCTGGATACCAACCAGGACAGCAACCTGGAGGTCAACCTGGACAGCAGCCTGGAGGCCAACCTGGATTCCAACCAGGACAACAGCCTGGACAACCTGGATACCAACCAGGACAACAGCCAGGAGGACAGCCTGGACAACCTGGATACCAACCAGGACAGCAACCTGGAGGTCAACCTGGACAGCAGCCTGGAGGCCAACCTGGGCAGCCTGGTATTCCTGGAAACCCTGGTCAGCCTGGGCAGCCTGGCACCCCTGGACAGCCTGGCACCCCTGGCACCCCTGGACAGCCTGGCACTCCTGGACAGCCTGGCACTCCTGGACAACCTGGACAACCTGGACAGCCTGGCTATTACCCAGGACAACAACCAGGGCAGCAGCCTGGAGGCCAACCTGGGCAGCCTGGCGTTCCTGGAAACCCTGGAACCCCTGGACAGCCTGGCACCCCTGGACAGCCTGGCACCTCTGGAGAACCTGGCACCCCTGGACAGCCTGGCACCCCTGGACAGCCTGGCACACCTGGACAGCCTGGATATTACCCAGGACAACAACCAGGACAGCAGCCTGGAAGCCAACCTGGACAACCTGGATACCAACCAGGACAACAGCCTGGAGGACAGCCTGGAGGACAGCCTGGAGGACAGCCTGGTCAACAGCCTGGCCAACCTGGATATCAACCAGGACAGCAGCCTGGAGGTCAACCTGGATTCCAACCAGGACAACAGCCAGGAGGGCAACCTGGACAACCTGGATACCAACCAGGACAGCAGCCTGGAGGCCAACCTGGACAACCTGGATACCAACCAGGACAGCAACCGGGAGGCCAACCTGGACAACCTGGATACCAACCAGGACAACAGCCTGGAGGACAGCCTGGAGGACAGCCTGGAGGACAGCCTGGTCAACAGCCTGGCCAACCTGGATATCAACCAGGACAGCAGCCTGGAGGTCAACCTGGATTCCAACCAGGACAACAGCCAGGAGGGCAACCTGGACAACCTGGATACCAACCAGGACAGCAGCCTGGAGGACAGCCTGGACAACCTGGATACCAACCAGGACAGCAACCGGGAGGCCAACCTGGACAACCTGGATACCAACCAGAACAGCAGCCTGGAGGTCAACCTGGACAGCCTGGACAACCTGGATACCAACCAGGACAGCAGCCTGGAAGTCAGCCACAACCGGGTCAACCCGGCTATAATCCTAATCAACCAGGTTAGTTAACATAATAAATCTGTTTTTTTGTGGTTGTTAGGCATAGTATTTAATTCTTGTTCAACTTTTTTTTCAAGCCAAGAATAAATTAATAAAAGCTAAGCATCTTTTGAAAAGTTAAAGGTGGCCTTTCCACAGGTAAAATCTATACTCCATAAGCTTTAAATTACAACAATATATGCATGTATAATATATGCATGTATAATTGTATAAATACGTATATATAAAACTACGATTTCTGGGGCATTACTTATATATTTTTATATATCTCGCATAAATAAAACAAAAAAACTGAGTGAATTGATTGCTCAAAAACTAGCAAACTATTAAGTTTATTATCACAGACTTACAATTGCAAATATTATGACTATCGTTTGTCTAAATAGGATCAAACCAACCTGGACAACCTGGCACACCTAGTCAACCCGGACAACCTGGATATTACCCAGGGCAACAGCCTGGACAAAAACCGGGAGGTCAACCTGGACAACCTGAGTTCCAACCAGGACAGCAGCCAGGAGGCCAACCTGGACAGCCTGGTCAACCTGGATACCAACCAGGGCAGCAGCCGGAAGGACAACCTGGATATCAACCAGGACAGCAGCCAGGAGGCCAACCTGGACAGCCTGGTCAACCAGGATACCCAGGTAAATGCATCTAAGTTTTACTTGTAAAAATAAACTATTTGAGGTCAATTTTATCTTGCTTCTAATTGTGTTTCGATTTTAAATCTTTCAGATACTTACTTGTAAATAGTTTCAATAATAATATAATAACTTATTACCATCAAGCTGGTTTGATGATAAAATCGGAAGGCGATTTAGAAATAGATGGTAGGACTCCTCAGTAGCTACTAGTAGACCCTCGAGTCTGTTTATCGAACCTCGTATCGAATACTTAGTGAGGTTCTAATGAGAAGAAAGAGAAAAAAGAATATATTATGTGTATAGTTGTATAAATATTTCAAAATTGACTCATATTCATAATTACTGTTGTTATTGTTTCAGATTCAGTTGGTGAGCCTACTGGTACTGGCGTACAGCCACCAGTTTATTATCCGTCTTCCGGACAAATGTCACCATTCCCAATTTACGTAATACCATACCCGCTACCGATCGTACCCAGCCCAGGTTCATGCCCGTGTTACCTTTTGAACCCTGGAAACAATTCTACCCATGGTCATCCCGGACAAACTGGACAACCAGGACAACCAGGACAAACTGGGCAAGCAGGACAACCTGGTCAACAGGTGCAACCGCAAAATCCTCAAGGGCCCAACAGCCACCCACAGCAACAATATTACCAACCCTACGGGATTATTGGTTTCGTGCCCGTAGTGTTCGTCCCGTACTGCCCAGGCAACGCAAGTGGCATGGTCGCCGCCCAACAGAACTTCCCTAATGCAGTATCCGTGCCGTACAACTGCGCAGAATGCAAGCAAAGCAGAGATATCTACAGTTACTTCGGAAGGTTAAACGGTGGCCGCAGCGTGGATTTCGGTGACTTAAAGGAACTCAAATCACCTTCTGAGCTAGAGAGCTTCCTGAAACACGCCGTCAAACCTACAAGGAAAGTCATACGTAGATTGTCCGGCCCGCTCAACCGAACTGGAGATAAAAACGCAAGGAAAGGCCGCGACTCCAAAGTAGCCGAATAACTAATAAGATGATTGAAAACGGAGACGAGTTAGCAAGTATAGAAAGAATCGAATCTAGAAAATAAATGCCATGAGTGAGATTTTAAATAAGAACACGTCGACGTTTAGAGTAGAATGTAATTTTGAGACTGTCCGATAGAAATTCTTGGACGATCTCAAAATTTTTTTAAATGACGTATTTTTTTAATATTTATTACTCATTACGTCATAAGTTTAAATTATGTTGTATATTTTTAGTATCTATTATTTTAAGCGCCTTGGCTATCATAGGTTTTGTCAGTCACTTCTGTATAGTCACAGCTTTAAACCAAGAAGCGCATCGCCATCAGATTAAGAATGTGTAAAATAATGCAATAAAACATTAATATGATAAATATGTGTTATATCACTTTTATTGACGAACCTCACTACATAAGAACCTACCTAATTTTATTCTTATTAATTGTTTAGGAATAGATTAAACAGATCTCTTTGTTTTGATTTTTGTATGGTTTTCAAGCTAGGTGTTTGATCACAGCTCACTTGATGTTAAGTAAAGGTGTGGTCAAAAATGGTAAAGCACACCTAACTTGGAATAGAACTAGCTCTCAAGAAAGGCAGACGGAACACACCGTTAGGTGTTTGGCGGCAGTTAAGTTTAGCCATAAATATTAGGCAATCTACTATTTTGTGTAAAATTTTATTAAAATTAGTAAATAACCTGTTTCTATGTTTTACTTCCCAACAACTGGATAGGTACACTCATTTTCATTTAAAAAATAATTATGTAGGTACCTATGACTCTGTTTGAGATTTAGGTGGTAGGCCTCGGACAATAATACCTACGTATCTACCTAAATTGATACTGTAAGTATTATTGTTAGTGCTGACGTATGCAAAGAGATACCTTTTTTGGCAGTGGAAATATTTGATGACAATCGTTTTACTGGTAAATGGTTAAACAAAAAACTGGTTAAATAAAAAAAATAGCAGGCAGGCAGGTAAATAACTTCCACGCACATCTTAGGGCCTGTCTAGGTCTACTTATTCGTTTGCGCTATACCTACCCATGTGTAGCGCAGGCGACGAACAGCTGATCGAGTCGAGCGCGGGGAGGCGTCGGGTGAGCGGGAGGCTGTGTGAGTCGAACTCGAACGTGAACTCGAACTCGAACTCGAACTCAAACTCGAACGTGAACTCGAACTCGAACTCGAACGTGAACTCGAACTCGAACTCGAACGTGTACTCGAACTCGAACTCGAACGTGTACTCGAACTCGAACGTGTACTCGAACTCGAACTCGAACGTGAACTCAAAATCAAACTCGAACGTGAACTCGAACTAGAACTCGTACGTGAACTCGAACTCGAACGTGAACTCAAACTCGAACTCGAACGTGAACGTGAACTTGAACTCGAACGTGAACTCGAACTCGAACTCGAACTCGAACTCGAACTCGAACGTGAACTCAAAATCAAACTCGAACTCGAACGTGAACTCGAACTCGAACGTGAACTCGAACTCGAACTCGAACTCGAACGTGAACTCGAATTCGAATTCGAACTCGAACTTGAACGTGAACTCGAACTCGAACTCGAACGTGAACTCGAACTCGAACTTGAACGTGAACTCGAACTCGAACTCGAACTCGAACGTGAACTCGAACTCGAACTCGAACGTGAACTCGAATTCGAACTCGAACGTGAACTCGAATTCGAACTCGAACTCGAACGTGAACTCGAACTCGAACGTGAACTCGAACTCGAACGTGAACTCGAATTCGAACTCGAACGTGAACTCGAACTCGAACGTGTACTCGAACGTGAACTCGTACGTGAACTCGAATTCGAACTCGAACGTGAACTCGAATTCGAACTCGGACGTGAACTCGAACGTGAACTCGAACTCGAACGTGAACTCGAACTCGAACGTGAACTCGTACTCGAACGTGAACTCGAACTCGAACGTGAACTCGAACTCGAACTCGAACTTGAACTCGAACTCGAACTCGAACGTGAACTGGAACTCGAACGTGAACTGGAACTCGGACGTGAACTCGAACTCGGACGTGAACTCGAACTCGACAGTGAACTCGAACTCGAACTCGAAGTCGAACGCGGACTCGAACTCGAACGTGAACTCGAATTCGGTTTTTACAATTCGTGACATGAAGTAAACAAGTCTTATGTCATAAAAGCGATATCAGAGTCCAAATAACGTTTAAAGTAAAATAATCCAGATATTTCTATTAATAAACCGAAAAACAACTCGATGTATGTTTATTGAAAATATTATTATGATCGCCGTTGACTTGACATTGACAAATTTTGTTTTGGTTTGCATTGTTTTGGTTTGTCTATGAAAGTTGCCCGACGAGGTGACGTCATGAGACATCATTTGAAAGTCAAGTTTGATTTATGTTTTTTATTAAAATAAACCCCACCTCATAGTTTATAGAGTTTTAAACATAAAAATATTTTACAGAAATGTACTATTTCGAAATGGTTTTGGAATCAGTAAAGTTTTTTTTTCTTTACATACCGAACTATGTACATTGAAATAAATATTATGAGCATAATACAGGCAAAGTAAGCACTTGTTTTGTTGAAAAGGTTCTTCAAAAGACCGTCCTTAACGCTAATTCAACAAAAAGGGACCCTCAACAAGTAGGTAATATCCTACTTGTTTTGAAGAGATTTGAACAGACAGCGTAGCAACTGAAGATAGTCAGACAAAAGTAAAATAACTCTTTGAATAACGAATTTGTTTTTATGTAATTTTCTTAACTTTATTTTAAGCACACAAAACATATTTCGTTAAAAACTAAAATTAAATAGAATCAACTTGATTATGTTAAAATTTTCTCTCCTCGTGTAAACTATGAGATTACAGTCATTTTGTTTGTTTAATTTTGGTATCAATTGTTTTCGTTTCATGCTTGTAATATGTTAGTTAAAATAAAGATCGTTTAAAGTAGTTAGATATTCACATTATGTGATCTATAATTTCATATAGTAAGTGCAAAATTTTGACCGAATATTTGTAAAGTTAACATTTGCGCGAAATAAGGTCCAAATGTTAGTCACGTGTTTTATATTGTCTTTACGTACGTTGTCAACGTGTTTTTCATTATTCGTTTCATTTGACAATATACTAGCGGAAGACTCGCGGTTTCACCCGCATAGTTCCCGTTCCCGTGGGAATACAGGCATAAAAGTAGCCTATGTCGCGCGGAGATAGTGTAGCTTTCCAACGGTGAAAGAATGTTTGAAATCGGTCCAGTCGTTCCGGAGAATATTCAATACAAACAAACAATCAATCAAATCTTTCCTCTTTATAATAGTACAGATTTTGAAATCCTTGTTATTAATCATTTCGGCCAATAGCAATTCAAAGTTCCTATAAAAAACTAAATAAGTACAAACAATGAAAATGGTAACCACAACTCATGACAATGATTCATGTTATGGGATGGATGAATTCCGACCTTGTCTCAAGAAATCATACTAAATTGTCGCGCCATTTTGATTCGACGACTCATTGAAATACAGTAAGACTGCTTGAATTAAATGACTCTTTTATACTGATGCTGGTTTTATATAAATAAACGAGCTATTGCCCGCGGCTTGGCTCGCTAGGAGATACCAACGTATGCAGCTCCAAATCTAAGGGAGGGGAAAACCGGACTATCTGCCCCGGGCGGCAACGTCACAGGGCGTCATAATTTTGTTAGAAGTAATAAAATCCCACTTTTTTAACGCGTTTAGCCACCAACCTGCCTGAATGTAAGCGATGATATGGTCGATGACGAAGCACCTAGCCTTAGAAGATATCTATTCGCGCTGACCTTGTAAATGAAAGCAAAACTAATAGCAAACAAAAATAAAAAACAAACCAACAAAAAAAAAACAACAACAATAAATTAATCAACTTATCGAGCCATTTGTCGACTCGTGACCACGGTTATTGCAAAATCGAGGTAAATAAACAAAATTAAATGCATAATACTTATTTTAGCGCTAAACATAATTATGTGCTCAAGTCACGAAAGTTCAAAAATTACATTTGGTAACTGATTTTGCAAATTTCAAATATAACTTACAATAAATATTTTTAGCATCTTCAAGCAATGCCGTCATACTCACGAGGTAGGAGTGTAAAATGATACAATGCTCGCTTTATCCAAATATTAAGATAAATACGGTAATTTTACGTAAAGTAGGATGTATTTGAGCAATTGTTTTATAGTTACTGAAAACGTTGAATAGATTAAATGACTTCAAAAGCATAGTTAGGCATGGGGTCATAATTATGTACTAGGGACAACATTGTTAAATTGATAAGCATAAGAACCTGTACATATGTTGCAATAAAGTATTGAGTATTGAGTTTATTTTATAAAATAGATAGCTAGGTAGTTTTGGTAAATAGGTCTACGAAGTGATTTTGAGATTTTCTGTATGCTACCAATAAAAAAGGTGGGAAAAATCCCAATATTATTTCATTTTATATCTCAAGATATTCGTTAATTTTTTGAAATAAAAGTACCTAATGAGCCAAATGAAACGTCTCCTGGTAGTAAAAAATAACGCCTGTTCATGACCATTGCAGCGAAATTCACTTCGAGTAACAATACCAACTTTAGGGCATCGCTGTTTTGGCGAATAATACCTATTTTGAAGCGTTCGAATAATTAATCAATTAACTGATCAACATTTTATCACTAAATATTATGGACATTAGGTATGATATTTGTCTCGTAATTTCAATTACGTCTATCTACGGTAGGTACCTACTTGTAATCGTATAGAAAAGATATACAAACACAAAAGAAGTAGTACACACCTTGGATGTTTGCTTATAACTAATCAAAAAGGCATTTATACATTGCGGTAATAAGAAGCCGGCTGGATTACGCAAGTTTTTTCTATGATAATAGCTGTAAATCTCACTTATTTAAACTAGACAAGATACAGAATCAAGCCCTGCGCATTATTGGTGGGTATATTAGAAGCACTCCGATACATGTCTTGGAAAGTGATCTATATCTTCCTCCTCTCCAGTTCCGCAGAAGGTTTCTAGCGGCAAAATTTTGGTGTAAAGCGAAATCATTTTCAAGTAATAAAACGATAGAAGTAGTAGAAGAATTATCTAATACCATTCGATTGCGGTACTGGCGTAATAAAAAAAATCCATTACTTGTTTCTCTCCATTTAGAGTTAAATTCAGTTCCCATTCATAGTAACAATCTGCCTGAGATGTTTTCGCTGGATACCTGGATGAGCAATGTCGATTTGTCACATGTACTATTTGATTCAATCCCTCAGATTGATCGTGCTAAACGAACGTATAATAGTAACAATTTAAAAGCTATCTGTATTAGCTACATTAATCAACGGTATGAACACTTTTATAAAATCTTTACTGATGGTTCAAAGGACGAGAGTATCGGAGGTGCGGCCTTGTTGGACCCCCATCAGGATAGCTTCATCAAGCTTAGGATTGACTCTGATATTTCGATTATGCACATAGAATTACTGGCTATTTCAGAAGCTCTGGCTTACATTCGTTCAGTCAACGGTCGTAAGTTTGTCATTTTAACAGACTCTAAAAGCTCAGTGCAACATTTGGCTCGGTGCACCTCGCATTCAGCGAGAGGCGTTCCGATAGCCTACCGCATTTTGGAGTCAGTCTTAAGCTTCCAGTTAGAGAACAGAGAAGTCTGCATACAATGGATACCATCTCATATACAGTTACGTGAAAACGAGGCAGTTGATCTATTAGCTAAACAGGCAATCACGGATGGGATCCCATTGTTTGTGGCCCCTCTGTCCTCAGACTATACCAGATGGATTAAAAGCCGGTGTAGATTACTGTGGCAAGAATATTTTGATGAGCGATCCAAAGAGGCGGGCTGCTGGTACAAGACTATCCAGCCCGAGATCCCCAGACATCCATGGATTAGTGATAGTCTTCTAAAGCGTAATGTTATGGTGACAGCCCTCCGGCTTCGTTCAGCACACATCCCATCAAGAAGCTTTGCGTTTTTAATGAAACAATCACCATCTCCCAATTGCGTTGAGTGTGGCGTTTTTGAAGACACCTTGCATATTTTGAGGGAATGTGTGCGGAACGAATCCTTTAGAAGACTATCATTCAATAGGAACAAAATGATGGATGTCGGATTCTGTAACTCTATATTGGCTAACCCAGAATCCGAGGAGGCCAAGAACCTATATAGGTTAACAGAAATCGGCCTAAATAAATAAATAAGTACCTGTTCATGTATGTATATGACGACGACAGCCCGGTTGGCTCATTGGTAGTATATCTGCCTTGAGAGCTGTAGGGCGTGGGTTCGCTTCCCACTCAGTGCAAACATTTTGTGAATAAACAAATGTTTGTTCTGTGTCTGGGTGTTCTGTATATGTATTATAAGTATGTATTTACAAAAAAAAAAAGTATGTATGTATTCTATCAGTTATCTGACTTCCATCACACAAGCTCTGCTTAGTTTGGGGCCAGATGGCGCTGTGTGTATGTATAGTCCTACGATATGTTTATTAAGATTTTTGTATGTATAGTGTATTTACAGGGCGATGTGGTCGCTAAGCGACAAAGCCCTTAAAACAAATTAAAAAAAAAAACTAATTAAAAGTTTTTCAGAACATTTTACCTACCATCGAAATCACGATAATGGAATTCCACGCAGCTAAGTCTAATTGGATTTAACTTTCAAACTGAGGCAAAATTTTGTTTACCGATATCTAACGAATTGTATGTGCTTAGAAGAGAACTTCAAGGAAGTGTACAAAACGGCCAACCAATCTGCGTGATTGTTTTATGGCTGTCATTCAAACCCTTTTTTAATAAATAAATAATATGTATAATTGTAACTAAATTAATATTTACCATGTCTTGTTTAACGATGATAGAGTGGTCAGATCACGCGCTGAAGGGCGTTGGCCAACCCCGACAATGAGCTTGAGCTGACGTGATGGAAAAATATCGTGAGAAAATCATAGTAAGGCGGTAGGATACTTTTTAGTAGGTACTTACTCGGCTGAGCTACTCTACCCTCAAGTTGAAAATCTACCGCCAAACATCAACCGGCGTATTCTGGTAGCCTCACTTCAATCTAGGCTAGATAAATTTACAATATACAGTCGACTCTCGTTAATACGAAACTCGAGGGACTCCTAAAATATTACGAATTATCGAGTGTTTGAAATATCAAATTTTAATGGTTCGAATTTTTTGAGAGAAAATAAATAAAACTTGGAATTATTGAGTGTTGATCAATTATTATTTATTAACTGCTATTCTTTAACAATGACAAAAGTGCAAGTCTGCAAGTTCTACAATCTTTGTCTCTTTCTCTCTGCAACTTTGAATTATCAAGTGTTTGACGCTGATGAGTTTGAATTAACGCGTCATTTTGTTACGTAGCAATGATTTGTTCGTCGAATTACCGAGTGCATAAAAATGTATTGATTTAGTTCGAAATACAAAGAGATTTTCTAGGGAACTCCTGATAACTCTGAATTATAGAGATGTTCGAATTATCGCAGGTTTGAATTAACGAGAGTCAACTGTATTTGTCCATACCATCACATAACATCCAAGTCAGATGTGGTCAAACACCTAGCCTGTCACCAGTAAAAGACACTCAATAATTCCAAGTTTTATTTATTTTCTCTCAAAATATTCGAACCATTAAAATTTGATATTTCAAACACTCGATAATTCGTAATATTTTTGGAGTCCCTCGAGTTTCGTATTAACGAGAGTCAACTGTATTTGTCCATACCATCACATAACATCCAAGTCAGATGTGGTCAAACACCTAGCCTGTCACCAGTAAAAGAAAAGATATATTTTCACTAATGTGCACTTAAGTATTGACTAAGATAATAAAATGTTTTAGTAGTTTACTTTAAGTAGCTTTAATTGCACAATGCTACATATAGGGAAGCGAAACCATTACTACAAACTTGTTTGCCACAAACGAATAGTTACATCACTACGCTGGAGATACCTGCTTCATTTATAGTTAGACTAACTAAATATACCTACCTGTTTTTTTTATGTAAAAAGTAATGAGACGAACGAGACGCTCTGCTGATGGTAAGAGATAACGCCTGTCCATGACCATTGCAGCGATACACAGAACTTTGAGTAGCAAAACAAAGACCAGGGCATCACTGCTTTGGCGCTCATTACTTTGAGACTTTTGATAGAGTTAGTCTCAACAGCCCAGTAATTTCGCTAGCTGCAGTACCCTTCAAACCGGAACACAGTAATGCTTACACACTACTGCTTAGCGGCAGAATAACTGGTACTGCGGTGGTACCTACCTAGACGACCTCCTGCTAAGGAGATCTACCACCAAGTAAACCTAAGTAAGACCAAGTAGACCTAATCTCTTAGCTAGCTATGTAGCTATGATAGCTCACCAGTTAGCGCGGTCAGTTCGCAAGCCGAAGGGCGTAGATTCAATTCCCAACAATGAGCTTGAGCTGCCAGTAAAGAAATCATCGTGAGGAAACCATAGCGTAGTGATAAGGTATTTTCTAGTACTCGGCTGGCTAGCTACCACCATCAAATTGAAAATCTGCTTATAAGCTCCTAACGGTGTGTTCCGGCTGCCTCACATGAGAGCCAATTCTATTCCAAGCTAGGTGTGTTTTACCATCTTCGACCACACAAAAAAAAAGTCTTAGTTTGATGTATTTTCATTATACTTTGGACTTCGCCTAGTAGTGTTCAGCGGACACTAGAACACAATTATTACTCTTTTTATAGTAGTATCGTGCTTATTTTTTATGAGACAAACAAATGCAAATATAGTCAGGAACGTCAACCACAGATAAGTAGGTGCGATGTGCCTGTCTAGTGTAATTCGTTGCTGGTCGAAACGTTGATAGACTTATCTAATTTGGATCCCGACTCATTCAGTGACGAGAAGCGGATTTGAAAGTCCGAGAAAACGACAAAACAGGGAAGACGCGACCTTGCGAAGATGGCCTCTACCTGGCCAGCGAAGCGTATAACTTTTCAAACGTCACATTAAACTAATTTCGCCAAAATTATCCATACATCACTGACTTCCGCTTCCTTGTATTTGGACAGTTTGAAATGAGTCAAAAATCATGGTGATTTCACTAAGAAAACTTGTCTGCGTAGGTGATTATGAGTTGGTGATTGTAAAGTTAATATATCTAATAGCTAAAGCTAGCTTAATATAGAGAGATAACATATATAACTTCTAGGCGAGCGTGCTCCACCGTAGGCCGCATCTTTGCTTTACATCAGGCGAGTTGGCGGTCAAACGCAAGCCTATAAGTAATAAAAAAAATAGGTTTACGTTTGACCACACTCTGCATGATGTTAAGCAGAAGTGTGGTCCAAGATGGAGCACGTTTACCTAGAAGAAAACTCTAGATTTGATGCCACCCATATTGAAACGTTTTAAAATGTGAAACATTTTATTTGAGTGGTAACAGTATCAGTTCAATTTGGAATTGAACTGATACTGCTTTTGCAATCTAGATTAGTAGGTATACTATGGAAACTGACGAGGTTTTCACTTTTTACAATTTTTAGTCTACTCACGAAGATGCACGTCGTATTTTGCTTTGATTACCTACTTGAAAAATGTCACCGGATGTGGTCGAAACTATAGCCGCAGTATCCAACGTAATTAAAACCTCGTTTATAAGTAAATAAAAAACGTACACTAGTAATAATAAGAAAATAAGAATGGATAGTTAATACCTACATAGGTATAAAGAAGTCTGGACCACAATCTGACAGAACAAGCACTTGGTCAAATCAATAGTCACTGAAATGTAATCTGCGGTATTTGGTAACCTTTTATACTGGCGCATTCTAGAGATACTTTGGATCCCACACCTCGTGAACAAGAACAAATAAAAATAAAAGTTTGAGTGTATCTATAGGTAGATACCTACACCTAAACCTTTGTTTTTATTCAAAATAGGTTTGACCACACCCTGTCTGATGTAAGCAGGATGCGGTCTTGGAAACGTGTTTGCTCTGGATTGAAGACACCTAAATAGTAGGCGGAAAACACAAACGCCAGTAGAGAGTAAATAAATAAATATCATAGGACATTACACACATTTTTTTAAATACATACAGTACACCTAGACACAAAACAAACACTTGTTTATATCACAAAATGCTTGTCCTGGGTGGGAATCGAACTCACGCCCTTCGGCTTTTGGAGCAGACATACCACCAATAAACCAACAGGGCTGTCAACAGGGCAGGGAGTTCCACATCCCCGCTGTACGTACAAATTATTTAGAATCGAAGCGTTTAGTAGTTAAATAGGTACATGGGGAATGTTCACCATGTACGAATAGCACTGTGGCCGTGACGTTAGCAGCATTCAATACCTACAACATGCATTCAACAGATTACAATGGATCAGAACCTAATTCTTGAAGCAATATCGACTAATTAACCTCCTGTCTTACTCGCTTTGTCATTGATATCCCGGAAATTACGAGATGGGTGCACAATAACACTCCACAGAGAATAGGCGGTCCATTATTTGTTAGATGAGAACATAAAACTATGCATCGCTTACGGGCATGCGTCATAGTGTCTTGACAGAAGGACGCATCGACTACAAACGGACTCATTACCTCCCCAGTGACCATTGTCAATTATAAGACAAAAACTCCCACGGTTTATAAAGGTCCGGGCGTATGCGTACTCACGCAGAGCGCATCTCCGCTCATATCGTTCCACCTGTGTCTGTGCTTTACTGGAAACGTGATAATCCCCAATTTTAACATTTTTATTTAGCTGTAGGTAAGTAAGAAGCACTCACAAATATTTTTATATGAGTAGATAATACTAACCACTTTTAACACTAGGTATTTTACAAAAACGCTTATCTAATCTCCCAAAAAGATTTGTGTGAACAATACATTTTTATATTAAACGGTAACGGAATTTAAACTTTTGCTTATTTGCTTTTTTATTTTTCTATTAACAGTAACGAAAAATTAATTATAATAGTTAGGTACAATAAACATTTATTTCTGGTTCATATTATATTGGATGGTAGGTACCTACCTCTCCGGGAACTGAGTCGTGAACTCGATTGCGAAGTTCCAGGATAGGTTGCAAGTTTGATTAGATATCTATAGCTATACCTAAATAACTATCTCTAAGATCCAAAGCGCCTTTCTACCTAAAACGTAGCAAACGTTATCCCAAAAACAGGAAATTAGGTGGCAAGATACTAGTATACCTACCTACAGGACCTACACATTGCTTTTTGAAGATAAAAATGTAATATTTAGGGAAACCATTTTCTAAAAGAAAATGATACTCAAATTATGAGGGCTTGTGAAAGTTGAACTTGCAAATCCAGTCCTCAAGTTTAATTGCCACAATTTACATTTTTTTAATTTTCTTGGCAACTTTCTCTGAAATTTTCGAAAACGTTCATGTTTAATTGAGACCGAGAAACTTGGTCGCATCTTCTTGCCTATGTATTGAAGTACTTGTGATAAAATAACATGGGTATTTCCTAAACAAGGCTCCCTTAATTTCGTTAATAAAATACGCATCGCTGCATCAGTTAATAGTGTGGCTTTTATTATGAAACAACTTGGTCTTAATATTATTTTATCAGCAGAAGAAACTGAATTATTGTATTTAATTTATTTATTTAATTTAATGTAATTATTGTATATGTAAAATAGGTAAAACACTGACAACGGTGGCAAAAAATACGAGCAAAGCATCATGTTCGAGCACACATTACCTCGTTCTTGAACTGTTGTTAATAACGTGAGAATAGGTAACATTAGTTCTAACAAACTGTCGATTATTGTTTTGGGGGTCATACGCTACCGTCCTGTTACAGTCTTTTACTCACTTGCTTGTAAGCAAAACTATTTTAGTAGGTGTTTAATCTGTTTATTTGTACTGCACTAATGGAGGTACCTACCTACAGGGAATCGAAGCCTACACGACACTGATACTTACCTACGTAGTTAAAATAAATACTTGTAATTTTGATAATTAAATATATCCTTTGGCCTTACATTAGTATTTGTTCCGCAACGGATATTGAATTCGCATACTTTCCATTTCCTACACACATTATGCAGAGGTATAAAAAAAAAGATATAATACATTTAGGGCATTCAAGATATTATATTATCGGACGCAACAACCATATTTAACTTCAAGCTTGTTATACAAACCTCACCGACCAATTCTTTTTACAGCCAAGAATGAAATTAGTGTCGCTCTTAATAATCGGCTGTGCGTATGCAGCGCCTGCCGAAAATGCTGCAGAAATGAAAGCTGCTGCTATAACAGCCAAAAATGGTGCCACGTCTGACCTCAACACTGATGCCAGTTCCTGTAAGTTTCAAAACTATAATAATATAACTACCTACTTACTTATATATAATCTACTTACTCTTAGTTCATGACTAAAATGTTATAAATCAACGCGATTAACGGGCAAGTCTTGTGAAATAAGGCAATCGATGTGTTTTTGTCAATCTTTTTGTGACGTTATACATCATGTGGAAGTTTGAAATTAATGAATACTATAATACATATCCTGAATTATTATGCTTGGAGAAAAAATAGTTTCAAACGCTTTTCGTTTCTTGAAATTATGAAATAGAATATGGCCAAATTATTTTTAAACCGTAATCTTGATATCAAAAAAATTATAGGAAAGGCGCAATTTTATAGATGCTAACTTTGATGCAGATACATTTAAGGCTTAGACCTTTTATTGTACGTTTTGTTTATTCTATTAGCAGATAAGTACGGATAGTTTGATGAAAATTTCTGATAGTGCCTGCTGAAAACCTCTTTTCTGCGTTACGTCTGTTGCTGTTTTATTTTGGTAGGCGCTACAAACCATCTCTCTCTTCGAAGAATCAATCTCTCTGACGAATCTGACGTCACGAGGCACGTGTACCTATAGCATGTCGCGAGAGGCCGCAAGAGGTGGGCGCGCGGCGGCGGCGGTACCGAGCACCGCGCGCATGCTTCCCGGCCGTTTTGTATTTTGATTCTTCTAGTGTGCAACTAAATACCGACCGACCGCGCTCGGTCGTATTATTTTGTTGTCTTACCTCTTTAGTTTGAGTAAATGATACGTTACCGCGATATTGACGCTTTTATGTAATTTAGTGGAGTGAATCAGTGATTAGTGCACAGACGCTTTTTTGCCACTACAAGCCACTGCCGAACGTCTCTTACTCGTCGACTAGGTAATATCAGTAACGACTGATAGATGCTTCACCCGGTCTGACGATTCTTTACCTTCAGTGCACTGCAGTGTCTTTTCCCCCCGCTGTTATATTGGTGTATTATTTTTATTTTTAAGTATTTATCTGTTGTTGAATCAACAACAGATAAATACTTAAAAATATCAAAATACTTCCACTGGCAAATGCCCAAAGCGCGATGTCAAAAACAAAGAAATTTAGATTTAAGATATAGTACATGTACTACATCTGTTTATCTATACTAAAATATTCGACTGTTTGTTTGTATTGAATAGGCACCGAAACTACTGGACCGATTTCAAAAATTCTTTCACCGTTGGGAAGCTACACTGTCCCGGGGTGGTATAGGCTACTTTTTATCCCTCCTATTCCCACGGGAACGGGGACTACGCGGGTAAACCCGCGAGGCATCCGCTAGTAGATAATATAATGGACAGAGCATTCCCTGTCCAGTCTATATTATCAATGTCTCACTTTAGTGTATAAATAAAAATATTGGAGAACGCGTGTAGTTTAATAATGGCATCAAGTTTTTAACCTAAAATCATTATTTTATTTTCAGACTACGACCGTTACTCGGACTATGGCTCCCGTAGCTACCCTGGTACGTACGGTGGTGGAACCGGCGGTGCTGGCGTGTCGGGATACGGTACGGCAGGATATGGCAGCGTCGGCGGATACGGGGCCGGAGGAGGGTACGGGGCAGTCACTGGGTATGGCGACGATCGATACGGCGTAGCTTCAGACGGTTATGACAGAGGCTATCCTGGATCTTACGGAGGCGCCGGTGGATACGCAAGCTATGACAGAGGAACCAGTGGAGGCTACGGAGGTTATGGTGGCTATGGTGGCAACGGTGGCCTCAACTCCTACTATGGATACAACAATCCAACCTATCAAGGTTACGGCCAAACGGGTTACGGATATTACAACAGACGACCCGGTTATGGCAACGTTTACAGCAGCGGCATCACTCCCAGTTTAGTCACCGGCTATAGAGGCTACTCAAGGAAATAATTATAGTTATGCAAATTAGCAATTAAGATATATTTATTGTCGTCGTAATGTAAGCAACCAAAGTACTTCCCAAAGCTATTATAATACAATGTTCATACATCATTCTTGTTGCAATAAAGTACATACTTAATTATAATAATTACAGTAAGAAAGAAATAAATAAAACAGTTATGAATTAATTTAGAACTTTATTTCTAACAATGTGACACATGGAATCTTAAAACATACATGCTATTTTATTTAAAAAAATGTTTAGTAAGTATTAATATAAAATGAAACTTTTATCTTAGCCACAATGCCAATTATAGACAAACATCTATGCGTGTGGTGGGTGAGACGAATGGCTAGTCAGATCCAGAAGCGCTGGTCTGTTTTTTCATCGACTTTAATGCCCGTTCGCGAAGCTTTTTTTCCAAGTCCTCATTATTCACTTTTCCTTCCTCCTCTTCTTCCTCCGCCTCATCGCTATCAGAAGAATCATCCTTCTTCTTGGATGTTTTCTTATGCTTTTTGTGCTTCTTATGTTTTTTAGAATGCTTCTTGTGTTTCTTAGCTTTCTTTGACTTTTTAGGTTCATCACTGTCAGACTCAGACTCAGATTCCGAAACCTTCTTTCTTGCTTTCTTTTTAGATACTTGGTCGCTGTCTGAAGAGGATTCATCTTTCTCACGTTTCTTTGCTCTTTTCTCTGTATCGTCTCGCGATTTCGTTTTAACCTCCTCGATATGTTTGATTTTTACGGGTTTCTCTTCCACTTTCTTAGATTTAACATCTGGTGAAGCAACTTTTTCTTTAGATACTTCTTTTTTACTGCTGCGACGTACTTCTTTGTCCGAGCTAGAGTCACGTTTTGCTAGTTTCTTCTTGCCGGATTTTTCGTCACTGTCTGAACTATCATCTTGAGAATCGTCAGAATTATCAGGTTTCTTTGATTTGGTAGGTTTGGGCTCTGCCTTTTCAGACTTCGCACGCTCGATGTTAGCATCTTTGTCTTTATTTCTTTTTTTCTTTTTATCAACATCAGACTCATCTGGAATGTTCTTTTGTTTAGATTTAGAACTTTTATGCTTGACTTCCTCCTCCGAACTAGAGTCCGAGCTCGAGGAACGCGCTCTCTTCTTGCGAGCCTTTTTAGCCAACTTCTTTTTAGAAGCCTTCTTACTTTTCTTTTTCCTATCATCTTCAGAGTCGCTGGAAGAAGAATCCTCAGAGTCGCTATCGGATGACGAGCTTTCTTTTTTAGATTTCTTCGTTCGCTTGGAGGATGCCTTCTCTTTACGTTTAACTTTAGATTTACTCTTTGACTTGGCAACTTCTTCACTGCTCTCACTTTCTGACTCGGATTGACGAGATTTACGCTTTGGTTTCTTAACCTCTTTTAGTTTTTCGTCTGCTTTCGTCCCCTTTTCGGAAACATTATCCTCCGATTTCTCATTCGACTTTTTGCTTTGTTCAATTTCATGTTTCCGCAGGAAAGGTGAAGGAGTGCGAGATAAGCTCTTAGAATATTCTCGTAGGGTTGGAATCGGAACAAAATCTCTGTGATCTTCTTCGTCAGAAGACTGCTCTGTCTGCTTGTCAGCTTGGGGTTCTTTCTTAGGTTCAGTTTTTTCTTTAGCCACAGAAGATTCCCTGCTGGTGCTAGAAATTACACGTTCTTTGGATTGTTCTCGCTGAATTGAAACTCTTTCAGAGGACTTTTTACGCAATTTCTGTTCTAGGTTTTCTGCAATTATGAAATAGAATGCATATTAGAGTAAGCTGGTGGATACTATTGGCAGTAGAATAAGATAATATAAAAGCTACTTTGGCGACTTCGGGACAAATGAACGTACCAAGTCGAAACAGGGTTTTTGAAGTTATGGCCCAACTAACCTTTTCTAGGAATGGAGACAGATTTTTCCAAACGCTCCTTAATCAAGTCGCTCGACCTTCTGTCTCGAGATTTCTTCTCCCTCGATCTTCTGTCCTTTACTGGTGCTCGATCCCTCGATCGCCTGTCCGTACAGAAATATATACATATTAGTCAACAAAATCATCATAAGCATCATCATAACCTGGCGAGTAAGGGACTGTTACATAACTAATGTGACTAATTTTGGTGGTAGATGTCTTAAGCAGGAGGTTACAAAGTAATGTTTACACGTTTAAAGATTACTTTGTTCCGGTTTGAAGGGTAATGAAACTAGCTAAGGGCTAGTGAGACTAACTTTCGAATGCCAAATTAATGAACGTCAAAGCAGCGATACCCTGGACTTTGTTACTCAAAGTACTGAGTTGTAACGGTCATGTATAGGCATCTTACCATCAGAATAATTTGATCATCGCATTCCTCACTATAAAAAATAACATGTAAGAGAGAATCGAGCATTCTACCAGTGCAGAATATACAAGCTTGCTACCAAAGCCTGTTTGCCATCATACCTATGATTTCAAAAATATAAATATTTACCTTGACCTGGAGCGACGTTCGCGCGAGACGCGACGATCGCGCGATGGGCGACGGTCTCGGGAACCGCGACCCGACCGACGACGCGACGCGGAGCGACGCCGGGACCGAGAACGACGACGATCACGTGACCTAACAGTGCAATGCATGTTAAACTTCCTTCTATTGTATCAACTTCGCATATTCTACAAACAATGAAGCCTGTTAACATTAACATTGATCTTTAGTGAGCTAATGTATAAATGCCCAGATTTATTGTTAATCAAAGTTCTAGGCACCGCTACAAAGAGAACAAGCAATGCATAATAAACTTTCTATATGGTATTTACTTTGCATATCCTTAGAATGACGATCAAGAAAAATCCAATCTTAGACATTTAGCGAACAATGATGGATGTCCTAGACTTTGAACAGGTTATGGTGATTTGGCAATGGTCATGGGTAGACGTTATTTCTTGCCACTATGAGAGTGTAGTCCATCTCATTATTTATTATTTCTTTCTTTTAAAACAAAGAGATAGTAGAAACATAAAATTTGTATAAATAAAAAATAGAGAAGAAACTATGTTAATTTAGTTAGAACACCCTAGTTTTTAATTCTCGTATCCGTGTTTTTATGCATTTCTAAGTTTATAATATGTATGTAAATGCGTACAGCGTTTATCATAAAAGCAAGGTTAGGTAACTTTGGCGGAAACGTGGAAAAAGCATGTTGCTTCGTTTTCCAAAGCTTGTGTTTTTACGAGTATTTATCTATAAACATAATAATGTTTTATTTATAAAGTGCAGAGTTACGAGCATGAATGTGATACATGATTTAATGTGGTGAACGTCCTTTCGTGTTGCTTCCAAAACTCCGTCGACTACTTCAGCAGGGCATGCCCGGGCTTGATCCTGATTTCCTTTGACTGTTACTTGATTTTTCATCAAATATTTCAAGAAATGCTTGGCAAAATGCACGTGCGATGCTAAAAACGAAAAAAAAGCAAGGTTCGATTTGACCCGACTTCCGCCATGACACGCGCATAGACTAGCTACAGGATACAATTACGCTGTTTTAGTGTTGACATAAAATGATAGGCAGCAGAATTTTTTTATACGTGACATATTACTTTATTGACATTTTCATTTTCATTGTTTTAACATATGTAATGATTTTGATAATAATTTTTAAATATGAATGGAAATATGACCTGTAACTTTGGTGTTATTAATAAATGATTTGTATTTGTATTTGTACCAATTAATGGTCACTAAATCACAAAATTTAAGCACTGGACATAAAGCATGAAGTGAAGGAAGCACAATATCTGCCAAATATCACAAAATACGCTGATTTGAGAAAATCTAATATTTGCAAACATGGCGTTGTGAAAATGTACCTTGCATACTACTTTCATTAAATTTTACAGAAATGTAAAGCCATGCATATGCAACATATAGATCAGTCTTATGCGTGTATTCCACTGCGAGCTAAAGCAGGATTTCTTAAACTTTTGGTAGTTTTAAATATTCCTAGCAGGAAAAATAGATCACACTGATAAATTTATAAATTGTTTTCAGATTCTGTTAGCGATCTCAACAGTACCATGCCACTTAAGCGAACGGCATGAGTGAACGGGAGGGAGCAAGCGGGATGGCACTATTGGGACGTAGACACTAATCAGCATTTCACGGTCAGCTTCGCAGTGGAAGGCAAGCAATAATCAAAGTACCTGTCATTGGAACGTCGACGAGAGCGTGATCGGGTCCGCCTGCGCCTTTCAAGCGATCGACGACGTTCGCGCGACCTAGTGAATTATCATTGGTACTCAATATTACCATTCATACATTTTACACTTATGTAAAGAAATGCGCTTGCAACTTAGTATAGAAATGTGGCAACCAAAACTTCCAGTGGTGAAATTACAAGGCTTTTTTTAAATTCATCTGCAAGAGCTGGTAAAAACAATGTCAAAGACCTTAAAATTTGAAAGTGTCAATTAATTTACAGAAACCTTTATAAGTATGTGTATAAAAGAGTAATAATAAAGTGTAGTCTCACCGATCTCGCCTGTCTCTTTCGCGTCGTCTCCTCTCTCGCTCCCTCTCGCGTTCTCTCTCGCGCTCGCGTTCGCGCTCTCGCTCCCTCTCGCGTCGATCCACCGACCTGCGGCGACTGGTCCGGCGGCGTGATTTGCTCCTGTTAACAATAAGAGATTATAAACTTGGCGGTAGACCTCCTTAGAAGGAGGACGTTTACGTATGTACATATACAATATGTACTTTATTACCATACATTATACTTTATGCATATTAAGGTGGTTTTTGCCTACACAACATTTACTCTTTTAAAAATAAATGAAGATTTTTTTGTTGTTTGTTGTTTTTGTATGTACCACTGTAGTACCACATTTTTTTTTTTTATGGTTGACAGGCCAGGTGTTTGACCACAGCTCACCTGATGTTAAGTGAAGGCGCGGTCGAAGATGTATATCACACCTAGCCTGGAATGGAACTGGCTCTCATTCTGCCACCAAGCAGTAGTGTATAAACATTACTGTGATCCGGTTTGAAGAGTAATGTAGCTAGCGAAATTACAGAGCTGTTGAGACTAACCATCGAAAGTTTCAAAGTAATGTGTATCAAAATAGCGATGCCCTGGACTTTGTTTTGTTACACAAAGTTCTGTGTATCGCTGCTATGGTCATGGACAGGCGTTATCTCTTACTTACCATCAGGAGAGCGTCACGTTCGTTTCACGACTTTTACATCAGGTGAGCTGTGGTCAAACACCTAGCCTGTCAACTATTAAAAAAAAAAAACAAAAGAAAATAGCATTGTAACTTTTCTTCCGAGAAGATATCGGCATCACAGATTTCATTTTAAGCCTGCTTCACACTGGTGCAACTGCGTTAACGCCCACATTCGTGTATGGGCTTTACTGTGTATTGTCACAGCCGCCACACAAACATGAATTTAATTAATTTTAGATATAGGTACCATAAAAATGAATTTATTCAGACACAATTTACTTTTTGAAACAATCTCCTGTAACAAAACGTTCTTCAGTAAATTTGAAATTTTCAAGATACCACACACTACAGAAGCAGAGGCGAATAATCTACAATTTTAAAATATGAGATGATAAGACAATTTACATTAAAATAACACAATTATTCTAATATAGACACCTATGTAGCTTGTCAACCATAAAAAATCGTTTCACAAACTAAGACATAATGTCAAACCTGAAAAAGAAACAAAAAAAAATAAGGGATGAAAGAGGGTATTTCGTAATCTAACCTGTCTCTGCGAGAGCTGTGTCGAGGGCTAGCGCTAGCGGATGAGTCCCGGTTGGAGCGATACTGCCGTTTCTTGTGGGATGAAGACTGCTTCTTCACACTGCCATCTGTCAGAATCAGAAAAAAAATTGATCATAAACAATTTTCACCACCCACGACACAGGTCATCCTAGCGTACTCGAAGGTAGAAAATCAAGCTAGATATGCGAACTTTTCAAATCAATAGTACAAGTACATTTAAATCAGATAGTAGTTATTGTTTGTAAGAGTTATACTCACGAGAAGAAGCTGAAGTAGAACGCCTCACACTGGTAGAACGACGAGTCTTCTCAGCTGGTTTTTCATCATCTTTATCACCTTTAGACCTGAAATAAAAAATGTATAAGCTCAAAAAAGCTATATGCATTTCATGGTCGACGTTCCAAAAACACGAACGAAACAATTTGATTCCACATTCACTATATGGACTGCTGGACAATGGAATGCGCTGCCTGAGTGGGTGTTCCCCATTGGATATAATCTGGGTATCTTCTAGGAAAGCGTGCTCCATCTTAAACAGTATCATCACTTAACATCAGGTGAGATGGCAGTCAAACGCAAGCCTATTTCTTATATAAAAAAAAACACCCGCAACCACACCGTCACTCAGTGTACAGATGATGTGGTCAGAAACATATTAATGAGATGAAACAAAACTCTCCTGATGGCAAGAGATAACACTTGTCCATGGCCATTAGAGCACCAGAGAAACTCGTTTAAATACTACTGATCTCTTAACATAGAATTATTTAAACACTAGCTGTGCCCCGCGGTGTTACCCGCTACATGTAACATTGACAGCCCTGTTGGCTCATTGGTAGCATGTCTGCTTCAAGAGCTGTAGGGCGTGGGTTTGATTCCCACCCAGGACAAGCATTTTGTGATATAAAACAAATGTTTGTTCTGTATCTGGGTGTACTGTATGTATTATAAGTATGTATTTACAAAAAAAAAAAAGTATTTAAGTATTTTATCAGTTATCTGATTCCCATAGTACAAGCTTTGCTTAGTTTGGGGTCAGATGGCGCTGTGTGTAATGTCTTATGATATTTATTTATTTATGTTTTCGGGATAAAAAGTAGATGTTCTAATCCAGGGTCTCGGCTGCCTCAATACCAAATCCGTTCAGTAGTTTTTGTGTGAAAGAGTAACAAAGATCCATCCATCCAAACTTTCAAATTTATGAAATTAAAATATTTCTACAACTTGTATGAGTTAATTTTTAAATTTAAACATAATAGGTATCTATAATTTAAGTAATTGAATTAATTTAAATTTAAAACTTATACAGAGAATTTTCACTTACTTGACAGGAGAAGCAGATCTAGATTTAGCTTTCTCATCATCTGTCTTGTCTGCTTTGTCTGGCTTGGTGGCAGACTCTTTAGTCTCTTCCTTAATGGGATCCTTGATAGCGTCAGCTTCCGTCTTCGGCTCTGCATCTTGCTTGCGCTCTGGCGACTTCCCGTTTTCTAAAAAAGAAAAACATACTAATGATTAATTATTTTTATAAGAGAAATTTTCGAATTAGAATTTTCAAGATCAAGAAAGAGAATTTTCGTAGTGTAGGGAAGGAAGGAAATGAGCCAGACGCGTTTGAAACTGATTTTCAACCCGCGTCTTATGGCCTTCAGTATAGGCGGCTTTTAAATTTTATGAATTTAACACATTAAAAGCAAAATTAAATGAAATTAAAACATTTGAATTTTAAATTTATTTTTCTATTGTATTAGGCAAACAATCTTTATCGTTTGTGTGAGCTATAAAGAGTTTATCTATCTTAGCCCTCTTTTGAAACAATAAATAAATTAATGTAAAAAATCCTTCAAGCAATGCAAGTAGGGGAAATAATACAGTACCTTTAGGTTCAGATGGTTTGGTGTCATCTCCGTGCGACTTGTCCCGAGCTGGAGCACTCTTCTCGCGGCTCTTGTCCCTACTCTTGTCTCTACTCTTGTCCCGACTGCGACGCCGGGACCGCCGTGGGCTGGTTCCGTTGCGATGCCTAATAACATTTCCATTTATAGTTACTACTACTACTAGTTAGTTTCTAGTTAGTTAGGTACTAGTTTATCTTACTTAGCCAAAAAGAGATCAAGAAACTTAGTTCGGTTTTTTCGGGATTTTATAATCGGTTCCATAGTCATACTCTCACACAAAAACTATTGAACGGATTTGGATGAAATTTGGTATGGAGGTAGCTGATACCTTGGATTAACACGTAAGCTTACTGGCATTTTATCTTTTTTTTTTATGTTTGACAGGCTAGGTGTTTGACCACAGCTCACCTGATGTTAAGTGAAGGTGTGGTCGAAGATGGTAAAGCACACCTAGCCTGGAATGGATTATCTGAAAACATGTGGCGGGTAATACCGCGGGACGCAGCTAGTCAACTATATATATTATGTTCAAATGTTGTGTTAAAATTAACATACAAATGTGTATTTAGACATTAAGACACTGAATAAATGTCTATGTAGGTTACATAGACATAGTTTTTTAAGAAAAAAATATGATTTAATCAGTCATTTGGTTAAAAAAAAATTATTTAGTCAGTCATAGCACCTTAACACAAGTTTAACTTAATCTGGGGCTAATTGGAGCCGTGTGAATATGTCAACTGCAACAATATTTACTGTAGATGATTATTTGATTATGTCTATTGTCTATTTATAAAGACTATCTATTTATAAAGGATATGAGACAACAAATCAGTAACCACCAAGAAAAATTGAATGGTCATGGTAACCAAAACTGGCATGGCTATTATTATTTGTGTGTGAAGTGAAGTAACAAAAAATGCATTTTCGTCAACGTTAATATTAATTAGATAATGGAATCTTATTCAAAGTGAGGGTGATAAGTCCTGCACCAATGTCCCACTTGGGGTGTTTTGTGCATTTCCCCCAACCAGCATCTACCTGAGCCAACACAGCTACTTGAAATATCGTAAAAATTAGTAAAAAACCAGTGCACTTACTTCCTGTCTCCAGAGCGATCTCGGGACCTGGAGCGTGATCGCCGCCTCTCGCGCGATCGCCGTCGCGACCGCGATCGCGACCTCGTTCGCCGCCTCTCCTTCTCTTTATCCTTATCCTTCTGCTGTTCTTCCTGTTTAAAGACAAAATGTGGCTTAAATGGAGTGGTCAAATTCGATATTTTTTTTTTTCCTTCTTTGTATTGCAATCTGTCCTTTAGACATTCAGCAATAGGTTGGAATTTGTTTTCAGACTTGTGCGGTACTTGTCCATTGGCAAGCCCGCTTTTCAACTCGGTCTATCTATAACAAGAGATCCTGAGGGTATTTTCTTTTAAGCCTTCGTGGCGTGGTTGATTTGTTCATAAGATCCTTTGCAAATTTGTTAGGATGGTGTGCGATTCTTGCCCTATATGTACTCATTTCATATATATAAAATTCGATATACGCCGCGTAATTTATCTTTTATTTATTTACATTCCATACCAATATCCAGCTGTTAGATTGAATTTTGTAATTGAAAACTGATATTTCAATTGAAAATTCGAATAAAATTAAAATGTAACTGAACAATTTTAATGCATAATGCATAATAGTATGTACAAGTAATATTATTTTCAACTTTTGAGCTGAGCCTGCAGTACCCAATGTAACCTCTGCCTTAATTTTACCACATAAACAACACACAAGTCTGAAATAGATAATATAATAAAATGGTTCTTTTACCATTCTCTTCTTAATCTCTTCTTTTTTCTGCTGGGTGAATGACTCCGGTATTCCATTTTCGCTTGCCTGTGCGCTGAGTAGAAGCTCCCACAGCTCGCCCATGAAGAGACGCGCATTCTTCCCGTTCAGAAATCCAGTCAAATTGATCTGCATTTTCTTTGGACATGGGAACTAGGATTTCAGATAGGAATGGGAAAGAAAAAAGGTCATCATTAGTTACCTTCAAAACATTTTTTGCAAAGCACCCTAACCCGATTTTTGACTGCTGTCTTTTGTTTTTATTTGGAAAGCAATACTTTTTTGTCGAGATAAAGTCGTCAAGAGTGCCCAATATTTGATGGAAGAAGTTGTATGTCAGCATCCATTTGACTCGGATAGGGAAGGAAACAACAATATCAACAAGTAGTACATCGAATGATTAGTTTTCTTGATGCTGACGACGCAGCGATGGCGCCGACGACTTGAGATGGGAAGACGCAGCGAGGCTCGCTGTCTGCAATGAAGCTCTGCTAATGCTGCGACGGTAGATGTTGATGTGATGTCTTCGCTCTTCAAGCTCTTGCATCTGTAAGGGTTTTGCGAACACAACCACATTATGCTGAACGCAAAGCCTACTAAGTGGGACTTCCCTATCCAGAGTCAAACAACCTCTTGACAACTTTGTTAACATTTTAGGTTATTTGGAGAATAAAATTATGATTCGATTTTTGTTTCATGAACTAGGGAGCTCGTCACTGCTCATTTTGTTTTATACTGAGTTAGCATTGTTTAAGTATTTAATTTCCCCGTAAATACCGATTCATACTAAGGGCCTCCAACGAGTTGAGCCGGGGGGCTGCGGCGGCTCGCGGGCGGCAGCAGGCGGGCGGCATCGACGGCGCGCTAGCCGGTGAAGACCATAAAAATATCCATACGCAATCAATACATATTTGACATTATACTTCAATTGCAGTTTCTTATAGCAGTGACTCGCAAAATTCACTATCTTACAACAGATATTACAGAATCAAACTGTAAAGAAACTGCAATGATTACATCTGTTTATTAAATTAAATGCGAGTAGACATTTGTAATCACCTTTTCCTCTAGTTGATTGTTGACATAATCAATGACAACATCATCTTCCATCTTGAGAATTTCTGTAATCTTCTGTGTAATCCATGGTTTCAGGACATCCAGCTTCACCTTGGACATGTCCACCTAAGAAAGAATATGAATGTTTATGTCCCTCATTTTCTCTTATTCTTAAGAGTAAATCGAATTGGTATTCATTAAAACCAGGTAGATTCAAAACCAAAGCATGATGAACAAAATCAGGGAAATGATACAGATTTTAAAAAGGTTAAGTTAACCTATATATTAAAATGAAATAAAGTAATAGCAACTTAGCTGACCTGTTGAGTTAAACAGTCGCCGAACTTCATTTGCTTCATTAGCTTCTTCTCTTTATCGCTGAAGCGGGTGTCCTGCTCCGTGCTGGTGCCCTACACCAAACGATTCAAAGCATTATTTTTAAACGAAAATCACCATGCATTGCTTGTCACTGACAATCTCAGGGGCTATTTTCTACTTATCCAGACAAAACTAAACTAGGATCTATTAAAAGATAAAACTTAGATTTTAGTAATGGAAATATTCTTACCGTATACATCATCATCGTGAAATTAGAAATAAATCAATAATTGCTACGAAAGCTGAGAGCAGCTTGCCGATGGCGTTAGGACGCCGTGACTCGATGTCGAACTATTCAGTGATTATAGAAGATAAAACGTTTTAAACAACTTCATATAACAATAAATCTATTTTAATATCTAGAAAACACAGCTTTCTAGCTTATTGCGACATATTTTCACATATTCACACTACTGATCAAAATCCAAAATGTGTTCACACTTCACAGACGCCATTTTGAATTTATGTAGGAAAGAATAGAGATTCTTTTCTTTGTTTTTTTTTTTGATATCGCACATTATATTTTCAGCCAGTGTTAATTTCCAAAATTAATGACAAGCCGCTAGTTAATGCACTACTATTAATTATGCAAGTCGTTATTATTCATAAATGTATTATTTTACAACAAGCAATGAAGAATAAATACTGTTTCACCGCTAGCGTGGCTTACTTACAAGCAAAAGTTTGGGAGAATGGTAAAATGTGGTGAAACACAACCTTTCGTGTTGCTTCCATCAAAGCTTATTGTAAAGTCGATACTACTTTGCAAAAACATGACTGGACTCGACCGAGACGGACTGGACTTTGATTGTAAATAAATATATCAGACATAAATAGCATAAAACGAAGTAAGTTAGGCATCACAACACACAAGGTTAATATTAATGTTTTAAAAAAGATCGCTATCGGTGTCGAGTGTCGATTGTCGATGGTTTTTTTTTCTTTTACGTTTTGGAATCGCATTTTGTATATTCTGCCTGTTTGAATGTTTGTGTATTTTGTGTGCAGTCTTCGTTTTCTATTTAGATCAAAAGTGTTTAAATCTTAGGGCCGCCTTACACGTTCAATCATGATCACGATCCGCGATCCGCGATCATGATTTCAAAATTTCTAGATATGCGATCCGGAGCATCAGTCCGTCAATCCGCTTCGTACACGATCAGTCTGGATCGCGATCATTGATCGCGGATCGCGGATCGCGGATCGCGCGCTACGTGTACGGGCTGCCATGGACACTTCATCAAATCAATATTATTCGTCTCAGATTTAAATGTAATCTGAAAGAATAGAATACATTGTGATTTGTTTATTCTCATTTGAAAATTATGTTCTAACTTTTCTGTGATTGTAAAGTAATGTAATTATTTTACATTATGCTAATAATAATGTTATTTTATTAGTGTTGTACGTAGCACAATGTTTTCTAAAAATTCCACTTACTTAATCTTATTTAGTATTATCGGTTTACGTGTCCTACGGTTTCCCTGTTTTCTTACTGCACGAATTAAAAAAGTGAATTCGAGCCTTGATATACATGGGTATTAAGATAAAGATAAAAAAGCTGACGACTGTTTGTTATTTCCACAATCGCAGGCAGCAGAATCAATAATGCTAAGCCTATAAAAAGATGTGCTGGGCTAGGGCTACATACATTGTCGATGTGACTTGTTATGTTACTAGTTGTTATTCTACTAGAGTTGATATTGATAAAGTCCCATTCCCACAGACGTTGATCTAAGCAGATGCCCGCATGCCCTTCGTTTTGTACTGCCGGCACCACACGTTCGTCCAGCAGTCGAACTGTTCGTCCAACACTCAATATGGCTCGAGTCTATCCGAACCGAAGGTCCAAACTCACGATCGATCAAACAGACCCTCCACACCTTCGAAAAAGGATCCCCTCATCCTAACTCCACACGCACGTTCCAGTTCCAACATTATTCACTATGGATGATGTTGAAGTGATAGGTGCTCCTGCGCTATACCTTATGATTATGAGTGCATATTTATAATGATTATCATTTCCTAACTATTGCAGTATAAACCAGACTAGCTTTTGCGTCTTTAGCATCTTGCTCAGACGCAAAAGCTAGTCAAAAAAAAATTAAAATGTCATTTTTTTTCTTTTTTTCTTCGGCTATGACCTATAATGTCATTATTTGATATATATATTTTTTTTTAATTTTATTATTTTTCCCACCATTTGTAGCTGTTTATGTAGCTTTAGAACAAAAAATTGGATGTCTTGCATTTTAGTGTGAATTTGAAGAAAAAAGTGTTACTTCACGCGCTCTCTCTCTCTCTCTCTGAATGCTCTACTCGATTCATTGTTAACAGATTAAAAATTGGCGGAATTGTGGAAAACCTCCGCAAAGGCCATTCATCAAGAATTGAATTGAACAGATTCAAAAAAGGAGGAGGTTATCAATTCCACTGTATTTTTTTGTATGTTACGCAAGCATTCCGCCAACTATGAAATCTATGAATCGATTTTGATGATTTTTTTGTTTGGTAGATCATACGTCAGAGGTGGTTCCATAATTATAATTACATATTTTATCGAAATCAATCGAGCGGTTTTTAAAAAATCTTCAAAAATCTAAAAAATATGATATATACCTATACATGTTTTCGTTTATTCCAAAACCGCAGAGAGAGTTTTTTTTATTGTAAATTTATAAATCGTGTGCTCAGAGTGTCAATGCGTGCGCAACGTTCGCGTGGTTTTAAACAAGCGGCTAGACGGTTTCAAACCACCACTTCTGCCAGTGCCAGTGAAACGCAAGCCCGATTGCCAAGGGCGTTTATAGGTCAAACGAAACTTGGTTTAAAACAACTATCTACACGGTTTGAAACTTCTGTTTGAAACTGCCGTCATTGCACTATATTGACTATTTGCACTGCCTTTGGGCCAGTAGCAGTACAGTAGATAGATACTCTTGCGGCATCTAGGTATTTAGATCAACGTCTGTGCCCAGTTACCCACTGCTCAGTGCTTATTCCAGTCCCAATACATATTATTATTCTATTTCCGTGCATTCGTGTTTTCGATTCGATACGAAAATTACGAAATTTCGTAAGACAGTGCGGTAAGTATTATGTTTCGTACTAAGTACTACGTACGTACTAAGTATACTTATGATAAGCGTATTATGCGTATAGGTATTTTATATAATTATAAGTAGTTTGTTTTGTAAATTTGTAATGTAATCCGTCCGTCTCAGACTCTGCCTGTCCGTTGTTCGGACTTGTTCGATACTCCGATAGCGGTAGCACTACAAACAGCGGTATTTTATTTTCTACTTTCACTACTTTGTAGACTTGAAAGCGTATAGAAGTGTGTACCTACAATAGATACTTTTATTTTTCAGATTTTGTCTTTTTTTTGTTACCTACTGAAAAAGAAAAGGTGTGAATAATTTATTATGTATGTACCTATTGCTGAATAAATATTAAAAAATCATATTGCTGATGGAACAACTTACAAAATATCTGTTTTTGGTAGTTTAAATTGGCCTTATTTATATTAGCTGATTTAAGAAAGATGTTTGAGGTAAAGTCTAACTAATAAATAATGCCATTCTATTAGATCATGATGTATTTGGATGTGGTAGTTATTGGTTAAATCGGAGTGGTATTATTATTTCAAGTAAAACGATTATTTCACAAACTTAAAATGAAATTTGACCTTGGCTGAGCTCTGATAAAGTTAAAAAAAGCCTTTGACAGGTACTTAAAATATAATCAAAGTTCAAAACTTTCTGCATTTTGACATAAATTATGTGCCTAACCCGTGTAGGTATATCTTTTAAGGCCTTACCACAATTTCTGCTTTCAATATTAGTAAATCATCTTCTTCTTGTGAGTTTATGTTTGTTGACCTGGTATCTATTTATTTGAGAAATGTAGAAACACTTTGATATTCCTTCTTTTGCAATAGAGGTAGCAAAATGTGCTTTCAGTTGGGCTTGCAAGCTATATCACATTGATAAGGAATAACTTAATACCACTACATCAATTCTCTCTACTCAGAATATTGTTGGAGATCTGAAAAATCTGTGTATTTAGGGTACCATACTTATATCAAAATATGAGTGACTCCGTCAAGAAGTGAATTAAAAAAAAAAAATACAGGTACACAGTACATACTGGTGACGAATTTTAACAACTGAGATGCTATCTCATTTTGCTTCAGTATCATGAGACTCTATGTGAGTTGGTGTTTGTTGGCTGAGAGTTGATCTTAAAGTAGAGTAGACCTGATGTTGTGTCTATCCATTGCTGGAGTGCATATGAAAGTAACTATTTATCCTGCTAATCCTGCTATGTTTATAACTGTATTTAGGTAGTTAGATACTGTTGTACCGTGATAATTATGGTGATATTATAAAATTCCAATTTAAAAATTTTGTACTTTTGCAAAGTAGATAAAATTCTATTTTTAAGACAAATATTCCATAAGTACATTTTTATTGTTTTCAAAGTTGTTTACATTGCATAAGCTGATGTTTGCTCCTTATTTGTTTCAGATAGTGGTGTCGTACAACTGATAATGGGTGATCTTTGACATTGATGTAAGAAATATTTTCATACTATGACTGTGTGTTAAGTGGTTCAACTTCAGTCTAGATACAACAATCAGTTTGAGCATTTCAAAATGACTTTGATTAGATTTTTTTCAACGGAAGCGTTCAGTGCACACAAAACAAATGAAATACTTAATAAATTGAAGCTGGTTGACCCTGAAGTGTCCCAGCTGTCTACAGAAAGCTGTTACCATGTAGAGCTCAGCTCTGGAAGTGACTATCTTAATATTAATCAGATAAAGATATTGAAATGGTTACTCAGCTCTCCACTGCAACCTTATGCACTGAGGAATGAAACAAACTACAAGTGTACACAGAAAAATCAGTTAGTGATTGAAATTGGGCCAAGGTATGTAATATTTTCAGTACAATGATAGAATTATGAATGCAAGGGAAATTCTGCCTCTAAATCTAACAGATATAGAGGCAGAATTACTTTATCACAATTACCTCTCTTAGTGACTCGGAATGATGGTTATAGATAGAATATTATTCACAATAAAATGCAAGAAATTCTAGCAAATGCTAAGTAAAACTGCAAGATGCATTCTAGTTCACTAATTTGTATTTATTTTAATGAAATCATAATGATGGGATTTATTATAATATTTATATATTTTATGCTTTATGTTACCTGTGTCCTAAGTCAGCTATTACTTCCCATAAAAAACACATTCCCATTATATTTTCGTTTTTCTATGTCTTAAGTTTTTAGCGAGCTGTTAAAGATCTAGAATGTGCTGAAAAAAAAATACTTTTTTGTTTAGGTTCAATTTCTCAACTGCTGACTCCAGTAACTCAGTACAGATTTGTGAAAGTGTGGGCTTGCACGATGTCATACGGCTTGAAGTTTCCACTAGGTACCTCATTACCTTTTCCAAACCAAAGGAGGTTTCACAGCAGCATTTGGAAGATCTGGCGGCCTCACTTCATGATAGGATGACTCAGTGTATATATACTAAGGCAAATCTACCCAGACAGAGTTTCAATGAAGGCTTGCCTAAAGATTTGGAGCCATGGTATGTTGTACCATTGCAAAAGGAGGGTAGAACTGCTATGGAAAGTGTTAATCAGAAATTGGGTAAGTCTTTAATGTTTTAGTGCTAGGTCCAACGTTGTGATCATGTTTTAGGTCTATAGCTACTCAGATTAGACTATATATATTTTTTTACTGTACAGTAGTCTCACTAAACCGGCACTATTAAAAACCAGGGGGTGTCGGATTATAGGATTGTTTGAAAACATATATTTTATTTGTGTGACACATACCTATCTTACAAATAACTAATTAGTTAGATTAAAATCATCCTTAATTGATGTGCTTTTTTGCAACTTGTAGTCCTTGTTTAAAACTTTATCTCGCATGTTTTGAAGAATTGTAATACTACAGATATTTTTAGATGTAGATACGTTGTTTTCTTCAGACCTTGCTATGTAGGTATTGAAACAATTGAATGCTGTATCTGGATTTTGTTTTAGCAATTTTAGTAGTAAAGAAGTAGGAAGGGGTGAGGGAAGTGTGAGCGTAGGGTGCTAGATTACTGGATGTATCAGACTACTGAACTGCTGGATTAGTGAGACTCTATAGTACTTAGATAAGAAGCCTCAGCTCAGCTCCCTCAGCTTCTATAATACAACAATCTAACAGCCATGACTTATCATATTATTTCATACTCTGTACCTAATAATAAAAACCTTATAAAGGATTGGCGTTCGATTCCTGGGATATGGACTTCTATATGGATCTATTTGTAAACAAATTAAAGCGAGACCCAACAAGTGTCGAATTATTTGACCTCGCCCAGAGCAATAGTGAACACTCTCGTCATTGGTTCTTCAAGGTAAGTCACTATTTAAATAGTGCCTAACATTTCCTTATTTTATTAATTTAAAATTCAATAATGCTGTTGTAGGTTACGTAAAATTGTTGCTATTGTTTGAGGTGTTTTAAGCCAGTTTTGAGTTTAAGTTTTGATTGTTTGCTCTTTTTTTTTTGACTTTACACAGCGCCATCTGACCTCAAACTAAGCAAAGCTTGTACTATAGAATTGCACAATTAATGTTAACCATATCACAGTTTACTTACTACTATAACAATATAATCAAATTGCTACCCAACATAGTTTAAATTATTTAAGAAATTAAACCTAGTACAGACTGACATATGGAGTAAACCTAAAAACCCCAAAACGCGAAATTAAATATTTATTAATTTTAAAATGTGTGCTAATATTAATACAATTATTATTATAGTAATTGGCAAACTACAACCCCTTCATTTCTTCTTTTAGGGTAAAATTATTTTAGATGGCAAAGAGATAGATCAGTCGCTTATTGATATGGTCGCATCCACGCAGAAAACATCTAATCAGAACAACGTCATTAAATTCGGAGACAATAGCAGGTAATACTAGTTTACTCAACTTTCCTATGGCTTTAAACATATACAATTATACATATTTACATAATAACTATGTATAGATATAATAGAGTTACTTTTATTTACAAATAAATACAAAAAACAATTTATAACTCAGTCATAATAGATACTAAAAATTTAGAATAAGTCTTGCAGATGCAATCCTAATCGCAAAAATAACATTGGTACAAATTTCCAGTGCGATAATAGGCTTCAAGCATAAGAAAATTCGTCCAAGCAATGTGCGCGCTCCATCTCAAGTGGTCGAAGATGTCACGGAATCGGATATCATATTTACTGCAGAGACCCACAACATGCCTACCGCAGTGGCGCCATTCAGTGGCGCCACAACTGGCACGGGGGGGCGGATTAGAGACGTGCAAGGAGTGGGCAGAGGGGGGCACACTGTTGCTGGTACTGCGGGGTATAGCGTCGGCAACCTGCATATACCAGGTGAATTCGGAGTTGTAAATAGTTCTTTTTCAGTGGCGTCACAACGCGTATGACTCTCATTATATCATAATACATAAATACTTTTTTTTTGTAAATATATACTTATAATAAATATTAGGACCAAGTCAGTAAAAACTTTTTTTGATCAGTTTTTGTGTGTTGGTGTGCAGGTTATGATTTACCTTGGGAAGAAAAAAGCTGGGAATATCCCAGCAACTTCGCGTCACCCTTGCAAATTATTATAGAAGCTAGTAATGGAGCTTCTGATTATGGCAACAAGTTCGGGGAGCCTGTCATAACAGGTAATATAATATATAATAATTAATTTTAAAAAAAAATTGTTTAAAATTTTACTGTAAGGTTTCTATAATCGACATGTTACGTAATATTTCAGGTTTTGTCCAATCATACGGTTTAAAAAACGCCGACAATATAAGAGAAGAGTTTGTAAAGCCAATTATGTTCAGCGGAGGAATTGGATACATGCCGCATTCTATGATCAAGAAAAACAAACCAGAGAAAGGTGAGAAATCGTTTAAGACTTCCACATTTTAAATTTTACATTAAATCTTTATGAGTATCTTTATAAGTATATGTATATTTATATATTATATATAAAATTAGGAATAGAAATTTGTAAACCTAATTGACGTGTAACATTAGGAAGCTATAAATATTTCATGGCTACATTTGGATAAAGAAATAAGCAAATATATAATAAACAAATTGTATTGTTCTGACAATATTTATGTTTTAATAGTACCTACAACTACATACATACATTTTAATATATATATATAAATATTTTTTACTGTTGACTAGGCTAGGCTAGGTGTTTGACCACAGCTCACCTGATGTTAAGTGAAGGTGTGGTCGAATATGGTAAAACACACCTAGCCTGGAATGGAACTAACTCTTAAATGAGGCTGCCGGAACACACCGAGGTGCTTGGCGGCAGATTTTCAAGCAAGGCAGAGCTATCATCGCTATATTCATTTTTATTTACATCTACAAATTGTTTTTTTACACGGAATCGGGATTCGGATTATTTTTTAATTTAGCTTATTTATTAATTGTTTGTATTTTACACAGGGATGATGTTAGTGAAGGTGGGCGGGCCGGTGTACCGTATCGGCGTGGGCGGCGGCGCAGCCTCCTCCGTGGCCGTGCAGGGCGGCGACGCACGCGACCACGCGCTCGACTTTGGAGCCGTGCAAAGAGGTAAAATACACTAGTAGGATTGAAATGTAGAACTACAACAGATGGAATAGGCATGTTCTATATTGGAAAACGTAGCTCAGGAATGCCATCAGACTCGGTGGAATGACGATATGCGTAACACAGTCAGAAATCAAAAAAAAAAGTATGTTTATATTGACAATATTTTTTTATATTGACATGTTTGGATATTGACATACCTTATTTTGACATGTAATCAGTGTTTTAAAACCCATTTAATGACATCTTTAAAATTTTGAAGTGACTTGTAACATTGGTGTTATAGAATAAAGCATTTGTATTTGTATTTGTATTTGAAACGGCGTCTTTTTTGTGAGACTATGTAGCATGGTGGTAGGATATTTTCTAGTAGTCTAGCCACCACCCTCTCAAAATTATGGCCATCCATTCCAGCCAATCCATTCCAGGCTAGGTGTGCTTTACCATCTTCGACCACACCTTCACTTATCATCAGGTGAGCTGTGGTCAAAACAACTAGCCTGTCAACCCTAAAAAAAAAAAAAAAAAAAACTGCCGCCAAGCACCTAACGGCGTGTTCCGGCTGCCTCACCTGAGAGCCAGTTCTATTCCAGGCTAGGTGTGCTTTACCATCTACCATTACTTAACATCAGGTGAGCTGTGGTCAAAACTTGGAGCTTGTCAACCATTAAAAAAGGCTAATAATGTAAACTGCCGCCTACTTGACTCCTGGTTCACCCTTATCTGAAATATTTTGGCGTTTTATTTCTGATTCGATTCCAGATACTAAATTTATAAAAAAAAAAACGATGGAAATGTGATGACTTTTTTTAATGTTAAAGTAATGAGACGAATGGTGCGCTCTCCTGATAGTAAGAGATAACGCATGCCCATGACCATTGCAGCGATACACAGAACTTTGAGTAGCAAACAAAGTCTGGGGCATCGCTGCTTTGGCACTCACTACTTTTTTTTTGGGCAACATTAATTTTATTCAACAGGTGATGCTGAAATGGGAAATCGTCTAAATCGTGTTGTGAGAGGATGTTTGGAAGCAGATATAAATCCAGTAGAATGTGAGTATAATAACCGCAACTAGCGACCCGCCCCGGCTTAGCACGGGTGCAATGTAGATACTAATGTGGTGCTTATGCATGGATTATACGATTATAAACCTTCCTCTTGAATCTCGCAGTCGTGTTAAGAAAAAGTAACCATTTATAGCTGTGTTTTTTTTGATGAAACAATACTAGATTGTGTCACAAGGGATCAAAATAATGTATTGAGTGTGAGAGCGATTGTTTGATTCCAGAGCGAAGCGAAGTAGGTATTCTAGAGTAAAATCCTAAGTGTAGTCACGAATTCTAAGTCCGTCACTCGAGATTAAATAAATTTGGTACCGTGTAGCACTCTCTGCTTTTCTCTCGATTTGTTTGGTAGTAAGTTTATTTAACCAATGCCGCGTCGGCAGGCGTGCTTTTTTTTAAATTACCGGCCAGAACTTTATCGAAGCGAATTGCATTCAAACTTTTTAATTACATGGTGTTCTAAATTCAAAAGCCATTTCGTCACTGTTATATATTGCACCGGAATGAACCATTTTGCTTGCAATTATCGAGGAACCCTTCGCCTCTTTTCGAATAGATGGGATGAAATATTAATAACTAGCTCGCCCCGGCTTGGCACGGGAAAACAAAACTCGATTAACAGTATAAATTTATCGATCCACTAGTTTCGGAGCCTATTCAATACAAACAAATAAAATATTAAATCTTTCCTCTTTATAAGATGTAGATGACAACTGTAATAGTTAGACATAATTATGATATTGCGGACTTATTTGTAGCTGTCAATTTGCTCCATAAAACGTCATTTTACTCTTTTGTCAATAGTTTTCGCTGCGCATGCTAAGTAAGGATTTTTTCAAATTTTTCACAGCTTAGGTTACATTATGGAATTTTCCATACGGATCCCTAATTGTTTTTTTAAATAAAATATAGCCTATGGCCATCATAGATAATGTAGCATTCTAATAATGAGAGAATTATTAAGATCGGTCCAGTAGTTTCGGAACTTATTCGATACAAACAAACAATAAAATCTTTCCTCTTTATAATAGTAGGTATACATAGATAAATAATAGGTTAAATGATCACGTGACTCATTGCAGCGATTCACGACCAAGGCGCTGGCGGTAACGGAAACGTGCTGAAGGAACTTGTGGAACCAGAAGGTGGCGTGGTTTTCACGCGGGAATTTCAGCTGGGCGATCCCACGCTCACTACGCTAGAACTCTGGGGTGCGGAGTATCAGGAGAACGATGCACTGCTGTGTGCTAAGGAGAACAGGGCTGTGCTCGAAGGTGACATAAGATTGTTTGTTGATTGATTGGCACAACTCAAAATTGTTCACAAATCAGCTCTAAAATTTGAACATATCAATATAACTTTGCTTTAGTGTGCAGGGTACTTAAGAAAAAGCTGATTTATTATAGGCTGCACCCTTGGATTTGCAAGACAATTTTCTTTCTGAAAAAGTTGAAGTAATTTTTCGTAGCGATGATAGCTCAGTGGTTAGCGCGGTAGGTTCGCATGCCGAAGGGCGTGGGTTCAAACCCCAACAATGAGCTTGAGCTGCCGGTGTAGCAAAACATCGTGAGGAAACCATAGCATGGTGGTAGGGTACTTTCTAGTACTCGGCTGGCTAGCTAACCACCCTCAAGTAGAAAATCTGCCGCCAAGCACCTAACGGTGTGTTCCGGCAGCCTCACTTGAGAGCCAGTTTCATTCCAGGCTAGGTATGCTTTACCATCTTCGGCCACACATTCACTTAACATCAGGTGAGCTGTTATCAAACACCTAGCCTGTCAACCATAAAAAAAAAAAACTTTCCGAACATTATTTACTTTTTTTGTGGTTTGGTATTTTTCCACAGCTCACCTGTTGTTTAGTGACGTTGCGGTCGAAGATGGTAAACACACTTAGCCTGGAACTGTTTCTCAAGTGAGGCTGCCGGTACACTCACTGTTAGGTGCTGGACGGCAGATTTTCTACTTGATAAGTAGAAACTTGGTAGGTGGTAATTACATTTTCCTAACATAATTATTTCCTGCTTACAGAAATCTGCAAACGTGAAAGATGTCCAGTTTCGTTTGTCGGAGAAGTGACGGGCGATGGATACATGAGTCTCATAGAAGATTCTTACACAGACAAATATATTGAGCGAATGGAAAGATTGAAACCTGAAATCAAGTCAAAATTGCCGTATGATCTGCATTTGGAAGCAGTGTTAGGTATGAAAAACTCTTCTATGTATTTGTATATTTAATTCATACCTACTAAAAGTTTTTTTTTTTTTACTTAAAAAGTAATGATACGAACGAGACGCTCTCCTGATGGTAAGAGATAACGCATGCCCATGACCATTACAGCGAAGTCTATCAAAGTTTCCACACGTGAAATTTCTTGTATACGAGAAGTTAACAAAGTATTTATAGCAATACTTATATCTCCTTAGTGCACCTTTCTTTTACCGGACGGCCAGACAAACGTGACCAAAACGTCATGGTGGATGTTCCCCATGTAAAGCATTGCCCACAAAGCGTTTTGATTCCACGTTTTTCATTCACACAGCGAGGTTGTGGAACTCTGTCGGAGTCTGTGTTCCCTGTTAGGTACAATATTGTCGTCTTCAAATCTAGAGTAAATAGGTTTCTTCTAGGTAAGCGTGCTCCATCTTAGACCATACTACTGTTTAACATCAGGTAGTGTGGTCAAACGCGAACCTATTCTGAATTTAAAAAAAAAAGTAGACGACGTCCTGTTTACACACTACTGCTTGTCGGTCTGCTATCTGTTGAGATTTTTCACCAAATATTTAATGGTATTTCTAAATACATATTATTAAACTAATAATATAATTGGTGGGCATAAATGTTTTTTTCTTTTCTTAAAGTTTGTTTGTATAGGCTGAGTGCCAGCCAGCCGTATTTTCGGAGTTAATATGCCGCCCGTAGCCCTCACACATGACGGTTGTTGTTAGATGTGTAGCACAGAAAATCGATATTTACAATTTCACTTATCAACCGACCCACGATAGCTGTCAGAAAAAAAAATGATTCTCCTCTGAACTCTCCGACGACTGACACGATCGTTCGTTGCATCGTTATCGGTGATCCTTTCAGAACGACGAGCGCCTTATTAGACATAGAAAAAAAAACAGAACAAAATAATCTTGTGAGCTAGCAATTATTTACGTTTCTGTAGTTAATATAATTTGTTGTTCAGGAAACATGCCTCGCAAGACATTCGACCTGAAAAGAGACGAGAGAACCAAGTTGCCGTTGTCACTGCCGAAAGATGTAACCGTGAAATCAGCCTTAGACAGAGTTTTAAGACTCGTCAACGTAGCTAGCAAGAGATACTTAACCAATAAGGTAAGCAGAGAATGTTAGGGTAACCAACCTTTTCCACACACCACTACTTCTTGTACTATGTTAACCAGATAACTGATATAATACTTATTCTTTATAGTATAACACAAAGTTAACTATGTTAAAAACTAACTCCTAAACCTCCTTTTTAACTTTAAGGTGGTTCGATTTTCATACAAATAAATTATTGCCATTTATGGACAAATGGAGCATAATTTTACAGTGAAATCACAGCGACTGGCATTTGTTTTGGTCTTTATTTGCAGTAAATCACAATTGCTTGAATAAAACAGCAGATTATAAGTATAATCTACTGTTTTATTCAACACAGCTAGCTATAGCTAGTAGCTGCTAGCTAGTTATAGCTGTTTTTGCATGGTGGTAGGGTACTTTCTAGTACTCGGCTGGCTAGCTACCACCTTCAAGTTGAAAATCTGCCGCCAAGCATCTAACGGTGTGTTCCGGCAGCCTCACTTGAGAGCCAGTTCCATTCCAGGCTAGGTGTGCTTTACCATCTTCGACCACGCCATCACTTAACATCAGGTGAGCCGTGGTCAAACAACTAGCCTGTCAACCATAAAAAAAAAAAACACTCATAAATTCAAAAATCATTCATAAATTTGATTTTATGCTGATTGATTTTTTTGTTCAAGCAATTGTGATTTACCGCAAATAAATGCCAGTAGCTGTGATTTCACTGTAAAATTATGCTCCGTTTGTTCATAAATGGCAAAAAAATATTTGTATGGAAATCGAATTAAGGACTGTGCCATACATACAACAGCTGCTTTTTGCGATTATAGATTTGGCCACCTGACCAAACAGCAACTTCTAGTACCTAATCACAGATAATAATTACAATACAAATACAGTGACCCTTACGATGGTGTCATGTCAGGTTTAGATAGCGCCACTTTCTCTGCGTGTTTCGGGTGAGACGAACGAAACGCTGTCCTGTCCAGAATTTTGAGTAACAAAACAATATCCAGGGTAACATGGTAAGTGGCGCTTATTACTTTAAGACATTTAATGTTTAGTCTCATTTATTGCGTACAGGTGGACCGCTGCGTCACAGGGCTTGTGGCTCAGCAACAATGCGTGGGCCCACTTCACACACCACTAGCGGATTGCGCTATAATCGCGCTCTCTCACACTGACCTTGTAGGATCCGCCACTTCCATTGGCACTCAGAATATCAAGGGTCTTCTAGACCCCGCGGCGGGTGCGAGGTTATCCTTAGGAGAAGCTTTGACTAACTTGGTAAGTGTATTTTCCTAATAGTTGTTGCATACACTTTCATTGCTGTAACATAATGCACCTCCATGCCATATATGCTGTGCCATTAGTTATAAACGTTGCTTAAAATTAATCTACTATTTCTACGTGTAAGATTTTACGTCAGCGAAAAGTTGACAAAGCATTGGTTAACATAAAGTTTCATAGATTTTTTGTTGTGTATTGCCGCTGTTTGTTTAAAAGGCTTGCTATCGTCTGGCATGCGTGCTAAGATATTTTTTCCAACGTCTTTTTAGCAGATCCCGATTTTTAAGATAAGCTTAGTAGACAGACAGAGACGGTTACTTTCGGCTCGCAAAAATTGCTAACTAGCCCTTAGAAGTGTTGACCAATTTTACGTCGACGCTGTTTCCACAATACATGAGGTGTTCATTGGTAGGTTTTCGCTGGCATATCTGAGCTTGAAGACGTTAAGTGTTCCGGGAATTGGATGTGGGGCGGGAAGACTGGTATCGAAGGCGGCACGTTAGTGGTGGCTTGTGACGCTTTGTGCCGTGCCATGAGCGTGCTTGGAGTCGCCGTCGACGGAGGGAAAGATTCACTATCTATGTGTGCTCACGTTGCGGGCGAGAGAGGTAAGTTATCAACAAATTGCATAGTTCGATTAAATAAATTACAAATTATGTATTACAATTGTAAATTCAATTAAAATTGTATGAGGAATAAACAAGAATATTTTTATATAAGTACTACGAGTATTTATTTAGCACTAACACACAAAGTATTTTCGGTTGTTTTGTTACTCAGAATTCTGTGTATTGCTGCTATGGTCATGGACAGGCGTTATCTCTTACCATCAGGAGAGGATCTCGTTCGTCTCATTATTTTTTACATATAAAAATAAAAAAACCCTCATTACCTATTCAACCCTTAGTACTTGTCTGATACTATACTAATACCCTGATACTTTTACGCTAAAATTTTAGTGTTTATATATTTTTTTCAGTTAAGTCTCCTGGTACATTAGTCATATCGACCTACGCCCCCTGTCCTGATATTACCGTAAAGATAGAACCCGCTTTGACAGAGGAAGGATCAGCTCTTATCTATGTATCTGCATCCCCAGGGAAATACAGGTATTCTTAAACATAATTATGTATGTTTAGAATTTTGTGACTTTATTTTCAAAAATAGCTGTAATAGTCTATAATGTGTACTACTACTAATATTACTATATTATAAATGTGAAAGTTCGGATGGATGGATGTTTGTTACTCTTTCGCGCAAAAACTACTGAACGGATTTGGATGAAATTTGGTACGATAGATAGAAAGATAAAACTCTTTATTGTGCACACCATAAACAAAAAATTACAGAGAGCAAAAGAACCTTATGGACAAGTGCCACAAGTGGCGGCCTTATCGCTAACAGCGATCAGGTATGGAGGTAGCTGAGACCCTGAATTAACATAGGCTATTTTTGATCTCGAAAACATGTAGCGGGTAACACCGCAGGGCGCAGCTAGTTGTTCATAATAATGACTACAAGGAGGTAACCTCTTTCAGCTTTGTACACCCCAAGCTGTATGTATGTATTGTATATTTCCAAAAAGCATATTGTTTGTATGTGTAGACTTGGTGGATCCGCGCTAGCTCAATGCTACAAACAGCTTGGCGACAATCCTCCGGATCTCGACGACCCTGCCATCTTGAAATCACTATTCAAAACCACGCAGAAACTTCTGAAAGGTACAACTTATTATATTCAGATATATTTTTATGGTTTCAAGTAATTGATAAATAATATATAAATTTACAATTAAAAAAACCAACCAACCAACCAGCCAACTAAACGCACTGCTCCAATGAAACAGCAAGGTTTCGGAGTAAACGAAAATATCATCGATAAACACAATTTTTAGTTTTTTTTTCAAATCTTGTTTTATTTCACTGCATTCGTTGGCTCAGTCTGCTTTAGAACAGATTGTATTGACTGTCAGTGGTGTTTGTTTTCAGAAAAGAAGCTTCTTTCCGGTCACGACGTAAGCGAAGGCGGTTTTATAACAACTGTCCTTGAAATGGGTATTGGTGGAGTTCGTGGACTTAATATCGATATAAAAGTAAAAAACAATATATCTGCTATAGAAGCGTTATTCAATGAAGAACTTGGAATAGTGTTAGAAGTAGCCAAAAAAGATCTACAGTACGTGTTGAACGAATATAAAAAGAGTGGAATCAGTGCTAACAGCATTGGCTCAACTGGAAAATATGGAATGCATTCTGAGGTTCGTATGACAGTTACTTTTTTAATTTATACGAGTTATAACGACACTCATTTTTTGTTTTGACAGACTTTTTTTTTTGTAAACACATACAGAACAAACATTTATGCTCGTCACACAAATGTTTGTTCTGAGTGGTAATTGAACCCACACCAAGAAGTAAATTGATGAAGTTAGTAAATTAATAAAGTTGTTGAAGTAAAGCTACTACCAAATAAACTAAAAGCGAAGTCAAATACATTTTGAAAACAATGATTTAGAAAACAAACAAATTGCTCTAGCTTCATATGTCCTTAGTTCTATTTACTTAAATAGGACAAATAACTGGTTATCTACGATTCGCCCCAATTAGAACTAAGGTCGCAGGGTGGCAATGACAAAAACAGGTCAACCGGCATGTAAACAAACGCGGGTTTCTTTAGGTCTTACAATTACAGTACAAACTTACAAGCAAGTGAATTCTAGGATTCTTACTTCAGTAGATAACTGGCCGTACTTATGACAGGTTGTCTTAGAAAACTAAGAATAAAACAAATTTTATCACACTAATGATTAGATCTGTACAATGATGTCATAATATGATATTATTATGACATATATATGACATTAGCAAAAAAAATGTTTAAAGACTTGTCTTCTTTGGTCGACGCCACACGTGAACAAAACGCTGGCCTTTATTTTGCTCAGCGTTTGAGTATTGCCATACAACGCGGCAATGGGGCCGCATTTTGGGAACTATTCCCATTGATAGCGGCCTTTTAGATTAGTTATTATTTTAAGTTATTTTATTTTGTTTAATTGAAACTAAAACTGTGGGGACCTTAAATAAATAGACCAACCATTATTATGACATCATTGAATATCATAATACAATTAAAAATAATAAAGATCACGAAAATAAAGTAACTACCAATTAAACTAATCAATAAACTAAACTAATTAAATTACTTTTTTAACATGGTAAGAAGAAATGGAGCGACTGCTTAAAACATGTGTGATGTTTCAATCACAATTATTATTTTTTGTATTTTTTTTTCGGGAGAGTATGGATATTTATTTATTTTTGTACTGAAACGAATGAAACTGCTTAGCCATCAACTAAAACTGCAAAATTCAATAGAAATATTTTTTAAATTTTCGTGCTTTTTGCATGATTTCTTTACGACGTTTAAAGCTTTGTGTTTTCATCTCAGGTCGTGGTGTCAGTGAACGGTGAGAAAGTACTAGATACGCAACTGATCGAAGTGTTTAGAATGTGGGAAGAGACGAGCTACAGACTCGAGCGCTTACAAGCCAATACCGAATGCGTTGAACAGGAATGGAGAGGTAAAATATTATTGTGTCATTCATTGTTATTGACTTTGACTTCGTGTACAGATCAATTATTTATTTTACCTACTGCTGTAACGAATTAACAAAAAAACTAGAAAATTATTACATTATATAAGTTTTGCACATATATTATGTGCAAAACGGCCAATCAATTGCGTGATTTTTCGATTGTTAGAAATAATGTTGACTAAACCAATTTAGTACAATGAAAGTTACAGAACTCTTAATTTTTTTGTGGAGTACTAAACAAGTGTAATGCACATTGTACACTGAATGCATAAATGACTTCAATTGATACTTATAGCAAAACTTTTTCGTAATCGCTTCACTTGAAATGCAATAATAATTTACGGTACAGTGGCTCGACTTCCGAGCCTTTAACAATCTACCTTGAATTCTAGACTTTGATTATCATTTACTGTATAAACAACAACCCAACTTGTTTAATAACAATAAAGTTTTTTTCACAGGCTTGGAAAAACGAAAAGGTGTAACGTACAACGTGACTTTCGATCCATCTGCAGCAGTAATCAAAACAAAGTCGATCAGAGTAGCAGTTCTGCGAGAGGAAGGTATGTTTACAAAATCTTTGGCTTGTGATTGAAACTGATAATCCTTATGCCTACTTATTTTAAAATCAATAACCGTAATGTAATTGCTCTCCAAATGTATTTTTACACGACAAGACAAGAGAAAAGTAGTGTAATCGGTAATGTTGTCAGGCTATATATTAAAAAAAAACAATATACATTTGTGTTTTTTTCTTCTTGTTAAGCTCGTATAAGGTTTCATTTAATTTGAAATTTACGCAGGAACCAACGGCGATAGAGAAATGATCGCATCGCTCATGATGGCACACTTCGACGTGTTCGATGTGACCATGAGCGACTTGCAAGGCAAAAAGATTACCCTGGACGCCTTCCAAGGACTGGTGTTCCCAGGCGGATTCAGCTATGCAGGTAAATACTTGGGATCCACGTTAAATCATCCTGGAAATGTATGTTCGATATTAAAACGGTAATTTCTTTTGTGGCAGAATTGTGGAACTCTTTCACAGGAGCCATTAATGAAGAGTTGACGCTATGTGGACCAAGTCTATAGTGAAACTTCCACTGAAAACAATGCATTTGATTTTGTGATTGATACTGATTTTTTTGTCAACAGACACGCTAGGTTCAGCCAAAGGTTGGGCAGCGGGCATCCTTTTCTCAGAGTCTTTAAGCTCCCAATTCGCTCATTTCAAAGACAGAACTGATACGTTCTCGCTAGGAGTCTGTAACGGATGTCAACTCATGGCCTTACTGGGTTGGATCGATCCTGATGTCAGCGCAAGAGGAGGAAGTAGGACGCAGATATTCTTAGACCACAATAACTCTGAAAGGTATTGTGGCCTGCAGTGATGATTTTATGTTATAGTCGCGTTCATATTCAAAGTTACCACTCGTATACGGGCTCAAATCACGCCAGTCGCTTATTTTTATTACTTAAGTGTTCAAATAATAAGGTACGTATGTTGTATTTACTAGAGGGAGGAATACTCTGAACCTTTCCCGCAGTCTCATTTGAAAGGCGCACGCATAACGTGACGTTATAAGTGAATCAAATAAAGTTTGTAGTAGTCGGTATCGGATTCCTTCAAATTATTTCGGTTTTCCGATCTTCACTACGGGGTTTGCTCCTAGTGTCGCTGTAGTACCTAATGTACGTTTAGTACAAATACAAATAAATTTAATGGTTCATCAAAATAGTACAGGTATGTATAGTAACCCTGCCTGCAGCTGTAGCATTCGCTGTGTTGCTGCAGACAGTGTCTTCCCACTAAGGTAAAAAAAATAAAAAACATTGAACACATTAACTTAAAAAAAAAAACAACAAAGTAGTCAAAGAAAACATGAAATATCAGGCCCCAAGTACATACTCGTAGCTGACAAGCATGTATGAAAATGCGTTTGAAAGCATATGCCAGGATCTTAGCTAGTGGTACGATATGTTATTTGCCTAAGTATACGATAAAAGTGTGACTATGTATGGTGTAGTTATAATAATGTTGGGATTAGGGGAATTGTTTTTTTTTAAGTGAAACTTGTTAGGCGACGATTCGATAAATAAAATTGGACAAGGATTGAGAATAAAATATCGAGGTCCCGTCACTTTTTTTGTAAGATATAACGTTGAGGAGAAAGAGACTATACTATACTTTTAAAATTTAGAATGTTTGTTTTCGTATGAAAGAAGTTTCTCTCTAAAGTCCGACACTATGCAGGTTTAAATATCGCAGGACATTACACAGCGCCATCTGACCCAAACTAAGCAAAGCTTGTACTATGGAACTCAGATAACTGATAGAATACATGAGTACTTTTTTTTTGTAAATACATACTTATAATAAACACAGCACACCCAGACACAGAACAAACATTTTCTATAACACAAAATGTTTATCCTGGGTGGGAATCGAACCCACGCCCTTCAGCTCTTGGATTATTTCTTTCTTACTTCTTTTATTCTAAATTAATACACACCTAAGTAGACTTGTAGTTGTGTTTGACTGCCATCTCGCGTGATGTAATATCTTAACTGTTGTTTTACAGATTTGAATGCCGCTGGAGCGCTGTAAAAATCACAGAGAGCAAATCAGACGTTTGGTTCAGAGGCATGGGCGGCAGTGTGGTCGGGGTGTGGGTCGCACACGGGGAAGGACGCTTCACGGCCGCCGAGCCCCATCTGCTACAGCAGCTGAAGAGAAACGGACAGTTAGCTATGCAGTATGTCGACGACGACGGACTCCCTACCGAGGTGTATCCCATGAACCCTAATGGAAGTCCAGGTAATGTTTTTTATATCAGACTATGCTAAAGCTATGATTTTAATCTTTTTAATTCTCTCTTATCTCCTATTCTTTGATCAAAGAAATTTGTAGAAAGTATTTTGGTCGACTCGCCCGACCATTAGTTATATACCCCGACCATTTTTCTGCCGCCAAGCATCTAACGGTGTGTTCCGGCAGCCTCACTTGAGAGCCAGTTCCATTCCAGACTAGGTGTGCTTTACCATCTTCGACCACACCTTCACTTAACATCAGGTGAGCTGTGGTCAAACACCTGGACTGTCAACCATTAAAAAAAATAAAAAAATTTAGCTGTTTTACTGATCTTGATGCACACTCATTTTGCAGTTTTAGCTGTATCATTTTACTTTAAGAGTTCTCCTTTGTTTGATGAATCACTAATATGTGCCACAATGGTTTGCATGCCTAAACTACTAATCTCATTGTGATGTATGAGATATCTATCGACGCGTCTTGGTAATAATCATATCATGTGACAATAAATCTAATATGGCAAATTTTATAACCTAAATTCACACCGCAATTTCTTTATGCTTTTATGATTCAAATACATATCTATGTATAATCTAGAATTTGTTAGTTTTTCAATGTATTATTATAATTTACATGCATGATTTAACTAAGTTACGGGAAAACAAAGGATGTACCTTCATGGTTCTCTATCCCACTTGGGTGACTTGTATTGTGACTGACAGTTAGCACTCCGGTTAAACTGTACATATTGTATTGGTTTGCATATGTAATGTAGTGTGCAATGTTTTGAATAAGTAACATAAATTGTATTTTGACAGAGGGGATTGCTGGCGTGCGTTCAGTGGACGGGCGTCACCTGGCGATGATGCCGCATCCAGAGCGCTGCGTGCTGCGCTGGCAGTGCCCCGCGCCGCCTCCAGCCACCGGCATCGCGTCCCCTTGGCAAAGACTCTTCCAGAACGCATACACATGGGCTGTACAACAATAGATGCTAAAGCCAGATTGTGGGCTCATAGCACAAAGAAACAATAATTCCCTCAATAAGAACCATTAATTATATTGATTTGTCGTTTTACAGCCACAAAGTTGTCAACGTGAAGCTAAAATAGCCCATAACATGCACAGAAAGTGGTACCATCTAGCATTGTACTAGATGCTGATTCCCTATATCACATTAGAAAATTGTATAGACAATAGACAACACTTTATTTGCGACATAAAACACATTTCAACATCATTTACAATACATACATACAAAAAAATAAACAATAAACATAAAACATAGAAAAAAACTTAAAGGTATATAGCATAGTATACAATAAATAAAAATTAAACAAAAAAAACAAAAAGTTTGAAATATATTTTATGTCGTATGTATTTTATGTTGGAATTATGTATCTATACTAGTATTATTATTATCATCTATGGCTGGGTTGGGCAATATTCATTTTCTGTAAACAGCTGAAAAAGGACTATTGCTGTATATTTTGTTTTGTTCTCCGCAGTGTGGGGTACATTTATCTGCAAATTCAATAATTTTTGTAACACACCACACTATTTTGTATGACAATTTTTCGTTAAAAGTGGTAATGTTATCTATAAACATGAGTTGCAACAAAAGTTTGATAGTATAAATGTTATTTACATGAAATAAGCTTGCGTTTGACGACTATCTTGCCCGATGTGTTGTTGCTATCCATGAAAAGCACATATCAATTTGCACAAGACTTATAGTGGAAACAAACTCACTAGCAATACCAATTCATTCCAGTTAAAGTATGGGCTGATAATTTTTTAAGTAATGTTTAAATTTAAGTCAAAAGAATGTATTTATAATTATATAGTTTTGATTTTTCCTATACTTTGTTTGCTCGAATATTTTTTGTAGTATTTTGTTAGTGAAATGTTATATGTTAATTAAATTTAATTTTGTAGGAGCTAAATCATGTGCCTTAATAACGACTGCAAATCTGTGATGAAGCTGTGCCTTACAATTTTTTTGGAAAATTGTTAACATTCCATATTGTTGTATAACTTTACATTATTATCTGAACATTTATAACACAAATAAAATGTTTCATCAATAAGCAATGTAGGTATATGATTACAATGAAATAAATATTATGTTAAAAAAATATATGTATAATTGTTTTTTCTTTACAATATTGGAGTAAATAGGTTTTATTATTATGAAATGTCATAGATGTCATGTTCTTGTGAGATTACTTAATCTTTGATATTCATCATCATAATTTCTTGCACAGCAAATCTCAGTTGTTTCCTTCGACTCTTATCCAATGCTTCACAAAGAACAAAGTGCCATTTATCATGCTCTGCACGTTCATAGAAGAACTTCAGCATTTCCGAGGCCTTAGTTGCATATGAACCAAATTCGTCATCAATTGCGTCTATTCTGCACTCTTGGATCTTCAAGTTTCTCGCCAGATCCCTCCAACCACTACCGATCCTTTCAATAACAACTTTGAATATTCTTTCTTTTTTATTCTCTTTTACGGATGGAGTAGAGTTGAAGAACCCACCCAAGGATCCCGATTTGTTGGCTTTTTCTGAAGCTGGAATTAATAATAATTATATTTAGGTAAGTAGTTTCTTTTCGATGTCATCAAATCTGAACTAAATGTTTGCAACTACAAACTTGAGTGTTAACCAAGTAAATTAATACTGAATTGTAGAGAATACAAGTTCCGAGTAATGCAGCCAGAATAAGTGACAATATTTGCTTGCTGCACTTTATAAAATATGTGCATGGTAGGTATATACATAAAATTGGCATGTTAGATAGCTATTTAAATTAGTATATTTATTATATAAAATCATTTAAAAGACAAGTTATGTTGGTGCAGTAGTTTCCAAGTGAAAATGCAACAGATGTTACCTTTGGTACCACAAAGTTACTTAATTTATACCTCATAATTCTCTTTATTTTATAATCTAATCAAAACAATAAACTGTGTACTTACAATAGTAATTCAAATATTCTCTCGGTTCATGGTTTTCCTCATATTCAATTATCTTGTTCAAAAGGCTTCTGTTCTTGAGCTCTTTAGCAATATCTTTCAATGGAGTGACATTGTCTTCAGACAACAAATCTCTAAACTCCAAGACTTGTAGCAACTGCGCAATAGTTCTGATTTGTTCAAATCTTCTTACCGAATTAATTCCATCCTTGAACAGCTCTTTTAAAGGTTGAAGTAGATTGCTGTGATTATCTCTAGATGCGACAGAAATGACTACTTGATGTTTTAACTGGGAATAGTCCGATAGAGTCATCGTTTTTAAAGGAATAATTTTATAACATTAGTCGCTACGCTCATAGATCCTAAAATAAATGGGAGAAATTGGGATTAATGTAAAACGCAGTAGTACACGCGTAGTAGGTAGGTCTAACAGACTAACTTATGGTAGCTAGGTGGTTTGGTACTTACCTGAATTTAATTTCGATTTACATTCCTGGGAAATCCATAGCATAGTCAAAGAAACACAGTCACAGTACTACAATCCTAACCTAACAAACAGTATTCGGAAAGTCCCGAGGAAAAACTCAAGAAAATTATGCAGTGCTGCCAACTGCCAAATACAATGGCAGAATAATACCATAAATATTAATTTATTAATAAAATAAGTTGCTATCTGCGAGCAATACGTAATTTTAAGGTCGTAAACGTAATGTATGGAAAAGTCTTAAAGTATGATTATAATCCCATCATTCCCATGGCTAGAATCGCAATCTGCTAGATCTAGATTTTTTTTCCTTAGTTTTGGCGTCGCATGGCTGGATTATATTTATAATAAATACATATTCTTTTTCTTTGGTTTTTGGCGTCGCATTTTGAGTATTTTCCAGTGTCAAGTGTTTTATATATTCAAGCTTGTAAGTTAAATAATTTGCCCCGTAGCTATAGTTATAGTCATAGTCTAGTCTTGGTCAAGTCCAGTCATTCTTTAGTAAAGTAGTGGCGACTTTACTATAAAGCTTCAATGGAGTTTTGGAAGCAACACGAACAATCATGTTTCACCTCATTATAATATTATTTTCCTACACTTGTGCTTGAAAGTTTAGTGCGAAATTATGCACGTGAATGTGGGAAAGCGATGAGTGAGTGAGTGCAGAAACATGATTTTTCGTCATGTTTTTAAAACTTATCGGAGCTTGAAGCAAAGTCACAGCTATTTAATAAACAAAATCAATCAATCATGAATCATGATTACAATTTATTTTGTATCTTTTTGACTGTGATTTACACTAATATATAAATAAGTATACAACTAGAATTTTTACAAAGTTCTTGAAACACTCGACACTGGCAAATAAATAAAGTACAACGCTAAAAACAAAGTGGAAGAAAAATAACATGATAAGCATCGAGAGATTTGGCGGGTTTGGCGTAGTATAGAGATCTCTACGATGTAGAAAAACCAATATGAAGTTGAAACAATCATGGTCGAATGCAAGTTGTGCCTTAGTAAAATATTTAAAGCCATTTTTGTTTTATATGATAGAATATCTCTATCTCTATTTTAAATTATTATTGTTGGCTTCGTACAATGAACGTTACGTTTTTCTTATATTTTCTTATATCTAATGTTACAGGCAAGTCACTAGTTTGACAGTTAGGGGCCTACTGTATTACAGCCAGGTACAATAGGTATTTAGGTATCTACTTAGGTAGCCATTTCCTCTTCTGTGATCTATATCTATGACCAAATACCTATCTTCGAACCTAAGTACATATTAATGTATTTTATGGATAATGTAATTGACTTTTGGCACATCTTAAAGGACTGTGTGTCACTCTTATGTTCTCTATATAATTAATAATTATGTTTGTTATGCTATAGCAAACTTAATTAGAGAACATAATAAGCTTATAAGTTTATTTCCATACCGTTTACTCTTCTAACAAAATGATTGGGTACTCGTTAAGTAAGTACCTACATCTTAATGATAATGGGCCACTGTTATGAACAATCTCACGTAATCCATATTATTATTTGCTTCTTATCTCTACTTTTGTAAGATGCTTTGACTGTTGACCTCAGTATATCAATTGTCCAGTACATAATTGTCGCTTTCTTGAGACGTACAAACAATATGACCATATAATTTTGTAAAACTTTTAATTTAATTAACAAAATGTACAGAATAATTAATCGTAGTCTTTTACCAAAAAAATCGTTTTATGGTCTCCAGAGATGTGTTCGAAAAGAAGAAAAGTTTTGGGAAGGCGTGAGATCTGTATCACAAAGCTCGAAATCGGATAATCTTTTTCCGGAAAGAGTCGATTTTCCAAGTAGACACATAGGGCCGAGGGATCAAGATATTGTGACTATGTTAGATTTGTTGGGATACAAGGTACGTATGGCTGAGTTTAATTTATAGCGACATTTAAAGCGGCTTGCTTACCGTGTTCTTATGATTATTGTATATCTGTTTTATGTAGGCATTTTGATAGAATTATTCATGTAATCCTTTTTTAAATGTTATTTTTTTTAGGTATTAAATTTATTTTTGCCGTAGATCTAGTTTTTAACACTACTTATGTTATAATCCAGGACAATAATTTATTTGCATTTCAAATTTCATCCAAATAAAGCCAGCCGTTTCAGAGTGAAAAATAAAATAAATAAATAAATATCGAGGAACATTTCAAACAGTACCTAATACATGACTCTAAACTAAGCTTGTTCTATGGGAATCTGATAACTGATAGAATACATGCATATTTTTGTTACATTTTTGTAAATACTTAGATGCTTATAACACACACAACACAAAATAAAAATCTATGTTAGTCACACAATTGTTTGTTCTGAGTGGGAATCGAACCCAGAACTCAGATAGCAGAACTACTACCAAATGAACCAAGTAACAAATAAACACATAAACTTTCACATTTTTATTGTTGGTGTGATTATTGTGATTAAACGTAAATTAATTTTCTTAATTCTTTTTTTATAGAGTTTGGATCAGTTAACAAATGATGCGGTTCCGGAGAAGATTCAGCTGCAAGGTCTAATGAATATCAGTGACCCAAAGAGTAAGTGTTGAATTGTATGGTGCTAGAAATTTTAATTACTTGTATCTAAATTTTGAACGTAAGATCCACGATTTCGACATGTTTAAAATGTTCTTAATAAGTCGTTCGGACCAATTTTAGTGATATTCCCATGAAAGTAGTGTACCTATTTCTTGAGAATAAAGTGAAATAAAAAAACAATATCCATAGTCAAATAGAGTCATAAAATCGTACAAAAAAGCTGCAGGCATTTAACACGTAAGTTTATCTTATATAGATATATTTTGTACATTGTACAAATTTTTCTATCAACTTTCAGGTGAATACGATCTCATCGACAGAATACGGGAAATAGCAGAGAAAAATGAAATATGGCGATCATACATCGGAATGGGTTACCATAACTGTTGTGTTCCTCACACCATCATGAGGAACATGTTCGAGAATCCAGGATGGTAATAATATGTGATGTGATAATGAACGTACCTATTAACCTCATTCGAAGTATCACGAAAATTTAAAAAAATTTACCAAAGTAGCCATTTGATTACATATAACATCATCATTTTTTCATTTTTTTTTTTTTATTATTAGATATATAAAAATATACCTAACAATGTTTGCTTTTTAAGCTAACAAGGGTTTGATGCTATCTTGTTGATACATTATTATTACATTACCTTTTAAACTTATCATAAAGTAAACACGGCATATGGCTAGTTAGTTAATGTTGTTTCCACACTCTCAGAATACACAAAGCATAATTATCTAAGAGCATGCAATGTATTTTACAACTAAAACTTAACAGGCACCAACATTTTAGCTATAACTTTGTATAATTCAGGACGACACAGTACACTCCATACCAGCCAGAAGTGGCGCAAGGTCGTTTAGAAGGTCTCCTCAACTATCAGACCATGGTCAGTGATCTGACTGGCTTGGACGTGGCAAACGCTTCCCTCCTTGATGAAGGTACTGCTGCTGCTGAAGGACTTTCGCTCTGCCACAGGTTGGTACAATAAAAAGCGCTAATTGAAAAAGAAAAAATATTTCTACCTTACCACACCTTCAGCTGTGGTAAACACCTAGCCTGTCAACCATAAAAAAAAAGATTAAAGTCTGCCGCCAAGCACCTAACGATGCGTTCCGGCAGTATCTGTTACTCAACAGATACTGCCGGAATGCCAGCATGACAAGCTATATTTACTTTCTTCAATAACCTCGTCACTTTAGATGAAATGTAGTTTTAAGTCAAGTCAATCAAGAAGAAAGGCATTGTTCAAGTCGTTTCAAAACAATTTCAAATTTTTCCAACATCTTTTATAGACACAACAAGAGAACAAAGTTCGTGGTGTCCGAAAGAATTCATCCGCAGACCTTGGCCGTTGTTCAGACTCGCCTCGATGCACTGGGTTTGGAAGTGACGGTGGTACCAGATCTTCGACAGGTGGATTTTGCGCAAAGAGACATATCGGCGGTTCTACTGCAGTGCCCAGACACAAGAGGCTTGGTGTACGATTACTCAGGGTTGGCTGCCGCCGCTCAGGAACATGGTGTAAGTTTTTTTAAAATTAAGAAACAGTTTCCAGCTTCGCACGTACATCGAAAATCTTCGTTAAAATATATCTTAGAAGATACTTATTCACTCTGACCTTGAAAAGATCCAGATTATATTCCTCGGGAAACAAAGAAGCCGGTAGCTTGTTCCATTTCTTGGCTGCGCAAATGAGAACCTATTAGTACGTACCCCAAGAAAGCGGTGGGTGGTAGCGGACCTTCTTTCTACTTGTCATGTAGAAGAAAGGGATGGAAGTACAAAAAAAGTAATTGAATTATGAAAACCATATCGTCATATATTTTTTGACTGGGTCCTTTAGTCGATTTGTATTACGATGGTACCATGAGGTGGCATATTTAAAAAAAGTGTAAGTTTATCAGATGTGTAAATATGTATGTTACTTCTTTACATTGTAGCTTAACTGCTGCATTAACACATAATCAACTTTTTGCCACGACGGTGGAACTGTGGCACCTAGAAAATTGGGCATATCTTATATGTGAATGTCAAACCGCATCTGCTTGCAGGTTGGTGCAGCAGCTCATGATACATTCTCACCGCCCCTTTTTGAAGATTTACCTATTCTGAATAGTAGGATATTAAAAACTGATACAAAGAACGAGATACGGAAGAAAGTAGGTTATCCTTTAATGAGGGTATTGCCAACCATGATCTGTAATGTTTCAGACTTTAGTTGTGGTAGCCACGGACCTCCTAGCGATGGCTCTTTTGCGACCCCCAGCAGAATGTGGAGCAAATCTTGCAGTGGGCACGTCTCAACGGCTCGGAGTTCCGCTCGGTTACGGCGGGCCTCATGCTGGGTTCTTTGCTGCAGAGCATCAGTTGGTCCGACTCATGCCCGGTCGCATGGTAGGAGTTACAAGAGATGCTTCTGGGAGAGACGCTTATAGGTAAGGTGTTTTAATTAATCAACAAAATAATAATCAATGGTTGATCAAGTTTTCACCTTTGCTATAATTGTTCTGTGAATCACAAATAAAATTTAAAGGTACTTAACATCACGGGAGCTATGGTCCAACACCTAGATTCTCGCCAGTAGCTAAAAAAAAATAGATATTACAAAAAATAAGATCGACGTTTGAGCAAACCTGTGTACTCTACTTTTTAGTAAAGCTACATTTTTCGTAGGGAAGGAAGTATCCATGTAGGGTTACCAATATCTATGTTGAATACTAACCAGAATTCAGTATTTACGATGATGTAAAACTAGTATTTTCAAGCGTCTTCCCGATTTATATTCTAGGTGTTCATTCCATATAGAGTAATATTTCATTTTGAATACCAATTTATTACCTTTTAGACTAGCTCTTCAAACGAGAGAGCAGCACATCCGTCGAGACAAGGCGACGTCTAACATCTGCACGGCACAAGCGCTGCTGGCAAACATTTCTGCCATGTACGCGGTCTATCACGGACCCCAGGGACTGAGGGATATCGCAACTCGAGTACATAATGCCACACTTGTGCTCGATCACGGTAATATCTGCACATTTTAGCAGTCAGCAGTTGATTCATCAGATGGCCCAACTTCACACCTACGTCTCTAAAATTTAACCGGAGACGTTGGGAATAATACTTTTAGGAATACGATAACTTATCATCATCATCATCGATAACTTATTGAGCCCATTGAAGAGCATACGCCTCTTTTTTCTTTCGCTAATCCCCTTCACTAGTAATCTTGTTCAAGTGCTTCCACAGAACAGATTAGTTCTATTCTGGACACTGCAGAAAAACACTGTTATTTATTCTGTGGCAGGTCAGTGTCAAGTAACAACTTTGTTTTTGAGAATGAGTTGGGTGTATGTAGAGTGTTCATTGTTAACGTTAGCTAAACATCGTAAGTCGTAACTGATTTGTTGATCGTCGGTCAGGAGTCTGAGATCAATTATTACAAACATCCATCGCCATTATACGTAAACCTACCTAATAAGGTTCGTAACTCAAAGTTTCCCTACCCAAATTTTTCTGATTAGTTGCCTGCATACATTCCTTAAAATAAACAATAAATAACCATTACTCTTGTAGGTATTCGGCAACGAGGCCATAAGCAATCCAACGACGTTTATTTCGATACTCTCCATGTGGTTCCTCTCTCTGAACACGACTCTGCTAGCATTAAAAGACGTGCGGAGCAGAGGAAAGTCAATTTGAGATACTTCGAGGATGGAGCGGTTGGAGTGGCACTCGATGAAACTACCACTATACAGGATGTTGATGATTTGCTATGGATCTTTGACTGCAAGAACGTTGAAGAGGTACGTGATAGAAACCAGCTCATCATCATCATCATCAGCCTGTACCTGTTGTCCACTGCTGAACATAGGTCTATCCCAAAACACGCCACTCAGCCCGGATCTTCGGCTGTTCACATCCACTTTTGGGAGATTTTCTTTTCATAAGTCATTTATTGTATTATTTAAAAAATAATATGGGGTCAAACGTAAACCTAGTTTTTAAGAGCAAAATAATAATATAGCGCATTTCCGTGCGTGCGTTTTTAAATTTAATTCTGATTTTTCATTTATAGGTCACACAATCCAATGATGTGAAATCTCGCAGCATAATGCAAGGAGCGTTCCGAAGAACTTCGCCGTATTTGACCCACCCCGTTTTCAACATGCATCACTCTGAAACTAGACTGGTTCGATATATGAAGCGACTCGAGAACAAAGACATATCGCTCGTGCATTCTATGATTCCTTTGGTAAGTCAGACAGACCTTAAAAAAAAAAAGTCGTGCGTATGATCGTCTTTTGTTTATCATTTGCAGAACTTATAATAAAGTGATACTCTTTATGAACGATTAGGGTGCCTATAGATAGGTGGGTGAGTACCTACTGCGTCTTGCCCAACCTTTGTTAATAGCTTGCTAGTTTTGCTTGCTAGTAGTTAATAATTTAGGATGATTATCATGTTTAGCGTTTATAGTATATCAAACAATGAATGATGGTGACTGGACGCAGTGGTAGATTTTAGAAGAAAGTAGCTAATTAATTCGAAAGAAACCTTGTACTGACATTCTTAACGGAGTATGGGTAATTTCACTTGGTGGTAGATTTCCTTAGCAAGAAGTCTACGTAGATACCACAGTAGTACCAGTAGTAGTATTAAAAAAAGATATTCTGCCACCAAGCAGTAGTGTATAAACATTATTTTGTTCCGATTTAACGGGTATACTGCAGCTAGCAAAATTACTGGGTTGTTGAGACTGACTATGCTATCGAAAGTCAAAGTAATGAGCGCCAAAACACGTCTCAATACTTTTACACAAAAAAAAATCTATTTTAGTGTTGGGGGTCTTTTCCTTGTAAATTCGATTCCCTGCCAGCACCTGGATGCAAACAAAATTGTATTAATCTAGTTTTTAAATTAATTTTTATTCTAGTTTTTAATTCATAAGGTCGTTGTTTTCAGGGATCGTGCACAATGAAACTGAACTCGACCACCGAAATGATGCCGTGTTCGTTCAAACACTTCACTGACATTCATCCTTTTGCGCCTCTCGACCAATGCCAGGGGTACCACGCGCTATTTGAAGAGTTAGCCAGCGATCTGTGCGCGATCACTGGCTATGATAGAGTTTCCTTCCAGCCAAACAGGTAAGAAATACCTACTTAAGGTGGTTCGATTTCCATACAAATAATTTTTTGCCATTTATGGACAAATGGAGCATAATTTTACAGTGAAATCACAGCTACTGGCACTTATTTTGGTCTTCATTTGCGGTAAATCACAATAGTTTGAATAAAGAAGCTACCAAGGTATCAAGTTGGAAATCTGCCACCAATAGTTGACAGAATACACCAACGGTGTATTCTGTCAACTATATGTATATTTGTTGACAGAATACGGTGTATAGTTCTAATAACGGTGTATAGTTCTATTGCAGACTAGGCGTGTGTTATCATATTCGACTACACTGTTACTTGACATCAGGTAAGCTGTGGTCAAACATCTAGCTTAGCTTGTCAAAAAAAGGCTAGATGGTAAATGTCATACAATATTTATATGGTGCCAAGTATATGCCAATATTAGGTATATGGTTACAATGATTTCTAGCGGTGCCCAAGGCGAGTACGCGGGGCTTCGGACCATTAAGCGCTACCATGAGTTTCGCGGCGAATTTAAGCGGAACATCTGTCTGATCCCTGTATCTGCGCACGGGACCAACCCTGCGTCTGCGCACATGGCTGGCATGCGCGTCTGCGCTATAAGAGTCACGCCGGGTGGAGATATTGACATGGAACATCTTAAAGATATGGTAAGTGTTTGAACGGATACCAGAGTCAAAGCACGGTAATCATATCAGCACAAGAAAACGAATACCGATATATCTATTATCAATGTATATACAGTTCCGGATCTGAAACTTTTTTGACTCGGCCCAAAAATTTGGGGAGAAACAAATAAACATAGATATATATAGAAATACAGATGTTTTATTCATAAAGTACCTACCAAATGACAAGCACGAGTGTAGGAAAGTGATATAATGTGGTGAAAGAAACATGATTTTTCGTGTTGCTTCCAAAACTCAATTGAAGCTTATAGTAAAGTCGCCACTACTTTACTAAAGCATGATTTGTCTGACGCGGACTGGACGTGACCAAGACTGGAATTTGGCAACTTTTTAGTTTATGAAACTTGATAATATCAAACTACTTGACACAGGCAATTTTTTATATTTTTTATTATTTATTTTTAGGCAGAACAGCACAGTGAGAACATCTCGTGCCTAATGTTGACCTACCCCAGTACCTTCGGTGTATTTGAAGAGCGCGCAGCTGATGTCTGCGAGCTGGTTCACGCGCATGGAGGTCAGGTCTACTTGGACGGCGCTAATATGAACGCTCAGGTAATAAGACCACAAACCATTAGTGCATTTGCATGAGTGCTCCGAAATTCCAAGAGAAATTTGTGGTGTACTAACCGGAAAGAGGGTTACTATTGGCACAACACTTACAACATCTCCAGTCTGTTCTTAATCTGTATAGTGTTTTCCATGCTCGGTTGCCTAGAAGAGATTGATCTTAGCGATAAGGACGCCACTTGTGGCACTAGCTCATAAGATACTTTTGTTTTCTGTACTTTTTCTATTTTTTTGTTTGAATAATATAGAGTTTATATCTATTTAACTCTGCGATTGCAAAAAAAAATAAACTGCTCCATGCATTTGATCACTTGCACTTTCCCATACAATAAATAATTCAAGCGTCAACATTTTTCTTATGGATCACTTAGAAAACAGTAGATTATTAGTCTGATCTACTGTTTTATTCAAGCAATTGCGATTCACCGCAAGTAAAGACCAAAATAAATGCCAGTAGCTGTGATTTCACTGTAAAATTATGCTCAATTTGTCCATAAATGGTAAAAAATATTTATATGGAAATCGAACCACCTTAAATATTAATATTTTAACACAATTATGATTAGGTTTTAAAAAATTGCTAGTAAATATTTTAACCGGTGTCGATATGGTTTTTCTATAAAACATTATTATTTGTTGTTGAAGGTTGGGCTATGTCGTCCAGGTGACTACGGAAGCGATGTGTCCCATCTGAATCTACATAAAACCTTCTGCATTCCTCACGGGGGTGGTGGCCCTGGGATGGGACCTATTGGAGTGTAAGTAAACAGTCATAAGTAACCACACAATTACAGTATCACTATACAAACACAAACTATTTTATTATTAGAAAAATGGTGCCATATAAATGTATGACAATTGTAATATTTTTATAACGTGCCAACTGCGATTGCTCTGCCGGCACTCACGTAGCGATCGCCGGCAAGCGTCCTCTGCCCCCACCGCACCGCCTCTTCCCACTTGTGTCGCCTATTTATCGCGAAGATGTTCTATTTATAGATTTTTCACTCACTTTGCTGTTTGGCGTAACCATGCTGATAATTATACTATTTTTGCGTACCAATGATTCTCATAAATTTCAGTCTAATTGTAAAGATATACAAAAATTTTCAGCAAAGCTCATCTAGCTCCGTTCTTACCGTCGCATCCTGTGGTAGACCCGCTGGCAGACCTAGGCGATGCAGCTCACAGTTTTGGATCAGTTAGCGCTGCGCCTTTCGGATCTTCTGCTATTCTTCCGATTTCTTGGGCATATATCAAAGTACGTGTAACAATACAATAAATCATCACATACACAAGTATAAATTTAAAATTAAGATACCCCCGACACCAGTAATACACATAATACCAAATTTCGAATCGATCAGTGGTAATTACTCACATACATAAGAGCTGTTTATCTTCAAACAGCTGAACAGACTTTCTTGAGTCGTAGTTATGATCACTTTCGATAAACTCATATAAAAAAAAACGCAATTTTGTGGTAGCGGCCATCTTGGATTTGAAATTTATCCTAGTGTATAGTATTCTGTTAGTCAAGCCCTTTCAATTGATACTCATATTGAGGGAGTTCGTAGTCCATAGTTTTTGCGTCGCGCGTTAAAAAAATGTCAAATTAGGAGATGGTGCTTCTTTTTGAGTAATTTTTTTATTTTTTTATGATTTGGCCTAGTGGTGGTGTAAATTAAGATATACACAGACACGTAGTTACCCTTTTTGTAATTTGTTAGATTTTCTTCATTGCTCACATAGATAAAATGTATACGAGTAGAACTTAAATTCTATACCAGTCATCTCTGCAGTAAAAAAATGAGATAGTAAGCTTAAAAAAATTATAGCATTGGTAACATGAAGTAAACACTAAAAACAATGAACATAATATCGGAAATCCAGCTAAAAGCGACACCGTTGCATGGATGTTCCAAAAGCTCATACTTAACGGTCTGATTCCTCTTTAAGTCTTTACGAAAGTAAACGACAAGCTGACAAAGCAGTTTAAAGATGTTTATTCAAGATTCAAGATTAATTTATTTGTTGAATATGATTTCGTGTACATTCCTACAAAACAGCACACAGGACTTATAAATATGGTAAAGTCCACATATCCTTGCCCGCTGGGGCGTACAAATGATCAATTTATAAACATTAAAATGCCAATCGTAATCAAATAGCCAAATATTAATCTATCTATCTATGTCTATCTATCTATACTATTATAAGGAGGAAAGGTTTGATTGTTTGTATTGAATGGGCTTCGAAACTACTAGACCGATTTCAAAAATTATTTCACCGTTGGGAAGCTTCACTATCATAGGCTACTTTTTATCCCTGTATTCCCACGGGAACGGGAACTACGCGGTTGAAACCGCGTGGCGTCCGCTAGTCATTAATAAAATGTCAGAATGAAAAACATATAATATATATATATATATAATCATTAAATTTAAGTATACGCATTTTACTGCACTGCGGAAAAAAATTTAATCCTTTCTTAGCAGTAAAAGTAAATTTTCAGATGATGGGACCCAAAGGATTAAAGCGAGCGACCCAAGTTGCGATCCTCAACGCGAATTATATGTCAAAAAGGTTAGAAGGTCACTATAAGACCCTTTATAAAGGCGCTAGAGGCCTCGTGGCGCACGAATTCATTATTGATGTACGAGATCTGAAGAAATCAGCTAACATTGAACCTGGAGATATAGCAAAACGTCTTATGGATTTCGGTAAGGCTTTAACTTGAAACAGTTAACAATACATGTAAATGTATTTTTGAAATGTGCTAACTAAGTCTTTTCATTAGATACACTATACGGCATCATTAAAAAAATTTTTTTGTTCATGAAATTATGCCCACTAGAGGACATTATAATATTCAATTTAATATGACGTGACATAGCCTATAACTATCGGACAATCAATACGCTTCCAATGATACCTCCTCTGACAAATTATGATAACTAGCTTAGAAGTTATGTGGGGACAGATGATCATACATACTCGTACATACCCACATACATACAAGCCGGTCAAAATCATAAACTTCCTTTTTGCTTTGCCGATTTTTCAAACAAAATAAAAAGAAAACTGGTTCATTGAACAGCGATTCTATATGTTCGACGATATTTATCAAATTGAGGAAAGTTGTTAAATATGACTTGTAGCTGCTGCTACAAATTGCTGTTTGTTAATTAGTGATGTTATTAAAATATTTGTTTTCAGAATGATATATGACTATGTAATATGACTATGATATAGTATTTTTTATATGTGCCTAAATCGATGAAGTCTTATTGTGTGCGTCATTCTTCATAACCTACAAAATTTCAATTTTAGGATTCCATGCACCGACTATGTCATGGCCAGTAGCAGGAACATTGATGATAGAGCCAACAGAATCTGAGGATTTGCAAGAGTTGGAAAGATTTTGTGAAGCTCTCATCACTATTAGGAAAGAAATAAAAGATATTGAAGACGGTCTGATTGACAAGAGAATGAATCCTTTAAAGGTACTAGTAATATATAATTCGTAAATTAATATGGCTGATACTGAAATGTTAGTTAATAAGAATACCAACGTATAAAAGTGATTCAAAAAATGATGAGACATTTTACTAAGCAAACTTTAAACTGGTTTTGTCATTTATTGCAGATGGCACCACATACACAACAAGAAGTCATTTCAGAAGACTGGAACCGTCCTTACACTAGAGAACAAGCCGCATTTCCAGCCGTAAGTCATAGACCATATTAACAGTTTCCTATAGAAATATAGCACATGTTCCCAGTTCCTTAGAGGGGGGCAAGCAGGGCAACCACCCGGCGCCTCGCTCTTGCAGGGACCTCGCGTCCTCGTAGAAAAAAGTCTTTACCATATATGTATGTAAATCTCGCGCCTCGCACTTATCAAACCCCACCCTTAAATCACGGTTTCATTATTAGTGCAAGCACGTTACGGCCACTCGAGTACTCGAACAAATTTTTTAGTAGAACGGACTCAACAACTCAACAACAACAACAACAACTCAACTCGTCTTTACAATGATCAGTCGCCCCGGGCCTTGCAACAGCTAAGACCGCCGCTGCATGTGTCTTAATCATGCACATTTGTGTTTAAACATGATCTTATTAAAGAGCATAATTAAGTAAATAGAGTAAGAAGTAGTTTCATGTATTCCAGATATTTCATTACAATATTATTTTGTTTCACAGCCATTTGTGAAAGGTGAAACCAAGATTTGGCCAACAGTGAGCCGCATCGATGATATGTATGGCGACAAACATCTAGTATGCACGTGCCCTCCTGTTGTTGATGACTTTGTATAAAGCATATTATTATTGTAAGCATGTCAAATGCATATTTAAAAATATCGTTCAATTAAATAATACATTTATTCTTTCATTCGGCATTAAAATATTCAGTCATTTAGTAATTAAGCACTGTACCACTGAATATTTGCATTGCGCCTAAGTACGTAATAATTGTAGCATTTTCGAAAAAAAATATGTGTACATAATTATGTATAATATGCACTTAAGGAAATATCCAATAATATCAGAATTTAAATAAAATAATTTGTTGATAACATAATCGTTTTATTTCGCAGAGATAGGTTTAAATCACATATTTGTAGCAATTCATTTAAGTACAATTTGTTTGTCATTTTTGACACATTATGACTTGTAACAAGTTGGTACTTCTTTCGCTATAAATAGTGCTACGGTAGGTTCCGTTACATTCACAATATACTTAAGTATTTATTGCGTTGTCGGTTATTCATTCCGCTTTAACACTGGGTTTAGATTCAAGGCAACTCGTTTGTTTTAAGTAGCTAATATTACAGTATTGGAATACGAAAGCTTCGTATTTCATAACAATATACATAATTTATTCTAAAATTGTATGTCTATGTTTAATTCCGTATCCCAAAATAAATATTTCAATCATACATTAACTTTAATCATTAAGAAGCAATATTATGCAGCCAGAAAGCTTATTCACATAAGAATTTGTATATATTCGATTATGTATACAATAATATTACTAAATATGGAAAATCATATCTAATAAATGCAACAGTCGTATCTACGAAAGTAGACGTACCTACTCGATAGATGCAATACGCTAATCGATTGTACCTATAACATAGAAGTAAGTAAACCTAATCGATAAACCACTATTTTAAATTTATATCGTACTATAACAACAGTTTTTTTTTACTTAATAAAGCTTATAAAGTCAGGTATCAAAAGAATGCAGCGTATAGCAATTGCAGGTTACATATATATTGTTAGTAGTCGAATCTATAATAAAATAGTGAACCATAATTATATTGTATCTTCATTTTGGAGCAGAATTAATGTTATCTTTAGGATACATGCCCAACTTGACGCCAAGTTCCTTAGGCATCCTTAGAGGACGAGTGGGGAATGGGTGATAGGACCCTGTGGAAGGGCTTCGAGGGTAAGACAATGATGATAATGTATCGGTTTCTAGAAGAGACGTGATTGCACTGCATGTATCATCAGACTCTAATTTGACTGTATCACTTTTATCCTTAGGTAGCGTTGGAGTATCTCGGACTGAAAACAATTTAGGTGATATAGGAGTAGACACCTGATCGAGTGATGTTATTTGACACAATGTATCACTTGAGTTACTTATTGCTCCAGTTGGTGAATCGTCGTCTATTGAAGGTTCGTAAGTAAAACTTATCGAGGAAGTGACAACATGAGCAAAGTCACTTGCTTGGCTGTCTTCAGTCTTTAGTAAACTATCGCAGACTTTTGGTAATTGATTAGCCGTTTTTCTGCAGATATCACTGGCCTCAGATAGCACATAGTCGTTGTATTTACTTAAAAGAGGATAATTTTCATCCGCAGATGTAAGTCTTCGCCCATACGTGGATATGTCTTTTGCTTCGGATGACGGAAGTGTAACTGATGTCTTTGATTCACCCGAAAACGAATGCCGGGACCAATCGGAGACAATCGACGGCTTGATATCACTAATCTGTTCCTCATGGCTGGGTACGTGTATGGTTTTGCGTTTAAAGTCGAAATCGAATCTTTTGTTTGGCTTGTCAATAAGAGGCGAACTATCGCATTTAGCTAAAAACCCTTTATTTTCCCAGCCATACGTATCAGTTTTATTACCTAAGCAGTCAATACTTGGACTTTTTATATTTTTAGGCAAGTCTTCTATTATTGGTAAAATACTACGAGCTTCCAAGGAAAACGGATCATCAATTGAAATTGGTCTTACCCTTACAAAATCATTATTTCCAGCTACTTCATTCGAAACGTGTCTTTTTCTGCAGCCAATTAATGAATCTGAAGTTGACTCTTTGAGTATAGGTGATTCCAGTAACTTACATTCAGAGATATTTTCTGTAATAGGTTCGCTAAAATACTTTGACTCCTTAGTAAGAATTTCAGTTTTTATGGGAGCAACTGTGGTTGTTTCTGGAATATTCTGTTTTGTTAAAATCCTATTCAAAATTTTAGAATTTTCTTGAATTATTTGCAATGCTCTTTCACTATTTTTTCTTCCACTTTGAAGGATTAAATCTTTTGGGGAACCAGGTGTTGGTGTTTTTAGTGGTACTGATTTAAAAATCTCATTTTCTGAGTCATCTTCACTCAAAAGTTTTTTCGTAAAACTGTGGCTTTGCGGTAGTGATGATGCTCTTTCAAATTCTTCTTTTAAAATCTTGTCACTGTGACTACTTTGCAAGGTCAAAGAATCTGGCTTCTTTGGTATTCGAGAAACCCTTCTCGTTGACCTCCTGCTGGGTATATCAGCGTTATTTGGGTCTGTTACACGAGCTCCAAAAAATTCAGGACTGTGTTCAAAATACTTATCGATTTTCAGTGGTATTGGAGGCTCATCTTCACTGACTATGATACTTTCTTCATCAGGGCTTTGAGGAGAACTTCTGATATCGGGAGAATTATTATCAGACAAATCTATGTCAGGAACAAAATTGGCGTACATTGTGAAGCTGTCAATAATATCTGGAGGTCGTACAATAGGGGAATGTGTACGATTTAGCGGACTTTTGAGATTCGATAAGAAATCACAATTACTAGGAGTCAAATCAACAGGGCTTAAATAAATTGACGTTCTTTTAATATTTTCGGCATACATGTATTCATTATCAGTCTTATTACTAAAGGTTAATCTGCTAGTTACTCCAATTTCTATATCACTGTGTGCTGGAGAAATTATACTGGATGATAGTGGCAGTGTTGGTACATTAATACTTCGACCAAAGTTCTTTGAGGGTGAAATGATGTCAGTTGCTTGGGGTATTATCCTTCTTTCTATTTGGGGTACTCGTGGCGTTGTTACGATGTGCGCAGTTTCTGGTGATGGTGACCGATGTGACATTAACAAGTTGTTATCATAGTAGCTATACGTTATTTTACTAGGCGAAGCTGGAGGATCTAATTTTAAAGTAGATGAAGGGGAAGAGGTTGAAATCAATGTGTCTTTTGGTTCAAAGTCGGTTGTAGGCTTATAAATTCTATCGTCATAATTAAAACATTTAGTAGGTTCATCAATAGTTAAGTTATTTTGAAGCTTAGACTCAAACGCGTCAATATACGTGCGCAGGGGCTCCCCAGCTGCAGAATCTAAATAGTCGCTTATATCTTTTACATAATTCTGCTTATTGTCTATGGATTTATCGAAAGAAGAATTAGAAGTTACTGTTTCTTTGAGAATTGACGAGTGAGTTTTTTTAGTGTCTTTAACGCCAGGAGAAACTGGTAATTTATTTTTACGAACACTTACTTTGTTTTCCGCATCATCGTCGGGTAAGTCAGCTTCGGAATCACTCCCTCGCGCATTTTCATCACATAAACTTGTATCTGTACTTGAATTTGTACGAGATGAATATGAAGACGTTTCACTCGAACTTCTAGAGCGTAGCGAAGCAATCATTTCATTTGCTTCTATTTCAGACACAATAGTTCCATCACCAGATTCTTCTAAATCAATAGACGCTTTTCTAACTTTAGTTAACTTATCCTTTTTTATGTCTTTCCATTTGACAGAATTGCGTCGGCTAAGAGATTTTTTGCTTTTTTCTTCGTGCCAACTGATGGTATCAGTGGAACGTACTCTTGAACTGGTTTCAGTTTTTTCATGACTACGTGATTGACGTGAGGGAGGAACTGCACCAGGCGGAGGACCAAGACGTCGACCTCGTGAACTGACTATCGCACTTTTACCTAGTAGTAGGTTATTAACTGTCAGAGAGGTAGGTGACGTAGGCACTCCAACTGAAATGCAATTATAGTAGCTATAAAAACATGAGAAACAGTAAGACAAATGATACATTCTCCTGATAGTAAGATATAACGCCTTCAAGTGACCCTTGTAGTACTACCAAATACTTTGAGTAACAGAATAGTTTTTCAATTTACGATACAGTAATTTCATTTAGTCAGTCATGAATGAAATTCTGAGATTAGTTTTATTATAGGAACAATGCATAATTTTGGAAATTAATACCTGCAGCATGCCTTGCACAAGCTGCTGCTAAGATGACGTGCGCTTGTCTTTGACGTTCACGAAGTCTTGCGTATTGACGTTTTAATGCACCAATGTCCAATGAGAGCCGGTCTCCTGCTCCAGTGCGACTTTCACGCCTTGGCATTACCTGAAAATGGAACATACCAGATCGCGTGACATGAAATCCCTATGTAAAACTTATAATTGTATATGACAAAGATTCTGTAGCCATTTTAACAATAAATTACCATCAAACATTAAAAAGAAAAATCAATTTTTTTTTCAGCTCATGGTAATAAGAATCCACTAGTGTAGCTACTTTATTTTGCGAATGTATAAAATACAAAAATAATTTATGTGTAAAACAACAGGAAAATTGTTAATAGGTGTAATAGTAAAAACTTACAGTCGCTAATGCCATTTTGTTGTTATCGTCACTAGAATCGCCCTCGTCTTCGGAATAAAACAATCTCAATCCTCTCTTTGTCATTGATTGCATCTGAAATGTTAAAAAAACTGAATCTACTATTGATACTTTTTATCGTTCAAAATAAACAATTAAATCAAACTTTTATGACATTCCCGCTGACTTGTTACAATTAACATGAAAGAGAGTGACTTACTGCTGCGTGGACAGGAGGGTGGTAAATAGGTGCAGAGGTAGGCGGAGCAGGCGGCGCTACTCGGTACCGATGCAGGTTGCGCAGCCGAGGCAGCTCGGGCGCAGAGCCAAATGCTACCACTCGCGCTACCAGTGCCTCTCCGGCCTCCCAGATCACGCCCGCACCGCCACCCATGCAGCTGTAGAACTCATCCGCTGACCGCGCGGACAGTATGCGACTGAAAATACAAAAGACAGTATTTCAGACTTAATTATAACTTTTGAGAGGTCTTGGAATAGACCTAAATATGTGCAGCAGTGGACTATGATGTTGATGATGATGATTTGCAATTCAAACATGTACCTAATTGTGAAAATACTAAATTTTGATTGACCTAACTTTTATTTATATTATTTTGTAAGAGTTAAAACATGGTAAACATGAAAATTGAAAACAAAACATTTAGCAACCTTTTGTGTTTCTTTTTTCAAGCATGAGCTCTATCATAGATCTTCATCTTAATCATTTAACATTATCTAAAAGCTAAGAAATATTACATTATAGAAAGCTGTCTATTGTAATGTATCTGCTTCAAAAGCTGCATAGCGTGGGTTCGGTTCCTACTCAGTTTATGTCTGTGTCTGGGTGTTCTGTATTTATTATAAGAATACATTTACAAAAAAAAGTATCAGTAGGTATTCTATAAGTACCCATAGTTTGTGCTGGGTGAGAATCGAATCCACGCCTTACAGTTTTTGAATAAGATATACAATTAATGAGCCAGTAGGGCTGTCAATACATACATACACATTTACATACACATATACATTTTACGATGGTTAACAAATATGCTCGATCTCTCCAGTAATTAATTACATATAATTACTTACTCTTGAAGCAAGTCCCATATAGCAAGCGCAGTCAAAAGAAGCACTTCGTTTCCATCTAGTAGTACTAGGTCCCATATTCTGAGTAAGCAATCCCGGGGCAGCCACGTGGCGTACAAGGTCAGAAACCATTGCATTGTGAACACATCTGGCAGAGGCGGCTCTACGCCACCACCTAAAAAATTCAAATGTTTACGAATTAAGTTAAAAAAAAAAAAGATTGAACGCTCTTGGTCTCTTTTGCAGAAGAACATGGTTGTGTTAAAGTCGCGAGTTAATTGGGGATTTTTAAGCTAGCGTGCGCCATTGCATGTTAAATTTTTGTTGAGCACAACGCAAGTGGGCAGTTTGCTCATCATCGAGATCGTTTAAGTAGGTATCATCACAGTATACGAGTAAGACAAAAGTGAATAATTCTTATACCATCGCTAGTAAGTCTACTTAGAGGTATATTTTTTAAAGTTTTCACCGCAAAGTTTTTTCTGGCATGCATTATACTTCATAAGAACGACAGCTACTCGTTAAAATGAAAAACCGACCAAGTGTCGGACTAGCGCACGCAGGGTTCCGAACCAAACCTATAGGGTTTGGTTCGGTTTGTTGTATGAGAGCCCTCTTAAATATTTATTTTATTGTTTTTTAGTATTTGTTGTTATAGTGACAACAGAAATACATCATCCGTGAAAATTTCAACTGTCTAACTATCACGGTTCATGAGACAGACAGACGGACAGACAGTGGAGTCTAAGTAATAGGGTCCCGTTTTAAAAGGATTTTGGTGATATATCAAAATTACCATCAGAAATCTTTTGCAAGTAGTCCATGTGATGAGCGAGCCGTGGCAGGCGTAGTCTCAGCAAGTCTCTGAACGCTGCCATGTCTGCTGACAGACCGCGGAGGTCGTCGGCAAAGTAACCTTCAGGAAGCACCGCTTCTACCAAGTATATCATCACCTGGAGTACGAGTTCAATTATAAAAGGCGTACACCTCAAATAAATAATATGTTACAGATTTCAATTTCTTTCGACACACCATAAAATAAAAATGATGGTAGTTAATGGTATTCGCGAAACTCGAATGTTAGGTACCAATGTTTTTCATAGATTAGGTGAGAAGATAGTAAAGCAGGTGCAAAATTTCTGAAATGTAAAGCGACTGGGCAGCTCGTTGGTCAGCCGGAATGCAGTAGGTAAGGTTGATAAATAATCGACGGACTCCAGGGTCCGTGTTTGTTTTTAAATATTTATTTTAAAGAAAACTAATGTTTACTAAAAAAAATTTACTTTGTTTTCTTTTTTTATTTTCTTACATAAATTTACGTCTTAATTGCAAAGACTTACAGAAGGTAAAATGGCTGTAGATTATTTTTCATGCAACATTTTTTTTAAATTTATTTTTTCATCTTTCTTTTTTGTTATATCTACTCAATTTTGTATGTTATTTTAATTTGGCAATAAATGGTTAATGATGATGATATTGACACTAAAAGAGTTTCAAAATGTAATGAATTATGTAGTAATGTTAATAATGTTAACGATAAAACATTTTACCTTTAATGAATCCGATTCTGATTTGTCCATAACTTCCAATATTATAGCAGCTAGCATATTGAATCCTTGGCAGTAACCAACGTCTTTGTTCCATCTACAATACAATACCAGAAAATGATAGTTGCTATGCTTTATCCTTTAATACATTTATGCTAACTACTTCCACAATCGTAGATCGTATCATTCACTATAATATGAGAATTGCCCTTAGGCAATTGAACCTTAGCTCGTGAATTTTCATATAAATAATTATATAATATAATTTTATCCTCATGATAATGGGTTTTGTATATTGTCAGTTAAAGTTGTTTGTTACTGAATCTTGAAGTACATAAAGGTAGTACGTGTATATAGGTAAAGAACTGTTTGTTGAACACTAGTAGTTACTTATAATCATATAAATAGTTGTGTAAAATTGGATGAGCGGTGTCCACTGGAACAGGCAGTTCATGCCTAAAAGAAGACATCGACTTATTTGTAAACATTTTAAAGAAATATAATTATTAACTTAGGTATTTATTTGCTTTCTTATTTTTTTTTTTACATTACATATATATCAAACATAAATAATATAAAAAAAAGCGGGGCAGGGCTCAAGCTGCCGGTGGTTAGGGCTGCAGAGTGAGGAACCTCCTCACAATGCGCGCCGTGTCAAGGATCACTGCCTTTTGAAGCTGACCCTTGACTCAACCGTCTAGCGAGAGTCTCCTAAGATGTTGGTCGAGACTCTTCGCTATAAGACCGTTTACCGTGACAACTATCGGGACAATGATCGTCGAATCAAAATCCCACGTGGCGGTTATCTCGTGAGCCAAGTCAAGGTACTTGCTGAGCTTGTCCTTCTCGGCCTTCAATTATTAATATTATTATTAGTGTAAAACGTTCACATTGTCTTTACCTGGCGTAGGCTAACAGAACTCTTCGTAGCATCCCCTGATTTTCTCGACCTTCCGCGCCACAGAATAAAGAGCAGCCGGTTCGATGTAGATCCTACAACAAACATAGATCATTCTTATGTTATTACCACCCATCGTCGAGCGTTCTTCCGTTCTTATTTAATTCAGGTGCAAGAATCCTTGCAGACGACAGCTTGCAGTATATTGAGAGTGTCTACTGGCAATGTCTACTGAATGCTACTTGGCTCTTTATACTACAAAATATATTATAGTACCTATCTACTTATACTTTGTATGAAAAATTGGTTTTTGGCTACTCATGTCTTACGTATTTTTGAATAGAAATTTTAACAGCTTTTTTTATAATGGTTGTTTCAGCTTTTTAGTAAAGAATGTAATTACAAACCATTGGCAATGAATCACTAGAAGTTTACTTAGAAAAAGATAGGTATCTTTAGTAATAGGAGCAAACTTGGCACGAATACAAGATCCTTAAATATATTTATTGGTAGCAAATAACATGGAATTATAGTTCGTAGAGCTCGTGACTGGCCTAGATATTTGGCGCTTGCAAAAAATATGCCATTATTGTATGCGACTAAAGTCTAGCCACACTTTGATCTGGTCACCTTGTTATACAACAAACTATATTTTTTTCTCCATCATATATAGGTACATATATACATACACACATACATACACATAAACACAGACACACACATACACATACACACATATATTACATCATAGTATTACAGGTATACCTACTTAATTCCACAATACATACTATCTAGTACAAATATAAAAACATTTAAAATATCAAATCAAAATCCATTATTTGTTTGTATATACATAGTTACAAATGAAGCTAGTATTAATAAAGCTAGGGTCCGTCACCCTGGATGGGAATCGACTCACGCCAAAGCTCAAGAAACTGAACTACTACCAAACGACCTAACAAGCCAGTCATTCGGTTACTTACTTTGATTATCTGAGCACCAAGTTCTGTGTCGTCGGGTTGGGCTGTGCCTCGGAAGCAGGCTCGCTCTGCTGCAGACCAGTCCACTCCCCGTGCATTCAGGTGACGCTCCGCTAAAGTCAGCCATAGCTGAACAAAAACAAATCCAGAAAAGTCAAATGAACGTTTAGACTAGTTGCTTTTTTAAATGGTTGACAGGCTAGTTGTCTGACGACAGCTCTCCTGATGTTAAATGAAGGTGTGGTCGAAGATGGTAACACACACACCTAGCCTGGAATGGAACTGGCTCTCAAGTGAGGCTGCCGGAACACACCGTTAGATGCTTGGCGGCAGATTTTCAACTTGAGGGTGCTAGCCAGCCGAATACTAGAAAGTACCCTACCACCATGCTATGGGTTCCTCACGTAGTTTTCCTTCACCAAGGCCAAAATCGTTAGTTTGCAAGTGCATGGTTTGACCCACGCCTTTCACCGTAACTGACCGTACTAACCACAGAGCTAGCAATAAAAAAATTGCATAAATTGTCGTAGAAACAGTACCTATAACCAGTTTAATTATGAATCCGTACTATCTGTAATAGAAGCTGTACAATTTTCTGAAAACATCTTAGGCGTTTTATTTACGTAAAAAACCGAGATGAATGTTTTTAGAAGGCGCTCGCCTCGATGTTTTCTGTACTCATACTTTAATGAAAAATGATTGAAAGGGTTTCATATACGTACATAATTTGACATCATGCCATATTACGTTCGTATTCATTTTACTTTTGGAATTTTGTACCGAATCTGTAACAAAATCTGCCAATGGAGTAGGTATCGTTATTTAAACGGTAGAGTTTCGCCACGATGTTAAAACATTGTGTATGAATTATTTTTATCGTTGGGTATAATTCTCGATATAAAGATATTTTGCGGATCATATCGTTTGGCATTTTATAGGCTAATGCCTATAAAATGCCAAACTTGGTCTATTATTTCTCGTTACTTTTACCTTTAAATTTTTTAAATCAAACAATAAAATTAACAATGTTTAGTCGTTTTACTGCCAACATCACACTATTCTACCTTTACAGGGTGATAATATGATAAATCAAATAAAAAAAATGTTTGTCAAAAAGTCACGAAATCTTTGACAAACGTATTTTATTTGTGTTTTGAGTTTTTTTTTTATATGGGCATCTAATTTATTCTATAACCACAAAAAAAATAATTAACGGAAGTTTTTAATTTTTTGTATTTATAATTTGATTTTTGTCAGTATTTTTTAGGAACTTATTCACAATAATAAATTATGTCACAAACATACAGATAGCTATATTATATTTATCTGTGTTTTTAATGGTTTTGAGCTACATATATGTAAGTAGATTGTAATCGATGGTATTTAATAAACGTTTTGTGACAACGTAGGTAGTAGTTATGATAGACAATCTTGATAAGATAGTGTCTATACTACAACTGTGGTGATGATCCTAAGTTCCAATATTATTAGAAACATTCAAACTGTATCTGTCACCTGTTTTTGTTGTTAGAAGTTTGTATCTACTTAACAATCTATCAACGGCGTCATATTGACGAGGCCTGCGGGTATGCGGGCCGGCTGTAGAGCCGTGCCCGTGTGGATCTGATTTTACAGTTTTCTTCCTCGTCTGCTACCATAACCCGAGGCCGAATTAGCAGGCCTAACGACGATGTAACTAATCCCATTTAGCTGCTACTGTAACATCCTTCTTGCCTGACAGTCTTAAATCGGGAGTAAGTGTCTTAAATGACTTTGGAATTTAAAAAAAAAGTCAAGATCGTGGCGTATCACGTTTATGGTAGAATTCCAAAAAATGTTATGGGTTTATTATCCAGAATTCAGAAATTGTAGGACTAACAACGTAATTACTATTTTAGTTCCGACTTTCTGAGTGTGTGTTGTCTTTAATAGTATAGTTATCTGTTTGCCAAATTTGAACGATAGGTATAGTTTTTGCTGTCTCTGTAGATCGATTGACGAACATAGTGAAATTAGGTACGGCATAAGGATCCCTTAGTTTGTTACGTGATCTTATTCAGCTATTTTAATAATTACAACGAAAAAGTCAAATTTAAAATAAAAACTTATTATATATTAAATAATCATACGGCACATAAGGCATTTACCTAAATAAATAACATGGTATATTTACTAATTTTTTCCTTAAAAGTACTTATTTCAGGAAAAAGTAGATACCTACTTATTTCAAAATATAATCTTTCGGATATATTCATAACATTCATATTAAATTCAGCTAAATCACGATCACGGGCTTATTTTTATTTTGACTTTATTAAAGTTTTTATTATTTGTCAACGAGAAGAGTTAACAGGTACATTTAGAATGACAGTTTACGCAAGACAGTTTCAGTTTTTTTCGTCATATTTTCGATAGCGAAATGATTGAAAAATCACGTTAGTACCATTTTCCGTTCATACACGCCATTTTTTTTTATAAATTTGGATAACGAAAATATGACGAGAGTAAGTTTCGCAAATTATCATGCTAATCATGTTTATTTTGTGTCACTTACCTTTCTTCGGAAATGGTGTGGAACTCCTGCAGGTAAACGAGCGACTAGTCGCATAGCCTGGTGCCACTCGGCGTACCCGCCCTCACCGGGGCCTTCGCCCCCGCTGGGGGTCACGCTGAATCGGGCTCCGCTTACACCAGCTAAACATAACATTAATATTATCTAAGGTCTTCTTTGTAGGAGATCGCTTAGATTTTTTTATGTTGACAGACTGGGTATTCTGGCCACAGCTCACTTGGTATGAAGTGATGGTGTGATCGAAGATTGTAAACACATCTAGCCTAGGATGGAGCTTGCTCTAAAATAAGGCTTCCGTAACACTGGTGCTTGGTGGAAGATTTTCTACTTGAGGGTTGTTGCTAACCAGCTGAGTACTAAAATCATGCTATGATTTTCTTACGATGTTTTATTTCAGAAGCAGTTAAAAGCTGGCTGCTGGGGGTTAAACCCACGCCCCTCAGCGTGCGGTCCAAACGCGTTAACCACTGAGCTATTATCGTTGCTGAGGTACCTTTGCCGCAGTAGGTTTTTAATATTCTGCCTCTACGCAAAGTGTGCCGTGTAAACACTAAGTACCGTATTCCTGTTTGAAGGATACTGTAGCACAAATACATGGTTAATGAGACTCACTATCGAATGTTTCAAAGTAACGAGTGCCAATGCATGGGAATTTTTAAATTACTTAAAGTTTTGGACACAGCTGAACAGACGTTATCTCTTATATAGACGAGAGCGCCTTTTCCCTTATTGTGAGTATAAATGACAAAAAATGGGTCACAATAATGGTTTTGTAGCGATGATAGCTTAGTGGTTAGCGCAGTAGGTTCGCATGCCGAAGGACGTGGGTTAAAACCCCAAAACAATGAGCTTGAGCTGCCGGTGAAGGAAAACATCGTGAGGAAACCATAGCATGGTGGTAGGGTACTTTCTAGTACTCGGCTGGCTAGCTACCACCCTCAAGTTGAAAATCTGCCGCCAAGCACCTAACGGTGTGTTTCGGCAGCCTTACTTGAGGGCCAGTTCCATTCCAGGCTAGGTGTGCTTTACCATCTTCGACCACACCTTCACTTAACATCAGGTGAGCTGAGGTCAAACACCTAGCCATCAATAAAAAAAAAATGGTAAATAATATTCAGTCTTCACCAGCTATATTACTTACACTTGAGTAAGCTCTGACAATATGAAAGTCGTACATTGTTGTACTGGCGATAATTATACCAATACATGTACTAATGGAACTAGCAACCTACGCAATAAAAAGTAATGCAAGCTAAGAATATTAAACTTAGTCTCAGTGTTAGTAAGTTTCATCATGAAGGTAAGTTGAATAAATTTATTCTGCATTTCATTATTTTTTTAGTAGCTAACCGTGCCACGCGCTAGTGAGATAAAATGAAATATATAGCGCGTAAGAAAACACTAAATTTGAATGCAAACCTAAATTTAAAGATTAAATATTTAAGTACTAAAATTATTACTACAGTTAGTACTTACAGTTAGTATTATTAGTACAATTAGTACTAAAGTTATCTCAATGCATAATATATAGTTTTTTAAAATAGCAGAAATGAACATTTATTTACAAAAAAACCTACTTCTGCACAGTTACGTCTAGGTAAAATTACGAATGCTAGGTTCCTCTTAGCCAAATTTAACATCAATAGAAATTTAAAGTAAGTAGATATACATACCTACATCAACACGCTAACTTCGAGAACACCATCTTATTACCTTTTTTTTTCTCTGTTTTTATCCCGAACCCATACCTAGATTAGTTTTTTCTTTTTTTTTTTATAAATTCTGGTGGCCCCTGCGACACAAGCTCTTACTTAGTGCAGGGTCCACAAGTAACGCTACAAAATCTAGTTTGTTAGTTATAAGGCTTAATTAATTTATACTATTGTAATTCAAGTTATGGTAATAAAGAAATTTATTATTCATTATTTATTACCAACAAAAGTATATAGATATAGGTACAAAAAGGTAATGAACAAATTACCGACTTCGGTAAAGCCCTGGGAGATTCCCAGAATTTCTGACATGCAGAGTATAACACGTAATTACAACAAAGGAACTCAACATCGGGCGATCTCGTTCGTTAGTTCACAAAAAAGGGATAATTTAACTAAGTCACGCGAAATCTGTTAGAAAAGGCAAAAAGCTTTTACAAAAATAATTTTAACATTCCTAACAACGTGACCATCAGATGCTAATTCAATTATATTTCCTAATGTCACTTCATTTAACGCAACTGGGTATTTTTAACTGAACATACCTGCAGAGGGTTTCGATGAACCCGCTAAGTTCCTTAGAGAGTTTAGGAGTGCACTCATCTGTATTATAAGTGGCAAGCATTTGTTAATATACGCATTTCTTTAGAACTGCACTAAGCACAGAGTTAACGACCTGACATCCTGATTCGATGCAGGGTTACTGCAGGCACATGCGAAAAACACATCCTTCGGCAACTTCTGGACGGCGCGGACACTCCATTTACATACGATGACAATAAAACGTGTGAAGAATAATGCAAGTTAAGGGCCATATCTCGAGAACATTTGAGACTGCGTAGTCGGCCAGCTGATGCGATGTTTACTGGGAATGAGAAAGTTATGAACCGAGGCGGCGCGGCTTCCAGTCCCGTACTACCGTACTGCATAGGAATTCCGCCCACGTTCGAAGTCACATCGCTGGCGAAGAGGGAGAAAACAGTCGCTTGTCAAATTACTCCCGTCGGTGAATATCGTGGTAGATGCCATGAGCATGCGCGCGGGGATAATGCCAGGGTGTCTGTGTGCGTTCCGTATCGATTGCGAGCCACCGCCGCTGTGTACGTCAGTGTCGGAAGCAGATACATGGGAAATGGTACTCAGACGCTTTGATGTGCGTAATTCTATATTAAGTACCCGATGCCTCCATGAATGAAACTGTTCTTGCTTAAAACGATAAAGATAGTCGAAACACACGCAATATTTGAGTTAACGATATTTTCGTCAGTGAGTTTTGATGCATTTGATTCAACCAATAAAAAAATCTTTGTTTTAATTTCCTGCAAGATATTGTGCCCGTAATCGTATTATATCTGTATCGTATTGTGACGAAAATAAAGTCATATTACTAAAAATAATGTAACTAATTAGGTAAAATAGTCGTAACCGATGCACAAAAGTCGTTTTAAGAGATTCTAGGATGCTATGTAATTTATCAATAATCTTTTACAATGATTTCCTAGTCACAAATTTGTAATCAAGACGAGATAGTACATATTATTATCTAGATATACTTTGTGTATATCTACATGATAAGTTAGGGGAGAGGATGCGAGAACTACATACCAACATGTTAACAAACATGCTAAGACAACTTGATTAAGTAACATATTGACCGAGCACACAGTATTACAAACTGTTTGCTCATGTCGTGTTGTTGCTGCATTTAATATTTTCTACTTACTTATAAGTCGAAGCAGTACGGAAAATGCTCCGCATAGTTTTTTCTGCTGCCTTCGAAGACGGTCTCGAGCTCTCACACATTTGACGAGTCTTTCACCTGCTCTTTGAAGCTTGAGGGCTCCTTCGGACGCCTGATCTCGAAGCTCATCGATATCTGAAGCAAATTGTTCTGTTTATAAGTTTATAATTTTGTTTATATTAGTTCTATAATTATTTAAAAATAAAATAAATAAAACATGTTCAGCTAGAAGTTGATTTTTTTGGGGTGTTTGACCAGAGCTCAGTTGATGTTAAATGATGGTGTGGTCGAAGATGGTAAAACACACCTAGCCTGTGATAAAACTGGCTCTAAAGTGAGGCTGCCGGAACACACCGTTAGACGCTTGGCGGTAGATTTTTCAACTTGAGCTAGCCAGCCGAGTACTAGAAAATACCCTAACACCATGCTATGGTTTCTTCACCGGCAGCTCAAGCTCATTGTTGCATGCGAACCGACCGCGCTAACCGTTGAGCTATAATCGCTACAAATTGTAAAACAAATTGAATTTTGTAACTGATATGAACGTTTAGGGATGTGTCGTATGTATTGATTATTTATTTTTTTAATTTGCTCATTGACTAGTGGCTTGAAAGCATTGTATTTATCGAGAAACTCTCAGGCAGCACATTCCACTGTCTTACGGCTTGCAGAATGAAAGTGGAATCGACCCGTTACGTTCCAGTTTTTGGTATGTCAACATGATACAATGTCGTAAACCATGTTAAAAATTAAATTGACATTTTATTTATGAGACGACTTCAATGACATATTAATAATAATAATAATGATGAATAATAATATAACTCTTTATTGTATACACCATGTATACACCAAATTACAAAAAAAAAAAGACAATACTAATGTAACAATTGGCGGCCTTATCGCTAAAAGCGATCTCTTCCAGGCAACCTTAACACGGAAAATATTCTAAACTAAGGACGGGGTGTGTCGATAAGTTTAAAAATAGATAAAATGAAAAAAGATTAAATAAAATGAAAAACATTTTGATCAAATCAAAACAAATCGTTACGTATGATTGTTTTGGTAAAAAGTTGGGGGGGATTGAGCTATACTCACCTAGAGATTCCAAATAACTGCGTTCAATTGCCTCTGTCTCTTCATAATTAGAATGCGATGATGCTACAGAAGGTATTGTTGTGGACCTGAAAACACAAATAACACTACATTATTAGAAGTGAGTAAGATTGTTTGTATGTTTTTACGTTTTCGCTTTGAAGCTGGATTTAGATGAATGTAATTTATAAAATTTTCGCGACCTGAACACAAAAAATTATTATTTTACTCGGCAATAAACATAATTATGGATTTAAATAAAACTTGATATACAGATAACTACAACTAATCCTTAAGCTTTAACTTATCAGGCTACGAAGCTACTATTTATCCCGAGGTTTTTATTATTATGGTATTTTTTTCTTTAGCGAGGATGTTTTTTTTTATTACAAATAGGCTAGTGTTTGACCACCATCTCGCCAGATGTTAAGCTAAGATGCGATCTACGATGGAGCACGCTCGCCTAGAAAAAAACCGATTCACTCGCGACTTGACGGAACACCCAAATCAGGCAGCAAATTCCATTGTTTAGCGGTTAGTACAATGAAGGTAGATTCGAACCGTTTCTTTTGAGTTTTTGGAATATCGCCCATGAAGCGGAGTCATTTCTTAGAGCTTCTGGCTGTCCAATAGCACAAAGTGAATTACCACGTATTTCGTTTTTTTTAAAACTATATGGCACTGTTAGTAATGTAATCATCCTAGAATTATCACGAAATGACTCACAAGGGCATGAACAAGATTGATTCCTATCTTGTTTAATGTATTATGACAGCCCTTTTGGCTTATTGGTAGCATATCTGCCTTAGGAGCTGAAGGGCGTGCGTTCGATTCCCGCTCAGGACAAACATTTTATATATCAACAAATGTTTGTTCTGTTATAAGTATGCATTTACAACAAAAAAGTATATATGTATTCTATCAATTATTATCTGACTTCCATCACACAAGCTCTATTTAGTTTGGGATCAGATGGCGCTGTGTGTAATGTCCTATGAAATGTATTTTTTAATGTATTTATTTAAAGGTAAAATGATGGCTTTTGAGAAAAATACCCTCTGCTGTAGTCGGTTCCACTGTGGTTATTCCAGTACCGTTGATCTGCGTAGAGCTCATCCAGTAACTCTTCCACTAATTCCTTGGTATCAAGCTTCTGCAAAACGAGTATTTTCTTACATTTGAAATAAGTTACCCTTACAGTGTTCACTATTGGTACATTATGTTGTTTACATTGGTACAAACTAAGTAACAGCGTTCAATAATCTAAGCAGGTTGCTAATGCAAACAAATGATTTTCAAGTTACAACCACAAAAATTTTAAAAATTAAAAAGCTCTAAAATGGTTGTGTTGGTATCATTACCTGATCATTATTAGCAAGTGGTGGAGTGGGAATCAAACATTTCTTCTTATTATTGATCGTAATCTTCGGCACTTTGATTTTTTTTATCTTCTTCTCTTCCTCTGGTTTTTTTAAAAGCGAACTAAAGTCCAATTCGAATCGCACCACTTTTAAGTTTATCGGTGTATCAACAGTTATAGTTTTCATAGTTTTACTGGAATTCATATCGGAAATCGCTGTATAAATATAATAATAGAAAAAGTAAACAAACAATAATACAAGCGGCAAAATCGAAAACATTGAACTGACATTTGAGTCACCGTTCTACACGATGTCACAATCAATGCTCGTAGACTTTTCCGATTATACTTACAAGCGAAAAGTTTTATTACTTTGTTTTTTTTGTGCATAAAATGTAGTTAAGCTTAACTAAATAATAAAGATTACGACAAACCTTTGATAAACAACGCAAGTAGAATTTATAAAAAAACAAAGAATAAGAAAATTTATACTATTATTAAAAATATTATTATTATTTATGAATATTTTATACATAAAGCTTGATCTTGGACAAAGTGCTTACATTTATAATATACCGCATTCGTCAATGCAAAAATTGTTTAAAATAGTTGAAATTAACACAGTTTAAACAGCTAAGTACAAAGTGCGGGCACAATTGACTAAGCACAAGTGTCAACGGGAGGCGGGTGCGATAGTCACCCACTCGTCATGATAATGCTGATAACAGTTAATATATTCATACGAATGCATGCCCAATGAGGTAAACACTAGCGCACAATGGCTTAAATGTAAACAACTTAGAAAGCAACTCTTAGTGAAACAATTGAATGTAAAGTACTTATAGAGAAATGTGTAGGTGGAACTATTTATGTTTCCGATTAGGTGTAGTTTCAAATTGAAATGTAAAGTTTGTTTTGAACACGTTACTTTTGAAGCTTGTTAGGATTTTGCTACATGATTTGCGAATCTATACTTAGATGTTATGATTTCACGTTCCTTTAGATGAAAAGTTATAAGTTAGTTACTTGTGTTATAAGTTAGTTACATTTCTGTTGAGCTTGCAAGATGTGTGTGATTAACTAACGGAAATTTATAACTACACCGGTCTATTTTTACTAAATAAGAAGGGTTTTAGTAATAGCTTGGTAGGTAGGAATATATACATAATTTATAACAGTGTTATGTATCTAAAACTAACTTACTTTGCTGGTGCAGCGTCCCAAAATGTGTCTTGGCTTCCGATACTAAAAGCGTCATATTTATCGATTCTGAACTACTTCATCGCAAATATTGACTTCTAGGTCTTGGAGATATTTAGTAACTTCGTCTTTCCATCTATGCTTGGAACAGTCGACAGGTCTTTTGCCTTCCGAGATACTCTCTTTTAACGGTATGATCTTCTTCCATCGTTTCCAGATGTCCAAGTCAACGGAGCCCATGGAATTCCATAATGTTAAGATCCACTATTAGCTCTTTCATCTATATTATGTACCTGCCATAAAATAATTCACACTTTGTCGTTTTTAAATAGGACTTTTTTTATATGGCTGGCGGGCTACGTGTTTGATCATAGCTCACCTGATATTAAGTTACGGTGTGGTCGAAGATGATTAACATACATAGCTTAGAATTTTTTTTCATTTTTTTTATATTTCATTTGTAGAGAATCAGAATGGAACTGGCTCTTAAGTGAGGCAGCCGGAACACATCGTTAGATGCTTGGCGGCAGATTTTCTACTTGAGAGTGGTAGCTACCCAGCCGAGTACTAGAAAATACTTTACCACCATGCTATGGTTTCCTTCACCGGCAGCTCAAGCTCATTGTTGGAGTTTAAACCCATGCCCTTCGGCGTGCGAACCGATCACGCTAACAACTGAGCTATCATCGCTACAAACTATGTTTATCACTACTTATGTTTATTATACGTCCTGTGTTCCAGTATAGACAACTCCTTATGTTTGAAGCGAGTAGGCATAACTGAAATAGATAAAGTTAGTCGTACTGTTGACATTTACGACTTAATTATCGATTATCCGATTCCTTTAAAAGGCTTTATCGCATTTTCATTAAATATTCTAAAAGTATTTAACTCCTACCTTATACGATTTTTGCATTTCGTTTTGATATTGTATAAAAAGCTATTAGCCTCGACTTTACTATTGAAACTAACTTCAGATTACTTGAAAGTAAATTAATTTTATGATAGAATGATCAAACAATGCGTCGTAAACATCTAAATTTACTCTAAGATCTAACCTTTTCTAATACCTACACTTTTTTATAATGCAAAGAGCATTTGTCTGTTTTTCTGGTTGCTTCTTCTAAACCACGTTATTCAATAGAGTTTTGAGATATTAAGAGATTTTTTATTTGGAAGATTTGTATATACCTAATCACCTACCTAATATGTATGGGTACATCTTAATAAACTTTCTTTTCCAATTTTAATGTGTGAGGGAACTATAGCACGGCAGTAGGCAAGCTACCCTCGAATTGAAAATCTGTCCCTAAGCACCGAACGGCGTGATGTGGCAGTCTCACATATGAGAGCCAGTTCCACATCCAGGCTCGATGTGCACGTCTTCGACTTTACCGTAACTTGAGATCACATGAGTTATGATCAAAACTAGGCAGCTAGCTAGATCAGGCTAGGTGACTGTTAAAAAGTTCAAATATAGTAAGTACTTAATTTATACTTTAACAATAAAATATCATTATTAAAACAACATAATTGAAGATGATTAATACTTCTCGATCTCCAACTATTAAACTAATAGTCTAATACTAGTTGTACTAGAATATTGGAACTCTTTATTAGGATAGTAAACTCTCTTTGGCTCCCTACAATTTGCAACTTGAACGTATATAGATAGATGTATCAATATTGTCATAAACTGTTCCGCCAGTTGCCATAGCAACGTAATTGTTTGATCATACTGCAAATACGACTTTTTTCAAACTATTTATTTCTCTTTAGTTCTGGTATTTCTTTTGCGTTTCTAAGATGGGTGACGACATCACTCGAGAGACTGGGTTCTGCTCAGCAACTTGCACCAATAAAGCTTGTCTACAAAAAGAGATTTCGAAGGAGCTAAAGACTTCAGACATGTTCACAACCTGCAGCTTGCCGAAGAGATTTGAACATCCACGTGAGTAAAGCGTAGCCTAACAGGTGTTCTTATTTCATGTGGCTTGAGAGTTCTAAGTCGCCCAGCAAGCTATGAAAAGAGCGATGCTTGGCGTTTCCTAAGAAATTAAAACCGGAACGTGATTCGCCAGAGAATTAAAGTAACCGACGCGGACGTATCTCAGCCTATTAGTAAGTTGAAGTAGCAGTGTGTCTTAGAAACGATAGCCGTTGGGGTTGACATGTTCTAAACTGCGTATCAGGAATTGTAGCGTTGACACACTGAGACTCTGTGGAGTGACAATATATTGAAAGCAATGAGCTGTTACTAGAAGCAAAAACCCCAAGAACAGGTTAGGTAACGAGTAGGAGAGGCCTATTCCAGCAGTAGACTAAAGTGAACTGATGATCATAATCCCAAGTTTTTGGCAACTTGATGTGTTCATAATCATCAACCCAAGTTTTTGGCAACTTGATGTATTCATAATCATCAACCCAAGTTTTTGGCAACTGGATGTGTTCATAATCATCAACTCATGTTTTTGGCAACTTGATGTGTTCATAATCATCAACCCAAGTTTTTGGCAACTTGATGTGGTCATAATCATCAACCCAAGTTTTTGGTGACTTGATGTATTCATAATCATCAACCCAAGTTTTTGGCAACTTGATGTGTTCATAATCATCAACCCAAGTTTTTGGCAACTTGATGTGGTCATAATCATCAACCCAAGTTTTTGGTGACTTGATGTATTCATAATCATCAACCCAAGCTTTTGGTAACTTGATGTATTCTTATACTCATATATGAGGGTTTATTGCATATAATTTAAAAAAATACAATACGAATATTGTAAGGTTGTTTGTCTAATTAGTGTGACCACAAGCTTCGAACGATCAAGAAAAACATTGTAAGAAAACCGGTATGTCTGAGAGTTCTTAATGTTTTCGAAGGTATGAAATTTGTCAACATGCACTTAGCCAGCATGGTGGAATATGAAAGGAGAGGACAGTTTATAAAATCTAATAAGTTGCGAGTAAATCGATTTCTTCTAAGCAAGCGTGCTTCGCCGTAGACCGCATATCGTCGCTCTACTTCAGACCAAACAACACATTTTTATTTATAAAACTAATTTCTATGTAGCTATAGATTTTTTAACAACATTACATTTTTGTTTTTTTAGTAATTTTAGTTTAGGCAAGTAAAAATATGTGTTTAATAAACAAGGTTGAATTTTAAATTTTTAACTGGTAGCATTGCTGGGGTCGACAACTTTTTCGTCGCTTTGTTTATTCGTGTTTTATTTCTTGGATTCTAATTTGTTTCTGCCTCTCCGTTATTTATTTATTGTAATTTTGTTAATAGTTACTGTTTGTTGTTGTTGTTAAATTTTATTTTTGGATTCCTGTTGTTATTAACTTTGCTGACCTATAAACCTTGCCTAATGGTGGTCCAGGCAACGAGAAGTGCCCCCCTAGTCCTTTCCATGTGGTTGCGTGGGGAAGGATAGTGAAATTATCCCCTTCCATTGTTAAACGTAAATAATAATACTCAAAGATTTAAAATGTCTATTTCACCTAACCAGTCACTTTAACATAAATTACATTTCTTTGTTTAATTTTGTTTTCGTGTATTTAAAAGCCGGAGTATGGTAGTGCTATTCTACCTTTAGATTTTTAGTCAACGACGCTACTTTCAGACATCTCTTAAAATAAGTAGTTCCTGAAGTATTCTAATTCCGTTTTATTTATGAAACAAGAATTTACTTACCGACAACAAGTTTCTCATCTACTCAGTATTCAAATTACATTTCTTTGATCTCAGGTGATTTTCTTCAGAACTAATAAATAAATTATAAACTTTTGTATTGGAATCGAATCGAACACTTCGTTAGCTAATTCGATAGTATAGCTATGTAGTTGCATCTTCTATTTTTTTTTTCTATCGGACGCCCAGAAGCGCGAAGAAACGACAGTTCCAAAGTTGACGTTCTAAAGACGCGTACGAAACGATATGATTATACTTTCATTGTTCGGATGACTAAACCGTGTAATACGTTATCCGTTTGGATGATCCCTGATCTTCAATTTGGGTGTCTTCAAGTCGAGAGTGAGATTGTGATCAAACGCAAGCCTATTCATCATAAACTGGCTGTGCCTGATGGGCTGTAAGGAATACGTTCGATTCCCACTCAGGACAAACATAATTATATGTAGCAAACATGTTTATAAGTAGTAGTACTATCAAAATAAAAATACTGTACTATACTGTTCTGTGGCTGGGTGTTCTGTATTTATTATAAGTATGTATTAACAAAAAAAGTTAAGTATTTTATTAGTTATCTGACTTCCATAGTACTAGCTTTGCTTAGTTTGGGGTCAGATGGCGCTGTGTGTAATGCCCTACGATATTTATTTATTTCTTATTTATATTAGTGATATTGATATCATTGTTAGGAGATGGCGCTTGAGTAAAATGTCTATTTTTTAATTAGTTGGGTTCCTCCCAGTATTTATCCACTGCAACACCGCGGGAGGTAGCCTCTTGGAGGTCTTCAATGGTGCAGGAGTCTGGACAGCGTGGGCACGAGAGAAGGTGCTGCATGGTTTGCGCACTTGGCCATATCGCTCCACGCAGCCCACTTGGGTCCGGAGTAAAATTAACGACTTCCACGTGGGTCATGGGAGATCGCTACCGGCTGGGAGTTGCTCGGAAGGTGTTACGGAGTTGGTGGGGTAGAATAAAGTTTTTTGCACATGGTCAGGCGGGTTTCAGTTGGCTGTTGGGTTATAGCGGGGGTTCCTATAAGGAAACTATTCTCCGGTATAAATACTACAATATATATTTACTCTATGGATTGTACTTACCTATAGAGATAGTTTACTTACTTGATTAATTCATTGTAAAATTATGTTGCAGACTGGTTTAACGGCTACGGTGCTCAAGTGAGCAAGCAACATCCTTTCTATAGAACCTCATCGAGTGAATACGGGTGGTACCCTCCAGGTCTGTAATTCAACACTTTTCTTATACTTGTAGGTATCAATTGCGTTTTCTTCATTCTTTATTTTTGGTACCTATTGCACTTTGTGCATTCTAACAGAGTCAAGTAGTTCATATTTTCAAGTGACTCCATATTACTCAGTTGTGACTCAGGACTAACATTTGTGTGATTAACATAGATGTTTGTTCTGTGTCTAGGTGTACTGTATGTATTATATTAAGTATATATTTACATGAAAAAAAAGTATTTAAGTATTCTGTCAGCTGTCTGGGTGCCATAGTACGAGCTTTGCTTAGTTTGGGGCTAGATGGCGCTGTGTGTAATCAACTGTAAGTGCGAAGCCAAAAAAGTTTGTCAAAGAAGTGATCGTATTTTTGAGGATAGGCGTTAGAAAAAAATAAATAGGTTTTTAATGCCTTTTAAAAATATCTTTGATAAATTTTGTTTTTCATTTAGTGTTTCAGTTTGTTTAAATAATTATGTTGTAAGTAAGTACGAGTTTTTCGAATATTTCTATTTAAGTTCTATTAAATATCCTTTTTAAATGAGTTTCGTATTATATGTTTTATATGATTTCGTTGTTTGCTATTTCTAAATATTTATTTCATAATTTATTTAAAGTAGTATTTTAGTAAAAACTATCATATCTTTTACATTTTACCATGCCAACAGAAGTTCATTGATCAGCATGCCAAATATGTCTCCATAGTTGAAACAGATGTCAAGAACAAGTGTGTTTTAATTAATTTATGCACGTTTTAGGCGTACACTCTATTCCGACGATGTTCTTCCCGAAGAACCAGAAGTTTTCCAACACGATGGCAGTTGCGGGCATGTATCGCAACTACTCGCTGAATACGGGACTCGATCACCACCTTGTAGATTAATTATTTAGAATTTTAATAGTATATTATATGCCAATGACTGATCAGTGATCAGAAATGTTGGTTGATTCGGCATTGCGGCTGGTTGCCACGAATTGTTTAATAAGAAGCAATACAATGATGTCACTTGTAGGGTTAAGCTCGATCCTCACTATCGCCAAAGTCACAGCAAAACGCAGCGCAGTGTCAATTTTAAAATGTTATCAAGTACACCAGGGGTTTCCAAAGCAAGATCCGCGGTCATGTACGGCCCATATTTGTAGGTACATGTTCAGATTGTTCAGCCCGCGATGTGTTTGTGATCTACCGCAAATGTAAAAATGTTTCTTTTGCAATTAGAATAATGTTTTCGCAAATCATTATTCCACGACAACTCAAATAAAAACATAAAATATACCTACCTATATTATTATGATAAATAATTATGATAAAAGACCAAATAAATGAAGATCTATTTTAATTAAATACAACGATAACGTTCCATATAAAAAAATACCGTTTTGCGGCCCTCCAATTTATTTAGTAATTCATATTGATACGGTATTGTATTTAATTTGAAAAATTCCATGTTAGTATATGGACCTTTATTTTTACAAAAAAAAATGCTTATAATAATAAAAACATTTTTTTCTTGCCTTTCGATGTGCTGTGATTTGCTTCGACGCTACGCTAGTGGGCATCGAGCCTACAACAAAATCAGCGAGACTCCATGAGCATTACCCAATTCTTAGTTTTACTTATAATTAAGTGCTTATTATTCATTCTATAATTTAAGCGAAAATCACCAGGCATGGTAACCTAACCTTCATAATAATTATAATAGTATAGATAATTAATATGTTGTCTTTTAATTATTCAGTAAAAATGTCAATAAGAGTTATAATTCTGACGCATGTCAGCAAAAAATACCTGAACCTGACTGTACCCGGTGCAAAGGTGGAAATAAAGCTGGAAGCATATTTATAATTAGTTAATTGTTGTTATACAAACACTGACAAGTTGTTCACTGATTAACTAATCAGTGAACAACTTTTACTACGTCCTGAAACCGCGATAATAGTTTCTATCATATATTTAATAGACTTTTTTAAATCTGGCTTTCTTCTGTCTAGCACGCAGAGAAAGAAAGGAAAACATTTATTCGACACAATAAAAACATACAGAATAAAAAAAAACTAAACAAAGACGGAATAGGCCCATCTCAGCATGGCTGCCGATCGTCAAAGAGTTAGGTTTACTTTGAACGTTTGGCTTTTATTTTCTTTGTCTCAAATAACGCTATATTATATGTCTCAGTAATTAAGGAATCTGCTACATATTTAGTTTGATATTGTAATAAATACTTTGGATTCATTGTTACTTGTTTTATTTAAAGAAAACTAACCTTTTTTTATGGTTGACGAGCTAGCTGACGTTAAGTGACGGTGTAGTCGAAAATGGTTAAGCACACCTAGCCTGGAATAGAACGGGCTCTCAAGTGAGGCTGCTGGAACATGTCGTTAGATGCTTGGCGGCAGATCTCCAACTTGAGGGTGGTAGCTAGCCAGCCGAGTACTAGAAAGTACGCTACCACCATGCAATGCTTTTCTCACGATGTTTTCCTTCACCGATAGCTCAGGAAATCAAAACCAAACTCACGTCCAACTTTATAAGCAAAACTATTACCAAAATAAGCTGATATAACACAGCAATCTAGTTACTAACCCTTTCTTTCTTGCGATGAATAATTTTAAATGGGCCTACATGTGTTGCAGGCATCCACTCTGTGTGCTCGGTGTTTTATCCGGCTGGACAAACGTTCACCAACAGATTGGCGGCTGCAGGCATGTACCGAAACTACAGCCTCAACACAGGAATGGATCCTGTGGGACACTGACTCACAATACTTGATACCTCTTCAATAAAGGCAGCTATACTCTGTTCATTATGTTAACTACTTTTTGCAAGTTTTAAATAAAAATGCTAATAAATTCTGTATTAACTTACCAAAAGAGGTATTTATTACATAATATTGATTAACATGCATTCAAATTCCATTAACATATTCCATTCGAACGCCGACAAGAACGCCACAAAATATGTTGACAATTTCAAATAAGGACATAAGTAGGAATCATGTACTTCATATAGGTGTATCTAATTTCGTCCTAAGAAGATCATGTCCTTTTGTATTTTTTGTGACATTCTATGTCCGTTTATATCTTAAACTTAAGAGATTATGCCACGGTAAACAAACTGGGACCAAATCCTTTTGTAAAGGTCACGCTCTGTCCCAACTTTCATTTTACCACGACAAATCACTACAAAAAGATTATTATTTATCCATCGTTTCAATATTGAGTATATTATTATAATATTGTATAACTTGTTAGCAACAACAACAACAGCATTTATATTAATTTGAGTGTTTATACTATAATTATCTTAACAAGTATAACAAATGTTGAAAAATGTATAAACAATCTTTATTAACAAAAGAGCAAGTATATATATAAAAATACAGGCGGTTTATGAAATCATTCAAGTCGTCATGTTTGTCACAAATTAAACTCTGACTGAAAACTGTTATTATCATTGTCTATTAGATTGTACAAGTATACATATAACTAAATGTATATGTAATTGCATGTTTCTAATTGCCCGATTCGTAGTTATTATCTTTATTTTGTTAAGTATATGTTTTAATTTCCTACAGCAACGCTGCTATTATTTTTACTTAATTTGTGTAAAGTCTACCTACTGGTGCGCATATAATTATGTATTTTATATAACATTACATTTTTCCTAAAGTACTTAAATTAAAACTAAAAAACGCGTGAAAGTACTTAGTGAGACAAAACTGGTTATAAATATTTTTTACTGCACTAACGTAACGCGAATGTATTTCGATTTTGTTAACATTTTTAACTATTTCGTTGTAAAATCTACGATAACAAGTGGGCTTCGATTATATTTTATAAATATTGTAACATAGTTTGTATTACCATTTAATTTATAAATATACTATGAATTATTTTAAAACAAAGAGCAAAATATTATTTCCTATTTAACTATAATTAACTAAAAATATTGCCTACACATTTAACATCTACGTTGATAGCATAAGCTAAGGGATAAAGAAGATATTTTCATATAAATAGCCCAATGTCATATTGAAGACTTGTTTAATGAAAGGTCAATGAAATTGCAAAGATGGATCATAATATCAACAATTCTGATATGACAAACAATCACACACTCCATACTTTTACTTCATTCGATAACAACAGACTTTTCATGAATTGTATTATGCGCTATTCAAAGTTCAGCGGGATACACATTTCAATAACGTATTAATATCATAATAATGCTTTCAAAATAAAAATGAGGCTTCAGCTCACAGCATGACAATAAAACAAAATATTCCTAATTTCTATAAGATAGTTTTAAGGGGATATAATTATAGTATTAACTAGTTATGAATATAAAATGTGGATTATATTTTGCTTTTAACAATATTGTCTTCAATAGCATTGCTTTCATAATTTCTCGTTTGCCAACATATTCCTTTTATAATTATGTTGACTCCTCGATCCAATCCAAATCCATGCTTCTTCAATTTCGATTCCAATGATAAATTATATGAATTATCAATTTGGAAGAGAAATTGTATATTATATCCGTCTTCTTTAATATCACGAAACTCACACTAAGTAGTTATTGCCAATATTTCTTGATATCTCGTTTATAAGTTTAAGTTTAAAGTAATTAATGATTAGGAACGTACATGGGCATTCATTCGTTAAACTAAAGATATGCGATTTTTTTTAATGAAGTTAGAGAGGTATTTGTTTGATATTAAAAAATATATAAATTACCAATTTATTAAAATTAATTTTGAAAGGTAAACTTAACGTATGCTTTACCGAGTCATGTTTAGTTTAAATTATAATAAAAACCTAAAAATATTAGCTTATTTATTATACAAATAAATAATCAGCTTGCTTGCGTATTGTGCTGCTGAGTGGAAGTGCAATTATTACTCGATTGCAATGATTTTTCATTTTATTCATTCTTATTATACAGGATTATAAGCTCGGGGTGTACTGAAACGTAAGGGGGTCGATTGTATTCATCAGCGTAAACAACTTTTACTATGTAAAAGGGGTGTCTGGGGTTGTCTTAATCCGCGTAAAAAAGTTAGCTGCTTCAATATTTGGTCAAAGGTAATAAATACTTTTACTAAACAACTTTTTTACTTTTTCTGTAGAACAGTTGATTTTTTCTTGATTTTAGATTTGTGGCTATAGTGAAGGTTGTTCATGTTGATGAGTGCAATGAATCCTTTTCGTCTTTGCCTAGCCTTGCATAGCCCCAAGGTTATAACCGTGTATCTTTATTTACTTCTGAGATAAGAACATTTATTACACTAGTGATAATGTAAAGAATCCTGCCCAGCTACGCCTAAATGTAAATAATCTAAGAAGGTGCATCGAGTGTAGAAAGGTTTGCAGAAAGGAGAGACACTACTTGCTCCGCATTGCGGGCATTTTACGGGTTTGATCACAATGCAGCTCAGTTGATTCTCGTATATTTAACTTACTGTAACAAATCTATATCATACATTTAAAACTATGCTAATTCTGATGTTAATGGTTTTCTTACACATTGATCGTGTATATCGTTTTTCAATTATGTTACTAAAGAAGACTTTTGGATTTTCGTGCCGTTTCTTCATCGTCGACCAACAAATATCCAAACCAAATTGACCCAGAACAAATTTTGTGTTTGTGTTGTCTTACATTGTTGAAATCAAGGTTCTTTTGTAAGTCAGCTTGTTTATTTTTAATTTGGATTTTGAATTATTGTTCTTTATTTTAATTGGCTTTTACAACCCTTTCAATCTACATATTGAGTTACATATAACTCAATATGTAGATTGATCAAATCCAACGCCAATTAATGGCAGGGCTTGACCAGGTTGGGTGGCTGGTGATTTTTATGTCAGCTTGTATTCAGTTTGTAATGCAATTTTTTAATTTAATCGGGGTGATTCTATGCCAAACAACTATAATGTTTGTATTTTTTTTAGTTTCACTCTTTTTAACTGACACAATATATAGTCCCTTACTATTGAAAATTTTGCAGTAAAACACATTTAAAGTGTATAGTATCGAATCAGCTGATCAGGTTTTCATATTGTGCTCGATATTTTGAATTACATATCTCCAAATATTCCAGCGAAGGTTTTCCTTAGATTTTTCATGGTGTCTTCGGCGTCTTCTGTGAGCGTTGCGCTAAGAGAGCCCTGACGGGCGAAGCCACCGCGGCCGCCAGAAGAGCCCGGGGCGGCGGCGCCCGGTGCGGTGCTGCTAGCCGTGCTGGGAGCAGCGGAGGCCGACGACACCGACGATGACTGCGACGCTTTAAATGAAAATAAGTCATACTGTTAGTTTCGTTTTAGTAGTTTTGGTAGCTTTAGGATTAATTTTGGTAAATTAAAATTAATTTTTGGAGTAAAAAAAAAACGCTGGCGGTCAATCATATTTTTAATTCTATTTAGAATCTATTATATTTTTAATGTACCTACCAATAACCAATATAGGAAGCCGCGAGCGAAAGGCTGGTTCAGAAATAAAAAAAATACTTTGGTGCGCGAGTGTACCAACACTTTCCTCCAGCGTTCTTTTTACATGACAAGAACTATACTAAAGGTGCTATCATGCATACTATTCTTAAACTTCAACAAAACAGTTATTCACCTTAAATTGTGACGTTATCAAACTTATATTTGCATAAATCTTAAGCCGATTATTAGTCATAGAGATTTATTGATAACTCTTAAGAGAACTAGAAAGTACTCTACCACCATGCTATGGTTTCCTTGCGATATTTTCCTTCACCGGCAGCTGAAGCACTTTGTTGTGGTTTGAACCCACGGCATGCGAACCAACCGCGCTAACCGCTGAGCTATCATGTATAACGTCTCGGTTAATATAATATAGTGAATATTATAACTCAAATTGTCAAATTGTTATAATCCAAAAAGTTTAAATTTTTGCATTTTTTGCAGGAACCCGAAATAATCGTGTCGTTGCATTGTACTATTTTGCTTAAATGTTCTAATTAGGTTTAATGACAGGTGCTTTGAAGAGGCGACATGATGATAAGTGCAATGCGATATAGTCAGACTCGACTTCGAGCTCTGTCGAAGCATCAGAGAGCTTGAAGCAGAGCTTGACTACGCACACTGCTACGCCGTCCATACTGCGTCTACAACTTTAAATTTTACATTGACAGAATTAAAAATGATATATAAATTTACAATAAAAAAAATCGACTCCATAACCCTTTAGGCCAACTAAACGCACTGCTCCAATGAAACAGCGAGGTTTCGGAGTAAACGAAAATATCATCGACGTAAACAATTTTTAGATTTTTTAAAAACTTCTAAAACGATTTGAAAAAAAGAAATATGGGATCACCTCTGAAGCATGATTTACCAAGCAAAAAAAGAATCATCAAAATTGGCGGAATAACATACATATATATCTCTTTTTTTGAAACCTAGACAAGCTGTTCAGTCACAGCTTAGAAAATGAATGAAACATTTGAGCTACTTACAAACGCCAATATTTCTAGATTGTACTTTTAAATCCTTCTTGTTTCCCTATACTTATTGAACCCTTATTACACTTCAGGGTCTTGTTTCCATTACCCCTTGATAGCATCTCGCATCTTTTCCACCTGATCAAGTAATCACTTATACTGATTCAGGCTAAAGCTCCCTAAACACCGTATAGTGTAATAATGTACCCATAAGTGAAATGGCAGTGGAAATCGGCTAATATGTATGTTGTAGCAAGATTTGATGGAGTGATTATACATTATAGGATTATAAGGGGTGTACGGAGCCGAAACTCTTTAACTCCTTATTATTAACAACTTAAACCTCTGCCATGGTCATGGACAGGCGTTATCTCTTACAATTAAGATAATTTCGTTCGTATTATTACGTTAACATAAAGAAAATGTATACTACTCTAAATCGTGAAAGAAGAAATCAGCTGCGCTTTATAAATGTAAAAGTAATCGGACGAACGAAACGCTCTCCTGATGGTAAAAGATAACGAATGTACACTACTATTAAAGCGATACATAGAACTTAACGATACGTAGCAAAACAAAATCCAGGGCATCACTGCTTTGGTGCTCATTACTTTGAGACTTTAGGTTTAGATGGTTAATTTGATCGAGGGCAATGAACTTTTTTTTTTAGAAGAGCTGATTTTTGTTCACGATTACGGAATTGTATAACCTACTACCCTGTGTATGTAGGATAGTTGACAGTGGAGCTAAAAAGCCATATATTGTGTCTTGAGAGGCGCGTAACCAGCAGTGGACTATGATTATTGTGATGATGATGTTAAGAGCGGCAGTTATCGCAAGCGGCAGTACAGTCTGATATTAGAGTAGGTTTATACCTTGTGAGTCACGGCGTGTAAGTGGCGGCGGCGGCGGCTGGGAAGGCTCGGCGGGGATGGGCGGCAGGGGGCGGTCGATGCTGGCAGCAGCTGCTAGCGGCGCAGGCGGCGGCGCGGTCGGAGGCCCCGACCCGGGCACTGGTGGCGCGCGCTCCTCACTCGGAGAGCCAGCTGCCGAACTACCCGACACTGAGCTCCGAGACGTCGCCTTCGTTACCCCAGGTCGGCATACAGCCTGTAATCGATAGATACACGATTTAGATCTGAAATCAGAGTTAGTACAGAATAGGAACGACTTTTCCCGATCGTCAAACATTCATGCAAACAAACAGACACATATTTGCGTTTATAATATTAATGAGATGCGAAAGACGTGCTTGTTACTTTTTCACGCTAAAATTGCGTTTGATGAAATTTGGAATGCAGATAACTCATAATCTGGATTGACATTTATAGACTTTTTATTCTGGAAAATACACGTGAGCTCACAGGGCGTAAGTTTTGTTTTAGTTTCGTGTTCAGTCTTCCAATGAAGGTAGAATGACTACTCGCCTGCATACGCTGTAGCACGAGGTCGGACAAGTGTCGGCGGTCCTCTTCCTGCGAATCCCCCATGAAGGACGTAGCAGAGTCGTTCAGCTCGATGATGTGCTCCCTGCTGTCCTTCCCCACCACTAACTCCAATGCGCACACTTCGAGGCCACCGAATATTTCGCTCACCTAAAAAAGTGCATGCTTATGATTCCAATAGCAAGAAAATAACCATTTGAGTTTTATTCTCTTCTAGGTCCCGCGCTAAAATTCTGAATTGACCTAGTGTTTTCCATAGTATTCCTGCAGCATTGTTTAGTTTGTAACTAGAGGTCACTATGTGTGTAGTCCAATATTTGTTATTAATTTTATATGTGTGTTTAACTTCTGTTCCTGTCCCTCATTTTTATTTGACTGCTCTATCAGCTTATTTGTTAGTAGCTCTACTTCTTGGGCGTGGCATCGATTACCACATAGGACAAATATTTATTTCATTTTTTTATTTTTATTTTGACGAACATAGATGTTCGATCTGTGTCTGTGTGTTTTAAATAAGTATGTTTTTACAAAATTTGTGGTTATAAATATTAAATTAGATTTATAACCCAGACTTTGGGTATACCAGGATACTGCTACTTAAAATGTCCTTCAACATTTATGTTTGGATCATAAAAGAAAATAAAATTCTTAATAATTTAACTCACAATACATAGGTATCAAGTGTAGATCAGTAGTGATTGATATGTATGTATGTATGTAAAATAATTATGCTATTAATCATTAACCAATCAAGTATTGCAGAATTTTATCACACACGAATCTCACCGCTGACAAATAGTAAATCTCAAAACAAAGGCACAGCAAGATTACCTCATCGATCCACATCTTGTATCTGTCATTCATGCCGATTGCTTCAAGCATGGCCGACCCCTGATTAGTTTTCCAGTTCCCGGAAATAGATTTGCGCCTGAAAATCAAGGCAACTTGTGTTACGACAATAACAGACGTAATAGGTGGCAGGTCGAGCGACGTGAATAGATCATGTTATAAAAGAATTCAGTTTAATGCGTGCGTCTGTACTGAACGTGTTTGCGTTCACACGTAGTCACGTTTGATGTCTAGTTTAATCATCTCGCTGAAAAATACTTATTACGATTCAAGGTGGCAGATCTCCTTAGTAATCTACATAAATTCCATTGCAGTACCAAATTGTCACAAATTGCTGTGTTCCACTTTGAACGGTACTACGCCTTGCGAAACTTTAAGGTTATTAAGTCATCTTCGAATATTTCAAAGTAATGAGCGTCAAAGCAACCATGCCCTGGACTTTGTATTTATTGTCACTTAAAGTTCTAGGTGCGACTGCAATGGTCATGGAGAACCGTTATATTAAACCTGTAGGTTATGTTTCGTTCTAATACTTTTAAATAAAAAAAAATCTTACATGAATGCTTTATAGTTAGTTCCGATTTTCTGTATATGAATATCATATTTTGCGTCAATGTACGGCTCCACTGTGCAGTAGGTTCCAAGCATGGCGACCACTCCAGCAATATCCTAAAAAAAATAAGGAACATAAAATATATATGGCAAGCAGAACAGTCTACTAAAATCTAATTGATTTGCAATGGCATTCGACCCTCGCCGATGTTGTAGTGTTATTCTAAGCTTCAAACCCGTTTGTCTCGTAATTACGGTCGTCAGGGTCTCTTGGAAGCTTACAAAGCGCCTTGGTAACTCCTTTGATATTGTGCTACGTTTCAAAGTGTCTTTAGGAAGTTGGCCCTGATTCATTTAACCTACTCGGAGTTCGCTGGTGAAAACATGAATACCATTTATAACTTAAACGCTGAAATATTTGTTTTTTAAAACAGCGTTTTATACCCTTTTACGTTTTCGGAATTTAATGTAAGTTAGAGAATCACGGCCCAAAATAGTGCCGTCATACGCGGCCGCGTCATGTGTTTAGTGCTCAGCTACACTATTATAAAGAGGAAAGATTTGATGTTTTGTTTGTTTGTTTGTTTGTATTGAAGAGGCTCCGAAACTACTGGACCGAGTTCAAAAATTATTTCACTGTTGGGAAGCTATGCTATCTCCGGGTACATAGGCTACTTTTTATTCCTGTATTCACATGGGAACGGGATCTACGTGGGTGAAACCGCGAGGCGTCCGCTAGTAGAGAATAAAGACTTCAGAATCCGAGGCCGGATACGGTACTTTGATAGACTACAAAAGATATTAACAATTTTTAACCGACTCAAAAAGGAGTTCGACAATGCTTTTTTATATGTAACATACATACACGATCATTCCATTAATTATTTTTTTTATCGATTTTGATGTTTATTTTTTTGCTAGGTAAATCATACTTCAGAGGTGGTCACATATAAATTTTATCGAAATCGAAAGCGGTTTTAAAAAAAGAGACGCGAGGCGTCCGCTAGTATATTACATTCTTTAGAGTTCGAAACTGACTGTATAAAGATAAAATGCAATAAACACAGGCAATAATATACCAAGGTCAATGCGTAACAGCTTACAATATGTTGTGAGAACTATTACTCGGAATACGGGCAACAAATGTAACAACAAATTAGCATATTAATCGAGGCGAGTGTCGTACGGTGGGTCGTACCTGGAAGTCGGCCAAAGAGTCCACTTTCACCTTGGCCACGCCGCTGTGCGCGTGCCCTATCTTGATCACCACCGGGAACTTCGGGGCGGTTACCTGCAACAAACGTTAACACTGTTATGTCATCGTTTCACTCGTAATATAAGTATAATTGTGACGAATGTCTCGTTCATCTCGTGGTTTTAGAGGCTTAACAATGTTTATCGTAGGATTTTCTTTCAGGTAGGTAATGAACATAGCTACACTAAATGATTGAGTATTGAAAAATAATGCTTTAAAATGCAAAAAATGCAATGTATTTTCGCATTTCATGTTTAATGCTTTTTTGCTTAATATTTTAGTTAATAAACTATTTATTATTATTTTTATTGAAAATGTTTTTTATCTAAATTGCGGACAAGTTGACATTCCAGCTATACGATGGTGTTGCGGATAAAAAGTAACAAGTGTCGTTTTTATAGTAACAAGCAGGCAAACGACACGATAAAACGAAGCAACAGGATTATGAGAATACTTTGTACTTTGTGCATGATTTTATTCAGACGAAAAACATACTATTTAACCAAATTTAAAGGCGTTGTGTTAGTTTTACAGTGTACCACGTAAATGTTTACGTCGAGCTATGTAATTTTCTTCGTAAAATTAAAGAATGTGCATAAACGGCTTGTTAGACATAAAACGTAGGTATTGCTTATATCTATGGAAACTAACGTGATTATGACACATTTTTGTTTTTTACGGATTTTTTTAATCGCGTTTGATTAGGTCCCTTACTTAGGCTACAATTTTCTTTGACCTTTTCAGTAAGTTAAAAGTAGTTACGACTCTTACAAATTTGCTTTGAATCTGTATCTAGTAAAAGTAATATCGTATGAGTAAAATAAAAGAGTGTTTACATTCTTTGAAACAAATATGGTGCTCATAAATTACTCAGATTATAAATAACTAGCGGGCCGCCCTGGCTTCGCACGGGAAAACATAGCCTATACACTATAAGCAGATATTCCACCAAATGGGCTAACGGGGCAGTATACAAACAATTACAAGTTTGTTTCGTTTCCAATTCTCACACAAACATACATATTTAGATCATTGGCCCTTTCACATACAATTAGGGCGAGTGGCACACTAACGGAGTATTTATAAAAGGGTGTCTATTGTTTAACCGCAGTAATTATAGGCTGGCTGTTAGACTAGTTAGTAAATCACATACGTGTGATGTTAGTAGTTCACATGTTCGGTTAATTTTATAAAAACGATACAATCTTAATGGTACGGGGCACGAAACGAGAGCTCGTAAAATTATTGTAATTACAACCAATTCTAGTCTATCGGGAGAGATATAGAGGATTTTTTTTTGCATAAAACAGGTTTATAATTATGTGCTGCAGGGCAATAATTTCTTCTAAAATGTTTTCTTTCGTCGAACGTGGAGAAATTTCTGAAGACTGCGTTATAATCTCAGACTTTGTGTCACTTTTGTAAAAAGCATTTTTTTTTATGGTTGAGGTTAGGTTAGGTTTTTGACCACAGCTCATCTGACGTTAAGTGACGGTGTGGTCGAATATGGTAAAGCACACCTAGCCTGAAATAAAACTGGCTCTCAAGTGAGGCAGCCGGAACACACCGTTAGGTGTTTGGCGGTAGATTTTCAACTTGAAAATCTGCCGGTGGTAGCTAGCCAGCAGAATTCAAACATGAGCAACAATTTAATATGATTTCAAATACTATTTTATGTCTATAATTCAAAATTAATTATCATTAGTTAATTTTATGAAAAGCAATCTGTTGTTTTCAGAATTTTACTTGGACACTTCCCATCTTCTGTAGACCGTATTTCCTGTTTTCACAGTTTTTTTTAATGACAACGTCATGTTGTTTTTAAATCTGCATGAATGATGCATTTAACAAACAATCTTCAAACGTATTCTTATAATATCCGGTATCATAATCATTTAAAAATAGAATAGGTAGTGTAACCTGTCAGAAAGAAATTGGCAGCGATTCAATAAATCATTTTAACTATCAACAAAACTGTTTTAAATCAATTATAAAACTTGTAATAGGACTATAGAAATGATCTGAAATTCTAGACCAGATTCACTTAATTATAATTGAACTATGCATGAATATAATTAATGAATGTTTAGAATGAGAGCACAGTTTATAATTTGACCGTTAAAAGAAAGTCAAGGACAAAACTATCGATCACTTCTACACGTTAATTTATACATTAAAAATCTGATTTCAAATTATGCAGTTCTGTGCAGAAATACAGATGGCCCAAAACTACATACTGAAACAAATTAGTAATGCACCCTGGTTTATGAGAAACTCTGAACTATACGAACAATTATGCATCCCGACCGTAAAGGAGGAAATTAAAGCGGGTGCAGATAAATATAAAATCAGACTGGAAAAGCATCCTAACCAGCTAGCTGCCCAGCTCACATTACCAGACTGCCTAAATCGACTGAAGAGACGCAGGATCTTAGAACTCGGCAGCTCTAACTAAGCCATCCTAACAGCCGGAAGATATTTCTGATGGGATATATCTGTACCCGACCATTATCCTACACCACATCTGCTCATAGCTGCAAAGGCTGATCGCATGATAAAAGTATTTAAAAAAAAAGAATTATGCAGTTCGTCAGTTATAAAACATTGGTTATTAAATAGGTACAAGGTACTAACATATTTCCATTTTTGGTACCGCAAGCTACACAGATGACAATAAAGATAGCGGATACGACAAGTTTTCATTTTGTGTTGCAATACAACTGAATGCTAAGTATGACGTTTGTTTTGAAATGTTGGTATGAGAAATTTGTAAATATAGACAAGTTAATGGACATTTCAATAAGTACTTAGGACAAGCAACTTACCTACTACGCAATGCAGCGTGGAAGCTATGTTTTCTTAAGTGCCAGCGAAGGTGAAAACCTTATGTTGGAATATATTGAGTAATCTATGGTATATTACCATGTAAAATAGAACAACACTCAAAACGTCTTTGACGAATATTTTAGTTAATAATAATTACTTTATCTAGTTCATTTAGACAAGGGAGTGCTTTTGAAATTACACGTTGGTCCTAAAAAACGTCTTTATTGTCCTTAGTAAAAAAAATGAAATAAATATGAGAAGACGTTTTACGCAGTGCCATCTACCCCCAAATTAAGCAAAACTGGCAACTATATGACTGTACATTTTCGTAAACACATAGTACTTGTAATAGCATCAGAGCAACCACACATAAATCAGATATGTGTTCTTCACATAAATGCTTGTTCTGTTCGGGTATCGAAGCCACGCCTTACCTACTGCTTTTGAAACAGACTACTATATAAATTAATAGGGCAGTCAAAGAAATGAAAGGAGAGGAAGCTAAAGATATTTGACAGGATCGTAGCAAGTGGAAAGATGGAGTCCCTCTATCTACCTACCTCTACAGCAAAATACTTGTATGTATGCATTATAAACGAATAATAATTATAGTCGTAGCTTTATAGTAGCCGAACAATTTCCAACCAAACACTCATATCTGCATTTCATCTTATGTCGTAATTAAACGGTGTGTCAATCATTGTGACGTCATCGCCTGTATGGAGGCGTCGTGGTGGGCGGCTCCAGTCAAGTGTTGCCGTTAGCTGGCGCTTCCTTCTCTGTTTCGATGACGCATCTTCCATCCATCACAAGAAAAATAACACTTGTGTATATTACTATTTAAGGAGTGTCGGCATTGTGACGCCAGTTTTTGACGTACCCGGCGGCGTCTGTCGGTCAGTCGTGTTGGTCTGCGGGACTACGATAACTGACACGCAACTCTACCTAGAATAGTATTTCTGAAATGGGCTGATCTCATGTCATATTTGTGTTTTTGCGTCATTTACGTTTCAATAGTTCCAAATACCTACCAACATGATTCCAATGTTCCATGACGTGTTTATTACGTTACGATTTGGTGATGAAATATAGCTTACTTGTAAGCCAGCGTCATTAGCGCATCTTAGTCCGCTTTTTGCACGACTGCTCAAAAGAAAGAGTATGTTTTCAGGTTTTTATTTCACTTTATCATAACTTTTAAACTATCCCGACTGACACTGGCCATTATTTTATTGAAAAAAAATCATAATTCAATTCGTTCGCATGATTTTTTAATTTTCTTAACTACTTGTTTACATAATAATATATCGTATACTTATACAATACAAACACACACATGTATATGTTATATTCTTAAAATGTTTTATTTATGTTTTAGAAATAAAGATTTTTTGTATCCTGAAAAAAGCTTAGCGAACCATAGAATATCTTAAAAGAGTTGCTATGGTTAGTCTCTAAAGCTCTGTAATTTTGTTGACTAGAACAGCAATGCTTACACACTACTGCTTGGTGGTAGAAAATCTAATACTACTGTTGTATCTACGTAGACTTATAGCTCAGGAGAGTAACGCTAGAACACCTAGTTATAATTTTAAACTACAGAATTTTTATTTGAAAATAGTTGGTTAATTTTGCAAGGGTCAAAGTTTCGGCAGAGGTTATCTCTTACCATAGAAAGATCATCTCATTCATCTGTCTAGTTAGCATAAAATGTTACTACTTACTAGTCTAACGCCTTTGGCTTTTTAAAGTTTTATATTACCTACAATAAAAATTTCCTTTCTAATGAAAGTTGCTTAAAGTTAGTCTACGCTAAAAATGATATTTTAATCATTGATTAACTACAATGGACGTTTATAAGTTAAGGTCTGAATGACACATTAGCGTTCGCTTTGTGACAATCATTTAACTTGCTTCGTTAAAACGGTAGTTATCCACCGATCGATCTGAGAGATAACTTTGTGGCGGCGTTGGAAGCATTCAATTCAAATATCACTGCCATTGCTGACAATAGTTCTTAATGATCATAAACAGGCGAGAAATAGTATTGCACGAGCCTCGATGGTGTATTTATTGTCCTCAGAGGACAAGACAATTGTCATTTATCATTGCAATAGCCGCCTTTGAAGTCTGATATTATCTTACCGCTAAAAGTCTTACGTGAATAACATCATAAATCACCAGTAAGCGATAGGTCTTTAACAAACAATATGGGATGGGAAAAACCTTATTCTCGATGGGAACAAAATATGTAATGCGGTCAAACACACGTTCGTAACGCGGAGCAATTGGAATTGAATCGAAAATAAAAATAAATAAATATCGTAGGACTATACACACAGCGTCATCTGGCCCCAAACTAAGCAGAGCTTGTGTAATGGAAGTCAGATCGCTGATAGAATACATAAATACTTTTTTTTTTGTAATTACTATAACATTGACAATATATATATATATGTATGGTTGACAGGCTACGTGTTTGACCACAGCTCACCAGTTGTTAAGTAACGGTTGTGTTGACCTGTAAAAACAAACTTAATAGACAAACAAATATTTTATTTCATTAATTGATTCAGACGTTACTTTGCGGAAGTTTATTTTGAGTGTTACCTCGTGTTGCCGGAGGATGCGTCGTGTAGAGGCGATACACGTGTCGGCAAGTAGTTACTGCAGCGACAAAACGATATAAAGACTTGTGGTTATTTTAATTAGTTTTATATTATTATACATATATATATAATAAATATGTATGTATAATAAGTTTCTGTTAAATTTTAGATATTAAGAAATGTTTCGGGTAAATTTTTTTTTAATTGTCGTCAAATTAGTTGACCTTTAATTTTTTAACTTTCAATATAAACATAATCTTTGGTGCGAAAGACTAATATTTGACACTGACAAATGGACAAAGGGAAATTGGAAACGATATACGCGGTATTCGCAAGAAAACTTGTTTTCTTTTTCTTTTTTTTTTTAATGTAAACAGTAATGAGACGAACGAGACGCTCTCCTGATGGTAAGAGATAACGCCTATCCATGACCATTGCAGCGATACACCGAACTTTGAGTAACAAAACAAAGTCCAGAGCATCGCTGTTTTGACGCTAATTACTTTGAGACTTTCGATGGTTAGTCTCAACAGCCCAGTAATTTCGCTAGCTGCAGTACCCTTCAAACCGGAACACAGTAATGTCTACACACTACTGGTCAGCGGCAGAATAGCTAGTACTGCGGTGGTACCTACCTAGACGACCTCCTGCTAAGAAGATCTACCACCAAGTAAATAAAAAATCAAGGATTCAAAGAATCTGGATCCTGTACTGGTAGGTTAGTAGGTAGGAATAGCAGAATATCGCAAATGAGTAGATTATGATAAAATAGATCGTAAGTACACGTAAGACATTAAGCTAAGTGGTACTTGTTCTGTTATTGACCTCGGCCAAGGTGAAAAATGTGTTCATCGACAAGATCGCGTCCGCAATAATTAGCACTTTAATGCATCTTATGCCGGAGCACGCGTTTAATAGGCGGTAATAATCAGTGCTGCCAGTTCTCCCATCAAAATAACCTGAAAACGTTATATCTTGCTATACACACAGTGTAAGCAGAGATAAGCTGTAAATATGACATTTAAAAATAACTTTAATTTTAACTTTTGAAATAGTGCCTTCTCTCTTCTAAACGTTGCTGTGCTCAATAGGGTCTATTATTGACTGTGTACCATTTGTTTATTATATAAATAATAATAGTAAGTATCGTCGGACATTACACACAGCGCCATCTGACCCCTAACTAAGCAAAGCTTGTGCTATGGAAGGCAGATAACTGATAGAATACTTAAATAGTATTTTTTTTTGTAAATACATACTTATAATACATACAGTACACCCAGATACAGAACAAACATTTGTTTATATCACATAATGCTTGTCCTGGGTGGGAATCGAACCCACGCCCTTCAGCTCTTTTTTTTTAATATTTATAACATTTTTTTCGTTTATAATATAATTATATATTTACAGCATGTTCTACTGTATGGAACTAATATATAACTTGAATCTCGAGAGTGGTATTGTTAACACCTTTATAAATATCTTTTACTGCTGCTAAAACTGAAATAAATTAAAAAACACTTCATAGGTACATTTAGTAAACGGTATTTTAAAAATTTGCTTCTGTAATAAAATTTAGAAAACAAATGATAACAAAATCGGGGAACAAAGTATGGTTTCTATATCTATTATTATCTACAACCAAAATTTAATAATACGACTCGATAGCTAATAGATAAAAAAATTTGCTACGTTGCGTGAAGACTTGAAAAATGGAAATCCGAGGGACTTTTTAGTGTTCAAAAATGTACACGTGTTCACCTTGATATTTTTATTTACGATTTCTGAGCTGTTCCGCTGTAAAAGTTGTTCAAAACGACGTTTACATTGGCCCCCTTTCGTCTTAGTACATCCTAAGCTTATAACCTGTATATTTATGTAGAGGCGTGTGCCCTGATTCAATGCACTCTTCTTCCATGGACTAGCGGTGACGTGTTACTCGCCTATCCATGTGCAAATATTAAATTGATATCGCGAAAGTTACAGGTTATATTAAAAAATAACATCAAAAACGTTAAAATTATAACACATTCGATATAATGAAATGTTAATTTAATAATTGTGCAAAATAAAGTAATGCAATGACAACACTTTTTTTTTAACATATTTGACGAAATGTCAACAGACATCAAACATTTAATTAGGCATTTATAAGTACTTATTGAAAGTGATACACTCGTGCACGTAATTCGGCATTTTCTGAATAAAAACACTACAATTTTTATTAGTGAACTCGAAAAACAGAAAATGGATTGCGATATTATAAGTTTTCCGCGCCAAAGCTCCAATATAATATACCTATTATTTACATCGGTTTTACTAAGATTATGGGTGACTCTACCTCATTGGCAACGCTGTAAAAACACAAATATTGAAACGGCGCCAGTCTACACGATCGCAGGATTTAAAATGATTGTTGTTTTAATCCGGCATCTGAGCTCATCCACTTGGTTATAGCCATGGTTACAGGAATCGCAGCATTCCTATTCAGCAAATAAAATCTTTGCTTCGATACATTAAAGATACTGAGTCGATCTCAATTTGTGAGATACATAATCTATAGAAAAATGTATTTAAAATGGGACTTACGCGCAAATGGGATGAGCGCCAATAGTGAGAGTAACTCGTTGAGATTTCATGGCGTGAAGAATGTCATAAAATTTCCAAAAAAAAAAGATTTATAAGTTACCATTTTTGGAAATAAAAAAATAATTACACAAAACGTGAGATGAATTACCTGACCTACCTTTAAAAAACAAAATAAATTATTTTTATTTTATTGAAAAAGGAATACTGGCCGACGAAAAAAAGAAATTATATTACGACTTATTAGTCCAACAACATGTCCAGACTTATAAGTGTCACCATTTTTTTTAGTTAATTAAAAAATACAGATGGATATTTATCAAAACAAAGTACATGACAAAGAGTAACACCATTATGTCGAAAGGATCGTCAAAGATACACAGTAAGAAGGAAACATTGCTTCAACGCATCTCGACCCACTTTGATAAGGGCTTCAAGTAGAACCTAGCTACCTACGGTTGAATATATTTAGTTACTGCAAACACCCGTATAATAACTAGAGAATTAATGGAGATCTTAGATTAATTGCCGCCAAGAACTAGGAACAACGTGCTTCAGGCCGAGAATTTATTAGTAATTATAACATACCTACATATATGTTAACAGACGTCTGATTCTAATGGAATTTCCCTATAACACGTGTCTTTTTTTTCTTTGTTTTTGGCATCGCACTTAGCGTACTTTGCCAGTGACACGTTTTTTAAAATTTCTAAGTGTCAAGTATTTAGATATTATGTGTAAGTTAGAGTCAAAGTCACACAAAGTAAGTCAGAACCAAGTCATGGCATATTCTAGGAAGGTAGAGTCCATTTTGCTAGACGCCTTGACGGAGTTTTGAAAACTATCCGAAAGGACAGGTTTTACTATATAATATTATTTTTCCACACTCGTGCCTGTAATTTGGTACTTTGTGAATAACACGGCTATTATTATAAGTACATAAAAACTTAAAAAAACACAAGTTTTGAAAAATATTGGCATGACATCATTTTTCCGCGTTCCTGGCAAATTGCGTTCATTTATTTAGTAAACAATTGCGACGTTATGTCATTTCAGAAAGCTTTGGCGTACTTATTTATAATTGTTAACTACTTGCAATATTGAATACGGTCATTAGATTAATCTTCATTTCAATGATCTTATAAAGTCCTGCTGTGCAAAACTCCTCAGTAAGTATTTCTGCTTTTTCCGATATGTGAGACATATTTCAAAGGTCATCGTTGTTATGTATAGAGTTTTTTTTGTACATTGAAATAATAGTCCGCCATGCTGGCAAATTAAAACAAATATTAGTTTTATTTATTAATATACATAATAATTGTTCTCGTTATTATAATCCTACTATGTTTCGTACATAAGACAATTATTTACAATATAAAATATGTCAAAATGATTAAATGTAAAATTTGATTTATTTAAATTTCGAATGGTGTTCTAAATGTATTTGGACTTATTTGATTTAAAAAAAAATCTTTAGATTATATTTTATAATAAATGTGAAAATTTGTGCGTTTAGATGTTTGTTACTTGATCACGCAAAAACGGCTAAACGTGTTTGGATGAAATTTGGCACACTTATAATTTATAACCTGGATAACTTTTTATATCAGAAAAATGTTAGCTTCCTGTGGGATTACCAAAAATGTGTAAGAGCACTACCACTACCCACCACTAGATGTCGTCAAGTTTTAATACACAATTTACACAATGGTAATGACTATTCGTCATTACCATTGTGTGTACTTATGACTTGACGATAGCTGGTTGTGGTGAATTTTTTTTTGGAAATTCCACGCGATCGATGTCGCGAGTAGCGATCATATTATCCTCTGTTGTAAAAAATGTGTTATTTATTTAGGATCGCTCGAAATTGTAAATGTAATTTATGTGTACCTAACTATCAAATGAAAATAAAAATAGATAGAAATATAATATGAATACAACTTACATACCTACCTTCTTAAATAATAACAATGTACCTAAACATAATCAAAATGATGCTGCTTTACGCTTACAATTTTCCAGTGACGGTATGCTCTGGTTTTCCGTTGGATGCACATTCCACAATTTCACTTCCTCCATGTTGAAAGAGCTACTATAAAACGAGGTTTTGTGTGCTGGGGTATTTAACGTAAGAACATGGGGATGGACTCCCAAAATTTGAAACATACCTGAAGATAGCTCGGGTTTGAAGGATTAATAGAAAAGTACAGAACTCACAGAATGTGAGCATTCCGGCCACGAGATGGCGAGCCAACTTAAGTTCAGTGCGGGATTCGGAAACGTGGTCGTAGCTAATTCATATTATCTACCAAAACAGTACCTACCATGTGCACATAAGTTGTAATCAAATATGAAACCATTGTTATTCTTTGTAAAACTACCTGTATGAGTTATTTTGACATTATTGGTGGACGTGCAGAATAAGGAGTAAAAAATTATAAGCTAGAAATATAGATAATATGCGGTTACATTATGTCGTTTACCTATACTAAAATGTATTATGTTTCATAAGGAAGTTATATAAGGCTAGCCAGCCGCGGTTATCATTATGCTACTAGAATCGATCAATTTCTCTTTTCTTCAGATTCCAAAAAAGTATCTCCTCGGAATCATCTTGTCACGACTATCTTATCACTGAGCCGTCGATTGAATGCGAAGAGAGAATCTACTGTAATGACACACGAGAAGTTTCCTCTATTTATTGCCATACATCTGGATTAGTGCGGTGAAATCCGAGTGAAACTTACGTAATAATTTCCTCGGCGGCACTCGACACCCGCTAACGTGAACCACAGCGGTAATTCCGCATTATCTTCGGAATTCGCGTTTCCACGTAATCTTTCTCACACATCGCTTTGCCAAGGTAAATATTTAGAATGATCAGTATTCAGGTAGACGTCACGTCCTGCAGGTACACAAGTATTATATTTGCATTACATCGTTAGTCTGTGTTTAAAATCGCTGCATACAAGGCTTTCGACAGGCTGTTTACATTAGCATAGCTCGGTGATGTCACGCGCGAAACCTAATTCTGGTGAATCATGAGCTTTTACCGGCGATGCACCGATAAGCGCGCAGCGGCGATGCGGCACCCTGCATGTGTGATATGAGCATACGCAGACCCACGTGTTAGTGGAGTTATTGATGGCAGCGGTGGGCGCATAATTACTGGTCCAGCGAGCGCGCACGTTCAGTTACTGATAGTCAGTCACGGGGAGCGTGTGTCGCACGAGCCACGGTCTCGAGTTGCGCGAGAGTATTCACGATACTTCGACAATATTGTCATTACACCAATTCGATTTGAAAATCATTTGAACAGGCAGTAGTGAGTGCATCGATAGCAGTGCATGTGCTCTACCTTGGATTCGTGCCCCTGAAAAGCTGTAATCTACGAGTGCAGGTGCAACTTGTTTGTAAATATATTTACATGTTGTAATATCCCTAATACAGTTACATAATTGGCTTACAATACTAGGGGTCGACAAATAATAATTAGTACACTAGAACGATCAAATATTATTAAAAGTCAGATTATTTTATTTACGGGTTTTTTTGGCTATCGAATTTAAATTTTGCCGGTAGGTACTCGCTTTTTGGTGGTTTACCAATTTACTATCTCCAAAGCATAAACAAAATGCTGATTTGATAAACGCTCTATGCTCTACTCGCAAGAATAATTACTCATAAGAGTGAACTTGAACTTTGCCCTCTTTTCTGCCTAAACATAATTTAATCTGCTAATCAAAATTCCAACATAAATAATGAGTTTTCATGAACAGGTAGGTACATTATGAATTGGCAAGTAATGCATAACAAGCAACATGACGTCAGTTAGAACAATTGCCGTAATTTCTCGCCGGATCGTTATTGAATTAGACTGACGCCTATATAGGTCATGTGCACCTTTCAGTTTCTTGCGCAATAATAACTGGGAGTATAGTGTTTACTTTTGGAAACCGTGCTCTCTACACACTGCAATTGTATGTTCATAAACGATTAAAGAGTTGGCACCTACACCGGCCGAACTCCATTAGACAAGGAATATTATCGTTATATAACCTTAAGAACATTTACAGTTTTGCAAAAAGACTAAAAACTTTATCCATTATGCTTTTGATTATTTGTTATATACTAGCAAAATTACAGGGCTGTTGAGACTAACCATCCAACGTCCGCCAAAACAGCGATGCCCTGGACTTTGTTTTGTTACTCAGTTCTGTGTATCTCAACAATGGTTATGGACAGAATAGACAAGCATTATCTCTTACCATTAGGATATCTCATTGACACATGATTCAAAATTATGACACTTTACAGCTTTTTACAAACAAATTTTTTTATTCTCCGCAGCCGACATATTTTAAAGGAAAAAATATTTTTAATCTTAAACAAGTTTTAGATTTATGAATAAATTGTCTTAAATATAGGTACAAAACGTGTAAAGTCATGCATAATTTCTAAAATTTTATTGAATTACAAAAATAGACGCATGAAACAGATATAAATTCAATGTCATGCAATCTTCCCATGTCATTGCATGATTGAATTCCTTATCTGGAATAGATTCTTAATAATCGTGAGAAATGGATGGCATCCTATTTATTATTGGTCCGGCGGTCCACTCCACTCAATGGCTACAATGGCCGTGAGTTGACTACTGCTGTAGTCTAAATGGCATTCACGTGTCAGACTCCTTTTACTCCGACATTGTCACTGCTTAACTATAGATTATTATTTTCAACGTAAAAGTAATGAAACGAACTCTTCCAACCATTGCAGCGATAGCCAGAACTTTGAGTAAGATAATCAAGTCCAGGGAATGTATTTACAAAAAAATATATACGCATATAAGTATTCTAGCAATTATCTGGTTTCCATAGTAGAAGCTTTGCTAGTTTTTGTTAATTTACTGTGTGGTTGATTTCGTTACCAGGAGGTCGTCTAGGAAGGTACCGCCGCTATATCAGATATTCTACCGCTAAGCAGTGGTTTGTAAACATTTTTGTTTTATGTTTGATGTTTACTACAAAACGGATTACTGGGCCATTGAAACTAAACCTTTGGACGTCCCAAAGTAATGAGCGGCACGATGTCCCAGACTTTGTGTTGTTACTCGAAGTTACCGCTGCAATAGTCATGGACAAGCGGAAATGCTCTTTTGACACACGGCAAGAGAGCATTTTGTTAGTATCTTTAAGAAGAATAAGACACTTTCTTGAAGCGCCGTCTTCTACGGGTGCTACATTCAGGACAAATTATCCTTACATCGAATACACTGAGCAAGGAAGTGCGTCGTTACGAGTCGGGTGGCAGGACCCACTCCGCTCTATTGATTAATTTAAGTGATTTTATTGCATAATGGCCAGCCACTGAATTGCTCGACTAGCCTGCGTAGATCATCGCACTGTTATTTTGCAGGAAGTCAACATGTTTCACAAGTAGGTAATATTTCCGTCCTCAACATGTTTCTGCGTTTGTTAGGTGAATTAGTTTTGCAATAAAACTAAAAATCCACAAATTCTAAAGCAGCGAATAAATTTTGATGATGTTTCTGAGGAGACCGTTGTATTTGAAACACGATAAAAAAAATTGACGGAAAGAAATCTTGAAGTGGTTTTTAAAATAATCGCGAAGTAAGTTTTGTTTACCAATTTAAATATAAAAAACATATCATTTATATAAATCAGTAAGGACACACACAGTGATTTTTTTTAATACGCATTATCATACAATTAATTACTTTCAATGAATCGTTCAAATCAAAATGTCGACGAGTAACTGCATTTTGCTTCAATTAATGTGACACTGTAAATTGCCAAATAATTTTATTAATAGTTTTTGTTTTGGCGTTTTGGTACCAACGAGGTGCCAAAACAAAAGCCTCTTAAGCCTGTCATCAGCATCCTGACACTGTTATCTATGCATCTGTGCTCGCAATGAGTCAGTTAAAAGGCATTTTAAATAAAACGTGCAGTGCGATGCCCTAGATTTCTTGAAAAGGTGTTCTTACTCGTAACGAAATATAAAATGAATAAAAGAGAATCTCATTATTTTTGTTGTTTACAATAATTTATGTGGTTTCGAATCCAATGACCAAAACTTCTTTTACTTGGTGGTAGATTTCCTTAGCAGGAAGTCGTCTAAGTAAGTACCACCGCAGTACTAGATATTCTGCCACCAAGCAGTAGTGTGTACTGTGTAAACCATATTGTGTTCCGGTGTGAAGGGTACAGCAGCTAGCGAAATAACTGGGCTATTGAGACTAACCATCGAAAGTCTCAAAGTAATGAGCGCCAGAGCAGCGATGCCCCGGACTTTGTTTTGTTACTCAAAGTTCTGTGTATTGCTGCAATGGTCATGGTCATGGACTCTTACCACCAGGAGAGAGCATTGTTAGTCTCATTACGTTTACATAAAAAAAATCCTTCTAAGTATGGCTGCCCAATCCTAGACTAGATTTCTTAACGTTAGACAGGAAGTGATTTTGATTAAAAAGCACATAACCAATTATTTCTGAATAGTACAAGTAATAATTTCACAAGTTTAAAGAGGCAGCTATCAGATCCCTGACCCGTGTATGTTGACCCTGACGCGGAAGAAATTAATCTCACGCAGCCATAGAAGTACCTATATATATGTATGTTTTAACTATGCTAACTTGAATTATGGGGACGCTTTAGTATTAACAGCACCGTAATAGAAACATAAAATTGTACTCAGTATACCGTTATTGAGAAAACTTTCATAACAAACTCGAAAAGTTATTCAAAGAATTTGTATTGTGACGATTCATAACGTACTTACATATTTTTAATTTAATTGCGCAGCTGCGTTTTCAATCTTACATATAATATTAGGTATGTGAAAGATTATTTATTTGTTACTCAATCACGTAAAAACGTTTTATTTTTACATGTAATAAAAAACTAGTTAATGATGTTTAATGTCATACATTTCATATCTAATTGATACATTTTTTTTTTTTTTTTTTTTTTTTTTTTATGGTTGACAGGCTAGTTGTTTGACCACAGCTCACCTGATGTTAAGTGAAGGTGTAGTCGAAGATGGTAAAGCACACCTAGCCTGGAATGGAACTGGCTCTCAAGTGAGGCTGCCGGAACACACTGTTAGATGCTTGGCGGCAGATTTTCAACTTGAGGGTGGTAGCTAGCCAGCCGAGTACTAGAAAGTACCCTACCACCATGCTATGGTTTCCTCACGATGTTTTCCTTCACCGGCAGCTCAAGCTCATTGTTGGGGTTTGAACCCACGCCCTTCGGCATGCGAACCTACCGCGCTAACCACTGAGCTATCATCGCTACAAAATTCATAAAAATATCATTTAGCATACTATAAGGTCAAAACTTTAAAAAAATACCCCTCCCCGTCCTTGTCGCAGCTGGCCATATTAGTGAGACTCCCATCGTGTGACGTCACATATTTTGCAATTTTATACCAGGAAATAAATTAAAACACCATTTAAAATACAAAATTTGGTTTGTAACCATTAAAATATTTTTTAAATAAATCAACAATTTAAACATTAAAAATATATATATATATTTATAAATGAACATAATAGTTCAAATGGCGTCTTATAATCTACACTAATTATAAAGAGGAAAGATTTGATTTTTTGTTTGTTTGTATTGGATAGGCTCCGGTACTACTGGACCGCTCTGAATAATTCTTTCATCGTTAGAATGCTACATTATCACTGAGTGACAGGTTATATTTTATATTGTTAATCGATTTTTGTTTTCTAGTTTCTGCAAGTGCTTAAATGTATTCGTTTTTGGAATTTGACGTCACGAAATTTAGGGTCCGTCTCACCCTTTCGCACACAATGTCACATTTTATCGATCTACTAACTTGTTACTTAATTTATTGTGGCCCCAGATATAAAGAGATAGCACACACAAATAGATGCAAGTTATGGTGTCGCGCGCAATTGTTTATTAATTCGTCAGTGCATGTTGTTTAAGAATGTCACCGTCGAGCAGCATGGCTGGTTGACCTACTATCGTGATTTTCAGTACATAGGGCAAGTTCAAGCTCAACTCGTGGTTGAATACAAACTCACAATTCACTTAGCAGTGTTGCAAGGTGAAAGCTCCACACTAAGCGGAAAAGATAAGAAAATTGTCTACAAATTGAGTTAGAGACCTATAAAGTGTTATCTTAATTTAAAACGCGAGCCGCCGCAGTTATCGATCGAGTTCATGACTATAAAAAACACGAATAATGGGAATAAATTAAAGCGGCTACGTTAGCCGAATATTTATGTAAACATAAACGTTAATGCTTGTAAGGCACTTTTGGAACAACTGCAGTAATCATAACATTAAAGTAAGACGGAGTAGATTGAACTCTGATCGCTTGCGTAGTTGCTGAAGCCGCAAGTACCACAAAGCTCAGGTTTCGTGCTCGTTGGAATGAAAACAATGAGTCCCGTCTATTGCAGGTGATAATACTGACTAGGTATGTATGTTCCATACGAACTATGCCCTTTGATTTCACTCATGATGTGATAAACAATGTTTTTTTTTAAATTGTTTATTTATTTTGGGACTTTTGTCAATACTGACATGTCAGCCCCATCGGTCTATAACTATTTACAACTATGTAACATACAAATATCCAACTAATACCTCTGCCTAGGATGAGACTGGCTGATGGTTGAGAATTTTAAAAACCCGCCCTGCGGCCTCAGTCGAAGATATGAGTGAATACACACATATCATATTGGCTCAACTTCATGTCCAGCGAGTCGCTTTCATTTTTATTCCGGGCACATTAAACAATGGTTACGAATTATTTATTTATTTTTGCCCATATCTTCCTTATATTTGGGTGATTTATTTGTATGGTTACGATAGTGAGGTCGAAAATAGTAAACACGTCTAGAATAGGAACTGGCTCTCCAGTGAGGCAACCGGAACAAAAAGTTAGCTGCTTGTCGGCAGATTTTTCACTTAAAACTACGAGTAAATGTAGTTATTGTCATTTTTTAGAGTTTTAGCTTAATTTATTTACGTACGTAAAATTTCGTCAAATTGACCGAACCGTTTGATAGTCAAAAGATGTCAAAGAGACATTTAAATTTAAAATACATATGAATTCAGATACATTTAGTAAATTAACTAAAAGGAACGTCCTTCTTCATAAAAGAACAATAAAATGTGCTTCGTCAGAGATATTGAGATTATCTATATCGCGAGATAAAAGTACCAATGTTCGTGTACATCCTATACACCGACAAACTTTATAGAAAGGAAGATTAATTGTTTGATAACAAAGATATACTTGAGACTTGAAAAGGAACTACGTGACTAGATAACTTTCTGAGATAAATGTGTAATGGTATCGGAGATACTGATAAATTAGACAAGTAATAAGTACATATATCGGAATCATTTTGATATATTGATAGGTAAATTGGTGACCACAAAATTAAATAAGAAATTAAATTAAGTACTTCAATATTTTCTTTGATTTTTATTGCCGATAGATGACTTATCTTAATTTTATAGGGGGTTTAACTTTAATTAAATTAAATTATTATTAAATATCATAGGGCATTACACACAGCGCCATCTGACCCCAAACTAAGCAAAGCTTGTGCTATGGAAGACAGATAACTGATAGAATACTTAATTAGTATTTTTTGTAAATACATACTTATAATACATACAATATACATACTATAGTTTAATCTCTATTATTATCAATAAGATACACAAATCATGTATTGGAATCGGACACACACGCATGCAAATCAAAAATATAGGATGTATACAATGTAAACATATACTTACTATTTATATACTACTTACTATTAATACTAATTATATATTAGTATCGCAAAATTAATATATTATTAATTTTTGTACATAGAATATCAGAAACCCTTTGATGGAACCTATCTAAGTAAATTTATTAAAAAACTCCAGCAGTTGTCATATATTTTCTAAAACATCTCTAGGCGAATGCAACACTCAAATACCGCAAGCTATACGAGTAGTTTTATTCATAAGTTCATAGGTTGAAACTGTACAAGCCGAAAAAGCGTAATTGTTCATATCATTGTGAATATTTTTACTATATAAACAAAGAGATATAAACATGGTCCTTCTGCTAAATTGTAAGAGAATTTCGCGAACGCTACGTTCGTTTAATCATCAAATGTTCGTGTTCCACGGTGCCATATAACTAGGGTATTATAAAATTCATTTTCACGATGCATACCAGTTAGTTGGCGCCTGCTCGCCCATAACGGTAATACGAGATGCCTGCATTATGCTCCCTCCAGAACACCACTGATATCCACTAGGGATAAGCTGACAGATAGCGCCACTATTTATACGACCCAGCAAAATAACAGGATGTAACGTACCGCCATTATTGGTCGTTTAAGAGGAATTCCCTTCATATTCCCGTGATGTAATCACTGTGCGAGCTTGTCATTCCAGGCTCTAGGAATGTCTTTGTAAACAATCGATCGACCCAGATATCAGATTTGAGAATTCAACATCGCAGGGCTAAAAATAAGAGTCGCTGGTAGCCGTATAAATTAAAATTCGATTCTTTTTATGAGGTAGCAAAAAATCGAGATGACGACGCCCCTCACTAGCTTTCCAGGCGCGTTTTATCTGAAACACATTTTTTGATGTCATCCTGTTTTCATTTTTATTCAAAGAGATTCCATTGTAAAAACACGCGAATTATGTAGCTATATATTCGACTTTTTATTTTTTAGGACTTCTTAAGACATATTGCATTAGTTGTACTGTATGTTCGGTGTACGGGCCATGTTATCGATAATAAGTTTATTTTATTTTATTAGGTTTAATTTTTTGCCGTCCGTTTAAGAAAAACCTTCAATAATCTAAATTCAACATGAAAGTACTTGCTATCAAATACCACACAACATTAAAATTATTATCTCCTGCAGTAATGAACGTGCTCGAAATACCGTAATATGTGTAGGGCATTACAACACAAACAAACACCCTACGTTTTATAAAGACATTCGTTCAAATAAACTGAACAACACAATTAATGCAATTAGTTTATGTTTCAAGCTCGAAAATATTAGGGTGTCAAATAAATTGTGAGAAAAATTAATTTGCGAGCTGCCAAAAGTTCCAAAAGAAGACTCAGCAATGAGTTTTATAAAGCCGCCAAGGGAATCAGAAGGTAGGTATAATAATAAACCGTCAGCCGAGCTTTGGATGTCGTAATCAAAATAAATTCAGGCCAATGAAATGTACGAGCACAAAACAAAAGTCATTATAATAAAAAAACAATAGGTACCGCGTTAACAGTAATCACAATCCAATATTGCCTATCTATAAATACTTCAGTATACTTAACGTCATTATACTGCGTCCACTGAAATGTACAGTTAAAGTTATGTTATATTTTAACGGACCCCAAAAAAGGAGGAGGTTCTCTATTCGTTAGAATCTTATTTTTTCATGTATGTTCATCGATTACTCCAAGACGCTTGAACTTATTTGGTAAATTCTTTTGAGGTCGTCTCGTGAAATTACAGTGCTGTTGAGACTAACCACCGAAAGTCTCTAAGTAATGAACACCAAAGCAGCGTTATCTTAGACTTTTGCTACTCAAAGTTCTGTGTATCGCTGCAATGGTCATGGACAGGCGTTATCTCTTAACATCAGGAGAGCGTCTCGTTCATCTCATTATTTATATATCTAAAAAATAGATAAGTAAAATTGTTATTTAAGAGTGTACGTAATGGAATTACTAGTCATCTCTTATTACTGGTTCATTACTTATAAAATAGAATCAATGTTACACGAATCTCGTTAAAAATAATTAAATACCCGTCGGCAAACAATTTTAACAAGACTATACCTAATAGAAACTGTAATCTGATCGGTTAGTTATAGCTGTAATACCTTCTACTGCTTTGTTATTTGTTTGAGTTTCCAACAAACTAGCTAACGTTGTATTCTCGATACAACTGTATATAGAGCTTTTATCGTCGTACTTCCATGACATTATTCCATGACCTGGTTTCGGGTAACCCTTATGTAAGGTGGCCGGTTCAATGCACCAATTGTCGATATTTTGCATGTAACCGTCGGCTTCCCTGGGTCCGCTGAATTGATTCAAGTTATTTGAGAATTCGAGTGATAATTCCTTTTGCAATCAACTTTTTTTTTTAAGTTTGGTCTCGCAATATCACATCACATTAAAAAAAAAAGTTAATGTTTGTATTGACGTGACTAACACTTCTTTCTAAATTCTTTTGGAATACATGTTTTTAACTTAGAATTTATGTATGCTTGTTATGTACATAATCACTCTCTGACGGCTTAACAAGATAGGCTAAATTTCTTTTTTTCGTGTTTTGGCGGGAATGCGGAAAGTTTGTGTCGCCGCATTATATTATTATCCAAAACTTGTGTGTTTTTATCAAGTATAAAAATTGAGATTTTTTATTCATAATAGCCAAAACCATATACTTGTCAGTAAATAATAAGTTTAGAATTTGAATCAACGTATTTGGAATGCAGTCTCCTTATAACATAATTATGTAAATTTACACATAGGCTAATTTTTAATCCTGAAAACGCAGATAAATTCTCGGATAAATTCTCGAGGTAGGTTACCAGTAAAGTTTCAATAAATAGTTTAGATGAAATTTGCTATTAGAGCAACTGTGTCTTCAAAAAAGATGACGATAAAACTGAGAACATATCGAATGACGTAAGACATTGTGATGGGCCACCCAGTAGCGGAGAATTTAACTGTAAACTGCATGATCTATATTGCCGACGTTCCGTGCTATTGTGACACTTAATTCATTTGCAACGTATTCGGTGTGCAGCTGTAGTTTAATTTTCAAAGACTTTTCAAACAATTACTCATTTTAAAAGAACATTGCATCTACAATGCAAATGCATTTGTAATCATGGCTGCAACTATTCTATGAAGATCCTTTATCTATTGCATCATCTTGAGTCATTATTTACTTTGATTAGTTTCCTTCACTACTATAAACGACTAAATAAACTTACCTAAGACAATGTTAGCGCGTTTTTCAGAACGGCGTATTTAATTGTGATAAAATAAGTACCCGCAAGGTAACGATAAAGAATATGATCAAGTTGACAATTTTGAACCATAACCAACTATTCAAATAGTACTCGATGCTGATTGTAATACACCCAATTGGATATAATACAAAATAAATACAGACATAGCAAAAAAATTGCAGGAAAAGTTATAAGAATATGTTTTTAATAATTCATGACTATAAGCAGCTATACTACCGATAACTGAAGATTTTCACATTTATTGAATCATGTACAGAAGTGGGCTAGACAATTAGACATATCTGTCACAAAACCAATAACTGCTGAGATACACGCGTTCTAGTACGGAGACCGTGATTCGGTAAACGTAAGGTAAGACGTCCTGAGACGTGATGGAGTTATAATCTCGGGATCTGGCGGTGGCTATACTAGGCTGGCTGACGTGCCTTTGGACAGGCCTATGTATGTATATATAGTAGTGGTTTACGATAGGCTAAAATCATCTACCTGCCGTGATAAAAATACCAATTTTTTTTTTCAAAAATTGATATTTATATTACAAGCAGGAAACAAAAAAATAACAACTAAAAATTCATACTAATTTGTAAAATACAAAACATCTACAAAAGGAGGAACATGTGGCCAGTATGCTGGCAACATTATCAGACTGGATGCCAGAATTCTGTTCGCCTAACGCGTCTAAATGTTTGACCAGATTTTCACAGATACCCCGGCCCTCGCAGACCTAGTCTCAACCCCAAAATACACAAACAAGTACATTTCACCTAAATAATTATTTTCATAAAATGTATTGATTCTTGGTGGTAGATCTCTTTAGCAGGAGGTCGTCTAGGTAGGTACCACCGCAGTACCGGCTATTCTGCCGCTAAGCAGTAGTGTTTAAACATTACTGTGTTCCGGTTTGAAGGGTACTGCAGCTAGCGAAATTACGGGGCTGTTGAGACTAACCATCGAAAGTCTCAAAATAATGAGCGCCAAAACAGTGACGCCCTGGACTTTGTTTGTTACTCAAAATTCTGTGTATCGCTGCAATGATCATGGACAAGAATTATCTCTTACCATCAGGAGAGCGTCTTGTTCGTCTCATTACTTTTTACATAAAAAAACAAATGTATTGATTATTTATTTTTAGTTTTGTATCGGTCATTACAGAGCGCATACGTACGCTGTATTAAAGTTTGTTGGATCCTAAAATAAGCATGACCGATGAAGATTTCGGGAACAGCGTCACACAAGCCGATAATGTGAATGCACCCGTATAAATAAACTGAGGATTATACGGCGGACATTTTTCACATATGAACCCGATTACTACGGTTCATTAATGAACACAAGTTTCGTATCGCTGGAGCACGTAACTGAACGTGACTCAACTGAATGATAAGCGCCACTACAGTCTGGTAAAGTCATAATGACTTCATTTGTTACTTTGAAGGAATCTGATTTTCGACTACTCAAGGACGTTAGCGCACCTTTTTTGCAAACTTCTCACTCAACATTACGAATTCTTTGATCCTTTACCTATCGAGTGGCGTTAGTACATTTTTCATCACTCGATAATTTATTTTGTTATCATTAGCTTTCTGAATTGCCTTTCACTATGAAAGCAAATTTAAAGACTTATTCACGTCAATAAATTAAGTAAACAAACTTAGGAAGTTTGTTGTTTGTTGTTAATAACCTGTGACGTCTTTGAATCCCAGGTCCAATTAACGAAAGAGCCGAGTAGTTTGCTGAAATTCTAATCTTTTAACTTCATTGGTGTCTGCTTTAAGAGCTGAAAGGTGTGGGTTCGATTCCCACCCAGGGCAAACTTTGTGGTACAAACAAATGTTTGTTCTGTGTCTGGGTGTACTGTATGTAATATAAATATGTATTTATAAAAAAAAGTATTTAAGTATTCTGTCATCTGACTGCCATAGTACAAGCTTTGCTTAGTTTAAGATGGCGCTGTGTGTAATGTCCTACGATATTTATTTATTTTTTATTTACTACATTTATTTCTGTAACGATGATTAGCACAGTCGGATCACACGCCGAGCGAGGCAGCGGATGTTAAAGTTAAAAAAGGGCTAGATTTAGGGCTAGGTACTAAAATTCTCTGATGGGTGCTAAGCACACTGAAAAAGTGCTAGATCTAGCCCCAAAAGAGCTAATATGGCAGCACTTAACTTCCAATTAGGAAAAACATCATAAAAAGGCATAGGATGGTAATACTTTCCAGTTCTCGGCTGACAAGCCTCATGTTGTAACTCTGATGCCAAAGATGATGTGTTCCGGCAGTCTCACTTAAGAGTCAGTTTGGATTCCAATCTAGAGTATTCCCCATCAACAACCACACCACTTAACATCAGCTGTGGTCAAAGACCTATCCTCTCAACTATAAAAAAAACTTTTGAATTATTTCAGCCCATTCCGCAAAATTAAGTCTAGACTACTTACAGACGGGAGCGTCGATTGAGTTGAAGTGAAGTGTATCCCGGCGGTGGATAGAATGACGTAATCTCTATAAAGAGAGGAGTCGTCAATACTAAGAAAGCATATATAGAAATTGTATATTTTCTTCAACGGTGCCACTGTGGGGTTTGACGTTGACAAGGTCATCTAGTCGTTAACCATTATGTGTATTTACGCTACTGCTAAACGCTATAGTGTTAAACGTGCCTAGCAGTATGTATTTATCGACAGAGGTATTTTTCTACCGGATGATGTAGTCTAACGCAATGTATAAGATTATAAACGTCAGAGCTATTACCTAGATTCTTATATTCGCCGTGTTTTCGTGTTTGCGAGTAAACGGGCCGTGTATAACATAATCCAGGTTTCCTACTCGGCCAAGGTTGAGAGCTGTAGTATTCTAGGATGTTTACAGACCCATCCAGTTTACTTTCAACCAACATCTACTTAGTCTGAAACATTAATCAGATAAGCTAAAACCACCTGTGCATAGTAAACAAAATTCTTTGTACATTCTTGAAAATATTTATTCAATGCCGTGTAGAAACGCCATCGGCTCAATAAAGTGTATTATGTGTTGTAAAATGTTATTATTGTCGTCATCGAGAGTCATTGTACTAAATCAGGATGGGTACTCGAGAATGAATCACAACTGAAGATATTACTGTAGATTATTACGAAATTCATGCGCTGGGAACTTCTGGACGTGCTTTAGGGAGATACGCTATCGATGATGAATCGAATACGCCGGCGACTATTAATCATCCATTAATAATAAGTCTATTGGATAACAGCCAGACACGCTGCGTCAGATTTACTATCAGATGCTGCAGGAAACGTGTAGAACTTCCCAATTCTATTCTGCCGTTTACGATGACATAAACCGACAGTAATGAAATCTTTTTATGAAGCTACTATAGTCTATGAGTGTTACTACTGTGTACGCTGTGACGATTATATCGTACAATATAACAAACATTTCCAGCTTAGCGCTAATGAAAGACTTCCCACGGTAATTGTTTTAACTGAAAGTGAGTTATCTCTTCATATACTGCGCTGATAGCTGATTGTATATCTCCTTCAAGAGCTGTAGGTTGTGGGTTCAATTCTCACTCACGACAAACATTTGTTGAGGAGCACAAATGTTTGTTTTGTGTCTGGGTGTTTTGTATGTATTATAAGTATTATATTCAAAAAGAGTAGTAGAGTAATTATTCTATCAGTTACTTAGGTGGCATAGTACAAGCTTTGCTTTGTTTGGGGCTAGATGGCACTGTGTTATGTAGTGTTTCTATTATCCTAAATGAGAAAAGCTAAAAACAGGAAAGCTTCAAACGATATGGGTAATGACTACGTCAAAAAAACTACTACAAATAAACAAGGCTAGACAAAAGTTGTAATTTGAATGACAAATATACTGTGTACCTACAGACTAAGATAAATTGATTAATTAAAAAATGCATGTCATTGCATAATAAATAGATGACATTTAAAAACATTCACTGTAGAGATTGATTGATTTATAATGAACTAAAATAAACAATAAGTTAACAATCATCAAATATAATTGTATTGTAAACATGTTATTTGTAGTGGAAATACAGGTTATTTATAACCATATTCACTTAATTTATCTTGAAATGTATGTTTGTCGGTTAGTTTAAGTCAAATTTTTCAAGCTGAGCTATAACTACTTCCTCTTATCACACGGGTTTGAAATTGAAGTTCAGTTCATGACAATACATTTTTATGGCAAACATGATCTGGTTTGATACCCAGGATTTGTTCCAGGCAAAGTACCTCCTCAACTGTCTATAGTATATATATATATAATATTTTGTATTTACATTAAATTTTGATTGCCTGTTTTAAATTTCACCTTTATGACCACGGCACGGGTAACATTTAGCATTTAAAAATATTTTTAATTGATAACTTATTTTATTATGTAAATAAATAAATATCGTAGGAAATTACACGCAGCGCCATCTGACCCCAAACTACGCAAAGCTTGTGCTGTGGAAGTCAGTTAACTGATAGAATACTTACAAACTTTTTTTTTTGTAAATACATACTTATAATAAATACAGTATGTATGTCTAGTAATAGTAATAGAAAAATACATTAAAAAGCAACATAAAATCTTATTAAAATACTTAATACTCGATGAAGTACATCGGTTTTACGTTGAGAAGAATTACGTGGATGATGGTTCGAAGGTTTACCCAATTACCATTAATAATAAATAAATCTGCCCGCATTGCCTATGGCCTTCACCTCTTTGCTGAACTAAAAGTCCGGGTTCGATTCGTAAACCAGCAGTTGGCTCCGAACCAAACTTTCTAAAAACACGCTGCAACGCCTCAATTAAGACCAATCGGAGGATGATGTGACCAAGACTTGCAGTAAATTGCTCAAAAATACATAAAAACTTACCATCACAAACATTTATGACTGACACATATCTGCCAAATACTTTCATTGCACATAACTCTAGTAAAATAGGTGCCTACCTATTGGTATCTTATTTTTAATTTTTTTGATCTTTTGCATTCAAGTCGTAAATTATTACCTAGGTTACTCACATCCCAAATGTTGTTTACTTCTTCTACACAAAATTATATGTAAATCTTAGCGACAGAAAAAGAAAAAAAAACACTAGAACTAAAATCACGTACCTATTAGGTTTTTTATTGAATCTATTATCTCAGTAATATTATAAATGTGAAAGTTTGAATGGATGGATGGATTGATGGTTGTTACCCTTTCACGCATAAACTACTTTGGATGAAATTTAGTAAAGAGGTAGCTGAGTAGCTTTTTTATCCCGAAAATACGTAGCGGATAACACGGCGGGGCGCAGCTAGTTATGGATATTTTTGCTTTTATTTTGCATAGCTCGACCAATATAACCTGGTTACAACTACGCAGCAAAGATAATAAAAAATGTATCATACTTATCAGGTAAACGTGGCGTCTGGAAGAGTGATACCTCAGTAAGCATCAGGTATCGCGACATTCCTCTGAGCTATAATTAAACTCGAGTCAGATTGCTTATGCGCATCTCAGATGCAGAATACTTGCCCCATTTATCCTGAGAAACACTCGTTTATTATTCCATGTATGTATGCAAACTGATATAATTTTAAGGGGCCATAAATTGTTGCAGCTGTGGAATATTTTTTGCCTGAAATAACTGTTATTCTTGTTTATAGAGAATCATAACATGTCCCGTAAAGCATTACACAAATAAAACTAATCATTAAGTATAGAAGACCTTTAAATGGAGCATAGAGACTAAGGGACAAAGATTTGGCACCGTTTGTGCCGCATCCAGTCTCCTTGCCAAGAGTTCCGTTTCCGTGTTCAATTCCATGGATTATTATGATGCTAAAAAGAGCAGCTACATTACCAATGACGAATCTGATAATTCGAACAATAAACTTTTCGTAAAATATTCATTTTGAGTAAATATCCGTATGTCCAAAGGCAATACAAAATTTATAGCGTTATTTCAAACTCCCACACAATGCTATTGTTGACTGAACGTGTGAAGGTATAAAAATGTTACGTGATAGTTGATTTTGATTTATATTTATGTGGCAGCAAATAAAAATTAGGTAGGTATTTGTCAATACTCAATATGCATTATGACGGCTAATTTATAGTATACTAACCAAATCTATGCCATTGTAAACTGCAATAAATGAAATGCCTTTAAAGTGTTTCATCACAGATTTAGAGGTAATATTTCTTTTTACTGTGAATATTAAACGCATATTCAAATGTATGAGTGTACATTGTTGCATGGTATATAAATATTTTTTACGTCAGGTTTAGTGTTTTGACAGAAATGTGGATAAAGCATATCGTCGCATTATATATTTTATTATTACATTTGATATAGTATATAGATAAGCCCCCGGGGGACAAGGACCCCAACATGTGTAAACAAAAATTCGTAAGCCTCTTAGGCCACGGCAACAATGGACGTCCAGGGTTAGATTTTGTACGATTATATTATGTTGTTAATAAGTTTGTGAAAGAATAATGGACATAATCCCGTGGAGCTATGAAATCAAAGTCTGGTAGAAGGGCCCCCGACAAATTTTGATACAAGGCCCGTCTAGGGTACTTTACTGGAAAGCATACGTGTGTTTTCGTGTTGCTCCTGTACTAGTTACTTACTTGGGCATAACTGGTCTTCAATCTGACTTACTTTGTGTGACTTTGAATTTTTCAGGAAATACTTAATCAAAACTGACAAAATGCACTAAGTGCAACGCCAAAAAAAATCGTATTTAGAAATTTATTTGGACGTTATTTAAAAGTATTTTCTTGTACGTATGGCATAGCGTAACAAATTGCTGGATGTAAATTTTCTTAGATAACAGACATGAACTTGACAGTAGTTGACAGTCGACGAAGTGGCGAGACTAATTAAGCATTTTGCCCTTCAACTGAGAAATAGACCATAATAAAATTATTGAAATCATATTACAAGCCAATTTTTAAATTATAATAACGTGACACAAGAATTTACAAGATCACAAAAAAAGTTATGTAGGGTTATAGGTTCAGGGTCTAAGGAGGTCATTATCCACATCATAACTAACAACTTTTCTTTTTTTTTTTGACTAGTGCTGTTGGCCGCAGATGACCTCTACAGCGTCACCGGACTATAAACTAACAACTTTTAGCTGTTAGCCTATATATATTTTGTCGCAGATGATTGACATTTTTCTGTACTTTCAGTTTTGTGCCCATAGTAAAAGTCGTTCACAATAATTAGTATAATGACCTGCTTTCTGCAGAATAACCCCAAGCTTATAACCTTGTATATTGTAAATAAGTATGAAAACTCCAAACAAAGGACTACGTGCTAGATGCAAATCGAACGCTCTTTTAAGAGCAAAAGTGCTGATATTTTTGTCCTAGCACGACCTTGGTATGACTGGTGAAGATAAGATAAGAGAGGAATGCATATGCTATGTATTTACGAGAACATACATAGCAGCCTAGTCCAGTGCATAAGATCAAAAGGTGTTAATTAACACTCTATGATAATTCTCTCTTAATCTGCTTATAACATGCGGAAATATTTTCTGATGTCATACTTATATGTGTACCCATATTTAAAGAATGTAAACTACTAGGAAATATTTTTTAGAATACCGGAAACGTTGAATATGCATCGAGGCAACGTCTGATATTAAAATTTATTGTCTATCTTATTTAAAATATGTCAAACGGATTTTTATATTGTATTTTATTAAAGCTGAATTAAAGCTATTTAAGTGCATAACAAGATTGAGGGTTAACGAACTTTTTTTCGATTTTTGTTGATTTTTTAATAATCGCACGATCGATTTCGATAAAATTTATATAGGACCACATCTAAAGTATGATCTACCAACCAAAAAAAGAATCATCAGAATCCATTCATAATTGGCAGAATGAGATCGATACATATAAAAACATACAGTCGAATTGAGAACCTCCTCCTTTTTTGAGTCGGTTAAAATGGTGGGAAGAACGGTCTCTCTTGACTCTTTCGCTTATCCTGTATTTTAGCAAACTTTACAAAGGCTATATGAGGCTTGAGGACACAATCTAGGTTAATAGTCGAGTCGAGGACATGATCAACGATGCTATAAATTGGAATGCATTATCAAATGGCCGATCACGGAATAACAAACGAGTGTATTGTGCACTGCAATGATACGCCGAATTACGCCTATGTCGCTGACTCGAGCGTATCAATGGAGTCATTACTATGCGACTATTTATAATTGAGCTATTTAGTCCACCAAAAGACTTTTTATAACTCACTAATGTGTGTTATAAAATTCAAAGTTCATGTTTTTATTATTAAATGAACGGAACAATTGTAGAAATAATGCAAGATTGTTATTATTTTTAGATGCGCTGGCATACATTCCTCACTGACAGCGTATGTGATATGATATGTCTAGACTTTAGACAGATTTCGTATCTCCTTTCTCTTAATGACGTAAATAAATTGGAATAACATGCAAAATGCATGAGAAAAACAGAGATATATCATCCTTGAAACAACTTTAAAAAATATTACCAATTATTTATTCGTTCTATATTGAGATACTGAAAAAAGTGGATCAACTGTATAAGGTTGGCGGTAAATAAAACCTACCTTGTATTCAGAAAAGAAGAAGTTCTTTTGTCAGTAGGTAATGAATGGCTTCAAGGCAATTTATGAGGAAAAAACAAATAAGTATGCAAATACGACCTTCTCACGTCTTTATAGTTTTACTATTTTACAAACATGCAATTCCAACAAACTCTAATTTTAAAATTGTATGTGATAATTAGAATTATATACTTTTTTTTGTAAATGTATACTTATAAAATACATACAGAACACCCTGACACAGAATAAACATTTGTTGATACATAAAATGTTTGTCCTGAGCGGGAATCGTACCCACGCCGTTCAGCTCTTAAGGCAGATATGCTACCAATGAGCCAACAGGGCTGTCAAGTATTCTATAGGTACAAAGGCTTATGATTTATGATTATTCAGTGTAATTTCTGAATTTATTTTCCTTGCCTACAGAAATGTAACTAATTGCCAAACTGTTACACGAATCTGTGATTCACGAAGTACCTACTACATGTATTACGCCGTAGGCTTGTTCTAGGAATTGTAAAGTATCGCAATGAAACATGAGAGCCTGATTACTTTTTAGAATTCGCTAACCGTAAAATTGTATGGTTGAGTACGATTCCATCTAAGACTAAATCATATATAATATTACCCCGCTTAGATCATCTTACCATGAATCAGTGTAGGTAATTTATCCATCATATTTTTTTTTATTAGAGGAAAGTAACTTAACAATTGGACATCCTGATAGCTAATCTACCGCCAAGCATCTAACGGTGTCTTCCGACAGCCTCACTTGAGAGCCAGTTCTATTCCAACCAAGGTGAGCTTTACCATCTTCGGCCACACCGGCACTTAACATTAGGTAAGCTGTATCTAGTCTGTCAACAGTAAAAAAAAAGTTGCCTAAAAACGTGAAATGAAACTCAGCGGATCCATATATTCAAGGTCAAGTCAGGGGTCAACGTACTTTTACTATAGAATTTGCTGTGATACGACCTTAAGTCTTACATAAACCGCACAATTTTAATTTAATTGTGATGAAAAATATTTCATCAGAAATAATTTATTCTGTACATTCAGAAAATTTGTCATGGCAAGTTACGTTTGCTGCAAAATATTTAAGAATGACTCAAAAGTTTTGCGAATGACCGACGTTTTCTCCGCACATTTGATATTCAAAGCTGCAATCTTTGAATAATGAGGTAAACGCGGCCGGCCCTTCGCGGTTGGAGGTTCAAAACGCAAAGGCGTCTGCGATGATTTCACTTCTCACTTATTATGACTGGCTCACGCTAGATATCCTGTTTTGCAAGAGAGAAAGTCAGGAATCGATGGTAACAGAATTTTATGTGCACCTCGATTTACTTGACTCATTGTTTTACATTGCACAATCAATGTTTACGGCACCCGGAAAATGCAAACAAAATTCTAGTAATAGTGTGTCATTACTTCTCTTAAACGTTTTGTTTGTAAATTCGGGAATATCAATCGGTTTTCCTAATGGTATTCGAAATGTTTGCTAACCATCCAGCCCCAATCTATAAAGTTCACGTGAAATTTCGTAATTTCCGAACGTCGTAACGTTTCTGAAACGTCGATTTACGACATTCCATAGAATAATGGCAGTGCAGTCGTCGTGCATTGAAGTCATGAAGAAGAATGCAAGTCGACGAATTGGTGGTTCTTCAGCCACGAATGCGGTGGAAATTATGTGAATTGTTTTGTTAATATGTTGCCGTGGCGTCGACGCGTGTCGCGCGACATCTCCACACGAAGGGCCGCTAACTGCACCCGTGTCGAAAGCCGCACTCATTTGTTTAGCACGCAACTAAGCAGCCACATGTTGCAATGCTGTGTACCTAAACCGTCGCGAATTGGTGAAACTATGCTAATGATACAACTATCAGGAACAAATGGAAACTGACGCTTAGAAACAAACGTGATATTTGTCTACACATGTCATGTTTGTTTCGAGATCTCTCTCCTCGTTGTTTCGCTTAATCTTACGTTAAATTCAAAGAAAACGAAAGCAGTAAGCATTTAAATGAGCACACCATAATATGCACAGGCATCGTGTTGAGTCAAAACTGCAATAAAAGGGTCTGAGCGTCTCGCAGGCAGGTCCAGGTAACAAAGGGTAATACATCTTTGAATTGACTTTTTAAGAACATGTGAGGCTGTGTCAATCTTGTTCAAAACGCATTCACTTTTCTTCGCAACAGCTCAAAGAATAAAACATGAATAACGGAGGTCGGACGCTGATTTTTTATTTTCCAGCCCACCTGGTTTTTACCCACGTATTTCAGATTGTTTTGAACATTCTTTCATAACTTGAACTCGGTTTTAGAGACGCGGACGGTCATAAATCAGTTTATGTTTGCACATTCGAAAACTGTTTGGATTTAATTTTAGAAACGACGTAATCTCTACCTGTTGAAATTCTAATGTTTTTTAAAATGTATTAATCAATTGTGTAAGTGTACGAAGCATTTAATCTTAGAAAAAAAAGGGGCAATTCTGATTAAAAAAAAGAACAACCAACTTGAACTCAAGATACAAAGAAACTCGAGCTTGTATGACAGCAAAACATTGAAAATTCACCATTTTTAAATGTTTACTAACAGCAAGCAAAATACGATACACAGGTTTCGTCAAGAATTCTAGCAAATGCTTAAATAAATATCGTCATAAACTCTATTCTTTATGAAGTTGTTAGACTTGAAATGTTCTATTGATCTGCTTGAACACTTAGTGAGATGATTGTAAAACGACACAAACAAAGGATAATCAGAAATGTTTATTTCATGCAAGCATTTGTCCGAAATTAGTATTCGTGAGAATGCTTATTCCGCGTGAATGCTCAATCTGCCTACATTGAAATATTCTGCTAAAATACAAAACTGGAACCCACAAAAGAACTGACATTAATGAGGGTCCATAAATGTCACGCGTGTCAATTAGCGGTCGAGCTCATATTCTGTCATCACTAGCAAGCACAATGAAGACCTTTTTTAAACAGGTATTTTACTGTGGTTTTTTTTTATTTCTTTGCACTCTGTCAGTAAGTAAGATATTTAGTAGTAAAATGCTCGTTATCAATTTTATAAATAAAATTCTTCTACAGCATTCATCATCATCATCATCATTTCAGCCGTAGGACGTCCACTGCTGGACATAGGCCTCCCCCATTGACTTCCATAAAGACCGGTTGGAAGCGGCTCGCATCCAGCGCGTTCCTGCGGTCTTTACTAGGTCGGTCTTTACAGCATTAATATTTTCTCATTAATTGATTATGTTATTTTCCTTAAAAACAAGATATCCTCAGCAAATGATTTTGCGCTAAAATATGAAAAGATCTTATTAAAGCTATCAAAATTTGCGTAAGCTTAGGGAAATCAATGTTCATTTCAACGCTTCCAATTTCCTTTATTTATGTGTTGGACGATAATTTGTCTTTGGCTTTCATTTCGACTTCAATTTAACGCTCCTCTTGGCGACTCTACCGACATTACATCGTATCTTTTGTGACATCCTCATCAATCAGTGTGTCCATCTTGTTTCATTGTCAGGGATTTTCTTGTGAGGAAATGTGCCATCTTGAATCACTGTTCTCTTTCACAATGTTACTATCTACCCACATAACTTTTACTTTTATTTGTATCACACGATCACCTCTATAACTGTGACTAAGTATAAACAATAAATTAAACATTAAAATTAAACTTCATTATACTTAGTTTTTTTTTAATTTGCTATCGTAGTGGGTGTTCCCTGATAGATACAATCTGGGAGCCTTCAAGTCGCGAGTGAATTGGTTTCTTCTAGGCAAGCGTGCTCCATCGTAAACTGCATCTTCGTTTAACATCAGGCGAGATGGCGGTCAAACGCAAGCCTATCCACAATTTAAAAAAAAATGTATTTTACATTACGCCATCTTGCCTTACACCATTTAACTAAGCAAATTTTGGACTACAGGAAGCAATGAACTGATAGAATACATAATATATATTTCATTTTGTTAAAGCATACTTACAATAAATACATAATTAGATAATTATAATTTAGAACTCCCAGGCCCAGAACAAGCAGCAATGTTCGTCGCATTAATATGTCCTGTGATATGACTTATAAGGAGCTAGCAATACAGAAACATTCTATTTTAGATCTTTTCTTAGTTATCTGTGTATTACCGATAGCTTCAAACCGTGTTGGAAAGCATCGTGAAGATATCTACATGTCTGAGAGTTCTTAATGTTCTCGAAGACATGTGAAGTTTGCCAACTCGCACTTAGCCAGCGTGGTGGACTTACCAGCCTTATTCTTAAAAGAAAGAAAGAAAACTATTTTATTTTGTAACAAATACAAACACAAAATTTAAAAAAAAACAAACACAAACAGTTACACTTAAAATAGGGGCTGACCTCATAATGAGAAGAGACCTGCGCCCAACAGTGGGACACAGGAAAATAGGACTGATCCGGAGCATTCGGATGATATCAAAAATTGTATATGACTCGTATGAGTATAATCAATTGAAGTCTCTATTACGTAGTGATGTATAGCTGGCTATATCGGGAGCAGTGCAAGCGCATTCGAGCTAACCCAGTTTCTTGCTAACGACAAGGCGACGATAATATGAGGCAGTTGGCCACCGACCACATCCTAAAATGGTTTATTGGTTTGACAGCTCTGTTCGTTAAATGTTTGATTTACGGCGCAGACGAAGCGACTTCAAGCTTGGCTGTTTATAAGCCGAAAAAACAACATCATAATGCGTGGTCTATATATGTATTCTTCGCCTTCATTGTTTTTGGCAATGCATTTTGCCAATGACAAGTATATCGATATTTTCAATCAACTATTTGATGTAAAAATTTGATGTAAAATCAAGTAAAATAAGTCTAAGTCTTGGTCAAAGTAGTCCAACGTCATATCCGGTTATATAAAGCAAAGTAGTAGCAACTTTACTAGAAGTTTTGACGGAGTTTTAAAACCAACACAAAAATATATTTAACATAGCATGTTACCACTTTATAATTATAGCACCAATATATTTCCTAGGCGAAAACATGCAAAAAAAACGAAATAATAATAAAATCTTGTTATCATTATTTTTTTTAATTATGTGTCCATCATTACAATCATAGACAAAAATGTACATTCATATCATTTATTTTCGATTCCCGATCTGGTGTACTTTCCGAATGATTTTTTTGATATGATATTTACAAGGCGCAAAATTTACCATGATACATAGACTAGGTACTTAGTTATATGTTAAATCAGACTTTTCAAATTATCAAGACGTGGAAAGTTGGTAGAGAGATACACTTAGTATTCCACAAAAGTTGTAATAGTATTGATTAAGCTATAAAATATTAAAGAAACTTTTTGTTTTTGTACTTATCTAAAATCTACAAAACCTAACGGTTCAAACTTTTTCTAATCTGTAATTCAAAGCAATTCATATAGGAAAAAGTAACTGACAAAATAAATATCAAATTCACAAAGCGATATCTTGAGTACAGTATCAAGAACTAGTATCATTCCTATCGTTATCTCTAAGATAAAATTGGTTACCAATGCATGAATTAACGATAAAATAATTGTGATGTAATATAATGTGTTATATATAATAATTATATACTTTTGCGAAATTTATTGCTTAAGTTGAGATAAATCTTAGACAGATGCCTTTTCGACCTTTCCTGCAACGTATACTGAGACGATCTCGTAAAGTTTGCTGAATAACGTTTAATGAATGCCATTCAGAATCACAGTCTATTGTATAAGTGGAGCACTGAAGTTACTGATGGATTTAAACCTTATACAGAACTTTCTTAAAGATTTCCTCACAGACTTAGACCCGTGGAACTGCATCGATGCGTAGCGATGATAGCTCAGTGGTTAGCGCGGTAGGTTCGCATGCCGAAGGGCGTGGGTTCAAACCCCAACAATGAGCTTGAGCTGCCGGTGAAGGAAAACATCGTGAGGAAACCATAGCATGGTGGTAGGGTACTTTCTAGTACTCGGCTGGCTAGCTACCACCCTCAAGTTGAAAATCTGCCGCAAAGCATCTAACGGTGTGTTCCGGCAGCCTCACTTGAGAGCCAGTTCCATTCCAGGCTAGGTGTGCTTTACCATCTTCGACCACACCTTCACTTAACATCAGGTGAGCTGTGGTCAAACAACTAGCCTGTCAGTCATTAAAAAAAAAAAAAAAAAAAAAAAAAATCGATAAAACTTTGGCAAGAGAATATTTTCACAAAACTTTAATTGAAAACTTGTTTGTTAAGTAATTTTTACTTCATTCTATACGTAAGTATTTGCTTTAGTATATTAAAAATGATATATACAAGCTTGAAGCTTAGTATTATAAAATTAAATATTACATCCCTACTTTGTTTTCAGAAGTAAAAATGAAGATTGAGGGTCATTAGCAAAATGCTTATTTATACAATTTGTATGGGAAAAAATAGAAACCGACAAGAATAAAACATATTAAGAAAGTAAGTTTTCATTACTCACGAAAAAGTAGATGAATACGTACATATATATATATTATATGTATGTATAATGTGCTAAGAATGCACTAGTATGGAAATTTAACACGTATTTGCGATTAAGGAGCAAAACATTCTCTCAGACACATCGATCACCATCGATGTGTTTCCGATAAATCAGCATCATACAGGTGATCGAGTGGACAGCCTCGATTATTCCACGGCGGCGGTGACTCAGGTCCCACATTAAAGCCATTCGCCTCAGGCCTTTACGCATAAATTTCATAATTGCGGACGCGTAGACAATGCAGGAACAAGTGAGGCAGGACTTCTGAATAATGCATGAAAATATCGTCAAAAAGGGTACTACTAGCAGATAGGGACGCTGAGGCTCGATAAGCCACGACTTATTTTTATTTAAGCATAACCTTTCAGACTCACCCGCCCTTGCAGGACGATAAGAAACAAAAAAAAAAGTTTGCATTGTTCATACCATGGTTCACGGTAATGTCTATTTAACCTCTCTGGACATAAAAAACAAAAGTTAATAAAGATTCTTATTTCGCACAGAAAACTAAATAAATAAATATTGAGGAATACCATTGCTTAAAAGTATTTAATAAATGTTTTCATTTAACTAATTACAAAATTGTGAGCACGATTCATTTGATATATGAATTAATTAAAACACACATCAATGGGCGTCTGATTTATCGTCATTCGTAGTAAAGTTATTCAAATACTATGCTAAATATATTTTTGCGTGAATCATGGTTCATTCAGAACTTCTGAGAGATGACGCAGCTTCGTAGCTCTTATCGTTGCGATAAGACATTACGCCAAATTTATTATTTGTATTATGTGTCAAGGTCATTGAATATTGGATTAATAAAATTATGAAATGCTCGAAATTTATTGAAGTCCTATTTATTTATTGACGTGAAGAAATTGAAATTCAGCAGCAGTAGCTATAATGACTGAATAGTGTGTTCCAAACGCTAAGTTTTGGTGGGTTTCTTCGATAACACTGTCAACATAATTTGAGCTCAAGTTATCTACTGCCCTGTATCATTTAGCAGTAGTTCTGCTGAGCTGAGGGCGTGGATTCGATCCCCACCCAGGGCAAACATGTGTCTGCGTGTTCGGTATGTATTTTAAGTACAGTAAGTTAGTTTGGATCTAGATGACGTTGTGTGAAACGTACTGCAATATATATTTATTTAGTTAGTCAAGCGTCGGTAGTTTTGTGTAATATGTAAAACAAAAATATAATTATATTTTAACCTTATGAAAAAAAAAAACAACAACGCCTAGAATCATCAGGCATTTTTTACGGGAATTTAAGCATAGAGTAAATATGCTTAGTAATGTTCATTAAGTCATAGAATAACGTTCGGATTTTGGCCAGTTCCGGAGTAAATACTTAATACGAAAATAACATGTCGATGTCTATACTTGAAGTGGTTCACAAAAATGGAGGAAATTCCCGATGGAAATAAGGGGCTCGTTTCATTAATTACTATACTATATATATATATATACCACACTTAAACAGAAATAAAACTATAATAAACTGGTTTAGGTGCATATGCGGTTTATGCGGTCAAATAAATGTAGCGATAATACTTCATTAATGAATAAATAACTATAGTTCAATAACAAGGGGAATTTCATCTAACACTTATAATTAATATCGTCATTAGTCTTACGTAGTTTATTTAAGCAAATAAATACATACATAAATTAGTATTTTGTGAATAGCGACGCAGATGTTATATTCCAACAGATAATAATGTTTTATAGATCTTTTTTTTTTCGGTTCAGTAGTTTATTTATTAACCAATAATATATTCTATAATTATGTAAGTAAACGTATATAATAAACACACAATAATAAGAATTAGAATTTATAGATCTTCAATGACTACAATGTACACGCGTTATCAGACTCGTGGGAATAGTTCGCTGGTAAAGAGTTAACTTACTCTATACAAATAAATATATATTCTTTAGATAAGTAGCATTATTTATATCCATGACAAAACATGGATGATTAGAGATATAATAATATATCTGGCAAGATATACATCGATATACACTGTAATCTCTTTGATGTTGTTACGATTAGGAGATACGAATGATAATAATGTATTACTTACGTACCCCATAAACTATTCCTATTCGTAATTAATGTTCATACGATTGGATGGTCGCAAGTTAATTAAGCATACTGCTATATATACGTAAAGTAAATAAATACAAACATATATAAGCGTTTCGTTAATAGCAACGCAGATGTTATATTCCAACAGATAATAATATTGTTGTTGTTGCAATACGTTTGTTATTTAATTTATTTAATTATTCCAATAAGTTTGTTTGTCAAAAATGTCCAAAGGCACTATGAAAGACGTAACCGTTTAGAATGTGCTGAGTTGGGATTGTGTCGAGAAAAATATCGGCTCCATTTTATAGTAGGTACGTTGCGCTCTCGGCAGTGAGATGCAAATTGCAACGGCATGCGGGCGAGACGCGAAAGTTAACCTTGAGCTTTAGTGCACTCGGGAGATTAACGGTGCGCAAGCGCAGCGCGGGCTGGGACTGCTTTCGCCGATACGAGCCAACGAGCTACGAAGATCGAATTAAGATCTCACGGGACATCTTTCTTTTTGACATCGCACTTTGTTCATTTACCAGTGTCAATTATTTCGATATTTTATGATAAATCGAGTGAATCAAGTCTAAGTCACACAAATTATGTCACCACACAGTCAAGTCTAGTCTATGCTCAAAAGTAAAGTAGCGGCAACTTTTCTACTAGCTTCGACGGGGTTTCATGTCATGTTTCACACTAGAGAAACATAAGTTTTGGTAAGCACACAATTTTTTTGCATTCCCGCTGAAACTCGCCAGTCGTATTTCTATGCTGTTCTAGTTTAGCTGTCGTATCAACAATAGTAGGTACCTTTGCAAAGTCACTCACTATGAACAATGTAGGTACACCGCGGTCTGTGACTCATTTCATAATAAAATTGTAATAAATATTTTTAGAATATTATTAAGTATCTTTATTACCTTAATTGCCGCAGGAGGTAAATTGCTTATGAATTTAAACCAACCAATGCTAATAACTTCATAAAGAAGTTTGAGTTATTGTCGTTTTTATAGACATAGAAATATCAGAAGCGGTCCAAAAAAACAAATAACAATAGCGAGGAATGTAAACCGACACAAATCTTTCCATGAACTTGATACATTGCAGCGAGTATCGATTTACGAAATAACAGTAGATACGACTAAAGGGAAACGTTTGAGATATTTACACCGCTTTTGGTAGCGCACTATTGTGATCGACAAAATTAGCAAAAAGATTTATTACGTGTCACCAACATGAGATTTCGTGTCGTAAATCGATGTAATGGACCTATACGAGAGCCGATAAGGTGATATTGGTGACGGGAAACTGCCATTGTGAAAGCTGCCCTTTGCTCCAGGCGACAATGACTCCAAATTGAGTTACTTTTTTACGTTTTTGAAAAAGAATGACAACGTCTGAATCGTCTGATAGATAGTGATGAACGCGTTTGACAGCTACACGGGATGCGTCCCCACATCTGGCTGCATATAATAAAAAAAACAGCAGTTGGTCATTGTAATATATGCATTTAATTCGTCATTCTATAATTCCATTTAGCCTGACTTTATAAATGGCATTTTTTTATGGATTTTAATTTAATTTGAAATATTTCCAGTTTAGAATTTAGCTTACATAGCAAAATTCAAAATGTTACCAAATTTAATTTAATTTAATATTTTATTTCAACATCATTAGTAACAAAATTTAAATTATAGGGCTAGCGTAAACGCGCATGTAAGTTTAGCTGTTAATACTTACAGGATCTCAAGAAAAATCCGAGTTTGGAGCTTACGCCTAATTCACACCATGCTTTGTTTCTGGATCAGCTCTGTTTTCAGAAATTGTCCAACAGCTGGGCTCTACATTCTGAGACGGGCACACCCATAACCCATCACGCTTGCCATGCGCGGGTTGACACACTTCACACATCCTCGAGAAAATTAAGAACTCTCAGAGATACAGGTTTCCATAAAATGGTTTCTATTACCATTTGAAGCTAGCAAGAATGCGCACATAACTTAATTGTGGCCTTAATAGCGCCCAAAACAATATAAATTAAGCCCAAGTGATAAACAATAACAATGAATAAATGAATGATTTATTTGTCTGTAACATGGACAGTCTTTCATCCAGGCTACTGTAGTCTTTAAATCATTTTGAGTTTGAAGATATTGTGAGTTTGTGCGTGATCCCCGTACTATATCTGCGTGTGCGATGCAGCATCCAGGGCTGGTGGAGGGAAAGTATACGAGCGCGTGGGCGGTCAAGTTTGCTGTTGTAATCCGTTGTTAGGGGTCATCGGTTCACAGACGCCGCAGAGTACAGAAGAGCCGCTTTAAATCATGCGGAAACAGTCAGTTTAGGTACAAATAGGTATAGAAACAACCTTGTTGTTTATAAGTACGGCTTGTTTGTTCAAATTTCCCAGTACTGAAGATCGGTTTAGAATGCGGTTTAGTTGCTAATAAACTACAGTGTGGTATAAAGTAGCAGTATTAATGATCCGTGAGTAATTATAAACAGAAACAGCTGAGAACGCGGACGACTTGTCATGCAAATATTTGTTACGCTCGCGGTAATAAATTATATTTAATCCGAAGCTCTTAAAGTGCCGAATATTCTCGAGTGAACATCGAAAGCGATTTTCTGATCCAATAGAGAATTTATGCATGATAAAATACAATCTTATTCTCGTAGAACAGCTGGTACATTTAATAAATTCTATTTCGATTAAGTACAAGTAAAAAATCACATTTCGGTGACTCACTTGTTCTTTTTTTTTTGTCGTTGTCGTGTGGCACTACAGTGACGCCGAGTGACCGTCGTGAAGAGATTCGAAGACCGACCCATATCCAGAGAACGTGAGTTGGCCACATACCAAAAACTTATTTTCCTTCTACGTGCCGCTGCACTCAAACATTGCATAAACAGCGAAACTCCTTAGCGTATATTCCACACAGTTAAAGAGTACATTGTTAATGTTTTCTATGCATATATTATAATAGTTTGATGACAATAGTGCAGCTCTTTGTCCATTTACTTCTGCTTCGTGGTTTTCTAAAGCCTATCCAATCTCAAAAACCATTTATACATGTCTATAAACAAGTTACTTGCAACTGTTTACCACACAATAAGTTTTAATATTTCTTGTTTGTTCCATATTTGTGGTTGCATATCGGATGAAACTGCACCTTTCCTTTCTCACACTTTCATTTACATGTACAGCGGTTTCAATGCGTGCCGTAAAATGCTATTCAGAGCATTGTTTATTATTTTCATATCAGATCGAATAATGTATAAGGTGTGTAGTATGTTTGGGTTTGTATTGTTTTAAAGTAGGCTTAATCGTTTTGATGTCAAGAATAAAATACAAAAATAAAACATCCTTCCACATTATAAAATGCAAAGGTCTTATTGGATACAATCAGTTCAATACAGGGCTATTGAGACTTACCATCAAATGTCTTAAAGTTATGTAGGTACGCCAAAACAGCGATGCCCAAAACCTTGTTTTGCTACTCAAAGCTCTGTGTATCGCTGTCGATCACGGGCATGCGTTATCTCTTGCCATCAGAAGAACGTCTCGTTCGTCTCATTACGTGTACGTATTATTTCAACTCTTTAAAACAAAAGAAGATTCGAATGGAAACTCGATGTATGAAAGACTGAAGTATGAACGTCATTGATCTCAATCGATAAATAAATTACACTGTTTCAATATTTCCGATAATAAATAATTTACGTTCCTTTGGTAACATGTTTTAGTTACAATTGTCGTGTTTTTTGTAAAAAAAAACAACAATATATACTCGTAATCACTACAGTTACTGTTTTTGTTTAATTCACTGAATTACTGTTTTTTTTCAATTACACCGTGACAATTATTTGCATATACAATGCAAACAATTATGCGTTCCGATATTACATCTAATTATATAAATTGCTTTATTTCCATAACACCGAGTTATAATGCTATCTGAAGGGCATCTTTAATTGAAGTTCACAATACAACGAGCGTCTCGATCTTGTATTTACAGTGTACTAGAGTTTATGTAGATTGTAGGTGTTTACCAATTTGTACAAGCTTGTTATGGCCAAGCATTATTCCAATAGAAACACTTTATCAAATTACACGTTGCCTACATAACTATTGGTTTAATTTGAAGTAACTTTAAATAACATGCTTACAGCGGTAGAGCCGAATTACATGCTCCGATAGAAATATCGTTCAATTATTTGTAGCTAAGCCAAGCAGATCATCCGAGCGAGATTCCAGTTTATGTTCGTGTGTGGGACGTCGTAAGATAGCTTTCAAACTTTTTAGATCGTCGAAGCCTTTTACATCACTTTCAGTTGAGCATACCGTTGTTTATGTCTCAATTTGTTGTCATGTAATCCTTTCACAAATGTAAATTGCCTCTTTTTACCCGATCGCGGCGAAGCCGAAAAAGGAGGCTTATGTGTTTGAACTGTATGTATGTTTCTTTTTTGTATTTGGCATCGCATTTTGTGCATTCGCCAGTGTAAGATATTTCGATATTTTCAAGTATTTAATTGTGTAAGTAAAATAATACTAAATCACAGTCAAATATATATAATAAGATGAAATCAAGTCCGGTCACCCCTGGTAAAATAACGGTAACTTTACTAAGAGTTTTGACGCAATTTTTGAAAGCAACACGAAAACACATGTTTATTGTTTAACCCTATTATATCACCTTCCTACACTCGTGCACGTACTTCAGCAACTTTATAAAGAAAACACAATTATTTTTACACATAAATACTTGAAAAAATAATACAATCACATGATACTTCCGCGTTCCCGCCAAGAATCAAAATATCTGATTGAATGAATAAAACAACAATCAAAAAATACGCAACCGTAATTATTGTTGCTTAAAACATTACGATCAGCAGGAAATATCTCAGATTTAATGCAAAAATATACATTATAATGCCAGTGCTGAAAAAATTTACAAATGACCGTTTACATTACTGTCAACATTAAGATACGAACAGATTTAGCACTTCATTTTGCAAGCCTTAACGTTTCAACTGCGGAGCTTTTTTACATATATCATGAAGAATCCGAAATAAATAACATGTATAATGGACCAACATGTTAAGCTGATGACATGAAATCACTTCTCAAAACTCATTCAACAAGCTCAACGTTTCTTTCAGAATTCCTTATTATGACACATAAGTACATAATTGTTACTCAAACGTTCTGGGTATCGCTGCGATGGTCATGGACAGGCGTTATCTTACCACCAGGGAGCGTCTCGTTCGTCTCATTATTTGTCACATAAAAAAAAAAGTGGTCATGTAGTCAAAAAAAATTGTAGCTTGGAAGTATGAGCAAGCCTAACGGTGTATTCCAGCATACTTTTTTTGATCTACGTCTGGCCACCAGATTGCCAGATGGAAGGCGATGGTGCGGACGAGGATGGACTCTTGATTGAGATCCAGTTCTCATTCCAGATTAGGTGTGTACCAACTTCTACCATATCGTCACTTTTTTTTCATGTTTGACAGGCTATGTGTTTGACCACAGCTCGCATGATGAAGTGACGGTGTGGTCGAAGATGGTAAACACACTTAGCCTGGAATGGAGCTGGCTCTCAAGTGAGGCTGCCGGAACACACCGTTAGGTGCTTGGCGACAGATTTTTCAACTTGAGGGTGGTAGCTAGTCAGCCGAGTACTAGAAAGTATCCTACCACCATGCTATGGTTTCCTCACGATGTTTTCCTTCACCGGCAGCTCAAGCTGATTGTTGGGGTTTGAACCCACGCCCTTCGGCATGCGAATCGACCGCGCTAACCACTCAGCTATCATCGTCACCCTAAAAATAAAAAAATCAGGAACAAAGTATGTAAAAAATGTCATTAGTAGGTATAGATCTTTTTCATCTACAAGAACAATACATAACTTGAATACGTAATCTAGGTGGGAACAACACAGTTACTTAACCTTTCAAATTCAATGGCCCTTATGAACAAATCTATGATTTATATCATTTAATATCTTAGATGAACATGCTTTAGTAATGTAAGCTTTAACACACTGGAATAAGGATGTAAATTAAGACTTCCCAACATTTTAGATGGGAGCAAACAATTTATTATAACCTCAGGCACGGGCACCGCCAAACGAGAATATTTCAAGTTAGGGAAAAAAGTACAAAATACAATGTAAGAACCAAGGACGATTAAAAAAACAGGACGAAATTTCACTCCAACAAAACTGAAGCATTCTTGTAAATTCTAAGAGGATTGCCGTGAGAAGAAAATTTACCCTACTGCCCATGATGGAGGATATTTCATTTTACAAAAATATAAAGTCCACTAATCATATTTTTAACGAATGAACTGATGTGAACAGAGCACGCTCTCGAGAAGAAACCGATTCACTCGCGTTTTTGTGATTTTGCCTACTACAAGTCGTCAAAACAACCGATCAAATTCATTTTTATTTTATTAACTACTAGCGGGCATCTCTCGGTTTCACCCGTGTAGTTCCCGTTCTTGTGGGACTACAAGGATAAAAAGTCTATGTCACCCGGGGATAGAGTAGCTTCCCAACGGTGAAAGAATTTTTGAAATCTGTCCAGTAGTTTCGGAGCCCAATCAATACAAACAAAAACTCAAATCTTTCCTCTGTATAATATAGTTAATGTAGACGATGAGTGCTTGATTTAACGTTTCAGTGAAATTCAGTCCCCGTTATATACGTCCTTGGTAACCACGTTAAAGTAAAAGAATGGCGCAGCAAAAAAGGAGCCGTCTCGGGAATTTTCGGGAACTAACGACCGGATGTACAGACCGGCCGACCGAAGAGGTTCTTTATACAATTTGGCTGCCACCACGCCTTAGTTCATTAAAGCGTTATAGGTTGCACAATTGTGTAGCAATATTTTTTTAGCAAAATGTACGTTTTAAAAAGTTTTAAATCAGCAATAATAACATGTATGAATTTAAATTATAGTTCTATTCTATTATTTTCGAAACAAGTGTAATACATTTTCTCGATAGAAAAAGAATCATAAAGTACTCTCTATTATATAGTACGAACCCCAGTAAAGTATGTTTTGTGTGTTAATTTAATAAAAAGACATACATAATAAATAAATGTGTAAAAGGTTATGCAATACTTAATATAAAACTCTGTTGTCATCTTCTTTATGATAGACAGGCTAGGCGTTTTCCCACAGCTCATCTGATGTTAAGTGACGGTGATGACTTCTTTATCTAATATTTAATAGTTTTAATAAAATTAATTTATTTTCTTATAAATGTATGGTACAAATGATAACGTTGACGCGTAACTGTGATATTTTTTCTCTGTGCACTGTTTTTAAGCTTAATAATAAAATCAAATGAGGTACCAAAAACGTTCGGAGCGCCTTAAAAATCTTGTTGTTCGCATAAACGCTCAGTAATTATACTGATTACAAATATCAATCAATGTTGTTACAAATTGGTAGTTTAGACTACGCGACGTTTGAATTTTTAAAACGTTAATTATATCTCAGTTTGTGAACATTTTTTAAAAATAAATAATTAACGCTTGTCAATTTGATACGGAGTTTTATCATAATGCTTCCAGAGGAATTTTTCGAGACTGGTTTTATTGCTTACTTGTAAACAATTGAACGTTGGGCGCTAAAGTAGTTATGAATGCGAAAGTTCCTCTACCGCTTTGTATGCCTTTGTCTACTAGTAAACTTTCCATGGAGACAGACAAAGTAAATGAAACAAATAATATTAACAAATTGTCCCTAAACTTTTTAGTGATCATATTTTGTAGTAATTTCTAAAATAGGTGATGTTTACAGTTTATACTTATGTAGTTGGTAAGATTTATTCCGAATCGAATTATTTATTATTTATTAAACAGAATTCTGAGTAGAGTCACTAATTCATGAATAAACCTTTTAGGCGAGGTTTCTTTTTAAGGCGATATCCTCAATGTTTCTTAAACGACGAGACATAATTTGATGAGCGTAGCTACAAAACAAAATCAATCTACATAATTTGGAAAAGACACAGTAGATAAAGCTGGCAGTACTTTTAACGACAAAAAACTGAAAGTGGTAAAGCGCTGATACAAATATTTTAATACAATTACTGCGGTGGCCGCAAAACAGGTATTGATGGATGAACGAGAAAATGTAGGACGAAGCGAAATGAGGAACATACATTATTATGTCAATCAATCAATGCCTTTTTTTCTTTTTGACTACTGAAATACCTTGTTACAGCCTATCCTTGTCTAGTAATTTTCTCGAAACAGATTCTGCCTGCGCTTTTTTTAAATTATCTAATATCTACCTATATATCGTTTTGGCGGCAATGAGTCGAACGAGACGAAAATAGGCTATAAAAACTTCAGGTGGCAACATAATATTTTTATTACACTACCTAACTTCTTTAATTTAAATCCATTGTCAAACTAAAATAAAAATTGCAAATTTCAGATCGAATGAAATAATAAAATTTATTCATTTGTTTCTTTGTTTTTTTTTTTGTACTCTGGAGCATTTTCAAATCGCAAACCAGTTTGATATTAAAATTATGGGTTGCCATATTTAGAAATAAAATATGTTTGTTCCATTTTTAAATAACACGACAGACATGAGTTTTCATTATTCGTATTTCGCCGCTCGTTGCTCGCGTCACTCGCGTGTATTTGACGTAAACAGTAATTTCGATTCATCTTCAAGAAAGTTGTCAAAGAAGTTTTCGAATCTCCAAGGTTATCTATGAAAACCAATTACTAAAACTATTGGGTGGAATTGGGTAGAAGTATGTATCTGTATAACAGTAGGTATAAATACAGGTGATGTAGTAAGTGTAGGTATAAATAAATATGATCACGACTAACAGCAGGTAACAAAATATTGACGAATAGAACTGCGTATCGAGATTGATTGACATGTTTACTGTAATAATTGATGTGTCATGAGCTCGGGAAGGATGGCTGTGGATTTATGTGGTTCGTATGTTTTTTTGACATGCTGACAGTGTCAGCGGTCGCCCCGTTAGATGGTAACTCAACACTGAAGGCTGATGATTGAAGATTGATGGTACGGTCATAATGCTGTAAATATACAGGACTATAAACTTGGGCTATAATAATGCTGAAAGGAGGCCATTATATTTGTAATCTATCTATCTATCTATACTATTATTACCAGGCCAGTCCAGTGGTGCAGTGGTTTTGGAGCCTATTCATTACAAACAAACAAGCAAACAATCAAATCTTTCCTTTTGAAAGATTTGATTGTTTGTAATGAATAGGCTCTGAAACTACTAGACCGATTTCAAAAATTCTTTTACCGTTGGGAAGCTACACTATCTCCACATGACATAGGCTTCTTAATATCCCTGTATCCCAACGGGAACGGGAACTATGCGGGTGAAGCCGCGAGGCGTCCGCTGGTTTTGAATAACTTTTACTATGGGCACATTTCTGAAATTCATAACATGCATTTGGTCAAGGATCGACAAGATTTTTGAAATATTTGTGAACTTTGTTTATAGTTAATGTAATTTATAATTATGAGTACAATAAGCCCTTTTCGGATAAAGACACCTCAAGCTTATAACCTTGTGTAGAACTCTTGGTACTTTTCTATGATACTAAACGCAACGTGCTTGTCTAAAAAATTTTTGCAGAAGGTGCGAATTCTGATTATAGAATCCACTTAATCATTGCCCCGACACGCATATTGCTAAAACGCGTTGGCAGATGTTTCGTTTGTCAAAATAATTATTATAGAGAAGGCACGAGGGAGCTTTATTGTGATCCCGTAAAAGTCAACAATACTGGGGTACATAGTAATTTGAAATCAAATGTTAAATCTAATCAGCGAAATCTGTACATTTTTGAAGGGATATGGGATATAATTGTAAATACATGCTAGTACATACGGAATACCCAGACACCGAACAAAAATCTATATTCGTCACATTAAAAAAATCCAAATCCTGTAGGAATCAAACTCGCTCTATACAGCTCAGAAAATAGAGCTACTACCATATAGACTTACAGGAATTTCAATTCCCTGAAAATGTACAGTTCCTGCAGAAAAAGTAACGAAACCGGCTTTCGATCAATGCTTTAGCTACTTACTTCTTCTTTAGATACTTAGTATAAAACAAAGTCGCTTCCTGATTTTAATACGGTTTCCGTCAATAGACAGAATGATTCAAGAGGAATGTGTATATGTATAATACAAGCATATGCACCACCCATGCGAAGCTGGGGCGCTAGTAACCAACAAATTCACAATAACATGAAATTAAATTTCATGCTATAAAATGTTGTCCTTTCAAATTATAGCTTCAAAACCTATTTCTAAAACCACGATTCAAAAATAACTGACAGAGTTCGCCAGCGGTGAGATAAATAAATCTAACCTCATCCTTAGTTTAGCGAACGACCACCGAGCGAAACTTATTTGCCTAATACTATATAACGTTGCCAACCACAAGTCTTGTCTACACCTTGAGCTACAACCACAGAATGTGATGGTACCTGCACTTTACACTTAACTTCACAGTTTATTTAAAGTCTTATAGTCATAGAGTAACTATTTTATGACAGGCGTAATACTCATAGTCAACAATTTGAAGTCATTGGCATTATAAAACGACACGTCTAGTGTTCAAGAATTTAAAAATGAACCTTACAAATATAAAATAACGATACCAGTAATAGAATATAAAGTTTCGAGTCAAATAGATCTGTGTAAAATGTATTTATTAGAAAAGAGCTGAGAGTAATCTGATTTTCTTGAATCATGTCTAAATATATTCTCGGTTTTGTCCAACAAAAAACTATGTCAAAATCGGTTTAGCTATTTGGGAGCTACGCTATCACAGATAGATACACAGATAAGCACGTTAAACTTATAATATATATTAAAAATTTTGAAACATTAATCGACGATTTGATCAAAAACGGTTTTATTAAGCCCGATTCTGATTATATTAAGTGTACTTCCCCATTATATGATAACTAATATGTTATTTTGTAGCGATGATAGCTCAGTGGTTAGCGCGGTAGGTTCGCATGCCGAAGGGCGTGGGTTCAAACCCCAACAATGAGCTTGAGCTGCCGGTGAAGGAAAACATCGTGAGGAAACCATAGCATGGTGGTAGGGTACTTTCTAGTACTCGGCTGGCTAGCCACCACCCTCAAGTCGGAAATCTGCCGCCAAGCATCTAACGGTGTACCTATTCCGGCAGCCTCACTTGAGAGCCAGTCCCATTCCAGGCTAGGTGTGCTTTACCATCTTCGACCACACCTTCACTTAACATCAGGTGAGCTGTGGTCAAACAACTAGCCTGTCAACCATAAAAAAAAATGTACAACGCCAAAAATGAAGCAAAATTAAGATCTATTCTCAGACCTTTCAGAAGGATTCGCATGCAAGTATGTAATGTGGAATGCAAATTTTTATATTAAAAATTATTTATTACTTGATAAAGTTATGTAATAGAGAACATTACGAATTCGTGACCATCGTATTAGTTAGTCTATTGAAAATTCTGTCAGATTTAAAGGGACGTGCATGTTTCAATTAGATGAGTATTCATATTCGGTAGGTACATAATTGTAACCGTAGCTTGTTACTCTGTAAAGCAGATAAAAACGTGATCGATCGTCAGCGCAAATTTTTTGCACTTGTTAACATTGGTGTCAACTAAAAACTAATGTAGGATGTTTTATACAACGTTAAGATTTATGATATCATAATTTGTTACAAATGACATCATCAAATAAGTTACTACTAACTTACCTATACTTATTTTAAAAAACAAGATTTTGCAATGAAAAACGTGGTAAGAAACTCATTAGCAATGACTCGCTTGTTCGGAAAAGGCTCCAAAGCCTTAAACATCGACGCAAAATGGCTTGTCTGTCAGTTTTCTACTGGATACACTTTGGTGACTACTTCAGATCTACATTATCAAATTCCACCCTGCCCATTCTACTATCGGACAGCCAGGAGCTCCAAATATGAACGCGTTCTGGTGTGAATATTTTCCAGTGTATTTAAAAAAATCGCAATCCTACTAAGCCCAGTTAACTTTTACTGCCTCTCGTTTTAGAACAACAATTTGATTGTATTAAAGAACGTGCCTGTCGTATACCAACCAGCACAGAAATCCCTGTAAACACAGTATAAAAGTATTATGAACGTCAAACGCACCGACGACCCCTGACGAACGACCTATTGTTGGGAACATGGCGTCTACAGCGAGGTCACACTACGCTATGGGAATGCACTCATAAAGTTTCCGCATCGCGATTTTTATCCGAAAACCTCTAGTTATAAGCTGTAACGGCGCCGGTGCTCCTTTATGAAGTCATGCATCGGATACAAAAGGCGCGGATTGCATGAAGCAAAGTACTCGAAAGGACGTCGCTGTGCGAAGCGGACTGTAATGTGGCTCGCAAATCCATGTGAGAGGTCTTTAAGTGAGTAATTTTTAACAATACATACTTAACTCTTTTTACTTGCTTTTACGTGAAAGAAAATATTCAGTTCACAAAAGACCCATCGTTATGCAGTTAATTTTTTTTTACAATTCTGATATAAATTTGTGTTTGATCACAATCTGCCTGATGTTAAGCAGAATGCGGTCTAAGATAGAGCATGTTTGCCTAGAAGAAACTTGTTCAGAAACATTCCACATATGTAAATAAAATCTGCGATAATATGATTTCACTATATACAATTCTTGTTGCAATCAAAGATACCTCATTACTATTTTAATTAGCTAGATTTATTTTCATAATAGACTCAAGCAACGACACTAATCAATGATGATATCATTCTTTATAAATACGTAAATTATGCGAATAATAATTATTTTTGTTGGATTCGAGTCGTAAATTTTTGAATATATCTTCCTGTCATTATTGACCGAGCGATGCGAAGGTCTCCAAGGCTACGTCTTATCCTATTTGGCATATGTATATATATTTGTTCAATAAATAATAGCAGATCTGATTCGATATTTGTGACATTTTATAAGCAATTAGTGCGTGCAAAAATGTCAATTACGAATGTAAGCTGAATCGATCGGTTGAGATATAATTTTAAATCATTTTAGGCGATTCTTAAATTCCTTGCTGCTAAGCACATAAAAAAAAAACAAAAACTACTTAGTATTCGAATCATCATCATCATCATTTCAGCCGTAGGACGTCCACTGCTGGACATAGGCCTCCCCCATTGACTTCCATAAAGACCGGTTGGAAGCGGCTCGCATCCAGCGCGTTCCTGCGGTCTTTACTAGGTCGTCTGTCCACCTTGTGGGTGGACGTCCTACGCTGCGCTTGCCGGCCCGTGGTCTCCACTCCAGAACTTTGCAGCCCCATCGGCCATCAGTTCTGCGTGCTATGTGCCCTGCCCACTGCCACTTCAACTTGCTAATCCGTTGGGCTATGTCGGTAACTTTGGTTCGTCTACGGATCTCCTCATTCCTGATTCGATCTCGTAGGGAAACTCCGAGCATAGCCCTCTCCATAGCGCGTTGTGCTACTTTGAGCTTACCAAGAAGGCACACAGTCAGAGACCACGTTTCAGCGCCATAAGTCATCGCTGGTAACACACACTGGTCGAAGACTTTCGACTTGAGGCACTGAGGTAATTCGGACGAGAAGACGTCGCGCAGTATTCGAATACCTATAGGTATACTATTGATAAAGATTTCTAGGTATTAAGTAATACCTAGAAATACCTAGTTTCGAGGTAGGTACCACCGCAGTACCAGTTATTCTGCCGCTAAGCAGTAGTGTGTAAACATTACTGTGTTCCGGTTCGAAGGGTATTGCAGCTAGCGAAACTACTGGGCTGTTGAGACTAACCATCGAAAGTCTCAAAGTAATGAGCGCCAAAGCAGCGATGCCCTGGACTTTGTTTTGTTACTCAAAGTTCTGTGTATCGCTGAAGTGGTCGTGGACAGGCGCTATTCTTACCATCAGGAGAGCGTTTCGTTCGTCTCATTACTTTTTAAATAAAAAATATACATATATATATTCAATTGGCATACTATCTTATTTCTACACAGTATTACGAGTATTGGAATCGAAAAAGTTTAGATTTGCAAATTGGAAATGTTTAGGTACGGTCTATACCTAATTGACAAAAATAGGAACCTAATCTGTTCGCACTGTGATGTTAGATAAATACCTAAGTTTTTACCAGATACAAAATTCGAATAGCCGAATTACCTTAATATTTTATGTTATTGTACAAAACCCTACGTGACTCATTTCTTAAACAAGTACTTACTGTATAATGAACGAACTAATTAATACATTTTCGTGCTCTCCTATTTTGTACTCCTCCTACACTCTTCGTTCCTGACTTGGTTATTGTTTGCTAACTAAAGCTTATTATTATGCAAATCTTATTTTAAATACAGTTTAGTGACTTGAATATATTTTATAATAATGTTACCTACTATTGTATTATCTTATGTACTGACAGACTGGGCGGGCCACGTTTTTCGCATGTCATTACTTTAACAAAAAAAAAAAAAAAAAAAAAAAATTACATTGATAGCGGCATTTTATAATAGGTTATTTTATGCAGTAGAAGAATGACACACTACCACTCCTTCCTCGTGGACATTCCCAGTACGCAATAGTTCGATTCTACATTCTTGATGTACGGCCCATGAATGGCATTCATTGCCTGCTTCTTTGTTTCCTGTGAACTATAATTTGGATATTTTTATAGCTGGAGTGAATAGTTTCTTTTAAATCAACGTACTCCATCGTCGGCCACAGCGTTGCTTTCAAGTGGTTAATGGCCAAACGTTGTTTTTTTTTTTTTATAGATTAAAAAAATATACTTATTTATATTTGGAATGTTTTACTATGTTCTACTTTCTTAAAACCTGCCATCTATTTTTTTGTAAATAACGTAGTGTCGCGAAAATAAGGAAATCCGATTACGAAGAAAATAGAGACAATATTGGATTTGCATTTCATTTCCCGAGAAACGTAGTCTAAAAAAAACAAGGGGATGTGACAGACAATAATGTTTGCTACAAATATGTAACTAGAAGCAGATACATTTTCGATATTTATATTATTCATATACAGTGTAAACTCTTTATAACGAAACTCAAGGGACCGAGCATTTTTTATCGTTATAGAGAGTTACCGTTATATGGAGTGAAGAAAGAAAAACAACCAAATTAACAATTATTTTCTTTTTAACGCTTAAATTAACGCTTTTCTTTTACTGGCCATGTTAACAGTTTCAAAGTTGGTTCACGACTGATAATACGATAGGTAGGTGTTTAGTTCGAGATCATCCTTTCAAGCAAACCAAGCACGTGTTCAAGGCAATTAACAATAACAAAAGCAAGACGGCTGTTTACGACCTCAGAAGTTTCGGGGCCTCAAAGGTTTAGTCGGCATCTTTTGTAACCTGATAAGATAACATAAACAATAACACCGTGACAATTTTCTGTGTCTAAATATGAACACATTTCTTCGTAATAGAGAATGGCTGCTGCGTTATAAAGAGTGTATCAATGTGTGGGTTTTAAGGTAAACCAACCAAATTGTGATCTTTTCTATGTTATAGAGAGTTTATCGTTATAAAGAGTTTACACTGTATTTTCTTATTATTTCTAAGCTATAAATGCCAGCACAATATTTGAAGAGTTCCATGAATTCCAACAAACATTAGCGTGTTAAAAGAATACGCTCGAGTCGTGAGACTAAACGAGTAAATCGGATTAACACCGACGTCTAACAAAGGAATAGCTAACAGTATCTTTTTACGCTTTGGTTGACAGGATGACACTTAAGATCTCTCATACAAAGTATAAATAAAGGCTCTTTCAGGGCTCGACACGGTTGGTCGGTTTGTTATCGTTCTGAGCATTACCATTCAAAGACCAAATATGTGTGAATAGAAATAAATAACTTTGTTTTACAGGAACAACAAAGTAATTTTTTTTTGCCATCACATTTAGCGGGGTTTATTAAATTACTACATGTTTTACTACATGTACATATCTCAAGATAATATAAAAAAAAGTACGGTCAATTCTAGTCCATCAAATGGCTTGTTTCGTCCCATATAAGGTTCGTTAATGTATAATTAAAATACCCTCTATTTTTATTATACATTTTAATGAAATATAGGGGGTTTTTTTCATTAGTTTTTTATTTTGTTGTATGTTAAAATGTATGTAGGTATGTTTGGTGAGTAATAAAGTTGTATTCTATTCTATTTTTAAAGACATTCTAAAAACACAAGTTTTGAAATACCGATAACCCGCCAAAACTTTAAATACTATCTTGTAGATGTTTGCAGAGTAGTAACTAATATTGACATGTTCTCGACACGACACGAAGTGTAGAATGCAGAAATTATTATGATTATTTAATACTTTATTGCACACTTAAAAAAACATGTACAAAAGGAGGGTACATCAATGCTTTAGCATTAAGCCATCAATACTTAATGCTAAAGCATTGATGGCTTGTTATGGCAAACTTCGTGATTTTAAAGTGTTTATTACATTATACGTGTTGCATACATTTTAATAGTACATAGTCGAATAAAAACGTTGGACAACACGCAATAACAGCGCCCTGATAGGATATTTTTTCTCTCCAGTCAGCTCGTGACCTGCTATAGCAACCTGGCCGAAACGTCGAAGTAAATCTATAAACCTAATTCCATAGTATTTTGTGCGCGATTAAGTGCCGGTGATAAACATAATTTCGTGTTCAAATCGCGAATTTAGAAATAAGATTTTCTATTAGATACTCGCGAAAAAGCTACTTGAATGTCGTATTCTCACGTAATAAAGTTCGTTATTGCATAGGTACATGTTGTTCATTAGCATTATAGAATTGTTATAGAGGTCCTGACTTCAAGAGAAAAATGTCAAATAATTAATCAGGAAGACAATTTTCTTAATGTCTGTTTAGTTTGTTTTATGAATAAAATACGTTCAGTAGGTACACAATATTTACTTGCAATACATTTTCTGATTATATGACATAATAAAATTGAATGTAAATATGACTTAGAAGTTGTTTCAAGTTCAGCAAGCTAGTAAAAGTTCGGAGTATAAAATAAACATTTGCTGAAATAACTTTGTGTTCAAGTTTTAAAAGTCCAACAAAGTTTCTATTGTTGTCTAAAATCACCTGGAGTTAAATTATATTTCGACGTAATGCTGGAGTCATCTAAATCTTAACATTGGCATTTAACCTTGATGTATTTATGTTTCCTTTAATGAAGCTAGTTTTGTTTATGGCGTTTATCGCCATTATATATTTAGATCGCCATTCACACACCTTCTGGAATCAGGCCAATGTTTACTGCAACAACATTGAGCGTCTACCTGTCGATACTAAAACTCTGATGCTTAAATCCAGATGGCAGCTAAATATTTCGTAGAAACAGTAAACTAGCATGAGGTGTATAGTTATGTCAAATATTTATGTTACGAATATAAATTTTAAGATTTTTTTTTATGTGAAAGTAATGAAACGAACGAGTCGCTCTCCTGATGGTAAGAGCCCGTCTATAACCATTACAGCGCTACACAAAATTTGAGTGCCAAAATAAAAGTTTATTTTGTATTAAAAATTTTGCATAGCATCGCAGCTTTGGCGCTCATTACTTTGAGATTTTCGATGGTTAGTCTTAACAGCCTTGTAATTTCGCTGCAGTAGGTACCGTTCAAACCGGAGCCCAGTAATGTTTACACACTACTGCTTGGAAATTGAATTGACTCTGTATATCTCATTGTTACAGACAGCGCAGTATAGCATGCTGACAAGGTGGCTGGCGTTGGCGCTGGTGGCGGCGAGCTGTCGCGTCGCCATAGCCTGTTCCTGTGCGCTGGAGCATCCACAAACACACTACTGCAATAGCGATTTCGGTAATTTAAGATTCGCATAGCTTAGTAATAAGCTCCAAAACTGCCGTAGACTTTGTTTTGTTACTCAAAGTGTTGTGACTCTAGCTGATTATTTTGCGTGACGGACGTCAACAGTACCCAAATGAAGGTTATTAATCAGTTTCCATTTACTCTTGCCTAGGGCACTGTCATAACTCTATACATTATTTGACAGCCCTGTTGGCTCATTGCCCTTACTATCTGCTGTTTTGTAGCGATGATAGCTCAGTGGTTAGCGCGGTAGGATCGCATGCCGAAGGGCGTGGGTTCAAACCCCAACAATGAGCTTGAGCTGCCGGTGAAGGAAAACATCGTGAGGAAACCAAAGCATGGTGGTAGGGTACTTTAGTACTCGGCTGGCTAGCTACCACCCTCAAATTGAAAATCTGCCGCCAAGCATCTAACGGTGTGTTCCGGCAGCCTCACTTCCAGGCTAGGTATGCTTTACCATCTTCGGCCACACCTTCACTTGACATCAGGTGAGCTGTGGTCAAACACCTAGCCAACTATTAAAAAAAAAAAAGTACGAGCTTTGCTTAGTTTGGGGTCAGATGGCGCTGTGTGTAATGACCCATGATATTTATTTATTTATTTATTACACATAAATTTATCATGTAAAAATATCGCTGTTATGGACTCTATGGACATGGACGGACGTTATCTCCTTACGATTGCGTTATTTTCTTCTAATTACTTAAATACAATTTACGGTTACCATATAAATCTTGTAGGTACACACATCAAGCGCCTGAATATTGAAAGTTGACAATTCTAGTTGACCAAGCTAAATGCATGCTACATGCTATAGCACAGAGAAAGAGTAGGTATATTTATCAGATTATTTTAATGGTAAAAAAAATAACCGATTTAACATAGAACTTTGAAAAACTACCCAACTGAATTTATTTATTTCTATTATACTTTTAATACTAAAACATGGGACCGTAAAAAGCTCGCGTACTGAAATTTGTTTCGCAGATTTATTATGGAATAAATTACCATGCTTAGTAATTAATTCCACAGACGCGAGCGTAGTCGAGAAAAATTCATCGTTCAACATTTTGTCCTCATCCCCCTTAATTAAAAGCATTTGTTTTTTGGGTCATTTAGCCTCGATTTTAATAACTTCTTCCTGTCTTTGCGAAAATTACAAAATGATAATAACTTTTGTTTCAGTTATCGTCGGCAGAGTACAGAAAACGTTCAGAGGGAAAGATTTTTACGACGCATACAAAGTGAAAATTCGAAATATATTCAAAGTGAGTAATATGAAATTTTTAAACCTATGATTTATTGTGTTATAACAATGCCAATATAGCTGAGAGTTCAGAGCAGACGTGAGAGCAATATGTGACTCGTAAAACTGCAGTCGTAAGATTTTAGGATATCTACAATAACGAGCGCAAGGTTTCGGATCAAGGCCTGTAACTTTTTATCGCCCCTATTGTCGTAATGTGATACAATAAGTCGTGGATTAATATGTGTACGTTAAATGTAGAAACAATAACCGTTCTTTATTTGCAACGTTTCAGGCGACTCCGAAGGCTAAGCTGGCGCTTCAATCTGGGCGTTTGTTGACGCCATCTCACGAGTCACTTTGCGGAATCTCCCTACAGCCCAGAGAGACCTATGTCATAACAGGTGATATATTGTGCCTAATCCATCATTACTTTCCTTACGAAAAAGATGGCGACTTTGGGCCACCCAAATATCCAGGTTTTGCCTAGTTTGGAGGCCCATTAAGTTCATATAATAATTGTGGAACTCTCTGCCAACGTTTTCCCGCTAAGTACAATTTGGGTGTCTTCAAATCTAGAGTAAACAGGTTTTTTCTAGGTGAGCGTGCTTCATCTTGGACTGCATCCTGCTTAACATCAGGCAGGGTGTGGTCAAACGCGAACCTATTCTGTATAAAAGAAAAAAAAAAATCTGTCTATGCACATTTTTTTCCTCAGAATTCAAGACTTTAACAGAACCCTTAGTCATAACGTTAAGCCAATTATAATTTTGTTGTTTACAAGTCTGGGAGTCGTAATTGCATAACAAGTTATACTTTCATTTATTTTCAATAATGTGTGAGTTGTAGCAACATAATCTTAAAAACTGTAGCTGAGAACGCGTTCTCCTTCTAGATAGAAAGCGCGTTCGCGTCCTAGACAACTTGTGTCACAAAATGTTATAAAACTTGTACATATTAGGTTTAATTAAGTTTTTTAAAGTAAGGTGAATTTCAGTTGTTCGAAATAAACCAATTTTAAATGATTATATATTAGGGATAATCTTACAATTGTAAGTAATCAAATAATAAATTAAAATAAATATATATTCACAAATAATATGTAATTGACGTCGACATCAAATTTTGTTAGAAAAATAGAACTATAAATAACTCTTCAACTTATTAACGTAGGTAATGTTGTTTTGAAGTAGTACCTAATATTATCGACAAACAATCATAATCTAGTTCTAAAGACATTTGATCCCACGCTAATAAATAAAATACGACTTGCAAATGAAAACTGATCATTTACCAACCTACACAAACAAACAATATTTATGGTCATTCGTTAGCACAAGTTGCGATTTTGGTGAGTTCTTGTTATCGTCTTCTTGTAAACACGAATACAGAACAGATACCTATACGGACTTACAGTGATATGAGTATTTACGGAATATTTACCGTAAATATGTTAAGAAACGAACCCCGACATTTCGCCGCAGATGCCTGCACCATGTTCACGAGGAGAACTACTCGACCTACTCAGATACATTGACCTACTCGCACATTGAATTATCGATTGGACAGCACAGATTTACAACCAACGATTTTGTTTTTACTACTATCGGATCATATTACACCATATAGAAATACGACTATCTAGGTTTCTTCATTACCTAAATAAGTATAGTACATTACTGCAGCGGTCAGCAAAAGAGGCATTGATGGCCGAACAAAAAGTGGGCTGAGGCGAAGCCGAGGCACACATACGTAAGTCCATCAATGCCTAGTTGTGGCCAAGGCTTGTCTAGTAGGATTTTTTTTTAAAAAGGCGCGGAAATTAAAACTGTAAGTAGTACCAAGGCAGGATAAGTAAGCCAGCCCTGTATGCTCGAAGATTTGCAAGCCAGTTCGAAATTTAAATAAAACCTTTAAATAAGTTATCTCCTTGGTTGTCAAGTATCGATGTAAAAGATCGTTCCACTTTGAAATTACACGACAGATATGAGTTTACTATGTAATTTATTTGGCCGCTAAACCACGACAGATATGGATTTTCATACAACTTTTGGCGGCCGCTGCTCGCTTGTATTTGGCCAGTACAGCAATTTCGATTTGTCTCGACGAAGGTTGTCAAAATAATGCTCAAATTTACAAGCATGTTTGAGAAAAAGTATTTTTCAAATTACAGGTCAAATAGTACACCTCGAGGCGCACATTAATTTGTGTTCGCACATCAGCAAATGGAGAGATGTGACTCCACGTCAGAGAAAAGGATTCAGGCTGCTTTATAAAGAGGGTTGCACTTGCAAGGTATGTAGTTGGTACCAACTAGCACTTTTTATGCGTACATATAATCGAAGATCAAAACCCACAATGCCTTGTCATTTCTAAATTATTTAGGTATGACTGTTAGCTGTGAAAGAAAAACGTGAAACCTGCATTTCTGGAAAGTTCTTAATGTTCTCGATAATGCGTAAAGATGCCAACCTGCACTTAGCCAGTGTGGTGAACACCCTTCTCACAATAAACAGAGGCTTCCACCAATCTTTGGGACCGCTCACATGACAGCGCTAATCCAAATAAATACAATATATCTGTCTCTCAAAATTAAAAGTAACAAGTAAATAAAGAGATAATTGCTATATTAGTAACCAAATATTCGACCAAACTATTTCACCCCAGAGAGCACTGTTCATAATGTATGTGTGTATATACGTAATAAATATCAACCCCAATCTAAGCATTAATAATTTACACTCCCGCTGGAAAGCTAACACAAACGCACTAGAAATAAATTCGTTCAGTAAACCTAAACAAAAGTCACACGAATTTAAATAAAGATAAAATCAGCTAAATTACTGAACTTGGACGGTCTTCCCTTTTAAGTTCAAATGTTTTCGTTGTGTATTTTCATAAACTTTCTTTAGCTTTAAATCAAAGTTTCTGTAATAAATAGGTACATAAATTAGCGATTTGCATAATATATACACTATGATTACCTAGGACGACCTAGGTAGTTCACAATGGCTAGATTGTTATACTACTGGTAAGCTAGGTTATAGCTCACCTGATGTTAAGTGACTGTTGGGTCGGTAAACACACCTAGCCTGAAATGTGAACCGGCTCTCAAGTGAGGCTGCCAAAACACATTATTAAGTGACAGATTTTCAACTTGAGAGCGGCAACAAGCCAGCCGAATACTAGAAAGTTGCGTTTAGTTATTGAGTTTTGGCCTACCGGTGGCGTTTAAGTTAACTAATGAACTACCATCGCTATACTATATGCTAGAGGTTAGATGCTCGAAATAGTTACATCTTATCAGCTTTCCGAAAAATGATTCTTCAAGTTTGTAACCCCTTAGATGCTCATGGCCTACCGGTGGCGTTTAAGCTAACGAATGAACTGCCATCGCTATACTATATGGTAGAGGTTAGATGCTCGAAATAGTTACATCTTATCAGCTTTCCGAAAAATGATTCATCAAGTTTGTAACCCCTTAGATGTTCAACATAATTTCACCAGTTAAGAGTGTCATCACATATTTATTTATATTTTATGGATGTCATAAGAGCGAGATTTTTGGATGTCGAAAGAAATTTGATTACTTTTCCATACTTAACCCGGTGATACAACACATATTTTAGTGGCCACGGCAATCTTACTACTACTTCTATAGAATTAATTTGTTCACCACTGCAACATTCATTAAGTACACTTACATAGAAAATACCTTCTGATCTTGTAAAGCTTTAGATTATATTACATATAACCAATAATAAAGCCTACAGTTAGATAATTTTTTTGTTTTTTGTTTTTGTTTTCGGGATTACTCAAGTTTGATTAGGTCGAATAATCCGATTATAGTTTCAGCTACAACGTCACCTTTTTCAAGGAGCAAGACAAGGTCGCGCACTTGTGATTTGCAGTGGCTCCTTGAAAAAGGCTACCGAAACTAAAGAAAGAGTATCAAACGAGAGTACATCATGTAAAAGTAAAACAGTAACGTGTAAAACCACGTCAGTTCCCATAGTAAAAAAGTGATATTATTATTTAGGCACAAGTTTTTCCATTCCTTCGTTAATTAGTTCCATCGAACTTCGTAAGATGTACCTAGAAAATATTTTTTTATTTTCAGGTTCACGTGACCCGCCGCCGAGCAAAGTCGCCTAACACTTGTGTGACGAACTACGACGAATGCTACGAGCGACACGGCATCTGTATGCACGATCGCGAACGACACTGCCGATGGACCAGGTAAAACATCATTATTTAACAATACATCATATTTAAAGACTTATGTGTATTTAAACTGTGTTTATTTGATAATAATAGACACGGCATGATAACAAAATTCATATTGATCTATTGTGCTGTCATGTACTCTACAACGCGCGGAGTGCGAAGACGCGTCGAAAGATAATACATATATTTATTTGTCAAAATATGTTTAGTGATTTAGTAGATACAGGAAACACACAATTGATTTATAAATAACTTCTACAATCATGATTTACTAAGTAACGTTAGGTAGATCATAAATAAAGGTTAGCAAGAACATGAAAATCAGACTTCAGACAGATTTCGTTGTGAAATGAGAACATAAAATAAATATTATTGAATTCGCAAAGGGCGGTTTCGTTTCACAAACAAAGTCAACACCTACATGCGATTACACCCGCAGAATCCTCAAAGCGGTTTGTAATCCAAACATGTGCCCTTTGATGTTCTTTGCTCATTACAGAGCAATGCAAACATATCTTTCAGATTACGGTTAAATTTTCCCACAAAAATATAATGACACTTCTGTTAAGGCAGCAAAACAATAGATGTTAAATATAGTTGAAACGCTCCGCCAATATTAAACAGTAAAGGAAGTTATATTACACACTGAGCAATGCAAACATATCTTTCAGAATACCGCTGGATTTTTCAAAAACTACATTGACATTTCTGCTAAGTCATAACTATAATATACGTCTTATATGTACATAGTTGAAACGACGTCAGTACGAAATAGCAGCGGAAGTTATATTTATGTTACTTTAAGTTCATTGTTAATGTAAACATTATAGCAGCTACGCAACACTTTGATCCAAGTTTCAGCTTGCAAGTGGCTGGAGAGCCCTATATATATACCTACTCCTCTAAGCAAACTTATGAGCTTTGTACAGTACAAGTTATTGATTCGTCATTACTGGAATGTATAGTATAAAATGTACGTAAAAGGTAGTTTATTAATTAAAACTATTATTTCTAGGTCTCCAGCACTGACGAGATGCCTTCAATCCCATCAGCGATTCAACAGCACGATGACTTGATTCTCAGAAGAAGATAAAGTATTTAATGTACCTTTTGTGTCATGTCCCTACAAGGAACACACAACTGTAACCACTAATTCTTTCTATCAATGCAGCTGCGCCACACCTAGCCAAATACTTCACTAACAATATATTTGTAAGGCAAAATACTGCTTAAACGTTCGAGATTATTTGTAGAAATTCAATTACAGACTAATTAACTGCAACTGAAGATTCTATCCAAGAGCACCGTGTTGTAATTCAAAAATATTTCTAGTGATTTATATTTTTCCTTTGGACGGTCCAAAATTGTTGTTTTTGTCTCTACAGACAAAATTAGTTGTAGCGTTATTTTTGTATTATTTATTTGTAAGTTAATTTTTGTAAATTAACATGTTATAGTGATATTTAGGTTAAAATAAAAGTTATTAAACACATTTCTTTTTAATTTTTACTACCTGATTGTGATAACACGGGAATGTAATTAACGCCTGACAAAAAACTGGCGATTTGCAATAGATCTGTGTGTCACCATTGTGTTAGATAGAGTTTTAGGAAACGACGAAATGGTGTAATTGCAGCTACAATATTAGCTGGTCGAAGTTAGCTGGCTGGCCATATCTATCGCAAAATCAGTAGGATATAATCATATGTACGAATTCTAGATTCAAGACAAAAAATCTGCAAACATAACGTAGGACAACTACGACTATGGAGTATATATGTGTGTCTATGTATACGTAAGACGGGAGATACATTGTCTGTAACGTAACAGGGTTGGGTATCGTACAAAATCCATATTTCATGATCTTTACGATATACTATCCATAAAGATTAATATAGGAAAATTCTATAATATCATACATAATTCATAGAAAAAAAAATGTGTTTCGCAAGTTCTAACAATGACAATATTTCAAAATTTGTTGCTTAGTACTTCCAACGTATCAACGTTGACTGCAAGAGAATATTTAGTGAAGTCAACTTAACCAGGACTCCGTAACAGCTTCCAACACAGTCCATACCCTTTGTTGTATTGTGCCGATGTCACGTAAAAGTAACAATTGTATCAATTTTAATTCTTACAGACTACATGCAAAAATCGATTATTACCAAGGATACAAAACATGTACCTATATCAATAAGACCACTGATTAATTTAGTAGACTACAGTAACTAAATATTGTTTTATAAATAAGAAAAAGCAAAAATATGTTTTACATTATACGGTCATTTACATTTTTTTTTGCCGTCCTTAATCTAACCTTATTCTGGAACCAAAAATGCAATATCCTTGGTCTAGAAACAATAGTTAGGCTCATGGCATGTCTCGGGCCCTCTAGGCCCGTCATATTTTACGGTAATGATAACTACAGTACTCACCATATCAGTGTGGTTGTGATAGTAGGTCTGCTCTATAAGAGGGAAGTTCTCTCGACCAAGCCGACGTTGTAGCTGGAGGAGATGTCCGAACACCCAAGGCCGATCCTAAACCATAGAAATTATTAACACGATTAAATCAATACATTTGTATTCAAGTAATACGAGTACAAATTTTGTAATTATGAATAAGGAACATCCATAAATACGTAAGCTTAAAATAAAGAAAGAAGCCTAGTAAAATCTCATAAAGTCTCGCTTACATAACTGAGGGCAGAATTTTTAACGTCAACTTTTAAAGAATACATTATACAGACAATAGAAAATATATTTAGAATTTCTTTTACTTCTTTTTGGTGAATTCTATTATGCCTGCAAAAAATTTTAAAAATATGTATTTCAAAAACAAAAAACATTTCACATTCTCGCAAAATCTCATCAAGAGAATGATGCAGTGCAAATAAACAGAAAAACAGCTCACATAATTAATGGATGCCGCTGATATGATATTCCCGATCATCGCACCTGTTTTCTTCACCACCAGCGAGGAGTGGAAGAAAGCTTGCCGATCATTAGCAGTGGTGACTAGTGGCTTATAGTAAATAAGGTTACACTATCCTAACTACTTTCTCCTAACAAGGTACTATGAAAAAACATTAAAAAGATTATTCGAATAAACTTAGTTTTTACAGTAGAAAAGTAAGCTCTGGTAAGTAAGCAAGGTATTGGCAGAAATAGCGTATTTCGTCCTTAATGATCTGGAAGATTTTCTCGAAGCGTAGAATGTCTTTACACCGTGGAGTGACGATAAACGTAAAACAGCTTGTAGTGGCTGGAAACAAATAGCTAAGACCTAATTGTTGTCTTTTGAGAGACTGGCATGTCTTGCAGTAGAATAAATGGATGATGGTGATCTTATATCGTACAGAAAGTGTTTCAGCATTTCACCTGGAAGTGGTAAATAGAATTGAGGCTGTTGATGGCCGGCACGCCGCCGAATTTGAGTCCTAGGAGGAGAGCACGATAGTCAGCGCCTGCATCTCTCACATTCTGTCGTATCAGCACGAAGTCAGGCCTGTAAACACGAGACAACATTAACTTGGAACTTAAACAAAACTAATAAATACAATATGTCAGATTAACACTTCCGAAAAAACAAAAACAGATAGTCTCTCATTGGTCATCATTATTACAAGCATTAGCCGAAATTATTATATACTAGATGCGAAATTTGAAAACTAAATTGAATTTATTAAGAAAACATAAATACTACAGAAAACTTGATTTGGAGGTATTTACATGTTTTTTCATTTTTTGAGGTTTTCTTAGTTATTTCTATCCAAAAAAAGTATTGAAATTGAATTTCGAAAACAGCAGTTAAAAGGAAAGTATTTAATTATTTTTTTATTTATTTATATGCAATTAAAGGAACGATACGCTCTCCTGATGAACACAGAACTTAGAGTAGTAAAACTAATTCCAGAGCATAGCTGCTTTGGCGCTCATTACTTTGAGACTATAGATGGTTAGTCTCAATAGCTCTGTGATTTCGCTTCCTGCAGTACCCTTCAAACCGGAACACAGCAATGTTTACACACTAGCAGTATTACACAGTAATGTTTTTTTACGAGCTACGTCTTAAATACAATTAAAACACTCACTTAAAGCATCTGGTGACCTTAGTTCCGCTGCGATATACAGCCATCGACACATTAGAGCCGTCACCGTTCGCAGTCACAGACAGCTCCTGTTTAAATTGTAACTTCGAGTCAAATATGCCGTCTTCGACAGAAAAAGAGCAAACACATTTGAAAGGGCCAATATATCGAGTAATTTTACTTTTACTACTTGTCCCCGACGACTATTAGCTAAACGGTAACTGCAAAAGCCGTATCATTTACATTTCATGCGGGTTGGAAAGATTTCAGGCTGTAACGGGATTTAAGATTCCCAAATTATTAATATCCAAGAGCTAGAACGAGGTAAGATTCTCAAGTGACGAGTGAGAGGGGCTGATATTCCGTTGTAGTTGTTATACACAACTGGAGTTTGTCAAGTAATTTGTGACATAATCTACATAGTTAACTTTGATGTGGTTATTTGCATCAATCTTCCATAAACATTACTAGAAGTTGGACTAGAATATTGCTTTGGCAGCGTTAAAAAATAATATTGCCATTTTTCAGTTAATTATGATTGAGCATTGATATGCAATTACGATAGAATATTGCTCATGGATTCAATTACATGCCCGAATGTAGCTAAATTATGTTTTCTGTATTGTGCTCGTAAATACAAAAATTTTTGACAGCCTACTTTGATATTGATTTAAGTTATTGCTAAACAGGTCAAGTTCACGACAAAAGCGGATGGGAAAGTTACAGTGAAAACTTATATCTATCTTGTAATATGAAAATGGAACGTGTACTGTATTCCAAAACATGTCAAACAAGAAGGTATCATATCGAAGATTTATTAAAAATTCGCATTTATTTGTAAATAGAAAGCGATTTATATTTTAAAGAAATAACGAATTAACTTAGCGGCGCCTTGTTGACAATGAAATTGACAATTTTTTACTAATTTATTCTGACAAAAGTACAGACAGACAGAGAGTGGGGGTGGTGAATACGTTGTATTTTGACGCCACTTGAAAACCAAAATGCGGCAAACCCGTAATAAATCTAGTCGCTGCCAAAATCAAAATAAGTTTATTATTATTTATTATTTAGCCCACTTTGTCTCACTGCTGGGCAAAGGCCTCCCCCCCCCCCTTCCACGCCTCTTGTGGTCCACTCCTTATTGTGGGCATCGAGCTCATCTTTCCACCGTCTTCTAGGCCGGCCTGGTGGCCGTTTAACCTCCGGGACCCAGTCGGTGGTGGTTTTCGCCCATAGCTCCGCTGGCATTCATATTTTAAAAACCTATAACACAATTCTTAGATACGTTCTTCTTGGAACCTCCACACATTATTTATTAAAAGTACTTTCAAGCTTTAGCCGTAACTAGACATAGATCCATTAGTTTGGGTCTGCGTAGGTAAACATTTTCGAAGCATTATATAAGAAAGGTAGTGAATAAGTAAAGCTATATTCAAAATATAATTTTCTTTTATGTTTGGCATTTTTTATATTGCCTAGAATTAAATTTGCTCGCAAGTAAACAAGTAAAGAACCAATAATAGTAAATGTTTTAGAAAAAATTGTGATAATTTCTTTTGAGTGCTTTTAGCTATTACCTTGAACTCCGCTTGTTCGACGCGTATATCCCACTCGCCAGGCAGACGTCGCCCGCGGAAGTACTTGGACCAGTCGGTGTTCTGGTCATCGATGACGAGAAGAGTAACACAGCGATCGCGGTTGTAGCCGCGGCCAACTGACGCGACTGATGTCACACTGCCTATTTTTTAAACAGATTTTTCTTATAATATTTCTAGTGTTTAATCTGAGATATTCTAATAAAAAACATATGATGTTTGTTGTTTTCTTTTGTTTTAATTAGTTGTGATACTTTGAATAAGATTTACTTGAGGTCAAAGGCCGAAATCTAACGCACTAGGTACGAAGTAGGTACAGAGCATTCAGCTAGAAAATAATTTAACTGAAGGTAGAAATAATGCTCAAGATCATCTACTGAGTGAGTTGGTAATACTTCAATATGTTTCAATGTATCATTTCAGTTTTTTTTTATCTAGAAATCAATTCCAAACTCTAAGGCTTGCGTGGATTTGCGTGAAAACGGATTTCCCGGTTTTTATTATGTTTTTTTAAAGCATTTCTCGAAATTCTTTATAACCAGTTCTCAGAAAACAAGTACAAAAACCCCCTAACACCAATAACAGAATGCTGAATTTCGACTAAACCAGACCTTTGGAAAATTCTCACATCCAGTCATCAACAAGAGCTCATAATCTTCAAACGGCTTAATAGATTTTCTTTAAGCTAATAATACTTTTATCAAGACATTTTTCGGACGATAAAAACTCAATCATATTCGGTTCACCCGTTTGAGATCTACAATGCCATAGACAGACATAGAGATACACGTATTAAACTTAAGATACCCATCTGTTTAGATCAGAGGTTAATTATGTTCAAGTGACGTATCATTGAGAATCATACCAAGCAAGTTAGCACCCTGGTCACGAGCGGCGCCTGTGAGTGACTGCACGCGCTGTAGCAGCGATTCCCTCGACTTGGCCGGGGAAGATGGTGCCGATGTCCCACGAGAGCCCCCGCGGAGATTCAGCGATAGATCACTACCGGCTGATCCGGAAGCAGAGGCCGCCACAGAAGCCGAGGGCGCCGGTGGAGGCCCGGTTCCACTGCCAATGCTGCCACCAGTCGCTGCACACGAGTACGCCATATAAAATGACATGAAAATAAAAGGTTCAAAAGATAATTCGACCTCGCCAATAGTTTAGTAATGCTTTAGAGTTTGCTTAGATTTTCAAATGTAATTTTTATACTTTTGCGACTTGAACACATTTATTGCGCAGAAAATAATATGAGATTAGTTTTATTTTATCAAGTTTTTCAAAGTTATGCAAACAGTTGTAATAGTCCAGGGCAGGCATTGTATCCTAACATCGCCAGAGCGTCTTCTTTGCCTTATTATTTTTTACTATTAAAACATTTTCTGATGATAAGAACTGACCCCTGTCGATTACTATTATAGCTATACTTAGAACTTTAAGTAACATAATAAAGTTCGGATATCGCTGCTTTGGCGTTCATTACTTTGAGATATTCGATGGTCTGTCTCAATAGTCCTAAAATTTCGCTAGATACAGTACCCTTCAAACTGGAACACAGTCGTGACTGTGGCGCTACTGCTTGACGGCAGAATACCTGAAACAGCTAATGAATCTAGCTCCTTAGCTCTTTGATAGATCTCCTTAAAATTACCTCCTAGTAATGTCAAGAACTCATTATTAAACGTCAAGAACTAAAAATAAGTTTGATAACTTACCCTGGGAGGCCGGCCTCTGATTCTGCGGCTTGGGTTGGCTGGTAGTGGCCGGGCGGCCGGTGTAGGGGTCCACTTCACCCTCATCGCACTCCGACTGCAGATCGCCCGAGCTGAATCTGCGCAACGCCTCCACTGAGCTACTCCGCACCACGCCGCCACCACCGCACCCGTACCGCACGGGAGCGCCACGCAAGGGACAAGGCACATCATGTAGCCACTCAACTCACTCCATAACCAATGCACCTAAACTTCTCCACATCCAATCCAATCTCAGACCATTGTTCCACCAGTCTGAGAGTCTGATGAACTATTATTTTAATCTACCTATCAATCTCAGAAACTGAAATCTATTTGTACTTTCCTATTATCCTGACATTCGACCCTGCACGATGTGGGATCTTCGATTCGTAACTCTGATACATATCTAAGTCAGAGTTACAGTAAATCAATCTTTTAACTGATGTTCAATATTTGTAAAAGTTTTTAGCTTTTAGATTCTTGTTCATGCTGTTTATCAAATCAATTCAAAATGAAAACATTTAGATTTGACCACAGGTATGTAATATAATATAGAAAGGTATGCTTAACGTAAAATTCGAATGCAAGGATAAATCTGTGAAGCGACAACATCGAATCACGGCGATGACATCGAGGCAAGCGCCATGCATTGTTTGGACCGCGGTTATCATTCGATCGTGCAATATGAGCTCGTCGAACGACATCGGTCTTGCATTCGCGAGACAGTTACTGAGCCGATGAGTGGTGCTACACGTATGCGAGTGGGGGTCAGGCTTGGGCGGACTGGGACCAGGGGTCAGACAGGGGTTCGGCGGAGTGGGGGCGGGGTGGCTCTGGTGCGGAGGTAAGCGCGTTGAAGCGGCTTTTTACGGTGCCATAAATTTGTTTTAAAATCTCGCAAGCTTAAAATTACTTTTACGTCATAATTAATTTTAGGTGCTCGCAACTTGTTACCCTACGGTTCGTGTTTAATTCGCGTGATGAGCTCTGCTAAAATCAGATTAACGTCATTAAAAGATTACAACATTTTATATTGAAAATTTAGTTGATATTTCTAACTAACTGTACATTCTACACAGAGTCTAGATAGTTATTAATATTTCTACTTTATAAGTATGTGAAAAGGGAAACCTCATTAATTGTTAAGGCATCGTGAAGAGGGAAACCTCATTAATTGTTAAGGCATCGTAAAAGGAAGAGACGTTACGGTTACGACACGTATAAGCACAAGAAGGTTGAAATAAACGGACAAAAGATTAAGTTTTTGATACCAAAATGTGTAAAAAAAAATTAACAACCCTATTGAAGGGTGTATACGGAAACCATGTATGTGTATGGTACCGGGTGTATACAACGTTTTTCTCAAATTTAAGTATCGAAAATTTTACGAAATTTATTCGCAAATCGTCATGCTTTGCTTGCATGCAAGATTAAACGTAAAAGGCGATAAATATAAACGGAAAATAAAGAGAATACATTCCACATACCTTCGTTTCAGGTAATTGACATTGGAGGTGAAGGAGGTTCGGAAGCTTGAGAAAGACAGGGTTGATGTGGTCGCGGCCTGCGGGCCACAGATCCCAGGACACCCCGCACGCTCTATTTTGACGTCCCCTTCAGCATAATCCACAAAATTAATATCTTTTCATACGGAATTTAAAATGGAAACGTGAAAAACCATGAAGGTAATATTTTCCAAAAGTTGTTGTTTTCTTTTCAGTGTTCCGTCTTATTACTTTTACACAAAAAAAGAAAAAAAAGTGTTTACGTATTTCAATAATGTACAATTCATACACATTAAACGTAAAATTCCAATTCATGTGCACGAGTATGGGTATAATGGGGATATAACGTGATGAAACTCGTCTTTTTGTGTTTTGTAAAACACCATTATAGTTTTACTTTGCAAGGCCGGACTTGTCTCTGACTTACTGCGTGTGACTGACTATGGTATAGATTTATTTCACTTAATGTTTCATCATACATTTATAGGTAGGTACTTGAAGATATCGAAATATTTGATACTGGTTAAATACAATAAAAATAAAATCTACTAATATTTGGAAGTATTTTTAAATTCAACTTTTGATTTAGCACTACCTTTACGCCTCTTTTATACAACACGTTAGACATGTCTATTTAAAAAGAAAAAAAAATCTCTAATTCCAAAGGTCGTCAACATAAAGTCTTCATATTTCCTCTTAAAAGTAAAACGGAGAAACATCAAAGGTACTTCTGAAGATTTCATTTTCGTTAAGAATTTTTTAATATGAATACCAGATGCCTATTAAGTTTTAATTTCATTTTTTGAATCGGCCGGTTCTAATAAAGTTTCGATTCATAATCAAATAAACGAGCACAATATCGCATCGGTAAGCTTGGATCACTTAAGCAAACAGGATAACGTAAACACACGTCGGGAGACACTTACCTCGGGATATCTACTCGCAAGTGCGAGAAATGTCAACAATTGCGAGGTAAACGGCACGCGTTAAACTTGGCTTCGGAACTACCTGCAGATAATAAAAAACAAATGCACTTACTTACAGTAGTCTCCACCAGATAGCGCTGTTAGTTGTTGCATGTTGTACAAGGGAATAAAGGTATTCTGTAGGTATAAATGATTTATAAAAAAATATAAATAAATAAATATTGGAGGGCATTTAACACAGCGCCATCTAGCCCCAAACTAAGCAAAGCTTGTACTATGGCAACCAGACAACTGACGGAATACTTAAATACTATTTTTGTATATACATACAGTACATCCAAACACAGAACAAACATTGATGTTAGTGACACAAAACGTTAGTCCTGAGTGGGAATCGAACCCACGCCCTTCGGCTCTCGAAGTAGACATACTACCAATGAACCAACAGGGCTGTCATAATATCATATATATCATATATATATAGGTAGCCGTTTATGTGTGAGGTCGTGTCGTGTTATATCAATATTTTGTATTCCGGTACGACTTGATACATCGTTTCATTTGTTGATATTGTTTCCACTAGACAATCTTTTCCATTTTAATCAGACTTAAATTAAAATTTAATAAACTAAGATGAATAAAGACGTGTAACAAAGTAATATATGCTACAATCCTTTCTAAATTGTGCACAATATCCCAAAACATTATTATCTTAGGACCGATACGGGTTCAGCTATTAGTATAAGAAGGATGACAGCTGGCGCTCGGTAAGGATTACCCATTTTAGTCAACGGCTTGAGCGAAAACGTGACACGAACGACGAACGTTTATTGCAAGACAGTGGCAAAAAAACGTTGACATCTTCAAACTAGGCTTAAAGTTTTTTTAAAGTGGAATTAGTTATTACAAAACTTTTATTTGCTATCCGAAAATGATTCAATGGCCATGCTAAAAGAAAACATGTTTACTATTATGTCAGCAAATTAAAGGTGTATTTAGATATTTAAAATGTCAATTCAGTTTTTATTGTATGTTTTGTTATTTTATTTTTTTGTTAAAGCAGATTATACTAAATAAAATATCAACTAAAGATCAGAAGAATTATTGACTTTAGACGTCAGCAATTTTCCCCCATAATAGTTTTATTTCATTTATTTTACTTATTTTATTTAAATCTCTATTACTTATTTATTAGAAGTGATCCCTTTACATCTTGTAGATAAATATCTCCATAATCATTAGACCACTTTAGACCACTGCTGGGCATAGGCCTTCCTAAAATATGTCACATTTAGTCCTATATTCGTTTTTTGGTTTCCAGTTACATACTGCCTATTGCCTCCGAGACTCAGGGCGTCCTACGCTACGTTTGCCGATACGCGATCTCCACTCTAGAACATGCCTAAAATGGAGACCGTATATACATAGTTACCGAATCTTGGACAGATCACTGCCACTTCATTCCGAATAGCGCGCTGAGCGACATTAAACCTGTCAACTGTTTCGACTGTAAGTACCTATTCCTGTTCGGCATGTGATGCAGATAAATAAATAATAATAAATAGAACTATGAATTCCAAATACTTTGTGTGACTCAAGCATTCGTCATACTTCCCAAACGACTTTCTGCGCCCGATTTACATTTTTATACGCGCCTACCCCAATTCCTTTAGATATAAAGTAATTTTCTTATCTAGTCCTTTCAATAAATTTTACTCTAATAGCGACATTATTGATATTCAGACTCATACATGACATTGGTACGTTACATAAAACGCAATTGATTACTTACTTATTGCAAACAATAAATGGAAAGACCTCACAGCGGAAAACAACATCAAACATTTCCTTTGCTGCAACACTAAAGTTCATCACACGTCCCACAAAGGATATGAAATAACTTAGACATGTATTATCCTTAGTTTAGCTGTAGTAGTTCTGACTACTTGCCAGAGACCACGAGTTATATTTTAGAGATTGCTTGCCTAGATACATATTTATGTCCCGTCTATACATTCCAGGCTAGGTGTGCTTTACCATCTTCGACGACACCTTCACTTAACATCGGGTGAGCTGTGGTTTTTTTTTATGTTGACAGGCACCTAGCCTGTCAACATAAAAAAAAAAAAATACATATATTTCTCTTGTCATCTTCAGGCCACTTTTACCTGTACATTTTATAATTATTTACAAACTATCTGTAGCCCGCGAAGTTTCCCGTTTTTTCGGGATAAAAAGTCTATGTAAAAAAAAAGCCTATGTATTAATCCAGGGTGTCAGTTACCTTTATACCAAATTTAATCAAAATTGGTCTAGCCGTTTTCAGTGTGAAGAAGTAATAAACATACAAACACACTCACAAACTTTCGCTTTTATAATATTAGTATGATAGTCTTGCGTTCAATTCGATATTAAGCGAAAATGTGTTATACGATAGAGCACGCTTGCCTAAAAGAAACTGAAATGCACCCAGCTTGTATCTTTATAGATACAAAAAACAATCTGGGAACTCACTCGGGCAGCAAATTCCACTGTTCGTGGTTCGTGATTGGAATCAACCGATATGTTCCAGATTTTGGAACAAATACAAAACGGCATTGGTTTTAAGAGCTAAGTGATCCTATGTTAAAATAGGCAGGGTGGAATATAATGCTATTATAATGCAAATCTAAAAAAACACTGTCTATCGAATAGAACCCATAGCATGGTGGTAGGATACTCCTAGTACTGGGCTGGCTAGCTACAACCCTCAAGTTGAAAATCTGCCGCCAAGCATCTAACGGTGTGTTCCGGCAGCCTCACTTGAGAGCCAGTTCCACTCCAGGCTAGGTGTGCTTTACCATCTTCGACCACACCTTCACTTAACATCAGGTGAGCTGTGGTCAAACACCTAGCCTGTCAACCATAAAAAAAAAAAAATATCTATCGAATGATAGAAACCTAATGGACTACCAACATTGCATTGGTGTTTTAGGCTATGGAACCTAACCCGAACAAGATGGCTACTAATTTTTGATACGTTTCTCAATGAACTCTAAAGTCTCATACTGTTACTTGGCCTAATCATCCCAAAAGTTAGAACAATATACGTAACCGTTCAAGGACAAATCGGATTTTGGAGTCTCCAATTCGCACGTTACTGTCTGTTCCCCTCCAATGTCTGGAAACCTATTTTTATACAACAAAGAACACTTTACATACGAAGTGGCATAAGGTAGGCATATTGTCGGCAACCCTACTTTGGGTTAACCGCCTCGTCTGTGGTTGGGTCAAACAAGTACGGGTACTTTGCTGAAGTGTCCGAAGAAATAGTACATAAAAGAAATGTCGCGAATAATACATTTCTATATATTTATTAGGAAGAAATACTTAGTATACAAATGAACTTTATTAAAATCTTGAATAAGTAAACGTATTCGGTTCCGCATAATAAAAAAGCAGACTGTCGGCAGAAGTGGAAACTATTTTTTTTTTTTTATGTAAAAAGTAATGAGACGAACGAGACGCTCCCCTGATGGTAAGAGACAACGCCCGTCCATGACCATCGCAGCGATACACAGAACTTTAAGTAACAAAACAAAGTCCAGGGCATCACTGCTTTGGCGCTCATTACTTTTTTTTTTTTTTTTTTAGTTATACGCTCCACAGACGCTGGGGTCCGTGACCTTTGTCAACTTTAGTTACAATTTTTTTTTTTCTTACAATTTTACGTTACAAAAAGAGGAGAGGTTAGTAGGATCTTAATCTAAGGTTAAAGTAGGGCGCTCATTACTTTGAGACTTTTAACTTTGCGTTACATTAGCTTGTCGGTGAAGCGAAGTTTACCCTTACCAAAAAATTGCTCTACGCGGCTAAAGATATGTACACTTCCAAAAGCACTTAATTTCAACTAACGTAAAAATAACAATTATGATCTTCCAAGCAGTATTATTCTTGCCTTTGGGACGAATCAGGCACGTACTAGCTTAAGGCGTACGAGTTTATTGAGAAACGTGCTAAAAATACATCAGCAATGACGCCCTTATTCGAAATAGGCTCCAAAGATTTGAACATCGACGCAAAGCTGCTTGCTTGTCGGATTTCTACGGGATACACTTTGGAGAATGCCCTTCAGATGACCCAATTCCATGCTACCCATTCTACTATCGGTTAGGAGCTTCAAAAAGCGCCACCGCTTTATGTTTCAAAACCAAAATTTAACGTCAACTTCATTATACGACCCGCTAAACAATGGAATTTGCTGCCCAAGTAGTAGTTCCCCGATAGATACAATCTGGGTGCTTTCAGGTCGCAAGTGAATCGCTTTCTTCTTGATAAGCGACAATAAGCGAGTTTTATCTTAGACCGCCTCTTCGCTTAACATTATGTGAGAAGTCAGTCAAACGCAAGGCTATTTGTAATAAAAAAGAAATTCAAGATAAACCCAATGTATCAATGAAATACTTATAGCGCTATTCCGAATCAACTACACCTCAATTCAAGTTTAAAATAAGCTTTGGTAAAATCTTAAACAAATATAATTGAACATATTGGACTTACTCGTAGCGTGAATAAAAGCTGGGAAAAAGACAAACATAAAGCAGATTTAAATCAAATAAAACTTACTAATGATTTTATCCGAAAGGGGTAGGTTAAAAGCTGTTAAAATCGTACACAGGTAAAAGGTTACCTACTCGTGTGAAATAACCCTGAAAACTGACTTATAAATATTTTTTTGCGAGACACAGGTGTGGGTTGAATAATTTTGTATCCTCTGTCTGCAGAGTTTTTCTCTCATGAATTAAAAAACAGTATTCAACTGAACGTCGTAACTTTGTACACGGGAAAATTCTGCAGTGAGAATGGAATTGTCAAATAAAGCAAAAAAATTATAAGCAATTCGTCGATCTATCAAGGGGAGAAAAATGCAGTTAAAATAAATAATTTAAATATCGGTGAATATTTCACACAGCTTGTCAAGGGAGATTTGTCAAGCCGAAGGTCGAGCTTAGTGGTGTGTATATGTTGTATAGCAATGGATTACGAGACTATATGATAGACTGATGATGATTTCATACTACTTCATCGAACCTCAAAGCAAGCAAAGCTAACTGCACCTCGCGTCTTCTTTATTTGAATACTACTGTTGTAAAAAATGTAAGACATTTTTCGTGTGTACTTAAGTAGGTCCCTGAATAGTATAGATTCACGTTCGGACCCGGTAGGTGGCGCTGTAATCGTACACAGAGTACAAAATACTGTGGAAACCAGAATAGAACCAGTAGGTATACTTAGATGTTTTTGTTGTAAACAAATCATCTAACTATATAAATTGAACCTAACCAGAACTGAACAAATATCCATGTTTGGCACAAAAATTAATCAAAAAAATCTTGGGTGGGAAATAAACCTACGCTCTATAGCTTAAGAAGAAAAGCTATACCATATAAGGTATAGCTTTTGGTAAGGTATAAATGGCAGTCAAACGATAAGATTTTATTAATGTCGCTAAATTTACCACCGTTTTATATTGCTCGCTAAAAATGTAATATGATCCCTTGTAACAAAAACCTATGAAATTAATTTCTTTGTCTCAAAAATTGAGATATTTACTTTACATTTACTAAGCTTTACCTACCAAGACGATCTCCTAGCAAGAAGATTGTCTAGCCGTATTAGTCTAGTAGTATATTAACTACGCTGTGTTCTAATTTCAACGGTAATGTAGTAAGCGAAATTACAAGAGTATTGAGACTGGTCATCGAATCTGTCAAAGTAATGAGCACCAAAGCAGCGATGTCCTGGACTATGATTTGTTACTCAATATCTGGGTATCATGAACAGGCTTTGTCTTTAACCAACAGGAGAGAATTTCATTCGTCTTATTATTTTTAATTACAAAAAAAAATTGAGCGAAAACTTACAAGCGGATAAATCACAGCTCAGAGCTGAGGAAAGTGATCGTTAACTACCTCTTGGCTGGCAGCCAAGCTATGACGCTCACAGTTACGCAAGAATCGATCGTAGTACACAAGTAGTATAACCCTCAGCAAACTGTAGTTGTGACAGGTGGATTGACATGATTAACCGTTTTTTAACAGACTCAAAAAAGGAGGAGGTTCACAATTCGATTGAAGGGTTTTTTTTTGTATGTATGTTACGCGATCTTTCCGCCAATTATGTATCGATTTTGATGAATCTTTTTTTAATTGGTAGATCATACTTCAGAGTCCCATATAAATTTTATCGAAATCGATTGAGCGGTTTTTAAAAAATCAACAAAAATCTAAAAATTGTATACATCGATGACATTTTCGTTTCTTCTGAAACCTCGCTGTTTCGTTGGAGCAGTGCGTTTAGTTGGCCTAAGGGTCATGTAGTTGCTTTTTTAAATTGTAAATTTATATTTATTCATGTTAGACAAGCATCGTTGAAAATCAAATTCAAAATCATTATTATGTGGAAGTTTGGGAGTACCAAATTTTCTAAGCCATCGCGATTTAAACACAATGAAATATATGATTATTTATAAATGCATATTAAGTAGGAAGAAGCCTTTGTCCAGCTATGGGATACTAGAGACTGAATTTAAAAAATATATATTCGGGACTCATTCGGGCACAAAACATTTATTGTAAACTAGCTGCGCTCCGCGGTGTTACCCACTACATGTTTTCGGGATAAAAAGTAGATAGAACATAGGCATGTCTTAATCCCAGCTGTCAAATACATAATTTCGTCCAAATCCGTTCAGTATTTTTTGCGTGAAAGAGTAACAAACATCCATCCATCCATCCATCCGAACTTTCACATTCATAAATTATTGGGATTAGTTTAACGAATTACAACATAACTAAGTTTTTGATCGAAATAGATAGAGCTAGCATTTTGGTCACCTAACGCCACCTCTAACCGTTTGACTAGATCCCTATAGAGTTTGTAAGGGGCCAGGCCTCACGACCCTAAAGTTTCAACCTCAAACAAGTACGTTATATGTAAATGGCTATATTTGTGCCATTTGAGGTTCTCGGCAGCACCAGAAGCACCAGCTTGCCCCGAATTCACAATTAGTTTTTTTTATTTAACTCGACGTTTCAGCCATATTACAAAAATCGTGGTCACGCGCTGACCCAAAATAATTTTAAAAACGAATAACTAATTTATTTTTATAGTAATTTATGCGCGATTCAGTCCAGTAAAAATCTTATTATGTTTCTAACATTAATTTTCAAAATTTAATCGTTTTACTAAAAATAAAAAGGAGGGCAACTTGAATCTAATAGTTCACGATATAATTTATATTAACAAGGAGTTAATCAACTGTTGATAAAGTCGCAAAAAACCGTGGGCAAAAGCTAATAATCTATAAGTTTGTGAAACATATATGACTATATATTAAGCTCCATACCAAATGGTCAATCACTAGTTATATTTAAATAGTTTTGGCTAAACATGTATTTTACTTATAAACGTGACAAACCGGTGAAGACATTTTATAATTTTCACAATATCTCTGAATTGACAGTTGAAAATCAGCCGCCAAGCGCCTAATGGGAACATAAGGTGCGTTCTAGTCAAACACCTGATACCGCAGTAATACATGCTAACTCACTCATAAAATGTCACATTTTTAACTTTATTACGATTCCCTCATCGAGTTATTGGCATGCCTACCTTGTCTGGCACAATTACGCAAAATTTTCCCATGGGGCACACACTGACGCTTTCACCACCTCACGTCAATAAAGATAAGTCTACAGTTATACTAGCTACGCTCCACGGTTTCGTCCGCGATTCCCAGGACAAACAGTAGGCCTATACAACTGCATAATATAACTATATACTACATGGTATAAACTATATGAATTCAGAGTTTCATACAAATCCGTTAAGCCATTATAATGTTAAGAAGACTTACATAAAAACTTTCGCTTTTATGATAGAAATGATAGTGCTAGAATTATTTATATCACGCACAAATTATTGTTGAAGTAAATTAATCCTTGAAAGCAGAGTACCCTAGTAGTTGCAGAGAAAAATGTAATAATCCTGTGGGATTACATAAAAACGAAATACAGGATGTATCCACTTGAAATTTGGTATAGATGCGTCTTAGGGAACATTATTCCGGGATAAAAGGTATTCTTTACCTTAATCTAATAATAACACAAGTTTCATGACTATTGCTTATTCGTTACATAGAATAAATGTTTCATTTCTCTCTGAACCTAATTCTAAAGTTAACGTGTACGAAGTCGCGGGCGTGAATTTTCAATATTTATTTTTGTAAATTGTGACTTTTGTGTTCTAAAAACGAGCTGAAAAGTTTAAAAATCTGTAACCTGACTACGTAAAATAATCAACGTATCCTATGTCACGAATGAATTGACACTTCATTCAACAAAATGGAAACTGTAGTTTGGGTGCTACGATGGAACACATACATAGACTACTAAAAGCATAACCCTTCTTTTTGGTTTTGCCGTTGTCGGGTAAAAATACCTAATAAATCAAGAATAGTAGAGAAACGACCCTGAACTCTAAATGTATTTCATGTCAACACGAAGTAAGTCCGTGTTGTGTTTCGAACTACTGGTGTAAAACACGACACTAAAAATAATGGAATGTTCGCGTGTAATGCCCCACCATTCATCATATCCCAGGGATTCGTGTGAATCAATGTGAGATATGTCTATAGAACTCGCAAATTGAAATAACATTTTTCGTTTCAGAGATAACATATACAACATAATATACATACTAAGTTCAGGTAACAGAAACCTTACTCTGAAGAGAAAGAAACGTGGTAATGGTTTAGAGTTCATTTGGTAGCCTTTTTTTATGATTGGCAGATTAGGTGTTCGACCACTGCTCACCGGATGTTTAGTGACGGTGTAGTCGAAGATGGTGAATACGCCTAGCCTGGAATGTAACGGGCTATCAAGTGAGGCAGCCCGAAAACACTGTTAGATGTTTGGAGGTAGATTTTCAACTTGAAGGTAGTAGCTAAGCAGCCGAGTACTAAAAAGTACCCTATCACTATGCTTAGGTTTGCTCACGATGTTTCCTTCACAACTGCTCAAGCTCATTGCTGGAATTTGAATCTACACCTTTCGGAAATATGAGCCGACCGCACTAACCACTGAGCTATCATCGATAGCTCAGTGATTCTCACTCAGGACAAACATAAAAGTGATGAATATATAATAACTAGCGACATGTAAAAAAAATCGAGGTTTGACTGCGTCGTGGATACAATTACATACAATACAATTACCGTATGTACAATTGTACATTGTACGTGTACATTTTTGAACACTGTAAAGTTCATAGGATTTCCATGTTTGAAGCCCCCACTCAACCTCAATTATTGATTTTATTGATTAGCTAACGACATAATTCAATTTTAAATGTACCTAGATGATAAATGTATGTAACTGCGACTCCAAACTGTGTCCTCCGATTTTGTTATTATCAATTGTTTAAGTAGCCTGTCATTATGGAATCAAATTCAAAAACATATTTACGTCAAAACCAGTCATTAGTTGATAGCAGTACAATAATATTGAAAGGTACCAATAACACGTATCATTCAGTACAAATACAAATACAAATAATCTTTATTTATGCATATTGTTTTAAAACATGGGTTTGGCCTCTCCTTTTAAGTTTACATAAACCTGTATTAGGAGAGACTGCTCCTTCAAATACACTATTTTTATACATTTACAAACATAATAACAATATTTATTTATTTATTCAGTAGGTCCCCTCAGCTCACGAGAATGTTATGGTCATGTAATTTTTATAGGGTTAACGACATCGATTAGGCGGTGGCCCAGAGGGGTTCCGCAGAATACCCAATGTAATAAAATGTTACGGCTCGATCGGAACACTGGATAATTGCTCTCTAAACACTGACGGTCGGACAAAGCCATGCTCTGTACATGTAAAATGCAGACGTTACTTTGTATTCATTAAAAAGTAATTGTTTTAGCAGAAGTCAATTAGTTGTTTTATTATTTTTGTCCTAGGTTCCGTTTATACAATCACACCACACTATCACACTTATCACACAAAAGCGAAAGTTTGTGAGCGTGTTCGTATGTTTGTTACTTCCTCACGTTCAAACGGCTGGACCAATTTTGACGAAATTTGGTATGGAGGTAGTTGGCAACCTGGATAATAACTTAGGCTTTTTACTTTTTATCCCAAAAAAACGGCTAACACCGTGGGGCGCGGCTTGTGTATAATGTTGTAAGGACGAAAGTTTAAATGTACCAAGTTTGTTTGTTACTTCTTTAGACTCTAACGGCTTGACGGATTTAGATCAAATTTGAAATTATGCTAGCTAGTTAACATGTTTAACACTGACGAACATAATTGTTTGTACTTTGTGTGAACATAATTGGGTGTTTACATTTTTAAAGTGACGCCTTAAACTTACACTTAATTCTCATGTTCTAGGCACTATACGAGTCCCTAGAACGCTATGGACCCCCGCCTCACGCACAGTTACTGTTATCCCATTAAATTCTAAAAAATTTAGTCATCTTACTAATTATTAAAAATTCAACCAGATCCATAAATTTTACATAATAAATATTGAAATTATTTTCGAAATCATCAATGAACATGAGCTTTATAAATTTTTAGCTATATAATCCCTATTTTGCCAGTTTTCCTTAAAGTGTCACTATAGATGATCTAATGTAAACTTACTTTTTATCAAAACACAAATATATATTACCTACTAATTGAATGACACGGATTCACCTGCGTTTTCCAGACTAAAAAATAGCCCATGTAAAAGTTTAAAGACATTATAGCGTTACATTATAGCAGATAGCGTTCAAAATTATATTCAAATCTATTTAGCTATTGAAGCGAGTACACACAAACTTTCGCATAGGTATGATAAAATTTTAATCTAAAACATTTAATCGACTTTTTTCGCTATCGAGTAAAAATTGATGGTGAGAGCTTACAACGTGCTCTTTATTGACATATGGGATCGTCCCATGTGGTTTTCTTATACGTCTATAACAACTTTTAGTTTCTTATATAAAGGTCCCTTGGGTCACTCCGGGCGCGTATGTAGGTGTCCCTTTTCTTATTATAACTTCAGGTCCAAATGGATAAGAATTTCCTTTAACTTTTGATATATCAATAGAACCTTTAGAATTTAAGAAAAGGTTTTGAATTTATACGGCGCAAATTATTTACCCATCATTATTTTGTATTTATCGATACATCACTGGATGTTGAAAGGGATGTTGTTGATATTTTAGTACAAAATTCAAAGAAAAAAGGTCCATTTGCCTTGTAAGGTATATATGTATTCTTGTTATAACTGTTTTCCGGGATATTGCAAACATTTTATGCCTACCGCCCCTTGCGTGTTTTTTTTTCGTTCGTTCAAGATAAGGATTTGTTTAGGTGTTTAACCCTTTCTGTTCGTGACAAGTAGAGTAGACTTTATTTACTTAGATTAAGATAAGCTTCTTGATTTACAAATAACGTTATGGAATATGATTTAACCAGGACAATAAATGTACTTTCCACGTTCTATCTAAATAAATATAAAATATGTTCGCGTAACCTACTAAAATGCTTAGTAACAAAATCACTTTCATCAATGGTATTATGTAATGTTCGAAATTTTAATAATATCAAGAATTTTTTAAACGAAAAATAATTCTGAAATATGTTGCAGACAATGAATAAATTGCAATCAAAATTAACATGGAGATATGCAAATTTGTGTACGATATCGCGGACTGTTTCCAACACAATAAGCTAAGTGACTGCCTTATCAAGTCCAGGTAGAATTGGACGTCTAGACGTGATTGTATTAGAATTTACGAAAATGATTCCTTCAGTCAACGTTTTCAATACAGTTTAATTATCCCGTCAAATCTGCCCAACGAGGTCATTCCCCACCCCATATACCCTAACTTAACCCGCGATGTAATAGTTTAACTTGGTTTTTCATATACGCAGTGTTCAATTTTATGAATGAATTTGAGCGTTTAGCTAGAAGTAATAGAAATACAGAGAGTTTACTCACTTATTAGGTAGGATTTGTCGATTGTAGAAACCGCTTTGAGGGCACTGGTTGCGCGTAAACGGCTAAGGAAATGGGCAGTAAGGGGTATGCCTACTGAAATACTGACATGAATAGGCAGCGACGACGGCGCGCGCCCGCCCGTCCAATTATTGATTTTGGGCGGCAACGCACGGTCCTGGGTGACACGATCGTGGCGCCACCTTCGAAAAAGCAATGTTGTTATGTTACACTAACTACTACCAGATGGCGCCTTTATAAGTGAATGAAAATTAATTCCTATTTGTTCACAATTTCCACATTTTTTAAAACGATGTTTACAAAGGTTCATATTGTTTTAACATAAAAAAATTACTTATCCAATTACATACGAGTTTATCAATTTGTACAATATGTTAGCCTACTGATAAGCCGTGGTCTGAATGATTATAAGTACGTTTATATATCAACATTAACGTAATATTTTAAGGTACAATACCTATATGTATTTGAAAAAATAAACAATAAGAGCTCGTTGATGTCTTTTGTGTTATATTTCACTTTTTCACAAAAAAACTTCGCGTATTCTTCGGATTGTAGCCTGCAAGAGATATTTATCAGTTATAATATCAGTAGGATTTTCATTGTGTAATATCGTTTTTTTGTTGTGTCAATAAAGTGTTCCTGTATTGTATTTTAATTGTATCTACAATTACCTCAACCGTTTAACAAGATTTATAAAAATTCGTGAGTAATAAAAAAATAACTGCTAATAATAATTTGTTAGTTTAAATAACTATCAATAAAATTATTAATAATTAATTACTATTAGTAGCATTATCCAAACCGGCGTTACCAACGCTCATATTATATTTGACAAAGAGAACACGGGCAATGAATCTGAGCGATAATGCTCATGTAAAGAGGAACCTTAAACCTACACCTGGGTTGCAAGTCCTAGGCCTTAACTTTGCAACGCGAGGAAACTGGCACAGCGATACCATGAAATGTTAAAAAGTTTCGTGTTCTTAGTTTCACTTTATGAATAAGTGGCATTTATTGTTTGTACGTAATAAATTACTGTTTATTTTTGTGTTAAAAATAAATGTTAAATGTTTGAAATCCATAATCATCTTTAACGGTTTTTCTATTTAAATTCCGAAGCAAAATGAAAAAATGTAAAACAGGATCAGCCACTGTACTATTACAGTTGTTAGGCGCTCACGAAAAAGCTATGCAACTGCAAACCTTATTACGCAGGCATACGATATATGCTCGTGTAAATATTTCCTGAATGTCTAATTGTACTTATTGTTATTTCTATAAGACTCTAAAAGAAATCACAATAAGTAGCTCAGAGTGCGGGTGCAGAACGTCTTAGTCGCAAAATGACAAACGGTCCTTAATTGTCAAAAAGTCAAAATGTCTAAGCAATGTTTAGTACAATGCGTACATTAACAAAACAGAAAAATGACCAGAACTCAAAAAGACCACATTCGAAATGTCTATTGCGCAAAATGTCCAAGCATTCAAATGCACTGCTATCTAAACTGTCATGATATAGAAAATATATTTTTGAGTCCAAGACTGTCGGCAGGATCAGTCGGTGGCATACCTGCGACCGCCAGGTGTGCCTGTGTGCGTGTGTGCAGACAGATCACAGGTGGCGCTGTGGGCGTGTGGCGTAACGCCGGCCGCCGCCGACGACCGACTCTACATTGCGTAGCAGGTAGGCCGGCGCTCACAATGAAGCTTTATCTTTAACTCAACAAAATTATCTACGCTTTTCACTGTTATTTTTACCTGATTTTCACTACATGTATTGATCCTTTCAGTTGTTTATTTAGGTCAAAGTTAATGTTAAGGACATGAGGTTACGTCTTTATTCTTAAGTTTTGACTAATTATTATTATTTTACACAAAAATTGATAATAAGTTTAGTTTAGTTGATATAATTAAGATTGTTGTGCTTATTTGTGTTCTTATTATTCTAACAAAAATAAATATATGCATAAATAAATTTGTTGTCAAGTATTGACTGTTGGTACAACTTTTAGCATAATAAGGTTATAACAAACCTGAATTGACAAAGATATTATCGACGAGCCAAAAATTCCGTTTAAGTTTTTTATTGAAGTTTCTGTATAATCTGTGAAGAAAGATATCTTGTAGAAACTTGCATGTCTGAGAATTCCTAATACTCTTAAAAGATGTGTGTACCCGCCGTTCTCATAATGATAAGAGACACACGCCCATCACTGGGACAGTTTATAAAATCATTGTTAAGCCAGATCAAAGACCAAGATTTATCCCAGGAAAATAACTCTAATCTTTTCCAACTTTTAACTCTTAATGTATTAACACAAATAAAATGAAAACATTTTTTTAGTTTATTTGAAAATAATGGTATTTAATTCAATTAACTCGGAAATTTGACCATTAAACGGCTGGTTCAAATTACCAAGTACGTACCTACTATCTAACAATTAACAAGAGGAAACCAATTTGCTACGTTATTTTGACACGGGCTCTAATGGTAACTTTACAACTGAAATAACCATTAAATTCACGAACCGTACCAAAGTATTAACGATAACACAAACAGCAGTCATTCGGTAAAATATTGAAGTGTTGTGGTGTGAACGCTGGCGTTCACAGAAAGTAAAGTTGGTCTGGTCGTGCGAGCAGTGTTGCTCCGACCCGCGCAGCGACCGGTTCGACATGTCGCGCTGACAGCCGCGAACAACTGTCAAATTTTTATACAAGTGCTCACTGTGACCAAAGAACTAAAGACAATGTCTCCAAAATTGTGCCTCTTTATCACGCTGCTGGCGGCGGCGCATGCCCAGGTATAATAGTTTTGCTGTATTAGTATCTATTTGGAATAACCCTCAAGTTCTGTTGTCTAGCCTGTTACATTTGTTTTTATTTCTTACTAATCAGTTTCATCATCAGGCAAGTGAAGGTACCTGGTTGATGACTGTTTACCTTGTATTGTTTTATGACTCAAAACTTTGACATTTGCTTATGACAATTTCACATACAATATTGCTAATAATAACATTGGCGTGGCATTGAGTTTTTATGATCTTACATTATTCACGTCCTCGGTCTGATGTCATATAATCCTACTTGTGCCTTTAAAGTTATCAGGTACATAAGATCGTTAAAATTCTTGTTGTCATGTTTCTTGGTCTTTAATCCAGTGCAATGTTGTCTCCAAATGGAAACTAGCGCTAAATTTCGGGGAAGCTCTACCATGTTCATAAGTTGTTAAGAATTTTAATGTTTACGTTTCATATTCGCTTCCTTTAACTATAGTAAATCTAATTTACTGTAATTCGATGTCCATAGAGAAATACCATCATATTTTTGAAACAAAAACAAGTTTTGTGTTCGATTCAGAGAGTCAATCATGCACGAAAAACTCATACTTGTTCACATAAAGTACCTATACCTAAATCCTTTTTTATTTTACAACATAATAAGTCAAGAATTTAAAAACCAGAACTGACCATACTTGGAATATGCTACCGAATTATATAGTACAATTAATCACAGTTGCAAATGGTCTGATGTTCATAAAATAAACGCCTTCTTACGTCTCATAAACTGTTGTAATACTAATGTTATGTACGGCCGCGTAACTCGACGCAACCTAGTTAACAATCCGTCGAAGAATTTACTCCGCACTATGAGCTGGATGGGAATCATCTGTACAATCAAACACAGTATTTACTGTACTCAAACATACAGTATTCTGTTTGAGTAATCCACTCTGAATATTGTATGAGGATTTTATGCAAATGAGTTTGTGGAAGGTTGATCAGCTGCGCGGCTAAATAAATTAAGAGTTTAATACTCCATGCCTTCGCTGAGGCATTGTTTCAGAACCCTGTTCTTTACGCCTTGTTCTTCAGTTTGAGTTTTACAAAATTTACTAGCATCGCCCCGCAATATTACCAGCGTTCTCTCGAATAAAAAGAGCTTGTATTTTAATCTACAATAAAAGCTTTTTACATTTCGAATTTCATTCTAAACCAGCGTGAGCAAGTATTAAATAAATATAAACAAACAGATAAACTTTTCCATTTCCAGAATTAGTTAACTGGTAATTTAGACTGTTTTTTTCTCTTATCAGCTTCGAGCATATATTATATCCATCGAAGATAGATGGTTGAATCAAATAGAAGAACGCTTATCAGTAGCACATACATGCAACCAAACTGTTGACGTTAGAATTTTCTCAAGTAATTCAAAAATAGCTAACAGTGGCATTCTGGAATTCACAATTTACGAAACTATATTTAGCAGTAATCACGGTGTCAATCAGAACATAGTTAAAAGTAACAATTCCAATGGGATAGAAGCGGTCTAAACCGGTCTTTGGTGTGACTGGTTCCTAATTTGAACCTTAAAAGGTAAGTACGAAGTATTCAGAGCACCAATGCCAAGTTGCCAATACTGAGTTGGGCGCAGTGGAGGCGCGGGCACAAGGTTATAAAGGCGCCCACGCACCCCGCAAGTAGCCAGTTTGCTAATGTACATTGTACACTCTACACAAACGATCAGCTTGACACCCTTTGTTTTAAAGAAAATAGTTATTTACTTATAGTGAACTAGAAAATAGCTAAAAAGTAGAATACGACACTTCATCATCTTCATACACATCCTTCTTTATCCCACGGCTGGGTACAGGGCTCCCTCCTGTTATGCCATCTGCATCGGTCCTGTCCCAATCTAGTCCAGGTTCAACCCGCGACGGTAAAAATATCGTCGACCCATCTTGCGGCTGGACGACCAACGCTTCATTAACCTTGCCCAATCGACATGCGACACTTATGGGAAATAAATTATTAAAACAAGATAAAAAATCAAACTCAAAGTATTTATTTAGGATATCTTACGACAATAGTGTGAGTAGGTATAACGCTTACGCTGAAAGCTATGATATGTGTTCGGATAGTAAAAAAACAATTAATTGAATACTCTTCGCAACATTTCCGACAAGATAAAAACGTAATAACTGAGTGACTAAATACTAAAGAACACTAAAAAGTGAAAAAAGTTGTTAAGAAGAAAAGTCCCATGAATATGCTTAATTGTCACGCGAATAATTAACTAAATTACCAGAACAAAAGGCCAATGAAAACGAAAAAAAGGATGGAAAGTTTTATAAAATCAAAAAATGAAAGCCACACAAAATTGTACTTTATCGTCTTGCGGTTTAATTGATAGCTATTAATCTTGCTGGAACAACCAATTTTTCTCATTTATGGCATCGGCCAGTATTTACTCCAGAAAACTCTGAAAACTCCAGAATTGAGTGTACCGGTATCTGCCGACAATCCAGCGACAGACGTAAATATTTATAGTTCACCGTTTGCACCTGGTACGGTTTTAGTGGAGGAGAATGAAGATGTAAATTTCAAACAATTGTTAGATGGATCTCATTCTGGAGTTATGTCTAGTTCTGACACTGATCAAAGATCGCGAGAACGACCTAGCTCCTCTAGATACAACCTGTATCCTATTAGTGAGACTAAGAAATCTAGATAAAAAAATACAGATGATTTTGATTTAGTTGGAGAGGAACTTTTTTTCCGCTACTAAGAAAATTATATTACGTCATTTGTTGTTTTTGTCAACTGAGGGACTATAATAACAATTTGCAAATTACGTATCATTTACGATAAAAAAAAATGTATGGAAAGTGGACTATACTGTATACTAGATACTTTTTTCATACATTTGACATTCATTTACATTTAACTAAATTCTCGCAAATAAATATGCTAGGGCGACAGTTCTGTTTGTGTGTAGCTACGTAATATAGCGCATCTGTAAATATAAAAACGTTATTATGGCCTTATTCAGTCAAGAAAATAATGTTCTCGAAGGACATAATCGAAAAAAGCCAACTAGCTGCACAGATACTACAGATACTTTAAACTGCACTCATGGCTCACCCACAACACTACCTACTTCACAGATCAATTCCCATCACATACGACAACATTCATTCCCAGAACCAAGTGTGACTCAATCTAAAAACATAATAATTCTGTTCTGAGTCACTGTCGCAGTCAGAATACACTTACACGAAGTATTTAATAACGAATCACATTCAATGAAAATAATCAGCTGTTTCTTTAAAAAAATCAACACTTGTACACACAGTGAACAAAGTTTTATAATATTATTAAATACTAGCTGACTCGATAGAAGTTGTCCTGCCTTAGCTTCATCAAATGCGCGAAATTAAAATTGTGAAATTTTCCACTTTTCCGTGCAATTTTCCTAATTATTCTTTCCGTTGGAACCTTCTACGATATATTAGAAAACTTTAAAAAAAGATGAATGAAATCGGTTAAGTCATTCTCAAGTTATGACATACCAAGGGAAACAAGGATTCATATTCATATTTGTATACAGATTCTTTATTTCTCTAAGTAGGTATCTCCGAGTAATAAAATAAAAATAGAAATAAGTTCGGCTCGTTAAAAAAATGTAAAGTTTTTTAGCCCTACAGTCAATTGTATACAATAATCACTTTTTATATACATATACCTAATATGATTGCTTACAGCTCAACTAGTAGTTGTTCTGATTTGAGAGATATTGGGCGTAAGCTGGAGTTTCTCTCAGGAAAAACATGTGTACGACAAAAATAGCTGTTTGTTTTGTGTTTAAATGTTCTATGTATTTTAAGTCTCAAAGTAATGAACGCCAAAGCAGTGATGCCCTGGACTTTGTTTTGTTACTCAAAATTCTGTGTATCGCTGCAATGGTCATGGATAGGCGTTATCTCTTACCATAAGGAAAGCGTCGCGTTCGTCTCGTTAAAAAAAAAATAGAACAAAACGAGAATAATTTTGGCATTCAATCATAAGAATTATGCACTTAACCAAGTTAAGTAATAATGATATAAGTTATGTGGAATACATTACTTATCTGCTTGCGATAATAATTACGGATCTCAAACTTAACGTGAGATATTAAAGAACAAAGGTTAAATATGTCTGCGTAATAATTACTTGTATTACGTAAAAACGAGTGTAAATGTAACACGAAATGCATTGTACTCGTGTTAGAATTGTAAAGCTATTTATTTCTCTTGCCAAGGTCACGTTCAGTTGAAGAATATAATTTGATTTATCTATGGCGTCCGCTGCCTTCGTAGTCCAGTGTTGCCAAAAGAAATTTTTAAATTACGCTAATATTGTTGTAAATTTCAGTCAAACCATAACTGTGTATGTGTACAAGTTACATTTGTAGTTAAGTTAGTTGTATTCCAGGCAAGGTATGCTTTACCATCTTCGACTACATCGTCACTTAACATCAGCTGAGTTGTGGTTAAACAACTAGCCTTTCAACCATATAAAAAAAGTTTTTTATTATTTTTATAGCTAACTCCCGATAACACTAAAATAGGCAAGCGTTAAGTTACAATATTAGCAGTATTAGTTGTTTAATTATGTTGTCACATTGTTGATAGAAAATTTTGATTAAACTCTCATTACCAAATTACAAAAAAATAAAATTCTTCAAAAGAACAGTTACATTTTTCCCCCGTTTTCACCTCAACCGAACCTGCTATATTTGATAAAATATTAGTTACGTTGGCAACACTGCCGCTGCCAACTTAAAAACTAGGTTCTTTGTCCGGTCTAATTAGTTCCACGTATCTGATTGGATCGCCATAAAAACATCTCTTTATTTAAGTACATGGTTTGTTGTTGTAACTATACGAGTCACAGGTATCAGCTAAGTTGCTCTTCTATTTATGGTTGATAATAATTATTTTTTCTATATTTTTGGCCTGACACCTTTGTTGGTTGGTCGTACTTTAAGTACCTCAGTATAAAATCTAGTGAAATAAGTCAAAGTCACAGAAAGTAAGTCAATGTCAAGTCCAGTACAACCTCTTGGAAAGTAGTGGTGACTTTACTAAGAGGCTCTTTGGATTTTTTAAAACGATACGATAAGACGTTCATCACGTTATACATCCGTTTATTCAACACTTCATAATTAAACCACTACGATAACTATTTTTGAACACTAATTATATGTATAATACAGCAACACAATTTTTTCGTTTTTCCGCCAAAACTCCTATAAAACTTAAGTTAGTTTTGTTTGATTTTTTTTTAAATAACAATGTTCCGTAGAAAAAGAGCGAAGTTTCCGTAGAAGATGCGTGGAAGAGGGGGAGGTTGTTTACTTGTCTTACACGACCTACACGCACATAAAATTAAATATTGAGATATACATTTGATGTCTTGGCGTATTTGTGTGCGTGTAAGATTAATAAAATTGTAGGGCCAAAGAGTCTTCACATATATTCTCTGGAATATTCTGTGTACGTGTACTTTTTCTAATGCTAGGTTTTTAACGTATAAAATTCTTAAAAGTAATGTGGGGTTTTTTCTTATATTCTGGTATCAAAGACTTGACGAAGGTATATTCGTTAGAACCTCTCTTTTGCAGACCGCTGCAGTACCTACTAATTGAGGAGGTACGATGTTTACATTTTTTGTTCATTTTTTTCCATTTCAGTTCTAAATGTTAATTCAAGAAATAGACGTTGAATTCCTTAAAAATCATGGAACCTAAAATGTTTATTACGTACAGTAAAGATTGTTAATACTGACTCGTGTATCTCACTATTATTATAAATGTGACAGTATGGATGGATGGATGTTTGTTACTCTTTCACGCAAAAACTACTGAACGGATTTGGATGAAATTTGGTATGGAGGTAGCTGAGACCCTGAATTAACACATAGGCTACTTTTTAAACCGAAAACATGTAGCGGGCGCAGCTAGTTGAACATATTACACAATTAGTATTTAAGTATTCTATCAGTTATCTGACTCCCATAGTACAAGCTTTGCTTAGTTTGGGATCAGATGGCGCTATGTGTAATGTCCTACGATATATATTTATTTATTTAATTACTATAAGGGATAGAAATAACAGTATCAAAGAATTTAAAAGAGCTATATAACATTATCAGTGCACGAGTAGCGCAAGCAACTCTACGGTCATGCCCAACTAGATAGGCATAGCGTCACAAAACGCAGTTCCGATAAACATAAGGCGGACATCACTCGTGTTCGGCATAAATAAGCGATGTTCAAGGCAATACTCGACAAATGAACAACGTAGATACGTTTAATTACAATATATATTTATAACGCTCATTTGAATACTAAACATTTTCAAAAATATCATGTTGCGAATTGAAAGGAATGATATTTTTGACAGAGAGTCATGAGTAATGTCAAAATCTTTGATTGGTAATGTTAACTGGCCTCGTTTCGACCTTCGAAGAAGAAACAATTCACCACACTACTACACCTACATAAACTTGACTTGGTAGGAAATACTTAGGCATGTTATCATTGAAACTGTTATGTAATTTGTTTGTAAAGTTGAATTATGTGCATAATTTTACTTAATGGAGATGTTGATTGTTGATGTATTAGATCTTAATAGATATGTATGATTGTTGGGTGGGTTATTTAGTTAAGGATATATTATTTACTAGCTGCGCCCCGCGGTTACCCACAACATGTTTTCGGTATAAAAACCTATGTGCTAGTCCAGGGTGTCAGCTACCTCCATACCAAATTTCATCCAAATCTGTTCAGTAGTTTTTACGTGAAAGAGTAACAAACATCCATCCAAACTTTCACATTTATAATATTAGTGCAATTGATAATCAATTTTTATAATATATTTATTTGTTATTATAGATGAAATAAAGTCTTTATGACGAGTACGTGTTTCGTATCATGCTAGTTTCTATTTTTTTTATGGTTGACAGGCTAGGTGTTTGACCACGCTCACCTGATGTTGAGTGACAGTGTGGTCGAACATGGTAAAAATATGTATATCTGCAATTGTTACCATTATGTGTGTCACTTCTCATCAGTCAATTGTATTGTCTACCTTTTTTCATCCTAATAAATAGGTAATCTTACTGTAATCATGAAAAAATTACTACCTGTAATAGTAATGATGTTTTCGTTAGCAGTTGAAATTGCATTGAGTTCGCGTGATGGAGGCGGTGTCTGCTCAACTAAGTGATTCAGCCCGCGCCAGCGCATGGCCTCAAGCCACGACCGAGGCCGCATCTTCCTCCTACATCACCTTGTTTAATTCATCATCCGTTTAATTTTATGTTCATCTGATTACCACTGTACCTGTTAGTTCGTGCGCTTCTATGAACATGGAAAGTTTAGTGTCTTGTATCCTAGTCATAGTAAAAAAATAATAAATGCTAATTAATTTTTATTTTTACACATCCGATGATCTTTTTCAAGAAGTCAAAGTAAAGCGCATAAACAAACGTGAATATTTCCATAAAACAAAAATGTGGCAAAACTATATCAGAGTGTATATATTCCATTTGAATTGCTCAATAAACAATGTAGTTTATTATCCTTTATACAGGGTTGTACGCATTGGATGTATTAAGAAGAAAGGGAGTCACTGTACCAACTTTTCATTATTAACAATTTTTAGTACTGTTTGTTACTCTTTATGACATTAACATTATGAGGAAACCATAACATGGTGGTAAGTTATTTTCTAGTACTTGGCTGGCTAGCTACCACTCTCAATTTGAAAATCTGCCACCGAGCACCTTATGGTATGTTCTGGCAGCCTTTGAGAGGCAGTTACAGTCCAGGCTTGGTTTATTTACCATCTTCAATAACACTATTATTTAACATCAAGTGAACTGTAGTGTAAAACTTAGCCTGTCACTTATTACAAAATATAACACTCCCCAACCGCTTCTCTTCCACTGCTCATGAAGCAGGACTGAAATGGGTTGTTACAGTGTGATAAGTTGTCACACTTTTGTCAAATCAACTTCAACTTGTATGATGTCAAAATCAAGTCGATTTTTTTGTAAAAATATTAGATTTTCAGCATTGTTAGCATTGCATTGGATTCTTCAGTGAATGTTGTTATCGAAGTACGATCGACCCACAGGGCAATCAGAGCGTGCATGCAACGCGTTTGCGCAGCTAACACCGAAACTGATATACACTGATACAAAAGATACAGCTCCTACAGTATCTAAAACATCTCTAGTCTAGTAGTTTTCACTTCTCTCGTAACTGCCTCGTAACTCTCGCAACTGACAGCCCTGTTGGTTCATTGGTAGTGTGTCTGCTCCAAGAGCTGAAGGGCGTGGGTTCGATTCCCACCCAGGACTAATATTTTGTGATATAAACACAAAAACATCGACAAAGAAAACATCGTGAGGAAACCATAGCATGGTGGTAGGGTACTTTCTAGTACTGGGCTGGCTAGCTACCACCCTCAAGTTGAAAATCTGCCGCCAAGCATCTAACGGTGTGTTCCGGCAGCCTCACTTGAGAGCCAGTTCCATTCCAGGCTAGGTGTGCTTTACCATCTTCGATCACACCTTCACTTAACATCAGGTCAGCTGTGGTCAAACATCTAGCCTGTCAACCATAAAAAAAAAAATGTTTGTTCTGTGTCTGGGTGTGCTGTATGTATGATAAGTATATATTTACAAAAAAAAAACTACTTAAGTATTCTGTCAGTTATCTGTCTTCCATAGTACAAGCTTTGCTTAGTTTGGGGTCATATGACGATATGTGTTATGTCCTTTGTTATTCTAAACACAAAAAAAAATGTGATGGTACCTAACTAGACAACTTCCTATAAAGCATATCTAACATCTAGTAAATGTTTATACAAGTATTTATGAAAAGTTTCTAATGATAATTATGAAAAGTGTCTAATACTACTTTAAGTAAGCGTTTATGGACATGAACATGGAAAAATAGACGCAGCAATAAAAAGAAAGACCAAGCGGTTGCACCGTTTGATCTAGATGGAGATGCTACATTCTGGGGCCTTCGCTGCGGTCTACAACCGTGTTCCAACCCGCTTCAATTTAGGATACACTTCCCCCGCGTGCTTCAGAACCAAACTGAGAACTTGACTACTCGGGACAAAATCTCAAGTAGTCAAGTTCTCAGTTTGGTCCTTTACGACTTTAACGATTATTTAAAACAAAGAGATTATCAAATTACTAGTTAGTAACTAATTATTAATTCTCATTAACATTATTTGTAAAGTTGTATTGTAGAAGCATTAAATGAAATGAATTCATTGTAGTGTTATCTATTGTATTTCTATATTACCTAAAACGAGGTCATTGTACTATTTGTTATAAACAAGTTTTTTATTAATGGGCAATAGAAAAAAATGTATGGAACAGCCGATTTTCTGATTGAGATTTCTTCGTTGATCTCATTGCAAACGTTGTTTAAAATAATATGTTTTATAAACTCTTTTCTGTCTAAATTCAGTCCATGTAACTGTGTATTGTCTGTATACTATTGATTTAAATAAAATATTTATTTGTTTGTCACCTGGCCTATATGCTGTACGTTCCATCTGCTTTAACAGTTTCTTAAAATAAACCTTGTGACTTGTTATTGAGTTCTGTTGTTATCAATGTTGGTCAGGAAACTTGACAAAACTGAGCTAACACAAGTGTAAATAATGATGTATCTATAGTTTACACATATTTAGTCACGATTGTGGCTTACGTCATACAGGTATAGAAATTATATTTTGTACTCATTTTCGACAAACCGACTTATCTTCTTCGCAATTGTGTCTAAAACACATTGTCTTCATGTGACAGCCGTCGAAATTTCAAAAGCCTTGTCGAATCCAAGAAGTTCAGTGTTCAGACAGACCTATTGTAGCTCTAGTGTGAGATGATAATTCGCATATAATATGAGTATTATCTAGGAAGATTTTAAGGTTTTTTCTAAAGTAAAAGTTATAAAACGTACGAAACACTCTCATGATGGTAAGAGATAAAACCTATCCATGGGCGTAGCACCTAAAACCTTGAGTAACTAAACAAAGTTCAGGGCATCGTTGCTTCGGCGCTTATTACTATAGTACATTATATGATTAGTTTCAATATCTTTTTAATTTCACTAAATGCGGTTAGAAAAAAAAAATGATTTTTTATTTTGTAACACCACAGAACACACGAAAACAACAAACAGAGACCAGCAGTTACAAAATAGGGGCTCACCTAGGGGTTTGAAGTATACTGATCCTTCAAACCGCAACACAGTAATGCAGACACACTATAGCTTGGTGGCAGAATTTATGAGAATTACATAATAATATGAAAAATTATAGTTTCTGTTTGCCCACTGTTTATCCCACTTTCCATACCTACATGTTTCTATTGTTTATAAAGTACCTAAATCTTGCAAATTAACATGCTTGCCCTTCTGATACTACAGTGGTGCCGCATTATTGTACCTCGATAATACCGTGCTTAGGAGACCTACCACCTATTACAAAAAAGGAAGTTGAAATTGCGATTGTTACTATCTGTGAGTACCGCAAGAGCTGTGCAATTTGCCGATTCCTGGGTGGTGCACGGGCGGGACAGAACACACAAATGACTCGTCATTATTTACGCTGATCTGTTGGACTTCGTAATCATCATTGACTACTTCCCACTCGCCAAATGCGTTGGGCCAACAATGCAGCAGCGTTTCCGTGGGAAGTCACAATAAATTGATAGAAACTTATCGCTATGAAGTGCTAACTCGCGTAGCTTATGGTCATAATAATTTACACATAGCTTTCATCATTCTCTGTCAAACTTCAATTGAACAGGAAGTTAATAATGCTTCTCAAAAAATTGTTGGTAAAGCAACTACTCCGTCATGTTACTCAAAGTTCTCGCTATCACGGCATTTTAAAAAAGAAGTACAAAATAGGTTATACCTTTGACCACATCCTGCCTGAAGTTAAGCGGTGATATAAGATGTAAGAGTAAAGTGTTGTAAGATAAACGTTTTTTTTTTTTTTTTTTTTTTCTTTGGTTTTGGCGTCGCGTTTTAGCATTTGCCAGTGTCAAGTAATTATATATTTTCAAGTTAAATAAGTGCCATCGTAGCTACTTCTAGTCAAAGTCGTCTTTGTCAAGTCCAGTTCGTGTCAGTTAATTCCAGTCATGCTTTAGTAAAGTAGTGGCAACTTTACTACAAAGCTTCGATGGAGTTTTGGAAGCAACACGAAAACTCATGTTTCACCACATTATATCATTTTCCCACACTCGCGCTTGTAATTCGGCACTTTATGAATAAAACACCACCATTTTTATGCATAAACACTCGACAAAACACTAGTTTTGGAAGAAAATACAACGGAGCGACACGACTCTTCCCGCGTTCCCACCAAAACTCAGATAAACGTTATTTCCAACTAACAACAGCAGAAAAGTGGCTTGTTCGTCTCATTTTGATCTGCAATTCTGTTTAGCCTTTCCAAAGTGCACTAACGAGCATAGTCCTTAATTTTAATACATTTCACTTCAAGCTCCAAACTCAACAAAGCTTATATCTACTATGGAAAACAGCCAACTAATAGTATACTTAATACTTTTTTGTTAATATATCCTCATAATACATATACCCGACACAGAGCAAACTTCTATCTTCGTCACATAAACGTTTGTATAGTGGAATAGACCTCGCCTCATGGAACATAGCTTCAGCCAAATGATCTAACAAGGCAGTCAAATTATATTGGATTACAATATTCTTGAAGGGTGGCCCGGGTTGGCGATCCACATACCGCAGGACGTAAATCTTCTATAAGTATAAAAAATCGATGCGCGTAGGTATGTGTTTTCATTGCACTCTAAAACGGCGTGACAGATTTTGATGTTGATATCTTCTAGCCTAGTGTGTGATCCTGTGCAGTTTGGTAGCTATCGAATCAACAGTTGTTTTTTTTCACCCGTTCAATCCGGGCCGGTCCCTTGTTCATTATAAAAATCAACTCTAAACTTTTTTTTTTTTATTCATGTCAGGCTAGGTGTTTGACCTCAGCTCACCTGATGTTAAGTGAAGGTGTGGTCGAAGATGGTAACGCACACCTAGCCTGGAATGGAACTGGCTCTCAAGTAAGGCTGCCGGAACACACCGTTAGGTGCTTGGCGGCAGATTTTCAACTCTAACTCACTCACAAAACAACTCTCCTAGAATTCTTTTGGAAACAAAATCTTTTCTTCGCATAAAGCACGCCTACAGTATCGCTGATGACGTCGTCATCGGCAGAAATATCGGGGCCGCCGAACCGGTATGCTCACCCATTGCGTCAAAACCGATTTATATGGGAATGAGCCTGCATTATATAACAGCATTATATGTTACAACAACAGCTTGCTCGAGCCTTTACTACTTACTCTAGTGGAACATTACAGATATCATATAATAACCAGCTTGCTATTTTGTAATATGGTAAGAGCATAAATCATTTACGTACTTATGAGTTATTATTACATTTTCAGATTAAATCAACCTCTAAACTTGAATCAGCGGAACAGAATATTCCACTTTCCGGTTTGTTGTAATTACCTAAACATAATATACGGGTGAAGGATACGGTTAATGACTTCAGAGCATCCACTAGGTTCTTAAATAGATTAGAAAGGCAAAACTAGATAAAGCTTTTACGCATTGTGCTTTATTCTACGACTATGATTCGCGTTGTAAGACTCAAACTCATTCATTCTCGTCACGTTTATTCCATCATCTCTACTTTTACATCTAATTATTTGATATTTTACAGGAGACCTAACTGTGAAATCGACAATCTACCTAATTGTGTTAATAGCAGTACTATAATAAAAATGTATTTAGAAATTTACACATATTTTTTTTTTTCCTTCGGTTTCGGCGTCGCGTTTTGAGCATTTGCCAGTGTCAAGTATTTATATATTTTCAAGTTTCAAAAGTTAAATAAGTGTCCTCGTAGCTAAAGTTATAGTCAAAGTCCAGTCTTTGTAAAGAACAGTTCGTGTCAGTCAAGCCCAGTCATGCTTTAGTAAAGCAGTGGTGACTTTACTATAAAGCTTCGATGGAGTTTTGGAAGCAACACAAAAAGTCATATTTCACCACATTACATCATTTTCTCACACTCGCGCTTGTGATTCGGCACCATTTTTATGCATAAACACTCGACAAAACACTAGTTTTGGAAAAAAATACAACGGAGCGACACGACTCATTCCTCGTTCCCGCCAAAACTGTCTAATGATAACTTTAGCAGTACTTCTTCTTTCTTTGGTTTTGGCGTCGCGTTTTAGCATTTGCCAGTGTCAAGTAATTATATATTTTCAAGTTTCAAAAGTTCAATAAGTGCCATCGTAGCTAGTTTTAGTCAAAGTCGTCTTTGTCAAGTCCAGTTCGTGTCAGTTAATTCCAGTCATGCTTTAGTAAAGTAGTGGCAACTTTACTACAAAGCTTCGATGGAGTTTTGGAAGCAACACGAAAACTCATGTTTCACCACATTATATCATTTTCCCACACTCGCGCTTGTAATTCGGCACTTTATGAATAAAACACCACCATTTTTATGCATAAACACTCGACAAAACACTAGTTTTGGAAAAAAATACAACGGAGCGACACGACTCTTCCCGCGTTCCCGCCAAAACTCCTTAGCAGTACTTACGTAATGTTGACACATTTAATTTTTTTTTTTTTTTTAATAATTTGACCTTTCGGACAGGCTAAAGCTATAGAGCCATACTGCCTTGTCTTAAGTGTTATTTCTGCTGTATCTTAGCTATAGTTATCGTCAAAGTCGTCTTTGTCAAGTCCAGTTCGTGTCAGTTAATTCCAGTCATGCGTTAGTAAAGTAGTGGCAACTTTACTATAAAGCTTCGATGGAGTTTTGGAAGCAACACGAAAACTCATGTTTCACCACATTATATCATTTTCCCACACTCGCGCTTGTAATTCGGCACTTTATGAATAAAACACCACCATTTTTATGCATAAACACTCGACAAAACACTAGTTTTGGAAAAAAATACAACGAAGCGACACGACTCTTCCCGCGTTCCCGCCAAAACTCTTTTGACACATTTAATAACGGGGTTCCATTTTTAAAACAGATTTTTTTTTAATAGTGGATACGAGCATGTTCATCTGCAGCATATACCGCCAATTGCCCTAACGGAAAATCAAAACGCAAATATAAAGATTTGTCGATTGATCCCATAAACAAAATGTTCTAGTCATGCGATACGATAATACCCATCATAGAAAGCCATCAATTTGTGGCAAATGGTCCGCGTTACTGTTTCACACGGCGCGTTCCTCCTAAAATAATAATTTGTTATCAATTTTCAATCATGCGCATATAATTCGCTCAAGTCACAGATCAACGTCCGCACTATGAGAAATAAAACTGATGTTACAATTAAGGTCTAAGTGCAGTGATTAGAATTAGGTGTCTACTACTGAAGCACCGTTATAAATATAACTGTGAGACCGAGATAGCACTGTACTTCTTTGCTGATCTTTTTTGATAAGTATGTTAAGTAAAGCAATTGAGAGAGCACAGGACCGAAAAAGATGACGCGATGAAGAGATCGGGTTTTTATTAATAAATGCTTTAGGTAAGTGTTTGACCGCCAAATCGCCTGATGTGAAGCGAAGATGCGGTCTACGATAAAACGCTTACTTACCTAGAAGAAACCGATTTACAATTTTTTTTTTATTTCTTAAATATTATTACAATCGTTTTTAATACATTTTTTTTTAAATAATATTTTACAATTTTTTTTTTTGCAAATGATATGGCGTTATACATCGGGCCCCAAACTAGGCTTAGCCTGTATCTTGGTGACCCATGTTTAAGATGTTGCCAGCTTTGGATTTGCATCTACATGCATTTTGTGAGAATACAATATAACACACACCATTAAACCTTGCCGAGGTTTGTCACGGTATCGTGAATGCTCGCAACTTGAAGGCACCTAGATTGCAACTATCAGCATACACCTAAGCACCATCAGCAGCAATATAATAGTCGTTTATATAACTAATTAAAGTTGAATCAAACCATTTTGTTCGAATTTTTAGAATATTGACAATGAAACAGTGTCGCTTTTTAGAATTTCTGGCGGTCCAATAGTAAAATAGATAGGGTGGAAGTAGATCATACAGATCTAAAGCGTACTGTCACACAAGCGGAACACCCACTTGGGCATGGAACTATGCTTAGACTGTTCGAAATCCTGTATCAATTTTGCGCCGACGTGAAATATCACGCACGTCAAAGAGACAGGCTACTTTAAACTTATGTTATCTGTATTGTTTTTCAGTAAGGCTCTAAATGTGTTCTATTATCTCTCAACACATTCAGATATTCTTTTTATTTTTTACTTGGTGGTAGAATTTCTTAGCAGGAGGAGGAGATCGTCTCGGGAAGTACCACCGCAGTACCAGATATTCTGGCGCTAAGCAATAGTGTGTAAACATTACTGTGTTCCGGTTTAAAGGGTACTGCAGCTAGCGAAATTACATATAGCTCTTGAGACTAACCAACGAATGTCTCAAGTTAATGAGCACTAAATCAGCGATACCCTGGACTTCATTTTGCTACACAAATGTCCTCGTATCGCTGCAACGGTCACAGACACACGTTATCTCTTAACATCAGGAGAGCGCCTTATTCGTTTTTACTTTTTCATTTAAAAAATCTTCAGGAAATAAGGTGTGCTTAAGTATTCTAAATAGAACGACAAACATTTGGTTTCGTAATAGATAGGTACTTATCGGGCATATTGACTAACGACGCGTTGCATAGGCAGCAGTGACCTTCGTGAATTCGATTGCTATTGTGATCATAACGGGTTCTTTCTGTTGGTTGGTGTCCATAACTGAGATATAACATTATTGGAACCTACATTTCTACTTTCATAGCTACGAGTGTCTAAATATAAGGACCATTCTCTCGATTAATGTGTAAATGTGTGTGTATGTGTTATTACCCCGTCGTTTCCGCTATACGTAAACATAGGATTCAGTAGTTTTTTTCTGTCCTTTTTAATCTGTAAACGAAACATTTGCTATGACAAAAATAATATTGGTACGCTAATTGAAACCAACAAAACATACTTTAATATCACATTAATAATATAAATACAAAAAAAAAGTGTTTGTTACTTTGTCGCGCTGAAACGGCTTGACGGATTTGAATGTAATTTGGAATACTAATAGCTTACGCCTAGACTATTTTTCAAAATTGCATGGAACTGCGAAGTGCTGCTAGTACAATCTATTTATTTTACATCGAAAGATTTTTTTTACTTTTTTTTTTTTATGTAAAAGTTGTGAGACGTATGATACGCTCTCCTGATGGTAAGAGATGACGCATGCCCATGACCATTACAGCGATACACAGAACTTTCAGTAGCAAAACAAAGTCCTGGGCATCGCTGCTTTGGCACCCACTACTTTGAGACTTTCGATGGTTATTCTCAACAGCCCAGTAATTTCGCTAGCTGCAGTACCCTTCAAACCGGAACACAGTAATGTTTGCACACTACTGCTTAGCGGCAGAATGACTGGTACTGCGGTGGTACCTACCTAGATGACCTCCTGGTAAGGAGATCTACCACCAAGTACTAAACATCATCTAACCCCAAACTAAGCAAAGATAACTGAAACGATTTTTTTCGTGAATACATATTTACAATTCATACGCAGCACCCAGACACAGAACAAAAATTTATGACCGTCACATAAATGTTTGCCCTGGATGGGAATCAAACCCACGCACCACCCACCGTAAGTAGAGCTACCAAATAAATATACTTATATTTCTTCATCACAAAAAAAAAACAACTATATTTGACCAAATTGCTTGTTACTAAGTGGCAATACAGACAAAGATAAAACACGCAGCCTTATATAGGTAGGGATTGTTATTAATTATACATACACATAATGTTATGATCTATTGTCGTTTTTCATTCCCAATTTGTATACCAAGAAAATCGTACACCGTGCCAAAGTCAATGGTTTAAAGAGTCATTAGCACAGTCATAAAGGCCGAACCAATGGTGAATAGAAAAGCGGCCCACAAACGGTGTATTGTTCCTCGGAGTTCGAAGATACGTGAAGAAACCCGGCAATCCCGCAGCGGTCAGTCGTACGATGACCTCAGCCAGAGGGCAGCATCCACATTGACAAGCCAATGTACCGACTGTACTTTACGATCGATTTAAGTGCCCTATGGCTGATGTTAAAACAAGTACTCGCTCTAAAACTCTCTAAAAAAATTATGTTCGAATTCTTTTCATTTACCTATCATCGTGTGGGTTCTGTGTTCCGGTTTGAAGGGTACTGCGGCTAGCGAAATTAATGGGCTGTTGAGACTAAACATCGAAAGTCTCAAAGTAATGAGCGCCAAAGCTGCGATGCCCTGGACTTCATTTTGCAACTCAAAGTTTTGTAAATCGATGCAATGGTCATGGTCATTATCTCTTACCATCAGGAGAGTTTATTGTTCGTCTCATTACTATTACATTAAAAAATAAAATAAAAAACGTGATTTTCATGCAATGACTTATCTGCTTGGAATGAAGTTATATACCTATAAGTAATCACTTTAGTCCCAAGTGTTCGTATCTGAACATGTTTTGTAACCCCCGACACAAACAGAGGAGTGTGGCATTGTAGCTCCCAAATGGCTGAAACGATTTTGATTTTGTAGATATTTTTTTGTTAAAAAGATGACTTCATCAAAAGTTTTCTTAGCTATGATTCGAGGAAAGAAATTCAGTCGTTTCAATATTAATAGCTCTTTTCTGTGGATGTGAGTATGTTCCACATGTCAGATCGCGTCGAAATTTGGTATTCTATTACTAGTATCGAGATGGATTTTTAATTGTTTTATTAGTACTCAAAGAAGATTTGTTTCATTTCTATCATACAATAACTTTGTAAAATGTATGGTGATTATGAAGTGATGTTGTTTTACAAGGATTTGGAAATTGCTAAAGTCTTATATTACCCAATTAAGGACAAAGAGCGCGGTTTGTATCTCGACTCTCTGTAATCATCTCGAGCACAGCCGAGGAGAGATTGACAAATTGCTCTCATGTTTCCTAGACCCCTTGCAGTGTAAATCAAGGTTGCTACGTAACAAGAAAATGTACTTGTTATATATATGAACATTGTAGTTTTTAAACATTCGCCACTTGAATACATAGTTATATTTATTACCGGGTCTTAATCGCGCACAAAACACTGTGAAATTAGTTTCATTAGTTTACCTCGACGATTCTGCCATGTTTCAATAGCAACAAGTCAACAACTCGTGACCGCGGCTATTGCAACATGGCCGAAACATCGAAGTAAATACACGAAACTAATTTCACAGTATTTTGTGCGCGATTAATACCTGATAATAAACATAATTAATATGAGTAGTGTTATGCATTGGGGCACTTTTTTTGTGTGAACTAATGAGACCAACGTACAGGTCTCCTGATAGTAAGAGATAACTGTCCATGACCGTTGCGGTACAAAGAACTTTAAGTAACAAAACAATGTCTAAGACATCGCGACTTTGGCATTCATTAACTTTGAGACATTCGATGGCTAGCCTTGTAATTTCGCTACCAAATGTGTCTTTCATACCGGATAATAGTCATGTTTACACACTACGACATGGCGGGAGAGTATACTGCGCTGGTAGGTAGGTACCTGTTTTGACGACCCAGGAGGTCGTCAAAGCAGGTACAGCTAAAGACATCTACAATCTAGTGGTAAGGTCGATTCCATTTCCGGTAAGAAGAATTAACTATCCAAACTGTTGGATATTCCCTTCACTTTAAGAATTTTCCCCAGCAAACTGTAGTTTAGTCATATCCTCTGTCTTTTTTATGGTTAATACGTCAAGCATGTCCGCCTGTACGACACAGAATTTTTCTTCGAAAACTATAAAGGTTTTAACGACGGAAATTAGCAAACTACGTAATTGTATTTTCTATAAGAGAAAATATTAAAATGTTGTAAAAATTTTGATGTTGGTCGTCTACCACCAAAAGGGGGATAAAGACCACACGATTCATTTTAATTGTTTATACATAGATTGAAAATCGAATATACATACATAGATATGCAAGCATCGAAATTGGGTGAAGACTCCTTGGTACAAATTATTATTTTTAATTGCTGATGAGAATGAGAAGACGTTAAAGTATAAGCAAAAAACTACCAGTAAAAGAACCCTGTAAATCTCGAAAATACACTGAGGCGCGCAAAAGCAACTCTAGTAAAGAAACAATGTCGATTCGATTCAAATAAACCTATTTTTCTGAAGAAAATTACGTGAAACGAATTGCGAGATACATCCTCATTTCAGATTTTTACGTTTATGTACAAAATGTGGTTGAAATTCGAATTTTATGCCTAAATGTTTTTTTTTCCATTGCTAATTGTTAAATAATAGTGCTATTTAGTACTGAAATGTTACCACAATACTCGCACAATTCACCACAGAAATAGTTGATTTACCTTTAGATTCAGAATGTATCCTACATCTAAGTTATGAAACAAAGAAATCGAAAAACAAATATGTACTTATTATACACAGTCGTTTCCTATGTAGGTAGTTTATATATGAATAGTAATTATTGTGTAAAATATAAACAGTTACTCACGTATTTGCCTACAAACAATGTGTCACAAAGAAATACATAAGTGTATAGGTACTTACACAATGTGTAACAGAGAAGTATATAAGTAGGTAAACCTACGTGTTTTGTACGCCAGTTTCTTCTAATTTACTTAACAAATAAACATAGCTAATTCTTATTTAAAAACGATTTCTACAAGCGCTAAATTTAACACAAGATTTCACGAATATTTATGACATTTGCTGTAACGTCAACCGTCCTTTTCATTCAAAAACTCTTGACCTTCAATAAAAGTCAATAAATTATTGTTTTTACAAAACCTACACGTAGAGCGTAGTTAAATAATACGCATGAGTAATTACACAGATATTTCTGAAATAAGACTGAATATGAGTTTGTTTTTTTTAGCAAAGCCGTCAAACTTGGATAAATCAGTGGCTTTTTTTACCATATTGTACTACCCACTAAATTAGTGTTTCAAGTTATTTCTGATATTCTTTTTTACATTGTGAAATAGTTTGTATTAACTGTTTTTTTTTATTCGGAAAATATTAGCAATTACCCAGCTTGGTATTAAGCAGTAATACGGTCTAGGATGAAGCACGCTTACTTAAAAGAAACCTATTAAGTCTACGCTTTCGAAGAACAAAGAAGAAAGCGTGTCTTTTGTGTGTTTTGAAATACAGAGGAAACAGATTTTTTTTCTAGGTAAACTTGCTTCATCTTTGAATGTATCTGTAAAATGTTGCATCGCGTTGTTAAACTTACTTTCTGTGTGAAAAAGCGGCCAATTTTTGGTATACAATATTTACAAATTTAAAAATACATAATTTACCTGTGAATTTAACAAGCCATATTTTTTAATTACTAGCTACTGTGTTAGCCACGATTTCCTGTATGAAAAGTATCTCATATCTTAATCCAAGGTATATAATATCATACGTTACAAATTTCATCCAAATCCGAAGACGTTGCAGCGCAATGAAGTAACAAACATAAGTAGTCGTTCATAAACACGACAGCGGCAAACTTTCGATTTTGTAATATTAGTGAGTGTGTGTTTATATCCACAAAGTTCCTAATAATAAAAGGAAACTAACCAAGGTACTCATACTTTTCCTTAATCTACAAGATTGGAATGTTAGAGGCAGCCCTACATCTCTTACATTGTGAATAGCTATACGATACAAAGAGCAGTGATTTGCTCTCTGAGATTTGTGCATTGTAAGTTTGTGATTCCCGTTTCGTAACGGTTCGTTTGTCCACGTCGGCAAACAACTCAAATATGTTAATTTATTTATACTCTATATTCTAGTGTAATAAAGCTGTCTCAAAATACTTACTGCAACTATTTATGATCTAAGCTATAGAAATAAAAACAAGAAATTATACTCATCATTTAAAAGTATTTAAGTATTCTATCAGTTATCTGACTTCCATAGTACAAGCTTTGCTTAGTTTGGGGTCAGATGGCGCTGTGTGTAATGTCAAACGTAATTTATTTATTTATTATTTATTTATTTATTATTTATTTATTTATTTCTTACTTCTTTATGTTCGGCAAATCAATATTTATAAAAAATTATGTGATAAGTAATAGCAATCAAACATAAATTAGTAGATATATAATTAAAAGTAAATTTTAAAAAAGTTACTTTCATTTAAATATTTAATATCCACACGATCCATAAATGTCACGAAAATTCCAAATAGCGAAACAATAAAATTAACGAGACCAACCTTCGAATACTTCAAAGTAATTAGTGTTAATGTATGCCCTGGAATTTGTTTTGATACTCAACGTTCTTTGTACCGTTACAATTATCATGGACAGTTGACATATCTCTCCGTTACTATAGCTTCTTTGTTTGTCACATTAATTGGCACCATAGAAAAGTTCTGTACATTATATTTATAAGAGACATCAAAGACAAAGCCAGGCGCCAGTAAATACCGGCTAGTACCCCAGTACTAGCCAGTACTACTGGATACATTAGCCAGTATAATAGGCTTCATGCATAATGTGGGTGCGACGTGCCAATTTGCATTCACCGTACAAGGAAGCAGTTCTGTTGGTGACAGGAAGTCCACGTGTATCGCACCTTTTAAAGAAACCGAACAAATTGCCGATGACGAATTATTCGCCATTATAATTGCTAGCAATACTATAAAAAGCTAATAGATGTTCACTTTCATTTTCTATACTCATATTTAGACAAAATGTCGGGGTGTGACTGTGTTGTTAACACGGCCGTGTGTGTGAACACATGAACATTTTTGAAAAGTAATCGATTTTCCATGTTTCAAGTCCATCCATTATGGCAGCAAATTTAAAATTAATTTTTTAGCGGCGTTGTTTTTAATCTTATGTAAATCATAGTGTTAATTATTATAGCCCAGTGATCTTTAGGTAAACGCATTTAAATACGTATGGGAAGTATGAGCATGGGGTGATTTTGTCGGTCCAGTTATTTTAAGCTAGCAGTTTTCTGCATTCCAAGAATTGTATATATGTAGGTATACTTACACAACACACACACACACAACAGAAACAACAGCAATAACAACAACAGCGGTAACAGTTGTTTGAATATTATTTAAAAAATCTTATTTAATTGGTGCTCAAAGAGAAACTGGAAGACCAGTACTTAACCTAGTTCGTCATCGTCAGCCTTTTGTAGTCCACTGCTGGACATAGGCCTCTCCCAAGACACGCCACTCAGCCCGATCCTCGGCTTTTCGCTTCCATCCACCGGCAGCTGTGCTACGTATATCGTCCGTACGTATCGTCGGTCGTGAGACCGCGAATTGGCAAACGTAGCGTAGGACGCCCTGAGACTCGATGGAGTGACGATATACTTAACCTAGTTAAAGTCACAAAATGAAGTTTGTGTTTTTATTTGTTACAGAACGCGGAAAGCACGGGTGACTTTGCGCCGGTAGTGACGGCGATATGCAAAACAGGAATAATGTCCATCAAAATAAACTTCAATCAGCCTTTTAATGGAGTAGTACATGCTAGGGAATTCAGGTATGATTTATAACTTTTTTCATAGCAGAAAGCAAGTCTAACCATGTGTTGTCTGATGGTAACGTAAATCAATAAAAACTAATGTAAAACAATACAATAATATTCGATAAGCCACAAGAGCGATTTTTGGTAGAGGCAAACTTATGGGTTCGCGTCACCGACATGCAAATGTAACATGTTTTAAGTTTTCACTTCTGTCCCCATGACTGCATAATTTTTTTATAAAGTTTAAAACAAAACAGCATTTTTCTCATAACTCGATTTTATGTCAAGCAAACTTGGAAATTGCAGCGCGAATAGATAGTCATATCGATAAAATAACAAGTTTTGTGGTCATTGGACTATCGGCACTAAAGTTATCGTCGCCCAAAAATACGTACATAGGTTTGTATGTACGTATTTTTATATACCTACGAATGTCGATCTCGTCTCGTATCCATAGTATACTCAGCTCGCTTTGCTTAGACAAAAATTACATTATATCTCATTATTCGCTTTATGCGTTTCAGATCACCAGCTTGCATGGCACTGGGTAACAACACGGAGTCCCTCACCTATGACATCAACCTGGTCGCTCCGCAGGGTTCACCTGACTACTGCGGAGTCTTCTGGAATAATGTAAGTTTTGAACAAGCTGTAACTTACGCTTTTAACTTTCAACTTTACCAATATCACATGACTATTATGTTAACTCGTACCATAAATCAATTGCTTGGTGGTACACCCAGACACAGAATAAACATTTATTTTGTTTATATCACAAAATGCTTGTCTTGGGTGGGAATCGAACCCACGCCCTTCACCTCTTGGAGCAGACATACTACCGAGGAACTAACAGGGCTGTCATTTTTATGTTATTTATATATTTAGTCGTTGTTGGGTGCCTGTATAATATACTGTCTACATCGTAGAATGTCGTACCTAATTCCTAAATATGTTGCGAAAAAGACATTTTGAGAAAGAGACATTATGTGAGAGATATTTTGCGATAAAGCCCTATAAGTATGAGTACCAAAGTTCATCCCAACTTATACAATCATCGCAAAAAAATGCTTGTATTTGCTGCAACAACATAAATAATTCTCTATGCCCAGTAAACTAGTAAATATGAAAACAAGACTGCTTTTAGGTAGAGGCACACGAAAAGACACATTTCATACGTCAGTCATAGTTCCTACTGGCTGGCCCGAAAGACGAAAAAAAAAGACGGCAGATAGGCAATGAGGCCAAATAGTGCTACAACGTCAAGATGCGAAGGCCAACGATGACTAGAGGGGGGCACATCTGGGCTTCGATCTCGAACCCTCCACACTCTCTGGGTTCAATGTACTCCTGCCTGTCAAGGAGGTTACACATCGACGTCGATTCCTTACCTCCCCCCGACGCAGGAGGAGGAAGCCCACAATCTGAACTGAACCGATACGTCATATTTACGTACTAATGTAATGCAATATTCACTCCAAATATCCCTGCTGTGGTTTAGTAGGTTTCTATAAGTGTGATGTAGGTAAATTTAACAATATTTCTTTACAATCATTCCAGCGAACTGATGAGAGATCTCTGCCACTGGCGGTGCGAGTGCATCGAACTCTGGAGCTTGCTGATGATAAGATCTTCGTCATCACCTGCGGCAAAGCTGGCTTCAGAAATGCACGGTAATGATGATTTTCAAATATATTTAAACCCTCCACTAGCCACAGAGAGCTGCTGACCAAGCTCGATGACGTAAATTAGGAGGCCTACGTTTAACACATAAAAGTAAAAGGATGATGATGATAATGATGGTGATCTTAGTAACACGTTATCACCCGTGGACATCCCAAATGTGCAATATACGTAACGATTGGATTCCACTTTCTTTATTACTTCCCAATATTACACAACTGTTCTTTATTTCCCTCGACCCTTGTTTCTTTTATCCGCATCCACACCTTTTTCTCTTACAGTTGATCTTTTTTATATTTTTCCCCCTGGCGCCACCTATCGTGACGCTCTCGTAGTAATTCACAGACTAAGTAAAGTATTCCAATAGCCCGCGAAATCAAACTGAAAGCTAACACCAAGAATAGACCTAATTTTGACAGCGGCCACGTTTTGGTGGGCAAAAAAATGAGTACCAATAAAAACAAATAAAACAACTTACAAATACAAATAAAAACAAAGTAATACAAAAGTAGTAGTATAGTAGTAGTAATACAAATTAAAACTTCATGTCATGGCATTGAAGTTTTACTAGGTGGTAGATCTTAGCAAGTAGTCATTTTGGTAGATATATACCACACCACCATAGTGTCAGATATAATTCTGAGGCCGAGCAGTAGTATACCTACCTATATGTAAACGGAGAAACAATTGAATCTTGACACAGTGTTTGAATTGTTCGGTACTGCATTTTGGGTGAACAAAACATTTTCGAGTTTTTTTTTTTTAATTTATTCTTGGCCATGCGATTTTTTACTTCATTCCTAAGTATAAACCAGTCCTAACCAGTAAAATGCACGTTTTTTTTCAGAAACGAAACCTCTCTGGTATCACTGCGAATGTTAAACGACCAAGGGCGAAAAGTGCTTAACGCAGCCTTCGGATTGCCTTACACGCTCAAAGCTGAAATGAGCAAACCTGACGGTGAGATCATTTGGACTGATTTTTTTGCATGTTTCATTGTCACATCACGAGCTGAGATAAGTTTTCCCAATCCGATAATTTCTGACTACAAAAATTATGTATTTGGCGCAAAGGAAATCGCGGAAGGAAAGTTAATGGCAGATTTGACTTGACGAACACAAATTAGAGAAAATTTAGATCAGATATAAATTTGCTTAGAAAATTGGTGGAGGTTCCTTGATTCTACAATTTTCATTTGTGGCTCACTAATAGGTACATGAAGTTATTGGTGTGTGTTGTTCTTGTATATCAAGCAAAAATTGTAGGACCTAGGAGTATTCACCCGTTGTTTTCGAAACATTATATCTGTACAACTTTTTAACCTGAGCACAGTAATATTACTGATGTGAAAGTTTGTTTATATAATTACAATATGTATATACATTACTACTTTTTGCTTGGAAATTACGACCAAAAACCACATCAGTCACATGGATGGATTTGAATCAAATTCGGAATACAAAAAGCTTTTAACTATAAGCACAATTTTTTATTATGGATGGCACGTCTAATATAAACTAAGCTTACTATTATTATTAACCTTTTGCTGATAAAATGAGAGAAACAAAACAATTGAATAAATCGAATACGTGAAAAGATAACTTTAAGTTTTGTTTTTTTTTCAGGTACCCATGGAATCAGAATGAAGAACTGCTTTGCTTTCAATATGAGAAATAACACTGTTAACCTACTTGATAATAGAGGGTACTGTTTATTTTCCTTTAAAGTTATTTTAAAGAATCCATAGGACAGTACTTTTCATCGTCCATGCGTCAGTAGATGTACATTATTATTTACCATTATTTTGTTCACCGAATTTTTACAAAAAAAACTGTTTGACATTACACACAGCGCCATCTGACCACAAACTAATAAAGCTTATACTATGTAAGTCAGATACTATACTATCAGATATCAGATATTATACTACATACATAACACCCAGACATAACAACCATTTCCTTATACCACAAAATACTTGTCCTGGGTGGGAATCGAACCCGCGTCCTACAGCTCTTAAAGTAAAGATATACTACCAATAAGCCACTTTTCATTGATATGCAGTATTACATGTACCTACTACAGATTAGATGCCGTGATCCAATATCCAAACCAATATAAATCCGTGTATAGAGTATTAGACCTTGTTTAGTATTCCACAAATATTTATGTATATACTAAGTTTAAAAAAAAAATTCGTAACATGATTCGATACGAAATTGTTTTTATTAAAAAAAATCGACCATAAAAACGTCACGTGTAACAAAATCATCTACAGAACAATAACGCAGACTGATTAGCTTTTTTGCTCACATCTTTTTTCGCTAGTTCTCTTTAAGTACTTAGATAGAATTCATTCGTATGTAAAAGAAATATTATAAACGATAAAGATTATCAATGATTGCTTTTCAGATGTCCCGTAAAACAACAGTTCGTTGTGGTAAGCTCCTCGGGGGGAACAGCTGAGCTGGCGATAGCATCCATGTTCCGGTTTCCAGACTCTTCGCAAGTCAACTTCCAGTGTGATATAGGAATTTGCAGAAGTAAGATTTAAGCTATCTCTATATTTATAGCCTAAAGTATAAAGCCTATTTTCATCTGTTAAAGTAAGCCTGTAAATAAGTAAGTACATATATGTAACAGTTTGTAGCGATGATAGCTCAGTGGTTAGCGCGGTAGGTTCGCATGCCGAAGGGCGTGGGTTCAACCCCCAACAATGAGCTTGAGCTGCCGGTGAAGGAAAACATCGTGAGGAAACCATAGCATGGTGGTAGGGTACTTTCTAGTACTCGGCTGGCTAGCTACCACCCTCAAGTTGAAAATCTGCCGCCAAGCATCTAACGGTGTGTTCCGGCAGCCTCACTTGAGAGCCAGTTCCATTCCAGGCTAGGTGTGCTTTACCATCTTCGACCACACCTTCACTTAACATCAGATGAGCTGTGGTCAAACAATTAGCCTGTCAACCATAAAAAAAATAAAAAAAAATGTAAAACATACAAACTTACTACAAAATCATTATCAGTTTTTTATAATATGAAATTATATTTTTTTATTATTACATCTATCTAATCACAACACAACACATTGCCTAGAATACCTACGAATCGGCCGTTTTTATATACCTACTGTCCCACTAATGATCGCGGGCCTCTTCTTGTTGTAGGAAAGGTAAAGTAAAAATCCATAACGCAGAACGCTAACAGAGTGCCATATTAAATATGCTACTTTTATAAATCATACTTACGCTTTTTTTTTCTTCTAATGATGTACAATATGTTTGTTGTTAGATACCTCATTGTCAATTTTAATAGAACTTAAATTGCTAAGTAAAGTATAATCGAAGAATGCGTCCATCGACACTTTTCTTACTGTCTCTATTAAAGGGAAGACACTTTGTTCATGTGTTCTATAATATGTAGTACTCACTGCACTGACATTACTAACTTAATACACTAACTCAAAAGGTTTTGTCCTTTTTAGTCTTCCTACTATATCCGTGTTGTCGAGAAGCTGGATAGCCTCGACATTCACATGTTGATGAAGTCTATTTTCATGAGCTTCAGCGTATTTTTTAATGATGGTTGCGACCATGACCATACTTACGCTGATTTTAATTTAGTTATTTAGACAATTTCTTATCTATGCCGCACTTTTCCGCTGCATGTTTTATGAATCACCTAATCAACTCTTAACGTTGTGTTTCAGCGAGTAGCTGTTTAGAAGTGGACTGTGCTGAGGATGGAAAAGCTGAAACTGGCGACGAAGAGGCGTCCGTTACCGCGTCCACTGGAATATTCGTCCTCGATCCAAACGACGCTACCGGTATGCTTTTATCATCATTTTACGCTGTCACGCTTTATACATGTGTTTAACTGAACGTATATTTTTGTGAAAGTGAAGAAGCGTAAGAAAACCAAAGAAATCATTTAAGGTTTTCTTCTTTGTTTTTGGTATCGCACTTATGCATTTGCCAGTACCTATATCAATATACCTATTCAAGTATTGTATGATAAACCAACTGAAATAAAAAACAGTCGAAATCCCACAAATTAAGTCAAAGTTGAGTCTGGTCATGTCTTAAATAAGAAGATGTGACTTTACTAGTTTCAACGTAATTTTGGGAGCAACACGAAAAGATAAACTTCACGTTATATCACTTTCCTACTCTCATGGACGGTCACCAGTGTCAACAGGCCGCTGTGTTTTCCAGTGTTGTTGCTGCTGCCTATTCGATATTTCTAAAGTGTAATGGTATATTGTAGTGGCCGCATTGTCTTGTATGGAGGGCACAGTGCGGCCGCTGTGGCTACTGTACCTGGCCATCGCACTCGGAGTCATGTTCCTTGTAATGCTGCTCGTCAACTGTTTCCTCTGCACCGCCATGACATGCTCCTGCGCCAGGACCGATGTAAGTACTCGCATACATCAAGCTTTTGCATTTTTTATTTACTTTTGGAATCGCACTTTGTGCATTCTGCCAATGTTATCCATTCTATGTTATTTTCTAGTGTCACAAACCCAGTAAAATAACCCTTAGCCACAGTTAAATGTGAGTCAAGTTGACGTGATTTTATTAGAAGTTTTTACGGAATTTTGGATAAAACATGTAAAGATTTTATACATTATTATTTATATCACTTATCCACAATGTTTTATCCTTGGCCTGTGTCCATCTGCAGTAGACGATTTATATTGGGCGTATTTGTGCGTCTGCGAAAAATTCGCCGAAAACAATTCGTCGAATCACAACGAATTGTGATTGTTTGACTGACTTGACTTGTTTTCGTCGAATTTTTCGCAGACGGGTGTGTTCCGTGAGACAGCTGGAATACATCGTTAAGTGCTTAGTGGCTTAATTTTTGGTCAATAAACGATTTATTATTATTATTAGATTGTCAACTTGAGAGTGGTAGTAGCTAGGCAACCGAGTGCAAGAAAATATCTTACCACCAATGCAAACCTTCCTTTCTTTTTTTGCTGTCTTTATACTACTCTATGACTTTTCTGAGTAGGTAAAATTAAAAAACAGTCAATTTTGTACGATTAAAAATTAAAGTGCTAACATTGACGTGACGTGCTAACACAAGTTACTAATTTTACTAATTTGTTTTTATTTTATAACAAATATAAATAATAAAAAAATGTTACTTCATCGAATTGAGATTTGTGTATAACAAAAGTCTTGGAAACTAACATACAAACACTGAGCATATTATAATGTCTAAGTTTATATTGTATCATACAAACTTACCAACTATACTCTGGTGCTTCAAGTACTTTACAGACTACCATCCTGTCATAATTTTATCATCAAATCATAAGAGAATTCTGTTATCATTCAACGTCATTAAGAAGTCGTAGTTTAACTTGTGTGAGTGTAAACCAAATTGTTTTACTACTTCTGTTGTGAAAACAAAATTATTCAATCGGATAGCTTTCGCATTGCCACGCAAATAACATTAATAAAACGTACTCGCAGCTTCGTTCCTAATTATGCAAAAGTATACTCGTTATTGAACTTGTTGGAAATTGTATTTTTATCATCACGAGTTGTACATACCGATAGCAAATTTGTTCCATTCCTTGGCTGTAGATATTAGAAATGTAGAGTCAAATGGTTAAGTACAAATCAAATGAAATTCCACCACTAAAATGCTTTTTATACGACCGCTATTGTTTTGACGGAAAGGTCAAACATAAGCCCTTTCAAGTATATCTCATCATCTTCAGGTAATTGAAAAGGATCCATCAGTGGTAGAGGACTACGACCCATACCGTAGCTGGCATGGCAGCCAGTACGGAAGCAGGTACCCATCCTCCACTATTCATTCAGCGAGGTAAGATCAAATCATCATCACCATTAATATCATTTCAACTCAAAACTACACAAAGATAAGTACCCACATGGGCATCACCTTGACTGCATTATTGTGCTTTTACTCACCAGTAAACTTTAAGCAAAATTTCTCAAAATATACATATGTACAATTAAATATGTGTTGACACACTTTTATCTACATTGACAGTATACAAAATACTTCACATACTTACTGAAAAACATCACAAAGTTAACCAATTATGTGTTTTATAACCAACTAAAATAGATAACTGTGTGTACCTAAAATATCATATTTTTTGCTTGAATAGGTACTAATCACACTAAATGCAAGTTTTACAGTCAAACTGAGATTAAAAGAAACTATGAATATCAACAGATCAGTATCGGACAACAGTGATCACTACGCGATAGTGCAGTCAAGACCTGGCAGTCGACACTCAGGCGTGCACCGGAATAGACATTAATCAGGTACTCGTCATCTTACATGGCCACGCTTTAAAACTAGTCTGAAAGGAATCTATCTTCCCTACAATCCAAAAATATAATTAACTACAGTTTGAACATGAAAGTTTTGGTAGTCGTAACTACACCGCTGAGGTCCGAACTGTCACAGTTTTGACATTCAAATAGGCGACAAATTTGCCGTGCGACAGCATATCAGCTCGAGGAACCTTTACGTGACAGAATGTTATCTCGACTAATGAAGACACGGCATTATATTTAAACGACAAAATAAATGGTAGTGCGACGCAAATTTAAAATGACAAAAGTTTTGTGTGGGTAGGTATGTATGTGTGACTAAAGTAAAACTACTACTACTAGTAGTAGTAACTAGTACTACTATAGTAAAAGTAGCTATGTTGGATGTGTGAAAAGTAATATATCTCGTTTCTAATCTTTCGTTTGTCGATCAAAGATAATGTGTGTCATCGTTAGTTAAGAAAATATTCTGTCACGCTAACGTTTGTACATCTGACATCCTATTTTGCGTATTTGTGCAACACTTTTAAATACTAAACACGTTATTAAATATTTACAGACATATCTGTTACAGGAAAAGTGATTTATTATTTGTTGAACTGTTATCTAAAATACCTAATCTTGTACTCTACGATTCAACTAATACCGTTTGTTTTACAGGTAAACGAATCTAACTGTATCCTGTGATGACAAAATAAATTATGAATTAAATTTTCAAGTGACACCTTTTTACGCGGTGAAGACTCGAGAAGTTTTCATTATGAAATTATAATTACAAATATTAAATAGGTTATCACAAATGGTATACTTATTCATCTTTTAAATGTACTTATAGCATTTATTGAAATGGAAACATTAACGTCAGTTATTTAACTAATACGAATTTTGCAGGATATATTTGATGTATACTGAATGACTAGAACAATACATATGGTGCTTACAATTTAAACTAATATACGAGTGTTAGGAACAATAAAAGACAATCGAAAATAGTGTTGTGAATCAAAATTTTCTTCATTTTTACTTTTGCGGGATTACTCTCGTTTAATTAAGTTGGATTCCCCGACTATAGTTTCGGCCACAATTCAGAAAACAAAGCGTACACAGCCTCGTCTTGCTTTGCACTAGTGCGACCTAAGAGTGCGACCACCAGATACGACAGAAACTATATTCGGAGTAGCCAACGTAAGTAAAACAAAAATTTGTCAAAACCACGTCATTTTCCATAGATTAAACTTACACAATTTTTAATACCTACTTTTTTGGTAATACCACAGATAATGCAGTATTAGTCGCTATATACCTACCTACATAAGTTATGTGATTAGGTATCCCCCAGAAAGCCGTTATATGTTTACATCTTATACTTATATACCTACCTATAAGTAATAGTAACGTTACCTTTAAAAATAAAACCATTGTTTAAATTCTATGATTATATGTACTTCGTGCCATTATGAATTTCATGTACCTAATGTTTACGAAACATTTAGATAATAATAATTTAAATAATTTGTTTACCTATCAAATAATACGTAAGGCTCTGTGCATATCAAAACAAAATTGTCTTGATAATGGTAAAAGTAATTGTTTATAAATAAATAATGCACAAATCATAGATCGCCTTCATCGTACACAGACACGACTACGGCAAAGTCAACAGGAAAGATTGTTTTTAGCGTTCTATGTATAATATACCTATACATAAATTATGTTTGTATTTACGTGTGTTCTCTCGTAACACTGAAACAACTCATCTGATTTTGATGAATGAGGTGTCAATCAATTCATTACTATGTTCCGAGTGACATAGGTTATATTTTTCAGTGATCGTTTTTTTTTACTTTTTGTTTTTTTTTCTAATTATAGTATTGTTAAAAAGCCACAGGCATTTTTGGCTTCATGTGCGTAGAGCTTTCATCGAGCAACGAATCCGTCCCTTATTATCTCATTAGATAAAATTAGCTATATTTAAAATTATATCTACCTACATAAGTAGATGCTATTAATTATAAGCATCGACCAGGCATCGATTTTTGAATTAATACTAAGGAGCTAATTTAAATTGTGTTAGTAAAAAAATTGGTTTGTAAATTATACTTTAGTACTTTTGAATCACGAAGACGATGTCGTAGTGTAATTTGAAATTGAGAACTTTGTAAGAGAATTACATCCATCCTTTGATTTGTTGTTGCATAAAAGAAGGACAAATACATTCTCGCTTTATAACTATTTTAAGTATTAAAAAGGGATAGCGTTCGTGCGTATCGCTACTTTGTGAAGTTTTTTTAAGCTAGCATGTTCGGTTTTATTAGTTAACAACTAAACATACGTATAAATTGTACCACATCAGCACTGTGAATTTATTAATGAAATATAATAGTATTTTGATTTAATAAATCGATTATTATTTATAAAAATACTGTTAATAATTTTAATATTCATAGCAATTGTAGCTAAGTTATGAATCATCACAAACTTAAGGTAAGATAGTACTATATGTGCTCAAACTAAATAAGACTTCTGAACTGTAAATACAAATTTGAACGAAAGAGAAGTCGATAATGCAAAAAATAGTGTAATTTTAGAATTATTACCAAACCTAGCCATGTAATTGTATTCGTCTGTACGAATAAACTTAACATTCCTACTAATTGTTGTTTTTTTATCACCCATTTCTGCCATATAGGTATGTCATCGGCATGTACATAGGTAGGTACAGGTCTTGTCTTATTTCTTCGAAAATTCACAGAAAGGTAGAATATCCTCGACGAACTTACATTTTACTTGTCCGTGCGAGTATTTTTCAGGTTACAAATTTGATTGTTGTATACTCCGACCTAAGTTTCGGTCATATTCGTCAACCTTTTTCAAGGAGTGAAAGCAGAATTCCACGCGCGCGTCGTCGTCTTGCTTTGTTAATCCCCAACGAACGCCTACTACGATGTAAAGTTTGTGAAAGTTTTCGATACTAAAATGTATGAATTGTTCATACATTTCGAAGTTATAAAAACATTAGTGTTAATGTTAATATTCATTTCCATCAGTTTTAAATGTATGTAAATATTGTATCGAAAACTCGTCGAAATATTTTTACAAATTACCACGCTGTTCTTGATTTTCACGAGTATTCAGTAAAACAAAAATGTGTTTAGACATTAATTTTTCTGCTTAGTATTCAAATTTTGCATTATTTAGTTTCGTATCATAATTTAATGACGGCTTATCAGTCAAATTTAAAGTCCTATTTTTAGTTTCAAATTTGTCAATTTACTAAAGGTTCAAAATTAAAATAAAAATGCAATTTTGCACACAAACTATTACTTTATTTAAGTGTTCAACACCGTGTTACAAATATTACAAGTAAGTATATCGTTTAGGTACATAAGTTATCTAAGATTTCTCCAATAAGGTCTGGATATAGTAACAGTAAGATTTGGACAAGTTAGGCTCTGTATGGCCATACGCCTCATAACGATAGTTCTCATAGAAAACTTAGATATTTTTTTTATAAATTTCTACTTGAATAGCGAACATACATACGGCTATAATTATATATAATTAAATAAAAATACACTTGCTAAACATGTCACTTATAATTACATATAATTCCAATGTAAATCACTTTACAATAATCTATCTATACTTAACATAATATACATTTGTGTTTAGTAAATTACCTACATAAAGACATTCATGAAAATTAGACTAGAAAGATCTTTTTATTATTTACTTTCGTATAACAACATTTAACATGATCGAAGTAATCGCTTTAAGTTCATTTCAGCCTATGCAGTACATTTCAAACCAAACCACATTATCTATTAAAGTTTCTTATATTTTAAGTTGGTTGTTATCAATAACTTGGAACTTTTTTGTTTTATTTACCTGGGGTGAACTAAATTAATTATGACACGGTTTGTTCAACTCATTTGCTCATCTGTAGTAATTTTTGATGTAACATTTTTGAACAGCCAATAAGACTAATTTTGAAGATTTTAGTTGAGAGATAAATTTACTAAAATGGTACTGTCTTTTTCAGTGCAGTCTATGAGACGAAGACTACATTATTTTCAAGTTTATATGTCATCGTTTTAAATTAGTCTCAATAGTACTCTTAAAATCAAACACGCCTTTACAGATTTGTCAGCCTCTAACGAGCCTCTGCAAAGTAAACATAGGTTTATCTCTTTTTCTTTTTTTAATAGAAATAATAAAATATGTGCTATAAATTAATTTGTATAGTGGTTATGTACTTTTTTTACATTCCATGGCACTATAGTTACAGGTCCTCCATTATTTCTGTACTCACGAAAACAGACTCTCAGACAATACATACATCTTTAATATATGATTTTAGTTTAGACGCGCACACAATTACATACAAGATAATTAATAAAGTTATCTACTAGGATGTGTGCATGTACAATACTTTTATAAATGTCAGCAACAATTGCTATAGGTGTTTGCAATTAATAAGTGAGAAAAATATTTATAAGTGAGTGGTAGAAATGAAAACCGAAATGATGGTTTAGATCCACCTATGTATTTTAAAACGAGTCAACTTTAGTATGAATCGAGATACATTTTTTTTTTGTTTGCATAGATAGAGTACTCGTGTATTCGTCCGGAGGTTTTATCCGCACCGTTATAAAAAAAAATCAGTATTATATCAGAATTTTGTGCTAGCACTATATCAATAACATCAAGATCAGCCGAGTAGTTTCATTATTAAAAGGTAACAAGCAGACGGCGATATAGTTACTTTCGATTTTATAATAATAGATTTACCATTAATGTGACGCGTTGCAATCGATATCAAGCAAATTTAAATAATTTTGACAGATAGTTTCATGTCATTAGTGCCCGAGAATGTCAATCGTTTTGATTTTTTTAAATTTAATTTGGTTAAAGTTGTAAAGCCTGTAAATACTGCTTCGTCTTCGGCTTTTGCAATTCATGTCTAACATCTATAGTTACAGTCAAAGTCCAGTCTTGGTCAAGCCCAGTCGTGCCAGTCATGCCTTAGTAAAGTAGTGGTGACTTTATTATAAGTTTCTATGGAGTTTTGGAAGCAACACAAAAAGTCATGTTTTACTACTCGTGCTATTAATTCGGCACTTTATGAATAAAACATCACTATTTCTATAACAAAATGGCTGTTTGGCTACTTGTGTTATGTTTCTAAACAATAAAAAAAAAAAAAATCATTAAAATTTTCATGCAGTTCAATCGTAGGTTAACGACGCCCGTACTTAAACTATTACAAAAGATTAGGTACAATTAAAGCATCACGGAATGGTAACTAAAAGATTTCATGTGGAGCATACTTACGGCCTAAGCTTCACGTTGTGTGGTAGTTAGTTCATTGCTAACATTGTATTAGTTATTTTTTCATAGAGAGACCGTTTATAGATGCGGGGCTGGTACCGAAGAGAATCGAACCCAAAGCGACCGTCGTCATCGTACCAGGATGTAGAATGCTGAAATTTTAATTGAATAGTAATGTATCGTATCTTAGGTACAATTAAAATTAAAACTTTTTGTTTATATCATAAAATGTTTATCCTGGGTAGGAATCGAACCCACACCCTTGAGCTCTTGGAGCAGACATACTACCAATGGACCAACAGGGCTGTCAAATGATTACATATTTATTTTATGTGGGACCGACTACGCTTTACTAGTTATAAAGCTGTGCAACAGGCGACAGTCCCCTCCCTTCTAAAAGACCAAGAAATTATTCAATTAATTTAAATATTGATTATTATTCTTAAATGATTAAAACATGTATCAAGAAAATAATAATTAGGAAGGCAATAACTAATAACACAGACGTTTTAAATTGCTGTAGCTAATGTAAAATGTCGTAGCTTTACCTACAGATATAAGATATTAAAATAGAATAACCGATGAGAATTAGAAAAAACCTTTTTTTTATTTTTATTTATATGTCGTCTTTAAAACTACACAGTGACGACAGCGGAATGGAATAAAGTAATGGAATGGTTTAAAGCGGCAAAAATCATGATAAAATTAAATTCGATTTTAAATGTCATCGCAGTAAATTTAGTCAAAATATGCGTATACAATTCTAAAAGGATGCATTTAGATTTTTCACACTTTTAAATAAATATATCCATCATGATAAATGTGATGAATTCAATAAACCTAGCTTGATCTAAAAACAAGTCATATAACTGATGTTACTTTATAAAAAAAAAAACATGTATATTCCATCAATATACATAAAGGATATTATGTCTAGCCACAAATCCTAAAAGGTCAATGCAACACTATCATTGATTGCGCTTTACATGCTTTTCTGGGCTACGCGAAACGCTAATCCGAAAGGATGTCATTATTATTTCCTTTGTGAAATAGTCTTACAACCCTAAAATCACGAAAAAGAATCATCTGTTGCATAGAAAATAGTCACCCTAAAGCAGCTGTTTATTTTGAGACGAATAAAAATTGTTCACATAAATAAACTCAATCAGCTCCTTTCAGCTTAGTACTATTAATCCGTGTAGCCCTGGGTTGGGCGTATTTACTCTCAAATCTCAACAGTTTAAGTGATATTTTACAGTAAAAAGAGCAAAAAGTTAACCTTGATTTCGACCTTTCAAAATGAACAATCGCTCGACATTTATTTATACCAACATGGCTTGCTTTAGTTCGCTTCCCGGTTAAGCTAGCATTCCATAGCAGTTATCAAATATAGGTAATTTGATATAATTGTTAGATTAACTCAATGATTGATGAGCTCAGTGGTTAGCGCGGTCAGTTCACACGCCAAAGGACATGAGTTCAACCCCCATCGATGAGCTTGAGCTGCCGGTGAGGAAATCATGAGGAAACCCGAGCATGGTGTTAGAGTATTTTCTAGTACTCGGCTGGCTAGCTAACACGCTCAAGTTAAAAATCTGTCGCCAAGCACTTATTAGTGTGTTTCGGCAGCCTCACTTAAGAGCCAGTTTTATTTGACAACAAGTGAGTTATGGTCAAACACCTAGTCGAACCATAAAAAAATGGATATTTTCAATGCAAGTACTCCAAAGTCATCCTTTTTGGTTGCGTGTAACTTTCTATTCTAATCGTATAAAACTCATTTGCCCCCGTTAGGCTCTTATAGATTGTGCGTTTAATATAGTCTGATGTCTGTTGTCAATATTGATAAAGTCAGATTTAATCGGACGCCCACACAGTTATCCGTTTGCGTCAGGGTTACAGACTTGCAGATTACGCAAAGGAATGACGTCAATTGAAAGTACACAGGATCACCAAGCTGGTTCTAGTTATCTATCTTTGTCCCTCGCATACCCACTGCAGTGAAAGGTTAACGTCATTATTCATAACTTTCAGTACATTTACATTAAAAAATGTGGCAATTTTTCGACAGTTTTCTATAATAAAATAACTATATTTTTAAAGAATTGAAGAACCATTATGATCTGAAATAGAATAGTTTTTGAATAGGGGTTTTGGACAAGGTCATTTTAAAATACACAGTAGGTATACGCTAGCCTATAGTTTCCTATAGTTCTTATCATAATCCCTTCGCTTTGATTAGAATCAAAGGGCTATTAAGAATTTCTTCCATCTCACTTCCTGCATCTTTAAGAAAATAATCTGTTAGAATGCAAGCGACATACCGTTAGATAAGATTATATTGAAAGAGAAACGTTTTCGAAATAAATAATATTAAGTGTCCGATGCCAGGCTAGAAAGGTGTTTCATATCGCAAACCAATTAAACGCACTGCTCCAATGACGTTTACTCTGCGTTTACTCTGAAACAGCGAGGTTTCAGAGTAAACGCAACTATTATTTATCGATGTATTCCATTTACAGATTTTTTATTTCTTTTAAATCGCCCGATCGATTTCGATAAAATTTATACGGTGCTACCTCTGAAGTTATGATCTACCAAGCAAAAAAAGAATCATAAAAATCTATTTATAATATAATTGGCGGAATTATTGCGTAACGTACATGCAAAGGTCGGTACTAACCTCAAGCTTGAAGTTGACTATGATTCCCTCTGTTTGAAGTGGAGGTACCGTGACCATGCGCGAAGCTGGGAAGTAGCCAGGGAAGCTCGCCGTTACCTCGTAGCGTCCCGGGGTCAAGAGCCTGTAGTAGTCGCCGTACGGACCTGCAACATACAATACCTTACTGAAAGAGATCAGTGACAGCTAAGTGATAGAGATTTTGACAAATGTAATGCCTTTCAAAGGAATGACCGGCCAAGGAATGGAACTAGCTGCTAGCTTCCTTGATTCTTGATAGACATAATCTAGATCTTTTCAAGGTCAGAGTTAATAGCTATCTTCTATGTCTGCGTGCTTCATCTTCGACCACATCGTCGCGTACCAACTGGCGAGTTGGTTGTCAAACGCGGACTTATCCGTATTAAAAAAAAAATTGCACACTTTGTATAGTATAGTTGCAAAATTGTCTGGCTTCCAATCTGGAAGTTGGAGATCGAATTCCAAACACGCATTTCTGTCTCTTATAAGTTAGGTGGTTATTGCCACTGACTTACACGTTGAAGTAAATCCACACCATAAGCATACCATACGATATTCCAACATAATAGTCGAAGTATACGATATAAATAAACGTGAGTAATTCCGCATATGTAAAACAAAAACGGTAAAGGAAATCATGCAAAGGAAAACTACTTGCCCGGAGAGTTCTTAAAAAAATCTCAAAGATGTGTGAAGTCTGCAAAGGAGCCTGTTGTTCCATAATCATGCAAAGCAATTGACGTGACTGAGATTGGTCTGTATGGAGACTAAATGTCAAAAATGACAAAATATATAGATTTTGGTATTCTTTTACTTTGATGAACACAGGTCACAACTATAGTTAATCCATAATTCATTTTTCACTCTGTATATGTATATAATACTACTATCTATGCTCTGTGTTATATTATATTGATTGATAAATATGTACATATCTGTTATCGATTTACTCGGTCACTAAGATAAAAAAATGCATGACGATAATCTTAATTTGTTTAGACTAGAAATCGATATAGCTTTACCGACCTTCTGAAAGTCGTGCAATCTGAAATGTTGTACAGGTGACATTTGAAGCTAACATTTTGGTTTTTTTTTTATTGCTAACAAGCGCTACCTACTAGTTTGAAGTAGATACGTCTTGTTATGATTTCAAGATCATGGATCTCAGTAACAATCTTCGGTAAGACTGAGATGTTTAAAACATATCATTTTGACCTTTTAGCGAGCGCGTGTTGTTGGTATGCGAAAGATCAAATAACCATTGCATCCCGAGACAAACAACGCATGATAATTGAGTCGCATGACCCATGAGCTGTGAGGAAACACTTGGTTACTTCGCCAACATTAATCTCAATTTACCGAGTTGAATGCAAACAACAGTTAATTCCTTGCATTCATTAATTCCACAATACTCGTAGCATATTTACAAACAATACTGAATCGATAACTAGGAAACAATAAAGCAGTGAGGCAAATAGCCACAATATCATAGAAGTTAATCTTGAGATTGTTGAATATCGGAAAACACCTACACCAATTATAATTAGCTATTAATGTTATAAAAACAACTTCTACTGAAATTAATATCCTAAGACCATTCCAAAAGGCTTAAGTTTACACTGAAACTCACTAAAATGTTGCTGTCTTGTTTATTATTGTTCATTAGACAAGGACAAGAACATTTTTGAGTTAAGATTTATAAACTAGTCTACAAAATTGACCCTAATAATCCTATGTAATGTTGGCGTTAATACGCAGGTGTAAAATTTTATATTCGAGATGACGTTGTAACTTAGAGAGTCTAGTTTCCAAATACATAAATATAAATGTCGTCACATGTCGCAAGATGAAATAGCAATTAGATGAAATCTAATTGACCTACCATATGAAACAGATCAAGCTATACATGATTAACTTACTAATTAAAATATTACGAATTATCGAGTGTTTGAAATATCAAACGGTTCGAAATTTTTGAGAGTAAATAAATAAAACTGCGAATTGAGTGATTGAATTAAGTGATAGTTATTGAGTGTTGATCAATTATTATTTATTAACTGCTATACAACCAACGAAAGAGTAACAGTAACTTAACTAAACAAACCATTTCGTTCGGAATCGGAAGTGTATGTCAAACTAATCATAACAAAAACAAACAAGTATGAACTTGTCTCGAAATGTCTTTACCTCTGCAAGTTCTGCAATCTTTCTGTCTCTTTCTCTGCAACTTTGAACTATCAAGTGTTTGACGCCGATGAGTTCGAATCGACGCGACGTTTTGTTACGTAGCAATGATTTTTTCGTTCGAATTACCGAGTGCATAAAAATGTATCGATTTTGTTCGAAATATAAAGAGATCTTTTAGGGAACTGGTGATAACTTTAAATTATAGAGAGGTTCGTATTATCGCAGGTTTGAATTAACGAGTGTCGACTGTAACCATATTCATTTCACTTTTTTTTTTTTTTTTATGGTTGACAGGCTAGTTGTTTGACCACAGCTCACCTGATGTTAAATGAAGGTGTGGTCGAAGATGGTAAAGCACACCTAGCCTGGAATGGAACTGGCTCTCAAGTGAGGCTGCCGGAACACACCGTTAGATGCTTGGCGGCAGATTTTCAACTTGAGGGTGGTAGCTAGCCAGCCGAGTACTAGAAAGTACCCTACCACCATGCTATGGTTTCCTCACGATGTTTTCCTTCACCGGCAGCTCAAGCTCATTGTTGGGGTTTGAACCCACGCCCTTCGGCATGCGAACCTACCGCGCTAACCACTGAGCTATCATCGCTACAAAAGACGTAAATATCTGCAAATAACAAACGCCACTTATACAAATTTTACCACATCATTATCTTCTTTCTTTACATCCATCTTTAGTAATAAACAAACCTGCAGTCGTGACGTCATGTCGAATAGGCTTTGGCACGCTTCCAGTTATGTTAACAACAGATATAATGGCATTCTCTAAGTAGTTGGACTCGTCGCAGACCGTGCCTTTGATTCCGATATGGGCTTGCCAAATGTATGCTAGAAGAGCATCTCTATTTCGCTCCCATTCGTCCTTAAGATTCTTCTCCGGAGTGTACTTATCGCAACCCAATTCAAGAGTGATTTCAAATGCGTTTGTAGCCAGATAATTGAAGTCCTGCATTCCTGAAAAAGAATAGAACTGTTCCTCAGTACATACGTACGTACATGTACATTTATATTTGACAGCCCCGTTGGCTCATTGGTAGTATATCTGAATTGAGAGCTGTAAGGCGTGGGTTCGATTCCCACTCAGGGCAAACATTTTGTGAATAAACAAATGTTTGTTCTGTGTCTGGGTGTTCTGTATGTATTATAAGTATGTATTTACAAAAAAAAAAGTATTTATGTATTCTATCAGTTATCTGACTTCCATCGCACAAGCTCTGCTTAGTTTGGGGCCAGATGGCGCTGTGTGTATAGTCCTACCATAAAAAAAATATATCTTGTTCAGTAGACAAACTATATACTCGTATATAACTATATATATATGTACGTATCCCACTAATATTATAAATGAAAAGTGGATGGATAGATGGATGTTTGTTACTCTTTCACGTCAAAACTACTGAACGGATTTTGATGAAATTTGGTATGGAGGTAGCTGAAACCCTGGATTAACGCATAGGCTATAGGCATACTTTTTTATCCCGAAAACATGTAGCGGGTAACACTGCGAGGCGCAGCTAGTGTTACATCAACTACAAAGGCTCACCGGAAGATCGGCCCTTATTTTGTAACTGTTTGTCTCTGTTTGTTTGCTCTTGTTTTTTTGTTTGTATTTGTTACAAAATATAATCTTTTTCTTTCTTTCGTATATATCTGCAATCCCAATCCATTCAACCATTACAGCGTGAAGAAGTAACAAACATACAGACAAACTTTCACTTTTATAATATTAGTACGGTTGCATATTCTTAATGATAATTTAGCAACACAACCAAAATTTCATTGTACCTGTCACCTGTCCGATCGAATAAGATTATCTTTACTATACAATCTAAAATTGGAAATAATCTAAATAAAAGTTGTGTAAAAGATATTAATATTTCAAACTAAGCGACATCTTCACACGTAATAGTTAAAAACAGGATGAGAACAATCTATGCTAATAAAGAACACGCCTATTAACATTATTACATAATTTATGCTGGGAATGTCCAAGCAAGACTTGTTTTGAGTCTTGAGTTGTTGCCAAGCGTGCCTACTAAATATCGGACTAATTTTTCAAAGTCCCAAGTATTTACATTGACCGAATGCCGGATACATTTGGGTACAAGTTAAAAAGCAATCTCCAAACAAAAAAAAAGGTGTAAATCCGTATCACTAAACCTGTCCCACACGACGCTCATGGTCGACTGTATCAGTATGTATAAAGTACCTGTCGACATTACCGTAAATGTCAGCGTAACGTAAAATTATGTCACTTTATTTCCTGCCTCACACACTTCCTATGTAATAGTAAAATGAACAATAGTTATGAGTTCTCAATACCCATTATTAAGTTTTACTCTTTCGTAGAAATTGTGTAAGGCACAAAGCATAGCGATCGATTCAAGATACATATAAGATTGATAGATGATGATGACGTATTCTAGAATGAAAATCGCGAATCGACAAACATAGTGTAGGACGCAGTGAGACAAGGTGGACTGACGATGTACGTAAATTAACCGGTAGTGGATGGAAACGAAAAGCCGGAGATCGAGCTGATTGACGTGCCTAGAAAGATACCAGTATCCAGCAGTGGAGTAAAATAGGTTGGTGATGATGGTAATGAAACAATTTTTAACCCCCGACGCAAAAACGACGGTGTTTGACGTGTCTGTGTGTGTGTTTGTCTGTGGCATCGTAACTCCTGGTTTTTTTTTTTTGTTTGAAAGGTGAATTAGTCGGGAGTGTTCTTAACTATGTTTGATGAAAATTGGTCTAAGATGGCCGCCATCACAAAATGGCGGGTTACATATTTTTTCACAACTCGCTCAGTATGGGTATCAAATAAAAGGGCTTGACCAGTAGAATTAATATACACCTGCATGGGTTTTTTAAATTTTAAATTTATACTTGTTACATTTACTGTTACAATACATTTTTGTTAAAAAACGTTTACATTTCTTAGGCACGTCGATTTTTGTATTTTTTTATTTTTGTGACTATTTGAAATTTTATAGAAGCTAATGAAATGATAGTAGGTCAGTTTGCAACCATTCAACAAGGTTATCTAGTATGGTTATGTATTCCAATATCCATAAATTACAATAAAATCAAACGGCTACAAGATTAATAGTCCATCTCAACAGACATCTGCTTTCGAAATGATATCTAGTGTAATAAACCACTGTCGGCATATAGGCCCAGATGCACATTTTAAAAGAAGATATTACAAAATTCTAAAGTGCGTCTGAAATATATGTATTTAACATCCTGTTAGCTGCTATGAGACAATCAAATCATCTCAACGGCCTTGTCAACAAGCTTCCTTTTATCTCTCTGAATAAATAACAAGACAAAATGTCACATGAGGACGCCCATGGATGGAATATAAATGAGTGCAATTTCTAAGCTATTGTTGTTTCTAAGCTATTTCTCTATTGTTGTCAACATCTGGGGGGTCATTTGTAACAGTAGCCACAAACATTACGCATAGAAATTCTATGTAAGTATTTATGTATGTTTTATGCATTTTTGTAAGTTTTTAATTTAACTTCAACGTTCTTTGAAATAGTTAGGAAATATTCTGATATGCGTTCAACATAACAAAATTCAAAATAATTTATTTCAGGCTCATTCATCAGTCCACAACAAAGAAGATTAAAATAAATAATGGTAAAAGAAAAAAAGTATCAAAATGTCAGTTTTTTAAATATTACGTACCTACAGTAAAGTACTAGTACTATATAAATACATAGTACTATAATAAAGTAAAAAAAAAAAAAAAAAAACAAATTTAATAAAATTAAAGCATTAAATTACATCTATAACTATATAAAAAACAATTATAAGCTTAGGGTGTAATGAGCCGAAAGGAGGTCATTGTACTAGTTATTATGCATAACTTCTCTGAAAACGTGTAAAAGAAATCAGTTGTTCTATGGAAAAAGTACGTTGACCGTTGATCAATTATAAAGCGCAAGTTTTCATTAGAAAATTTATAAAGATGAGTAGGTACAATTACTCCCTTTCGACTAAATAGAGATAAAGTTTATAAGGAACCGTCTATATTTACACTTACCTCCTTTCAAGCTATACCAGGCAGCACCGTTGGTGACTCCGCCTTGCTTGCCAAAATTGTAGGACTCATCAGAGTTGCTGCTGTGGCAACCACGACGAGTCGCCGAGGCCATGTCAGCGTGAGCTGAAGCGTACGTCATGGCTAATTCCCTAAAACGTATTTTAATATTTACGATTGTCAAATTATTCCAACGCTTACATTTCTACGAACGTGCCACACTCAAGTTCAATCAATGAGTTGAAAATCAAAAATAATACTTACCTATTTCATTTCACTTTAATCTTATTTTCTTATAGTTTATAAATAGAAATGTGTCTCTCGGATTAGATTTAAAAATCGTATAATGTATGTCCATTATGTCGAATCAAATTGAGACGTACATAATAATATAGTGGACCAGATTATAATATTTTTCCTTAAATCGGAATGTCGATGTAAAATCAACAAGATATATCTTAACACGGGTGTGGCTTTAGCAATATGTTAATGTTAATCATGGCAGATTTTCTAACTATGTACAATGAAAAATGATAAAAATTACGATGAAATGAAAGTTAAATCACTTTTGTAAGCAAGAGATTGTAATAAACCAGTATTTTTAGACTTTAGCGGGCAAAGATATTCTGCATTGTTACTTATGTTTTGGACCAAATTATTTTTGTATTTCAAAAAAGTTAAATGTTGTGTGTTCATTTCAATACGCACTGTTCAATCTTCTGCTTATAAAAAGAACTAGTAAATTTTATATAACTCTCTGACATAGAACGTAAAATATAATTTTTAGTACCTAAAAGTATCATCATCAGGGCTTGCAGAGTACTCGGACACCGGAGCGCCACTCCTGCTTTCGTCATAAGGATAGTTGGCCACCAGATCACCTCCGTGCATGGCTGCACTGAGCACAAAAGGAACTGACATAATCCATCGCATCATCGCCCTCGTCTCTGGCTCCAACTGTAAATAAACCCAGGTTAAACCTTTACTCGACTAGCATGGCTAGCGATCTGGATCATTTAGGCCTTTAGTTTACGCTCGCATTTCACATTGGTCACAGTTGACAGAGAATGTCAAGAATTGAGTTACTTCATGCAATGTTTATAAGAGAAGACCTCAGTACATCAGCCGAAATAAAAATTAATGCTACGAAATTTTTATTCGTGGCTATGCTCAATCAGTTGCTACAATGTATGCCCATGATTACTGATTTACTGTCAGAAAATTGACCTGTGATTGTTTTTCTATAATAAGAGCGGAATACAGATGGGCAGATGGAAACTGTTAGCCTGATGGTAGGCTCATCGTTGCCTCACGATAATAATGGGATGTTGTCGATGCGTTGCCAACCCAGGGAGATGTTTATAGACACCCTTGATGATCTGAACGTGTATTGCATTAATCTAAGATCTGAGTATCATTGCGATTATTATGCATATGTCGCAGCCAACTAGCTTAATTAGCCATTTAATCAACAGCCTAGCCTCTTTACTAAACAGCGCCGTTCAACTAGTGACCTGAATGATATTCTTATTTATATATAAATACACTTCGACTACGAGTTTCCATAGTCGAAGTGATGAATAAAATGTAATTTCTATTACTCCTGGTATGACGTAAACATATAAAATTATTTGCGTTAAATCTGACTGGATTAATAATAATAATAATAATAATCATTGGATCATTGTTCCGATAGTCGTCACGGTAAACGGTCTTATAGCGAAGAGTCTCGACCAACATCTCAAGAGACTCTCACTAGACGGTTGGGTCAAGGGTCAGCTTCAAAAGGCAGTGATCCTTGACACGGCGCGCATTGTGAGGAGGTTCCTCACTCTGCAGCCCTAACCACCGGCAGCTTGAGCCCTGCCCCGCTGCCGGCGGCACCCTAGTTTTTAAGTTTTTTTATATTATTTATGTTTTTTTTTTGATATATATGTAATGTAAAAAAATTTAAAAATTAAGAAAAGAAATAAATAACTGAAATAATAATAATATAACTCTTTATTGTGCACATCATATAAAGTAAAAAGTACAGAGAACAAAAAACTAGTGACACAAGTGGCGGCCTTATCGCTAACAGCTGGATTATTTCTTATCACATTTTATGCAACGTAAAATGAAAAAAAAACCGCCCAAGTACGAGTCGGACTCGCGTACAAGAGGTTCCGTACCATTATGTACAAAAATGGCAAAAAAAAAAAACACTTTTGTTGTATGAGAGCCTACTTAAATATTTATTAGATTCTGTTTTTTTAGTATTTGTTGTTATAGCGGCAACAGAAATACATCGTCTATGAAAATTTCAACTGTCTAACTATCACGGTTCATGATATACAGCCTAGTGACATACGGACGAACAGCAGAGTCTTAAGTAATAGGGTCCCGTTTTACCCTTTGGGTACGGAACCCTAATAAAGCAAACTTAGACTTACTGGTGCGGCAAGCCGGGTTAAATCCTTCAGCAAATGGTTGTTGTGGCTGACTCCTTGGCGTTCGTACTCAAATGTTATGGCGTCCAAATCGGGGAAGTTACGATTGAGATCCACAGAATGATTGTTGGTACGCCCTATCAAGTAATCAACGCCACCCTACGAGGACAAAGTAAAAGGTCATATTTCATCTTATCTTTGTTTTTTTCACTTACATACTATTTCAATATTTACTCGACTACGGTAAAGCCAAAACGAAGGGTTTTGTTTTTAGCAGTCTTTGTATGTATGTACAATTGTGTATGTTATATATATATATATATAGGTAGTTATTTCGTTTCTAGTCGGGTTAGAATTTTCAATAACTTTGCTTTTTTTTGGATTATAGCGTGTCTTCCGTCAACCTATTGGGTTGATAATTATGAACCAACCAAACACTTAGAGATACAATTGTCTAGATGATAATGCAGCATCCGTATATCTGTATGAGAAAAGAGTGGCATAGTTTTTTTCTATAAACCACAACACGCGCTTGTCAAGTTAAGCGATTTTTTTAAGCGATGATAGTTAAGTGGTGTTGATAGTTACGCGGTCGGTTCGCACGCCGAAGGGGTTTCAAACCCCAACAATCAGCTTGAGCTGCCGGTAAAGGAAAACATCGTGTGGAAACCAAAGCATGGTGGTAGGGTACTTTGTAGTAGGTACTCGGCTGGCTATTTGCTTTGGTTCGGACGGTGAAAAGTTCTATGAGGATATTTCTGTGATGGAACGGAGATATGAAACCCGCTGGGACGAAGTAATACTTTTTGTATGTAGGAATGTTTCAGAACGAGGAAAGCTAAAAGAGAACATTCTCATGAAGCCAATTAGTTCTCTGATATTTCAGACACCTGGAATTCTTTCATCATTTTAGGATATACCTGTCATTAAAAAAAAGTTCTATCAATGTAGTTAGCATAATTATTATGTAATTTATTTAAAACGAACACTTTTTTATGTTGGGCACAGAAATGTTATCATTATAATCAATTAAAGTACACACTAAAAAGGTCTTAATAAATTTAAATAATTTAAATTTAGTAGATATGATTGGATACTCACAACGTCGCTAGAGAGCTGCCAGCCATCAGGGTTCATCGATGGCATCAAATGAATTCTGGTGCTATGAATAAGGTTTCGTATGGTGCGATCGTTGTTCACATACTGGTCACATAGATGATGTGCCAGGCCTAATAGTAACTCACGTCCAAGAACTTCATTTCCGTGTATATTACCCACATATTTCATTTCGGGTTTATCTGATGAAAAAAATAGAAAAAATAACAAACGTTTTTGTAAAACATCAAATTAGTTGCAAAAATAATTTCACGCAACATTATTTAATACTCACAAGGCTGATGGAAACCAGGATTATCCGAGAACTCAATAACATACAAAGGTACATTTCGAACCGATGGCTCACTCAAAGTATATACACGAGTTATTTTGGGGCATTTTTGGTGCACTTCACTCAAAACTAAGGGTAGTTCTTCATTATTGTGATGCTTCCACACAAACTCTGCTGAAACCGTAGAAGCTAACGCGAAACACAAAAACAGATAAATAGCCATGTTCACTATCATTTATAAGTTAAAATACTGATTTATCTTAGCATGTTTGATGACCACAAATAAACTGCACTGAATACGTCGTCGCTCTCGATAAAATTATCGATCGTTTTTCCCGCCCGCGCGCGCCGTCGCTCGCTGCCATTCGTTAGCTACGCTCTGTACGTCAACAGAGCACGCACACACACGATGCCTTTCCCCTTTTACGCTCCAACATACACACATACATCGCCCACGTTATAGGGACGGGCACTGGAACGATTATAATCGAGTTCTAGAATCGATAATTTTAAATGTTTAAGTGCAATCTTATTTTGAACAATGTTTGGCATAATATTCTGCATAATTTGCAGCGTTCCACATTCCTACATAAACCATATATATTTTCGTGCTAGCCATTTATCCGTGCGTCCGACATGAAGTCACAGAAAAGACGAGTCATTTATGAAAGCACGTGCATGAAATTAATGTATTTATACAATTATAACAATTAGTACACAACTCAATTATACGCACATAAAATATAAATATCTTACTTCTAATGATTACCTTTTTAGATTTACTTCGTGTGAGTTATTGTATACCAAGGAAAATGTGTAATCCCCCATATCTACCCATGCATATCTAAACTTATAAACTTTTAATCAAAATTATTTCGAACCTTCTGTGGTTACAACTTTTTGAGTTATAGAGATAAATATAAGAGTTAATTGTGATCATCATATAAATAAATAGAAAAAATCTTAAAAATTCAAGTTCATCACGTCTACGAAAGCTTAATATTATGCGTGGTCCAACATGTATTTAACTAGTTATTCGATAACTAAATTAAAACCACATTTATTGATAACCTACAAAAGGTTATCAATTTTCCAACTTTTAAGTCAGATAAAAAGAATAGGTAAAGAGTTACTTATCTACCTTAAAACTGTACTTGTATGTGTTGAATCTTCGAACGCCAAGCCAAGTTTATGTCGGTTTTAGATTTTAAGTAATGATACGGATTAATTTTTAAAAATTTTAGTCAAGTTATTTTATTTTTTAATTTAAACCCTCATCACTGTTGTAACCAAAATGGAAAATGTGTGAAATGTTAAGCGGAAATACACTCAAGATATACATTGAACGCTCTAGTTTAAATTTCATTCTCAAAATCGATTTACCTGATATAGATAATACCTACGGGCACATCTCTAGTAAAGGTCACAAAGTACGTCACGTCCGATCAGTTGAAAATTGAATATAACAAGATGAGATTGAATGTAGTGTAGCGTAAGAAATGACGCCACTAGATGACAAAAGGGTCTTGTAAAGTTCATGTCTGAAGAAATATATTCTTCAAACAGTTCAAGTACCAACAGTAGGTATGCAGACAAAAAACCAACTGACGCCTTTTGGCCCCAATATAGAAAAACTTTATAAATTATTCAGGATGGTATGGTGGTTTATTTATTTTCTAAGCATTATCACGTCTCACGTTATTCATTAGTAGTGCTTCATTAAACTTAGCTGTGACTAACTGCGAATGTCTATTATCTAGTCTAACAGATCTTTATTCTCAGTTTTCCTTGTTAATTGTTCTCCTATAAACAACAGAATTGAAATAACTACTCCTATTCCATAAAGAATGAAGATTCCCTGAAAATAAAATCGTATATAGTAATTAATCGATAAATTAAGTAAAGATTTATTTAATTTTGTAAAATGAATTACATACGCACCAATATGGTTCGTAAATCTAAGCGCTTAAAGCCGACATCACTTCTGAGTCGAGACAGCTTTACTTCTTGCTGTGTTTTAAAATTCAAGTACTTTAAAGCCACCTGCAAAATTAATTTTACGTAACTTTAATATTACAATCCTGAATAAGTATTACTTATCTAAGAGTGAGATTTTTTAGACTCAGATGATGCGCCTAACGCATTGTTCTTCGTGAACGACGTCAAACGACACGGCGCGACGTAATATGTAGCGACTGGCGAATATGTGCGGGATCGCGTAACCTAAGGGCCTAGACAAAGTAACATTCGATTAGCGAAAACGCTAATAGAAAAGCCAAAAATGTATGTGATTGACATAAGTTGGCCACCTGACATAATCGACAGCTTATGTCAGTTTTGTATGTTTGGAACTTTTCTATTCAAAATCGCTATTTGAATGTTACTTTGTCTAGCTCTTCAAATCTCCGCTGTGACATAGGCCACGTGTCGCATCGTATTGCATTACCGCGTTCGTCGTCCACAATCGGTCATATTTCTAGTCTGGTGTCACTTTTTATGCAACTAAATAATAGGACGAACAATTCGTTTCAATTTCTTCCTAAAACAAGCTGTGAGCAAAATTGTCTTTCCCATGCAAAAACGAGACAAAGCTAGAATGAATTAAAAAATTAAATAAATCACCACGTTTGCATTGATTTAATAGCTTAACCGATATTGAAATGTTAACTGCCTATATTTTCCGTGGCGAAACCACTTTAACTCTGCATGTGGTTTAGGAGTCACACTTTAATATTTACTCAGTTTTGGCAACGTGTGCATTTTTAAATTAATGAACAAGATTACGTTTCACCACCATCTCCTCTGACGTTCAACGAACATGCGCGAAATGATTCACTGCCGACTTAAAGGGCATCAAATTTAGTGCTCAATCTAAATTTTAAAAAAATATTGGTAACCTGAGTTTCCCAACTAAGTAAAAGTCCTGATTGGTGCAATCTTCCAACGAGTACATTTATTTTCTCCGTATACGGTGAACTCTTGCGCATCATAACCACACATTGTTCGTAGTAGAAATCTTCCATCATAAGTGTCAAATCTACCAGTGCCTCTTGAGTTAGGTAATCACCGATCGCAAAATGACCTGTGAATCGAAATGTATTAAAAATACTTTGGCAAACATCTTGTCAACCAAACAATATGGTATTTCAAATAAATGTATGAACTTTGTACTTACCTGCTGGTAGTTTTTCGATGCTAAACGCCATGCTCCTGGTATAGGTTTTCCTTTTTAATTCTTCTGCTGTATAAATTCGAAACTGGCTAACGAGCTGTTTCACCAAAGGCTGGAAAAAATATAACCAGCCCTACAATAACTGCTAGGTATTTGTTGTTGCGTAAATTATGTTTAATTAACTTACTATGTAGAGCTTACAAGTATAATTATTTAGTAAAGTTACTGTATAATTATTTAGCCTTGGGTATAAAATTACAGATGTGAAATAAAAAACACAACAATTTGAAAATCAATTATCCCCTCCTAAGGTTGCCTGGAAGAGCTCGTTCTTAGCGATAAGACTGCCAATTGTTCCACTAATGTTAAGTTTACATTGTTATATTTTTTTGTAATTGATGTGAACAGTATAGAGTTATTATTACCCCATAACCTTTCATTGGATAAGAAAGTTTCCTTTCTTTCTTAAAATTAAAATCATGTAACAAAATAAATCTATATATAAACTTTGTATAATAATATGCTAGAAAATATTTAAATACGCTTGTAAATAGCCTTAGTAGGGATTACATTTTTGTGCCGTTTAGAGACACTTGGTTCGGAAAGGCCGGCTGCTGTGAATAATTTCAAAGATGTACCTATAAGGAAAACTTAAAATGTCTGCACGTGACCAAAAATCTGGCCTTTATTTTGCGCAAAAACAACGTGCCAGCGCGCAACGTGGTCAGCATTTTAAGCACGTTGCGTGAAATTTAATTTTAAGTTAATGTAGTATACTTTACGTTTTTTAGTTTTACTATGTCATGTTACTTTGTATTCTCAGCTTGCCAATAATATCTATAAATTAACTGCTGGAAAGAGTACCCAAAGCAGCGTTAGTAGGATCATATCCGAATTCAATTCAATTTATTGCACATATTATATCATTACAAAGAAGTACTTACCAAATTAATTTCTAATTTATTTTAACCTCAGAAAAAAAGTAGTAAATGTATACAAATAGTATGACTTTAGGTTTTCGTCGGCAGCTATACAAGGCAATCTTGTGGTATAGTTGCACAAAAATTTGGTTGGATAGGGATGGAAACAGGCAATAAAAGTGAACATTGATATGTATTTATAGAGGACCTCTAAACTAACCTTGGTTGTATGCTTTGTATGGGTTACCGTACAGCAACGTCATAGAGCCGGCACTCGCACGGTGATGTATAATTATGGTAAAAATGCAAAATAAGTTGTTACGTACCTCAGGCGACATAGTAAGAGAAAATATCCAAGCATCGTGTGTTGCTCCCCATTCCATCTTCCTGTTGACCAGATCTTGTACAGTGTTTATAGACGGCTCGTACACGGGAACAGTAAACGTGGAAGCCAGTCCTCCTCCATACGCACTTATGAGTATCAAACTTGCTACCAGCAACCAGCCTGTGACACTACGTACTCGCCAATTTAACTCTGCGTTTTTCTGAGACTGCAACAACAATTTATTCAGCTTAAAAGCCCTAGCAATAAACTTAATATGGATGGTCGTTCTGGTACCATTGCAATACCAGACATTCCGCCAAGCAGAAATGTGTAAACGTAGTAGCAAAATTACAGGGCTTCTGAGCATAGTCATTGAAATGATCACCTCAAAGTAATGAGAGTAACCAAAGTAGGACAAACAAAAGCATTAGATCAAGCAAACAACCACTAGTTTTGTTTGCATTTTTTTACATTTTGTAAAGAAGGTCTGGCTTAGTATACCACAAGCTTATAACCCTGTTTGTACGCAAAAAAAATGATTGGACTGGCGGTTGCACTGTTTATAAATATAGAAAGACCTAAGTACTATACAAACGTGCCTACTGTCATTAGCATTGCAATCACAACATATACTCGTATGTACATATTATGTTCAACAACCATTTTTGTGCCCACACTAAATAAAATACAAGTAGGTAAGAAAATTTCGTAACAATTTACTTGTGAAATCATAGCTCCAAAAACAGTTATGAAAACTCCATCCAATGAGCATCTTTTCGCCACGATAAGACCAAATGTCGCTAATAAAAAAGTTATTAGAACAGCATACCACAAGTTCCAGGTAAATGGCATTAACGGCATTGCCCAGCTTGCCAAAAGTCTAAAACAAAATACATTTGCAAACAGAACTCTTAAACAAAATAAAAAGATAATGAATATTTTAAATCATTAAGTATTGTAAAGGCATAGAAACGAACCTTGGAGAAGGGGCAGCACAAGTCACAGCAGATCTTATACACGCAGCAGAAAAATCTAAATAAAGAAATTCTTCGTACCAGGAATATAGAGCTCCTAAAATGCAAATATGTTTAAGTGATGAAATGATACAAATGATTTATAACTTAAGGGGGTAAAAAACATAACACAAACAAACCGATTCCAATATCAGCTCGATCCTCAACTAAACTTCCTATAACACCGTTTCCTGTGCCATTCTGAAAAATTACTCCCCATTGGTTTTCATCTTCTTTTATAATCTGAATAGTGCAATTGATCCATCTAAACAAAAAGAACAACCTTAATATTCCAGGAAGGTAAAGTACTCGTAGATATAAGGTACTATAAAATAACAATAGAAACTGACGTGGTTGTAGTACAATTTTGTTTTACTTTTGCTGAATTATACACGGTTAATTACGACCGTGCGAAGACAAGACTTTTTTTGTACTTTTTTTTCCAGGTGATGGAGAAGGCCACTGGATGTGTCCGAAACTATAGTCGGCGTATCCGATGTAAATAAACGTTAGTTATCCCACATAAGTAAACTAAAAACATTTTCACTGAACCTGCAAAATTCTTCAATAATTCTTATCTCTATGCCATCCCTTCCAGTTGATATTTTTTCAGGATCCAAATCTAGCAAAACGTACGGCTTGTAAGTAAAAGCGGCTACTTTTACTGTTTTCCCACATAAATCTTTCATATCATGTGGAAATAAATTAGTACTCGTTTTAAATTTCTCTGTACAGGAATCCCACTGATCTAGAAACAAAGGTCGGTGCACATCCTCATCGAGTCCTATAAAGTTGTGAGTAACCAAATCGTAGATATCACAGTTTGTCTGATTGTTTTTATTTGCCAAAATCATTAAAATGTTAGCCACGAAATTGGTTTCTCTCATAGAAAATAAATTAAAAGTCTCGTTTTTAGAATATTCAAATTCAATAGTTGGCAAAAATAAAATCTTTCTGTCGCTTCTTCGAATATTTCCTGCTCTGCTAACCATATCAAATGTAGTCATGAACATCGCTTGGTCTCTCATGTTTACTATGTAGTCCGAACATCCACGTTCTGAAACTGTTAGTATTTGATTTTTCAGTTCTTTAACCGTCATACTGGGTATGATGTAAGTAAAACTCAAATTTAAATTTAAATCAATCGGATTGTCTGAAACTACAGTCAAACAGTACGAATTGAAAAAAAACTGATTGATTATCGATTGTAACAATACATTCACTGAAGGTACACGCAGCGAATGAGAAATTAAATGAAAGAGCGACATGACTGACGAAATGTCTGCACCTGACAAAAGCTTATTACAAACTAGTAATTATGTTTAGCTGTATTCAAAACAAATATGCCTACTGTCTTTCTAAATATCTTTGTAAATGCCTCCTTTACAAAGATAGTTTAAAATATCTCGAGATCCTTTCAATAATTTATATAGGAAACATTTTGTCGTTTGTCTTCTATGCTTACATAAAATCTACAGCTGCCTTGTTGGGAGACTGTTTAAGTATTAATCTGGAAGTCGTGGGTTCAATTCCATCGACGCGCACATCTTTTTTTTAAGTTATGTATGTATTGCCAATACATAAGCCAATGTTTATAGACATGTGCTTTAAAATACACGAAAATCAGATAATTATGTACAAGAAACTTAAATTAGTATGGCATTAAATTTAATTTTAATATATAACTATAACGTAGAGAAAAGAATTTGAGCGAAGTTTTCTATACAATATTGCTGCACATTCGTTTACTAATAGTTTTTTTTTTAATTAACTATTTTATTACTTCTTTTATTTTCTGACTTCCATAGCACAAGCTCTGCTTAGTTTGGGGTCAGATGGCTCTGTGTGTATAGTCCTACGATATTTATTTATTTTATTTTTATTTTATTTTATTGTGACAATAAAATTTTGCTTCTTCAGCTTCATGAAACCTTTCAAGGTTATGCAATTAAACTTATTAAGCTCACTAATTATTTATTGGACACATTCGACATATTCTACGAACCGCAAAGCAGAGGAAATTGTTACTCGAATGGGTATTCCCCGAAAGACACAATCAAGGTGCCTTCAAGCGTGCTCCATCGTAGGCCGCAGCCGCATCTTCGCTTATCATTAGGCGAGATAACTGTTCGATAATAATAATATAGAAACAGTTAATATTAAGACATTTTAAAAACTGTCTACGGAACCACCGTACAAGTGTTTTCAGCCTACACTTCAGGCCACACTGGCTGATATAAAATTCAAAAAGACATTTCATGAAATTACAGCCACGATATTTGTTTCGGCTATTACGTTTCAGTTCCAGTTTTATTGACTCTACTTAATAACACCATTATTAATTCTGTTTGATGAATAGACTAAAATCATAGATTTGTAAAGTGACATTCGTTTTCAACGTTTTGTGGAGGTGTCAAGCGGAACTAGACGTTGCAATGCCGTCAACATTCTGGCCACTTTTCCCTCTACCTATTTATAGGGCTTTAGAAAAAAAACATGTGTATAATATTTGTTTATTCACTTTTTGTATAAATTTAGTTATTAGTAAATTATATGTTTTAAATTTGAAATGTAGGTACATAACATGTACTAAATTTTGTTTTAATTTTAGGTATTTTTATAAATACGACTTTTAAATTGATCCTTAGATTCTGCTTACGCTGCACCTTGTTCGTTTAGAGCTAGGTTCTATTCCTAGATACATTTACCATTTTTAACACCTAACCTGATAAAGCCTCAGATTGATTTATTAAACAAAATAAAAAATGCCTTAAATTATACTACCTATTTACAAAATGTATACAAAAAAACTTAGTCTAAAAAACCGTCAGAGGAGGGATATGTGGCCAGAATGCTGGCAACATTGCCACGCTGGATGGCAATGCTTAGCTTTTGACCAAAGTAGATACCAGCATTTCATAAAGCCTTAGATTGTAATTTAAAACGTATGTCATGTTTTAAATCATCTTTATTCTAATGTTTTGTACATACTAATGACGACATGGTTTTAGCACAGTTTCTGAGTTGTTAAAGCATGAGTGTATAACTAATCTTATCTTTAAAATTTGTTACATACACTCTACTGTAACACACTGTAGTTTTACGTGTACCTACTTTTACATAGTCAAGCAAATAGGTATCTGTATGGATTTTAAATTTCAAATTCTGTCACCACAATAATTTTTCAAAACTTCTGTTTTCGAGTGTTTGTATTTACATTAAAATAGTGGCGTTTTTTAATATATTATAATCTAGTATAGTTGCTTGTACTAAAGCAAGACCAAACCATGACTTATTTTGTGCCTTCAAATTATCTTCCTTGTTATATAACCTGGTAAAATGCACATAGTGCGATGCCAAAAACAAAAAATGTTTGTCATACTTAAAACAAACTATTTAAAACTTTGATTCTGTAAAAAAGTAGCTCTGCTACAAAAAATGAAACTGACAGGGCAACTCCAGTTACGTATAAAATGTGGATACCCTGAAAATCATAGAAAATCAATTAGATTATGTATTTTTTTAAATTTCAATATTTAACATAGACCTAATTCAAGTAAGACCTAATTACTTACCAATACATTACCTAAATCCAGGGGCTTAATAAAGCCTGCACTGTGTCTTAGGCGCGATTGCTTTACTTCTTCTTGAACTTTTAAGTTCAAATGCTTTAAAGCTACCTGTGGCAGTGAAATAATAGTTTTAAAATAAATATACACAAATTTACCATATGGGGTTTTTTCGTGCTTAAATTCCCGAGAACTAATTGACACCGGCCAAAAGTCGACTGATAATGCAAAGCAAAGCAGCAAGGGTTCTTATTATTATTGCATCAATATTATCTTAGGCTCCATCTAGTAGTTTGTGGCAAAAACTCATTTTGATCTATCACCTCTAGATGGCGGTTAATAGCATTGATGGTTATTCTTTCGAAGGTTACGACCTAAGTTCTGTTCAAAACAAGAGTTATTTTATTATTGAATGAAACAGAAAACATGACTGCTTTTAAAAAAAGGCAATGTTACTCGGGATGAAGAATAAGAATTCTATCAATAGGTACCTCATACAGCCAAATCTTTTTAGAAATTTTAAGATTATGTTGGAATACAGAAACACACATATTTATAAACCCTAAAAACATTAGGTACACTTCTTTTTGAGCAGTTGTGTAAAAACATATTTCAATTTAAAAATTGTCTGAAACGTTTACTATTTTTCAGACAATCCTAACTAATATTATAAACGCGAATGTGAGTTTGTTTGTTTGTTACGCTTTCACGCGTAAACTACTCTGGATGAAATTTTGCATGTAGGTACTTTATGCCCTGGACGTAGAATACTTTTCATCATCATCATCCATCACAACGCGGTTAAAACCGCACAACTAGTAATAAATAAATTAACTAAAATGATAAAATCCAATAAAATTTTTAACATTAATTTTCTCGAAACGCAATTTTTTTAGATAGTTTGTAGCACCAAATGATTCAATTGTGAGGCGTGTCCTTTGTTAACTGCTCCTAATAATTTTAATGTATTTTATTTGAAAATCAAAATAAATAACTACCTATGAGTAATTAATACCTGATACTCCCAAGCAAGTATAAGCCCTGATTGCTGGAGTCTCCCAACAAGTACGTTCAGTTTTTCCGTGTACGGAGAATTTTTACGCAAAACAACTATAACCTCCCCATAGTAAAAATCCTCTAGCATAAGTGTCATATCAACCAACGCCTCTTGCGTTAGATATTCACCGATAGCAAAATGACCTGGAAACAAACTCCATCTTAAATATTACAAATTTGAAAATTATTAAAACTTGTCTTAATATTGGTCTTACCGACCTGCTGGTAATAATTCTATGCCAAACGCAATTTTGTTTTCAAAACTTTTTCTTTTAAGCTCTTCTGCTGAATAAATTTTAAACAGTTTAATTATTTCTTTCACCACAGGCTGAAAAATTACATCACAACATTAAATCCTATATATAAATAACCAATTTGTCTTGTCTAAATCTATAGGGCGACTGCCGGGTTAGCTAGTATAATATATTCAAATAATAAAAACGTTTTTATTTTATTTTGACTAATGAGTTACTTATAAGGTCAAGTAGTACCTACCTCAGTTGACAAAGTAAGAGAAAACACCCAGGCGTCATGCGTGGCTCCCCATTCCATTTTTCGATCCACCAGGTCCTTCATGGTGTCTATGGATGACTCATATTTGGGAACTGTGAACGTGGAAGCCAATCCTCCTCCGTACGCGCTTACGAGTATCAAGCCTGCTACCAGTAACCAGCCTGTTACACAGCGAACTCGCCAATTTAACTCTGCATTTTTTTGTGACTGCAATTTTTTTATAAAAATCCCTGTACACATTAAAGATAGAAAAATGACAACCATTGGCAACACTAGAAATGTGTTTTCGGGAAAGTGCCTCTAAGCTATTTGTCACAAAAAATACATATTTTATATAAATTAATTTTACAAAGACTTGATGATATTCTCTAGGCCTTTCTAAATTTTCGAAAATCTACCCAATCATTCAGAAAAATAATAATCTTTCTGAAACTAACGATTTCTACGATATGCTCATTAAAAAAGAGATAATTTCTTATTAGTGATAATTTACAATGTCTATGGCCGCTTTTTAATGCTTATACACCTATATTACACGTATAGAGTTAGAGCTCAAAAATTAAAAAAAAATACTTGAGCTGCAGATCGGTATACTTGATCACCTTTTGTATTATTAATTAAAAAAATAGTAACATTGACCGCCATATTGCAGTCTACGATGGTGCCCGCTTACTTAGAAGAAACCGCTTCACTGGCAACTTGAAAGCACCCAGATTTAAATTATCGGAGAATAACTCGAGCAGTAAATTCCATTGTTTAATAAGAAAACTTACTTGCGAAATCATCACCCCAAAAACAGTAAAGAAAGCTCCATCTGCATTGCCGTTTTTAGCAATGATCAATCCAAACGATGCAAATAAAAATGTTATAGCCACAGCACACCACATATTCCAGGTGAATGGCATCAATGGCATTGCCCACGACGCTAAAAGTCTACAAATTGAATAAAGTAAGATCGCTAAGCACCTACAAGTATATATACTGAAACCATAATAAAATATCCCAAGCGATGGCATTGGGATCTCGATGTAAAATCTTATTCAGTCATCAGCTCATGGGAAAACTATTACCATTATCCGTATATACATACATACATATGTATATTTATATTAGGTTTAACATATTAGGCAGCCAGTTTTTCACGAAATTACATTAAAGTAGTTTCAGGATTAGTAGAATTACAACGATTTAGGTAAGTATTGTAATCCGCAGTCTCTTACAAACCTTGGAGATGGCGCAACACATGTGACAGACGATCTAATATGTGGTGTAGCGAAATCTAGATATACGAATTCTTCGTACCATGAGTATATGCCACCTAAAATAATATCATAAATATTAATAGAAAATTCGTAACTAATCAAAACATAAGCAAGACAACGTACAGATTCCCAAATCCGCTCGATCGTCAGCTACACTTCCAATAACGCCATTTCCGGTGCCGTTATCAAAAATTTCTCCCCACTGATATTTATCGTCTCGCACTATTTCAATCGTACAATTGACCCATCTAAAGAAGAACATAATTTTAATGATAATCAAGATATAAAAATATTGATCAAAACGTAAATAAATTAAAAAAAAATCGTAGGACATTACACACAGCGCCATCTGACCCCAAACTAAGCAAAGCTTGTACTATGGGAGACAGATAACTGATAGAATATTTAAAATTCTTTTTTTGTTGTAAATTCATACTTATAATACATACAGTACACCCAGACACAGAACAAACATTTTTATACCACAAAATGTTTATCCTGGGTGGGAATCGAACCCACACCCTTCAGCTCCTGGAGCAAACATACAGCCAATGAACTAACAGGGCTGTCATATAATATCATATAACTGGCATATAATCCAAACCTGCAAAATTCTTCAACAAGTCTTATTTCCATGCCATCTCTCTTCGTCGGTGCTAACGCAGGGTCTACATCCAACAAGACATATGGCTTGTAATGAAAAGTACCTACTTTTATTGTTTTACCAAACAAATTATTAATATCATGTGGAAACAAGTTAACACTTGCGTTAAATTTTTCTGTACAAGAATCCCATTGATTTAAAAACATTTCCTGATGCTTTTCCGTATCTGAGCCTCCAAATTTATGTGTAACCAAATCATAGGTTTGACAATATGTCTTCGCTCTTTTATTAGGTAAAATTATCACTATATTAGCAACATAATCCGCTTCTTTCATAGAAAGTAAATCAAGATATTCGTTTTTGGAGTATGTATTTTCAATAACCGGCAAAAATATTATTTTCTTATCACTCCTTCGAACACTTCCAGCTTTGTTGACCATGTCAAATGCGGTCATGAACATCATTTGTTGTCTCATGTTTACTATGTAATCTGAACATCCTTGATCTGATAATATGAGTAATTGATCTTTCAATTCTTCAACCGTCTTATGGGGGATTATGTATGTAAAAGCTACATTCAAGCGAAAATCAGTTGGATCGTCAGAAACTATAACTAAACAATATGAATCGGAAAGGAACTGGTTTATTATCGATTGCAGGAGTATGTTTATAGCAGGAGCTCGTATTGAAGATGAAATTAAATTAAAAAGGAACATGATTCGCAATTTTATTTTGCAACTAACATTGGTTCAGTGTTTGACTAGCTGTAAGTTTGTGCTAACCTGACTTTATGGACAATTCTTTTGTGCTTTTATAATGGAAATTATTTAAATTGTTTCTTGGGATCCGTACGAATATGTATGAAACGTTTTATTAAAGTATTTGTCAGGCGTTTTAGGCTGTGTATTGTGTTTTGATAGCATACAAGTTTTTAGTAGATAGTCCACTCAACATAGTAGGAGATAAACTGTTACAATGTAGGTATCTATTTAATGTAGTTTGCATTTTAGAGAAACTGCATATTTTTTTATGATTGGCAGGCTAAGTGTTTAACCACAACTCACCTGATATTAAATGAATGTGGTCAAAGATGATACACACACCTAGCCTGGAATGGAACTAGCGCTTAAATGAGGCTATCGGAACACACCGTTAGATGCTTGGCGACGGATTTTTAAGTTGACAATTAAGTGGTAGTTGGCCAGTCGAGTACTAGACAGGACCCTACGCGCTTATTCATTATTGGGACCGACCGCGCCAACAACTGAGCTATCATCGCTACTATTTTTTCAATTCTATAAGTAATTACTTTTTAAAATTAAACTGAGGCAACTACGTTCATGTAGGTACCTAAATATTTTTAGAACACTCATAAATCCTACGGAACCGCTAACGTATTTCCTATGAATTTTAAACCTAATATTTCGATCATGGTTAGGCTCAAAGAAGTAATAACGTATTCATAAAGAATATTTCTTAAAATGACAGCAATTCAGTTTGTTTGCACATATTAAGCTTTTATTTTGCAAAAAGATGTTGACTCTAATTTGACGGTTGCATTATAAATATCACATTGCCTTAGCGCGACGGCAGTGTAAGAAATAACGCTTATTGAATAAACAGAAAGTAAAAAATCATTTGATGTTTTGAATACTCGTGAGGAATGGAATCCACTAAAGCTAATGGATATTTTGTTATTGTTACGCGACAAGACACACGCGGTTAGCGCCACCACATACATTGTGGATCAGAAGAGCTTGATACTTGTTCAAAAATTACAATTAGACAGTTCATTACATACATATTTTAATATTTAGTTAGGTTTTTTTGCTATGGTTGATAGTCTAGGTTCTTGACCACAGCTCACCTGATGTTTAGTGACGAAGAAGATGTTAAACACACCTAGCCTGTAATGGAACTGGATCTCAAGTAGACACCGTTAGATACTTAGCGGCAGATTTTCAACTTGAGCGTGGTAGCTAGCCAGCCGAGTACTAGAAAATACCCTACCACCATGCAAACGGTACAGATAAACGCGACCAAAACGTCATCCGTACATGGTGGATGTTCCTCATGTACGTACAAAGCGTTTTGATACCACATTTTTTATTTTCACAGCGAGGTTGTAAAACTCTCTTCCGGAGTCTGTGTTCTCTGTTAGGTGCAATGGGTGTCTTCAAATGTAGAGTAAATATGTTTCTTCTAGGGAAGCGTGCTCCATCATTATGCAAGATGGCGGTCAAACACAAGCCTATTTATAATTACAAAAAATAATTTACAAAACATACAAACAGTGCTAGCTCATACATGCTAAGGGCATGTGTCTTTAACATGTATTCATTCAATTTATTTGTTTTCTAATTTTTATTTAAATGTTTTCAATCTTGATCTTGATCGTTTTCATTTTTGAATGAAAACGATCAAGACTATTCATTTACTTTCATTATGACTGTGTGTGGTCGGAAATCCAGGAGCCGGGTAGTCGGCAGCACCCCACAGACGGCTAATTAAAGCGCTACCTAACAAAAACAACGATATTAACTTCCATATAGAATATGACACAGCATGTGAAGTAAGAACTATGTAACTCTTGAAGCGAGAGAAAAAAGGGACTAAAACAGACCTGGCGAAACAGCACCATCTTAGATGAGAACAATATGGCAAGGCATAGTGCGGTATGAAACAGTGTAACTAGATCTTAAAAGCAGCCAAGTGCGAGTCGGACTCGCGCACGAAGGGTTTAGTACTCTTCGAGTTTATTCGATTATTTGTTTAAGTTTTTAAGTATATGCCAAATTTAGTTTTAGATATTAAGTAAAGTTTCGGAGAGTTTGAAAATTGTTGTAGTTAAATTTAAATCCACATCACTGTAATAACTGAAACGACTGTTAAGCGGAAATAAACTAAATATATACCTTGAATATTCAACTAAATATTATTATATTTAACTTAAAGTTATGGCCCTTAAAGGCTAGAACTTTAAATCTAACACACACCTAAAAATATCACCGCTTGACAGTGAGACCTAAAATGGGATAAATTTAACTTTGCAGAATAAACCTTAACTGTTTCTGAATAGGTTCGGAAATAATGTAACGACATATCCCTAAAATCGTGTTCATAATGCGCAGGTTGAGTAAACAGTAACATTAGACGCAGCAGTGACAAGCACCAGAGTGCTGGTGAAACACGATACTTATTTAATTTTGTTTTTTTTAGTTTATTTTACCAACTTTTTACCGTACGCTTGATGAATGATTGAAAGAAAAAGAAAGCCGCACAGTTTCGTCTGCAGTCTTGCTTGTGTTAAGTTGCCTCCATACATACTCGCTTTACTAAGCCGAACACAGGTTATTGTATAAGATAGACGTGAAAGTGTATAAGATATTATACTAGCTATACTTTTTTTTAGGGTTCCGTACCCAAAGGGTAAAACGGGACCCTTTTACTAAGACTCCGCTGTCCGTCCGTCTATCTATCTGCCTGGCCGTCTGCCACTAGGCTGTAGGTATCTCATGAACCGTGATAGTTAGTTGAAATTTTCACAGATGATGTATTTCTGTTGCCGCTATAACAACATATACTGAAAAACAGAATAAAATAAATATTTAAGGGCTCCCATGCCACAGAAGCGAATTTTTTGTCGTTTTTGGTTATTATTATTATAATGGTACGGAACCCTTCGTGCGTGAGTCTGACTCGCACTTGGCCGGTTTTTATTTAAGTTAAGCCTTGACTAAACGTATAGAGCAGCTATTTTTTCGTTATTTCAGGGTTATGGCCATAGTAAAAGTTGTTCATAATGATGAATACCCTTTGACTTAGTACACGCCAACTTTATAACCCTGTATATTGGAGTTTTGGCGGGAACGCGGGAAGAGTCGTGTCGCTCCGTTGTATTTTTTTCCAAAACTTGTGTTTTGTCGAGTGTTTATGCATAAAAATGGTGGTTTTTTATTCATAAAGTGCCGAATTACATGCGTGAGTGTGCGAAAATGATATAATGTGGTGAAACATGACTTTTCGTGGTGCTTCCAAAACTCCATCGAAGCTTTATAGTAAAGTCGCCACTACTTTACTAAAGCATGACTGGACTTGACTGACACAGACTGGACTTGACTAAGACTGGACTTTGACTATAACTAGCTACGAGGGCACTTATTTAACTTTTGTAACTTGAAAATATATAAATACTTGACACTGGCAAATGCTAAAACGCGACGCCAAAACCAAAGAAAAAAAAAACCCTGTATACTTGAGTATGCACATTTTTTTTCAATTTATTGCATAATATATCATTACAAAGTAATACTTACCAAATTAATTTCTAAAATATTTTAACCATAGAAAAATTAGTAGTAAGTATGTATTTACAAATAGAATCAATTTGGGTTTTCGTTAGCAGCTATACTAGGTAATCCTTTGTAATAGCTGCCACAATTACCTACTTATCCTTACCATGTAATTAGTGAGATTCAAATCTCATTATAATTATATTTCATTAATATTTTTATTCTGAAATTGCCTACAGATCACTTTTAACAGCAAATTAATCTTACATATTTGATCGTCATAATAGTTTTTAATATTATTAAAAAATAATTAATTATAATTGTTTTTTGTTGCCATTTATAAAACAATTGGTATGTAACTTTTAGTTTGAACTACCTATAAAGAGTGAGTATATCTTCTTAATATAACAAAATTTACATATAGTTTTTCCCATGCAGTAAAATTATACATTGTCATTCACAAACCCTTTAATATTAGTAACCTCAAATAATATTACCAACCAACCAATAATAATATTAGTAACCTCAGTCGGAAACAGGTTAGTCCTTCTTTCTAAGCTTCGCGCTTGACACCTCTATAGCCTGAAGCCAGAGTTTGATCTCTTCAGGGCATTCTGGTTTGTGGTCTGCTCCGGGGATGCCTTGGAAAAGCCTCTCAGCATCGACGTTAATGAGGTTCTGCCTAGAAAGGACAATAGCGCGGATGAACCCGTCGTTAATGGTGATGAACTTCTGTTCGATGAATAGAGTCTTATCCTCCCAATATGCCAGCTGAAAACAAGGTAATAAACGATTATAAACAACTGTAAAACAAATACAAATGTTTGTTCTGTGTCTGGGTGTACTGTACGTATTATAAGTATGTATTTACAAAAAAAAACTATTTAATTATTCTATCAGTTATGTCTTCCATAGCACAAGCTTTGCTTAGTTTGGGATCAGATGGCGCCGTGTGTAATGTCTATTGTTAAAATAAATGTTCTATTTGTAAATAAATACTTATAATACATACAGAACACCCAGACACAGAACAAACATTTGTTTATACCAGAAAATATTTGTCCTGGGTGGGAATCGAACCCACGCCCTACAGCTCTTAAAGCAGATATACTACCAATGAGCCAATAGGGCTGTCGAAACAGTAGACAACATAAAACTTAGCTAATTTAGGAACAGAGGGCGTAGTTAAAGTAACATTAGATGTATTCGATAACGCTAATAGAAAAGTCCAAAAATGTACGAGAGCGGCATAAGCTTTTATCACATTTTCTGTCATATCGACAGCTTATGTCAATAACGTACATTTTTTACGGAGCTATTCGCGTTATCGCTAATCGAATGTTCATTGTCTAATGCCCTCTGGTTCTTCTCAGTTTGAGACGTCGTAAGTTGAGAACGCTTCATTGGTTAGGTATTCATGTATCTTACCCTTGTCTCAACTTTGTACGCTGTGAAGATGGGTATGGTCCTCCTATATCGAATGCTGGAGGCTCCTTGTAAAGCATGTCCGTCCACAGTTTTGATGTTGTCGTAAATGCCAGTTCTGTCGTAAAAGTGGAACCGAGCGAAATCAAGTTCCCGCACGTACCGAGCGTTGTTCATGTGATGTAGGAAAATGTCCACGTCTTGGGTGGTGCAGAATCCTGAATTAAATAAATAAAATAACTTAGTATAAATGAAGTCATACAGCATACGTCTAGGATTGAACTCAATGCAGACTTTTTTGTTTCCTGTAAACTATAATTTAGGCATTTTAAAACTAGAATTAATAAATTTCAGCTACATCGTCATGCTGCATTCTCGACCGCACTAACGCTTTCTATCAGACGAGTTGGTAGCCAAACGTAATTTTGTTATTTTTCTTGTCTTTATAGTGAATTAGACAAGTATTAAATGAAAAATTGAACCATATACCCGTCATATTGTCATTTTTTTTAATATTGCCTGTGTCACGCATGATGATTAGGTATTCTAACGATATCCCATAGGTACATCCAAATCTGTTCAGACATTTAAAAGCTATGGTAGAACAAATGAAACTCACAAACATATGTGAACCCTGCACTTCTTTTCGAGGCAGTCGTGTAAAAATGTGGACTACAAAATTTTAGGAAACAGATTATTTTTTAGTTTAAAAAATGCAGAAAATCTAAACTTTTGAAGCATTGCTAAACAACATTAGGGCATTTAGGTAGGTATCTATTTCTTTTACACACTGTCCTAAAATAACAATAATAACTCCAAAATAAGTACCTACGTGAAAATGATCAATTAAAATATACGCATAATGGATATATAAATAGGCAAGCTCAAAAGTCAAAGGTTGTATTTGCATGACAACTGTGTAAAAAGGTCACACAAACTAAATATAATTAATTTATGTGTTGAATAATACCTACGTTTAAAAGAGGTATGAAAAATCTCAACACGTCGCAAATCATTGAAATAACTGTAAAAAGTTGTACAAACATTCCTATATTATCTAGAAATCACTTACAATAACTTTAGTAAATCAATAAACTTACCGTACACAGTCGTCGTATCGTTAACTCCGCATTTCTTTTGGAACAATCTTCCAATTCCAATCGTGAAAGCTATCCGCAGGAAATAGTTCACATCCCAACAAATGTATGCGAGTGCTACTATTGTGGCTATAATGCAATACATTTTTAAAACTATCAATATATTATAATCGAACTAACTAAAACGCTAAGCCACAGACTACCGACTTTTATAAGAAACAAAAGAACACTAACTTAAGTCCGAATAAGAAATGATCGTAGGACTAGTAGTAGCGTCAAATGACTTAATACTTTTTGGAACTAAGCACTTTTACGAGTAAATTTGTGATAATATGACCGTTGCTATATTACGTTGCCGTTAACGTAGTCATGTTCTTTTATCTCTGTCTCTCCTCAAACTTTTCGTGCTGATATTGAAAGAGAGAGGAATAGTACAGGTACAGGTACAGGTGTAAAGTCAAATAGGTCGTATGTGTCTGATGCCTCTGCGCATATTTATGTATAAAGTCATTAACCTTTATTTGACCGTAACATTTACGTGAAATTATAATGAAAGTAAACTTTATACACAAAATATTTGAGGATATATCGAAATGAGGATTTTAGAGCACTTCTATAACCCTAATTAAAATTCCTCTATCTATCTATATTACTATAAAGAGGAATTTTTTTATTGGTTGCTTATTTGTTTGTTTGTATTGAATACGCTCCAAAACTACTGGACTGATATCAAAAATTCTTTCACAGTTGGGAAGCTACGTTATCCCCGGGTGACATAGACTACTTTTTATCCTTGTATTTCCTTCGATCAAGATAAAATGAATTAATTCATTTTGTTTTGGTCGAATATCCTTTTTTAAAAATACATACCTATACAACAAATAAACAGTGAGCAAAGTTAAATAAAAATCTATCTATTAATAAGATGACATTGAAGGTCAATAAAAAGTAAGTTAGGTAAAAACATTATATTTTTATTGCTTTTATATTAAAACTAGCTGCGTCCTTAGGTTTCACACGAGATGTTCCAGTTTTTCCGTTTTTTTTCGAGGGGAAATTTTCCAATGTCCATTCTATCAGTTTACGTAGTCATGAAAATGCATTACCCGCAGATAGACAGAGTTACTTTCTCATTTATGACATTTCTGTGATTTAAAGTAATCAGTGTATTCTGGTTTTAAAGACATCAACGCGCTATCTTCCTGTACACGCCCAAGACCACATCATGATCAGATCTTTCTCAGTTTAGAACTACATATTTCCATACTTTTCAGCCACTTCTTTATATATTGCGGGCATGTTGGTCTAATTTCTGAGCCAGGTAAGTCTTTAAAAAGAGCTTCAATAGAGTGTCCATTTTTACCGACTGCGTGCTGACGTGACAGGAAAAAACACCGCTGTTTGCCGTCATGTAATGTCACCACTTCATGCTCCAAGAAGACCGTACGATCATCCCAATAGACCAGCTAAAACACATTATAATAATTATGCATATTATAAGTTTAGGTGTAAAAATTGCGACTACACCATGTCTCTGTACAGTCACAAGTTTGGAAAATCATAGGTTTAGTGCATAATTTATTTATGAAGCGTTAATATGTATGTCTAAAAAAATTACGTAGCAAACTACAATAAGCCTCATTTTTTAGCCATATTTAATGTTGTCCATATATACTACACACTAAGTTTCTTATTGCGTTTCCTGTAAGGCACTCCCGACAAATCTACGCGAGTGCAAAGCAGGCACACTACAAAAAGCTTTTTTGTATGGGCTAACAGAAATCGGAATGAGAATTTCAGAGCACTTCTATAACCCTAATTCAAATTCTTCTATCTATACTATTATAAAGAAGAAAGGTTTGATTGTTTGTTTGTTTGTATTAAATAGGCTCCAAAACTACTTTACTGATTTCAAAAATTCTTTCACCGTTGCGAAGGTACGTTATCCCCGGGTGACATAAGCTACTTCTTATCTCAGTAATCCCTCGGGAACGGGAACTACGCAGGTGAAACCGTGAGGCGTCCGCTAGTTATACGTATAAACCTTCCTCTTGAATCACTATTTTTATTTTATTTTTTATAAAATAATATAAAATTAGTTTTTACCTTTGTTGTTATTTTGTAAGGTGTGAACAAAGGTACAGGTTCTATATTGACAGTTAACGTACACCCTTGTAAAGATTGGATGTCGAGTTCCAGGCTCCGTTTGTATATTCCGGTCAAGTCATAGTAGTGGAAACGGCCCATGTCGAGCTCGCGGAGTAGCCGCGCTAAACGAACGCTTTTTCCCGTCACATCGCAGTTTCTGTAAGTACCGATACCTGTAACAGTAAGACAGGATTAGATATAGCACCTATAAGAGAACTTTCAGTGTCGCCGTGCAGGTGCCGGGGCTATCTCGTTGCAAGGACAGGACTTCAGTTGTCTTTCTAGTTGTCACACATTGTGGCAGTATCGCCGACAGCCTGTTGGTTCATTGGTAGTATGTCTGCTCCAAGAGCTGAAGGACCTGGGTTCGAATCCCACCAGGATAAATATATATGAAATGTTTGTTCTGTGTCTGGGTGTTCTGTATTTATTATAAGTATGTATTTACAAAAAAAAGTATTTAAGTATTGTATCAGTTATCTGACTTCCATAGTACAAGCTTTGCTTAGTTTGGGGTCAGATAGCGCTGTGTGAAATGTCCTACAATTATTATTTTTATTTGTTTTCCCAAAGCTGTTTTTTGCTGCTACATCATTGTAGCAAAAATAATGGTTATTTTTGGCGCTTCCAACCTGTCTTTGTGGAAGTCAATAGGATAAGCCTGTGTCCAGCAGTGGACGTCCTACGGCTGAAATGATGATGAGGCGCAGGCGAGAAGTCTTTTAATAGACCGATGTCTGTGATACAGACAATTTTTTTTTAACTACAGTTACAGTGACTATAAACTTTTTCTTTTGTTTCTATGGTTCTCGGTAACTGTGAACTAAAAATAATAGAGTATTTTAGGTTACTTGACGATCACGACAACTCAGTAGAGCTTAGGTATATAAAAGGTTTTTTAATTAGGTACTCGTAAGTAAACAACAGTCGTAAAAGTGCCAGTGATCATTCCAGTATCCTTTATTTTGTTACTAGCGAACCACCCCGGCTTCGCACAGATGTAATGTAGATACTAATGTTGTGCATATGCATGTATTATATCTATCTATCTATACAATTATAAAGAGGTAAGATTTGATTGTTTGTTTGTTTGTATTGAATAGGCTCCGAAACTATTGGACCGATTTCAAAAATTCTTTCACCGTTGGGAAGCTACACTATCCCCGGGTGACACAGGCTACTTCTTATACCTGTATTCTCACGGGAACGAAAACTACGCGGGTGAAACCGTGAGGCGTCCGCTAGTTATACGTATAAACCTACCCCTTGAATCACTATATCTATTTTATTGATGGCAACCGCTTTTAAAATCCGTTGCGTAATTTAAAAGATCTAAGCGTAGGTACAGACGGCAGGAAGCGAATTTTTTTATAGTATATATAGAGAGAGATGTAGAAATGTGCTTATGAAAAGACAACTTTTCAATTAGTTTCTTACTTAAAACGTGACTGAATAATTAAATCAACTTACCATAAACTACAGTAGTGTCGTGCAAAGTTCGTTTAGATTGAAATAAACGACCACACAGCAGAATAAACCACGTTCGTATGAAGTAATTCAAATCACAAATTATATTTAAAAATATAAATATCGATATTAGACTCAAATATAACATAATGCAAAGAATATTGTTAACTCGAGAACTGACAAAGCGGCCAATTAAGAATTCGTATGGTAACGTGGACGTCTGACACACACCGAATTATAATACAATGAAAATCAGAATTAAATCTTTAACCTTTCCGTAGTGAATCTTTGCTGAATAAAACCTACAAGTTTAGCTATAAATATATTATTAAGATATAATTTTCTAAGTAGCGCCACAGACATATAAGAAAGAAGACGCAAAATGGAAACGAAACTATAGTTTAATTATTTATCAGTATAATTTAGTTACAATATGGGTATCTTCAAATCTTGATTAAATAGGTGTCGTCTAGTTAAGTGTACTCCGTCTAAAGGTCGATTTACATCAAACGAACATAGAGCTAGAGCTAGAACAAGAGCATTCTTTCGTAATCTTTTAGTGTAAACGAAAGCTAGAGGTATCGATTTACATCAAACGAACATAGAGCTAGAGCTAGAACAAGAGCATTCTTTCGTAATCTTTTAGTGTAAACAAAAGCTAGATCGAATGTTCTTTGCTCATTCGTGTCAATTCTGTGGTTAGTATTGGTAGTGCTTCGTTATGTCTGACTCTGACAGCGATATCATTATTGCAAGTGCTGCATTTATTATTTTGTCGCATAAACTCAAAAATAAAAGAAGGAAGAGACGTTGGTGGGTTACAAATTTAATGCATCGAAGGAAACTGGATAATGTAGGTGAAACAATGACGGATATGCAAAAACAAGAAGAAAGTGGACAATTCCAAAACTTTTGTAGAATGGCGCCAGAGGATTTTGATCATTTACTATCTCTGACCAGAGAAAAAATTCGAAAATCAAGTACGAATTTTAGAGACTCGATTCCTGCATATGACAAACTAGCAGTGACTTTGCGATTTTTGGCAACTGGAGATTCCTATGAAAGCCTCATGTATTTTACTAAAATGTCTAAATCGACAATATGTAATGCTATATCTGAAGTATGTGCAGCAATAAATGAAGCATTGCAAGACTATGCTAAGGTAAGTAAAGTTATTACTTTTATACATACCTACACACCTATTATCACGACCGTAATTATTAGTGAAAGTAAGTAAATAAACTAAGACAATTTATTTTAAGATATTTATTTAAAAAAACACAATCAGAGAACTTAAATAAACAAAAAGGAACTAGAAAAGATATACATGTTACTTAAAATTTTTAATAAAATGCAGCAAAGACTCGCTGGTTTCTTCAGTTGCGGTATCATCCGGAATGTGTAATTGTTGGTCTAAATTGACATTACTTTCTGAACTGGCTTCCATTTGGTTGGGTGGAGGGGATTGATCTGAGGCTACAGAATACACAATGCAAGTATTTTGTGAACTGTTTGAATATGAAGACATCGGAGTTGATGCTAAATTTGACTCATAATCAAATTTCCCCAAATCAGCGTCGAACAGTATATTATTTATGTAATGTTCAACATACGCTTTCGTCCTTTTTGAGTATTCGCGATGTTTTGAAGCAACATGATTTCCAAAAGCTTGACTCTTGTCCCTTATCTTTGAATCATGTGTATCTTTTAAAATACGGTAGGCTTCGGCTACTCGAGGGTCTTCATGTTTTGATTTTTTTGGTGGTATTGTGTGGCCAGATTGCAGTGATGTTGATGGTTGCCATTGTGGTGTGGTGTTTCTTGACCCTACTGAAGCTGCAGGTTGTGAATGTGTTGTTGAATCTGACTGTGTATCTGCATTAGGGTCCACTACCGGAGTTTCTTGTCCAATTCGCTCATTCTCCTGCTCATCAGCCTGTAAAAAAACGGTTTAATTAATATACACCCTAAAATAATTTTTTATTCATTTCAGACACCGTCAACAGAAGAAGAATGGCTATCAATCGCTCAGGAATTCAATGAGAAGTGGAATTTTCCAAACTGTATTGGCGCTGTAGACGGGAAACACTGCGTCATACAAGCACCTATTAACAGCGGAAGCGACTTTTTTAATTATAAATCCACATTCAGTGTGGTGTTAATGGCCATAGTAGACGCTAACTACAATTTTATATTCGCCGATATTGGTTGTCAGGGCAGAATATCAGATGGCGGAGTTTTCAGAAACACTTCTTTCTATCAGAAACTACAAAATAATGAATTAAATTTGCCCAATGAACAAAGCCTTCCAGGAAGACAACAGAATATGCCATTCGTATTTGTAGCAGATGATGCATTCCCATTACAAAGACACATCATGAAGCCGTATCCTGGTACTCATGCCAGGGGATCCGAAAAACGAATTTACAACTACCGTTTGTCTAGAGCAAGACGAATAGTAGAAAATGCATTTGGCATTCTTTCAGCAGTTTTTCGTGTATTGCGAAAACCTATGTTGCTACAACCTGATAAAGCATCTCTCATCGTAATAACCTGCGTGTACCTACATAATTATTTGATGAAAAGGAAAGCTTCTAGGAAGCTGTATAATTCACCGGGCATGATGGACAGAATTGAAGATGACGTCGTCATTCCAGGCCAGTGGAGAAATATGGACCGTTTATCATCATTTCTCCCGTTACCCAACACTGGACGAAGACACACTTTGCAATGTGAAAATATCCGGAAAGAATTTTCAGACTATTTTAATTTGACTAATATTTTGCCATGGCAAAACAATATTGCATAATAAAAGCGATATGTTACTTTATAAAAAGCGTAAATAACCTAACCTAAAATTATGGTAGAATACCCAATAAATAAACATAACTACCTACTTACCATGTTTTTATTTTGGTTAGTGTCGAAATCAATTGTTTTCCTCGGTTTATATTTGTCCATCAAAAAGTGCATGCTTTTAAATGCAAACCATTTAGAATTATAAATACAATCGGCACCGCTGCCTGACTTCGTACTCATTGTTTTTTTCCTTTCCCGGCGGTAAGATGCAAGAAGCGAGTCCATCTTTTTTTGTAACTCTTCAACATTACATTCCAGTTGTTTTGCGATTTCCTGCCAAGCATCTTGTTTGTAAGTTGTATTTTTATAGTTTTCATACGTCGGATCCCACAGACATCTGAAATTGCGGTAGGCTTCTATCATTAATAAACATTTTTCTTGAGACCAATCCATAACTTAATCGATAAGATACGTAAACAATCGCTAGAACACAAAAACGCTTTGATGAGACCGCTCAGTGGCGCGAGCACGTCCGAACACGCTAGAACGCTCTAAGCAACTGTTCGCGCGCTCTTGCGCCGTTTACATCAAGCGAGCGAGCATTCTTAGAATATTCCATAGAATCTTTGCGAACGCACTAAGAACAACGAAGGAATGCTCTACGCCTGTTTACACTAGAAGAATTAGCTGTAGTGGGGATAGAATGAGCATTCGCTCGTTTGATGTAAATCGACCTTAAGACCGAACATCAGCCAGGGTGTGATCAAACGCGAACCTATTTGGAACAAAAAATTAAGTAAATAAAAACCGGCCAAGTGCGAGTCGGACTCGCGCACGAATAGTTCCGTACCATTATCTATAAAAATGGAAAAAAATCACGTTTGTTGTTTGAGAGCCACCTTAAATATTTAGTTTATTCTGCTTTTTAGTATTTGTTGTTATAGCGGTAACAAAAATACATTATCTGTGGGAATTTGGAGTGCAGATAAATCACATTATGAATTAATACATACAATACATAGATTACTTTTAACCCGGAAAACGTGGATAAAACCACGGGACCCAGACATTGAACTTTTTGTCGTTTCGCGTTTGTGCAGTCTCCCATACAAATTACGTGACTCAATAAAACAATGCCATAAGGAGCTCCCCCGCTGTTTGCACTACACATTAGTTCGGTAGAGAGAGGATCCTCTTTATTTCTATTAGCTTCGGTATTATTCGCTAGAGGATTGTCGTGGATCTGTTATCATCAGAGATAATAATGCTGGAGGCAAACTGAGTTCGCTTTCTGTGTGAATCTGGTTTATTTTTTCTTTTACTTTATAAGCGGATGAGTGTAAAAATCCAGACTAATATTATAAAAGTATCTTCATCCCATCTATTATAAAATAGGCGAAGGGTCAGTGACAAAATGACTTTTGAATTTGGAACACTATTAAATTAAAAAGTTTGAACGCAATTTGCTGCAATAAATTACTGGCCGGTAACAAAAAAAAAAGCGCGCCTGCCGACGCGGCAATGGGTAACCAAATTTAAAAAATACGCAGTATTACTTTTAATCAAAATATTACAGAAAGAAAGAAAAACATTTTTTTATAAGACACTACATACGAGTATAGATTTTATATGTCAGTAGTGCATTAGAAAGAAAAAAGGTTAGTGCTCAACAATTGTGCTGAGGATGGCTCTGCAGCGCTGATTGAAAGATGAGTTTTAGCATTGAAAGTGAAATACTCAGAAACTGTCATAAACAGTTTACAACCAAACAAATCGAGAGTAAAATATCTTTTCTCATAGTGGGGATGAAAAGCAGAGTGTGCTACTCGGCACCAAAATTATTTAACCTTGAGCGACGTGGGTACTTTGATTTGAATCCCTCGGTACGCTTAGAATTCTACTGTAGAATCCTTCGCTTCGCTCTGCTCTCTCAACACAGCCGATGTTGTTTTCCTGCACCGGGGCAGCTCAAACTCATTAGGATTTGAACCCACACCCTCCAGCGTGTAAACCGACCGCGCTAACCGGTGATTTATAGTCGCTCTACGGCAAAACGGCAATAAATTACTCCAAATAAGTAATTACCATACCTACCGATGTTGACGTCGTAATGCAATGCGAAAGTAGGTAATATTCAATTAATTTTTTTTCATGGATGAAACATTAAAATCACAATTACTTTTTTTTTTATTCTTGGCCTTGGATATTTGCCTTTCAGCCGTAAAATCACAAATTAAATTTTAACTAATGAAAGAAGATTTTTTGTTCTTTATTAAAAACACCATTTGCCTGTTTTTCATTTTAAAAAATTGTGATAATGTATTTTCTCACGCTATAATATTTGATTAGGTAAGTTATAGGTTTATATATAATTAAATATCTAAAGAACGATAACATTTTAACCTCTTACATAACTAGCTGCAAGCTACTATTTAACCTGTGTTTTCTACAGAATAATTTCTGGTTTCGGGATCCATACGTGCAGATTTGGGTATGTTATCCAGGTTGTAATAAGGTATCTGAATTAAGTCATTATAGTGTAAGAAAATAGCAACCAGGTAAAGAAAAATAAAAAAGATTAAAAGTACCTAACAAACGTACACATAAAATTATAAACATACTTTTACGTACATACCATATGTCGGAGAATCCGAGTGGCGCCACCCTCACTCGTTGACTAGCCTTTTAATTATTTATTTTAGGAACACAAGCGGGACTTCAGGAAGTTCTGATTAGATGATGCAGCCGGAGCCGAAGAGCACCGCTATTCAGAAATTGAGACTCACACCGAGCGAACGTATCTGTTCGTGTACAATCTGATATCATTATATGGCATTAAAAAAAATATGAATATATATACCCACTATATGATAGCCCCTAGCATCGATATTTGTATTTATATGTATAATATTAAGAGATTTAAACAAGAACTTGATTAAAAAACTATAATCTAACTACTCACGCATCAATATCAGCCGTAACGAACATAGAGATGGGCATACAAATAGGTCAAACACATAACCTTCCTTGACTATGGAAACTGACGTAATTTTGACACATTTTTGTTAAGGTGGTTCGATTCCCATGCAAATAATTTTTTGCCTTTTATGGACAAATGGAGCCTAATTTTACTGTGAAATTACAGCTACTGGCATTTATTTTGGTCTTTATTTGCGGTAAATGACAATTACTTGAATAAAACAGTAGATTTATTAGCATAAAATCAAATTTATGAATGATTTATGAATTTATGATTTTTTAATAAAACAGTAGATTATAAGTATGTATCTATAATCTACTGTTTTATTCAAGCAATTATAATTTACCGCAAATAAAGACCAAAAGAAATGTCAGTAGCTGTGATATCACTGTAAAATTATACTCCATTTGTCCATAAATTGAAAACTTTATTTGTATGGAAATCGAACCACCTTAAACTGTAGTCGGAGTTTCCGATAAAATTAAACGTGAGTAATACCGCATAAGTAAAACAAATATAGCCCTCTTTTTTGGCTTCACCGTAGTCGGGTAAAAAGGGACAGATCAATATTAATACAACACTTTACCAATAAATGCATTTATTAACATCAATAAAAAAAAACTTTTTTGAATTAAAAGTCTATTTTAGTTCAAATTTCTTTGGCTTAATAACACGTATGTCCTAGTTTATTCTTGGAAAAATCAACAGGACGCCTATAAAGCTATTTTTTATTTAGCTACATGTAAGTAGATAGGTAAAACCTCTAACAGACAATCTGTCATTAAAATTGAGACGGTAATAAGTCGGTAAGATGATATTTTTACCACTGAATTTTACAATCTTCAAACTGAATGTATTAATATCATTGGAACTAAACAATGTAATATTATCTCCTTGAACACATGAAGAGTATATTTTACAAAGTACTTTTTACATGAACAAGGTGACTTTGAATAAACGGAATAATTATTATTCCAAAAAACAAAATTATTTATTACAAAAGATTAAGTTTTTTTTGTTATTTTTAGATAATAATTTTGCTAAATTAGGCATTGAGTCACGTAGGTAACGATGAAGCAGTGAGTGTAACGTCCCGCCGCTGGTGTATTTCGTCTATCCCAGACAAAGATATTATCGATTATCCCAGACGAATTACTAGAACATGTACGTTATATATAAATCTTATAGTAAATGCGTAAATACACTAAAAAATATTTAGTTAAACGTAATAATTGCAAAGTAGCGACTGGTTTTATTGCCCATCTAAGCTTAGATTAAGATGGCTCAATTAACGTTAATTCAGATATTCGAATTCGATTATACAATGCAACTTGACCACTATTGTATTTTTATTTTTTTAATATCAATTCGCCTAATCAACATTTTCAATACTGTTGATAATCTTGTCGTAATGAAACGATTGATTAATTTGAAACCAAATTGAAAATCGCGTTGTTAATTTAGTGGTGATTATTACACTGCCGGCAATCTGGAGCGCACGGGTTGCACTGGGGTGGTGTGTGATGCTGAAGAGCAAACAGGGGAGCAGACAGCGCCGGCAGTGTCGGCAGAGGAACGAGCCAATCGGAGCCGCAGACTCGCCCCATCACTAGAGCTGGTAGGAATGGCGCTCGTGGCCCGACTGGTCGGAATGCAGACCAGCGTGATTCAACCTCCTCAGAACTTGATACTGATGACTCGAAGGCCGATGTGTTGGAGCTACTGCCTGGCAGTTTGTCTCTTGGATCCTGATGAAACGGGGATACTTTTTTAATGTTATCTTTCTTTAAACTTCAATAGCTAAATGCTAATGAAGCATTTAACTTTGCTTAGGGGCAATATCGTAACCCTAATTGGTTATCTAGAAAATGATAACAAGAAGCTTGCTAGTTTTTTTTATTTACTGAAAGTTTTGTATCGCTACAAATTTGTCTATTTTTGTGTGTTAAAGAGACGCAATCTACTAAGTATTTGCTATATCTATAAGTATATGCAAATTAAAAGATGTACACATCGCAAATACATATTTTTAATATTTTTTCCATCGTCATTATCTTTTATTTTCAGCCCGTAATAGTCCGTACTGATGTACACAGGCCTGTCTTTTTGGACGCTACAAATTCCGATTCTGTGACAATCTCTTACAACCTGTACAACCAACCTGTTTACAACCTGTGAAAATAACAGCATCGTCAACTATCTATTTATGTCACACACGTTGTGTTACGTTTCTTATCCGTGCGGTTAACTTACAAGTCCATATTTCCTGAGGGATATAATTTAGATCTTTTCAAGGTCACAGCAAATGAGTATCTTGTAAGTCTACTTTCTTCATCTTCAATGAGTTGGTGGTCAAACACGGAGGTATACGCGTTAACAAAATATTAGGTCTTAATATACTGAGCCATAGCCACCTTCAACGTTTTAGTCTAATTTACCTACTATCATTCTACCTGGAATATGTCCTGTTGAATTTTTTAGTCTATTTAAATAGATTTATTGTACAACACTCACATGGGTCGCGTTGAAATGTTCTACGGCCCGTAGTAAGTCATGGTTGCACCTTCGAAGCACAAGCTCGAGTACGGAACGCTTTTTCCCAGGAAACAGCTTCCGAAGCATTTCGAGGCCAGCCGTGCTCACCGTTCCGTCTTCTGGGGCCGCTTCGGGACCGACACTAGCAAAGCAGATAAGGAGTGTTCATATACGGTAGTAGTGATTCGTCTCAGCTTATAAATCTGGCTTATATATAAACCATTGGAAAATAAAATATTGAGTGTTAGTGAAAACCGTATCAAAATCCATTGCGTGACTCAAGCGGATTTACAGACAGACGCGTACAGCGGCTTTGTTTTATACTATTTAAAGAAAACACGGAAGTTACATTTAAATAAATGTTTTCTTTCTTTCTTTCTATTAATATTTTTTCAAATTCTATTTTAATTCCTACTAATATTAAAAATATTTGTGTTTTAGGTGCAGTGATTTCTATAAATAACAGCGTTGTTAGTCAGCAGTCTTTTACGCAGTATCGAAGCAACGCATGGACGTGATGAATGTTATTTGGAAAAATACTAGAAGTAGTTGAAACAAAGCAAGCAAAACGCGAAACGCAAACTGGTGCAAAACTACAGTTTAGCCTATATCAATTAATTGTATTGTACCTAATTAACGAATCCATCCATTAGAAGATGACCAGACATGACCAGCATAAAATGGTTATAATTTTTTTTAAATAGGCAAGCTTCGTGAAATTAAATAATCATTATGACAGACTGAAAAGCAGAAACATGACAGAGTGATTTGATTGTTATCTACCGCAGAGAAGATGCTGAGGTGGCGCCGCCGGCTGAGTCAGGAGACACGCTGCAACAGTCTGGCAAGGAGTCGCTCGTCTCGCTGTCGATGTGGATCGGCTGCGGACCGAAATGCTTATATAATATACAATAAAGCTTCTTCTTGTCCCGGGTCAACATATAGTAAACTATTTAATGACTGCCTAAGAGGACTCGATGAAATATCTTCCCAGAAGCATTCGCTAACTTTTTATAAGTAGATACCTAAACCTACATGGGTTCTAATTATGTTAATTAATGGGTCTTAATCGCGCGCAGAACTCTATGAAAACTACGTGTCCACGACTATTGCAACATTGCCGAAACGAAGTAAATAAACAAAACTATTTTCAAAGTAAGTATTTTATGCGCGGTTCAGAATCGCAGGTTTGTGTTTAAAACACGAAAATCTATAAAATACATGGATTCCTTTCATGTAATAAAGAATAGGTACCAATAGCCAGCATGTACCAGCCATAGGTACTAGCCTGTTGATGGGGCCTGTTGTTAAAACGTGGCGAAACCTGCAATCCGCATGTCTAAAAGTTCTTCTTGTTTCCGAAAATGTGTGAAGTTTGCCAAGCCGCACTTGGCCAGCGTGGTGGACTATGTACCATTGTACCTACATATACCTACCTACCCGTAAGACTATAGCACTTCTCACAATGACAAGTGATCCAGCAGTTTGTACTATTTTTTAATACTTACAGCATGGTCGTCGATTGCGGAGTCAGGCTCGGGCCCGGGGCTGGGACAGGGCTCCGTGACCCGCATGCCGTAGATACGGCCTGGAGGAAGTGCGTCTAGAGCTGTGCCGCTCTCTACGGACGCTAGGTGAAGCGCTATCTTGTCTTCCGCTGCTTGTTGCCGTTTTAAAGCAACCTAGTTCAACAAAGCTTTACAATTAATTTTGTTTCCAAAAATTATTAATGCTGGTGTTTGTGTAACGAATTTGGATATCACTAGAGAGCTACTTCCAATACAGGCTAGGCGTGCTTAGGTATACCTACTAGCTTCTACCACAACTTTATTCAAGATCAGATGAGCTGTGATCAAACACCTAGCCTATTAAAAAAAAACTTATAATTATGATTTCTTTCATATCCCAAAGATGACACAGAATCAATCAATCAATCTAGACACAGGATAGAGACATGTGGAAAAATTGGTAAACTTTTGCTCAACAGTGTGAGTGCAGCACGAGTTAACTAAGAAAGTTTACGTTCGACTGCACCTTGTATACATATATACGATGAGTATATGTTCGATGTACTTATATAGATATATATCCGCATCTAAATATACCTATCCTGACAAAAGTGTCCTCCGATTTCCCTCAAATAACTATAGATAACACCGAGATAAACGCAAAAGGTAAACCAAAATATCTGTTTAGAAATTCCAAGCATGCAACAAATCGTATGAAGACAAAATTAATTTAGCGTTAAATCAATGGCAAACAGACTGTGTTTGTGTTTGCGGTGAGCGGTCACCCCCGGGAGAGACCGCGACTAACCGCATCCCTGCGGCAGCTTCATTGGAAAACTAAACAAAACTCAATCTTGTGAAATCAAATTAATGGTGGACCCGCGCGGAATAACGTATCGCATTACCTACTCAGGAGCGGTAGGTGCAACGCGATGGTCAATTTGTTATACCTGGCTTTTCATTTTTAGTAAGTTTTATAGGTGTCAGGTTAGATGTCTTTTTACCCGATTGGCAATTTTTTTTTATTACTACTCGTACCTCATATTTTCAAATAGCTGCATGGATTACGACAGTGAAGGTATCGTTATATAGGTACCTACTCGATACTTGTATTCAGACACTCAAGTGTCTAAAATCCAAGTTAGATAGATGTTTGAAAAAAAAAAAACAAAAAAGCGAATTTTTGTTAGTAGTTATCCAGGGTGTCAGCTACCTCCTATAACAAATTTCATCCAAATCTGTTCAGTAGATTTTGCGTGAAAGAGTAACAAACATACATACATTATTCATTTTTGCATTTTCAGTTCATACAACTTTCGCGTTTATATTTACGAGTATTAGTAGGAAAGTAGGATCTTGGATCCAAACCGCTAGATATAATTGTAAAAATAAATATTAGAGGTATTATAATCAAAACTGTACCTACTTCGGAAATATCCGCTATGTAGCAATAGCGCTTAGTTTGCAATTTCTGACCCCGAAATCGTCGAAACCCAAGACAGAATAAGGTTAAAAAAAATCAGCCATCTAACGCGCGATTAGGGTGCTAGGCGCCTTGGCTGGTCCTACAGCTCCACACAGATTCTTTTAAGTTAAACCTCATGAAACTCGATCATGGTTTGTCCCAAATGAATGAACATTAAATAGATCAGATGCAAGGCAAGTGGCGGGAACATCGACAGCGATGCATTACTGAGTCAACCGATCGATGGCTCATCCGGCGTCGCACTGTAAACACGTGCCAGCGTGCCACTTGTTTAAATAAACTTAGACAGCATTAGCTGCTCTCGATTTCAGTACATTAAAACGCATTAACGCCTCCAAATCGTTGGTTATTTTTGTACTAAATAAGGTATCGGTGTCTTCTTGGTGTTTGATGATAAAAGCATAGGCGCCTGCATAGGAATTTTACAAAAAATATAGGAAAAGGAATCTTAAAATATTGTATTGATCTATATTTTTCGAGCCTAAATATTGACTTAGCGTAAATTGCCTAGAAACTATGTTATTTCACTAATGTTTTAGGTGAATGGAAAGCTAAAGTTTAGAATAGAATATAACTTTATTATACACAGATCACAATTAATACAAATAGGAAACAAAAAAAAAAGAAGATATAATAATATAACAAAACAATAGAAGGTCTTATCGCCTAGAGCGATTTCTTCCAGACAACCTTTGGAGTTTGTGAGTTATGTACATGCTATTGTGTAGGTATGCGTTAATTAAATATCTACTCGTACTTCTTCACGCTGAGTAGCTCAACGGATTTTGATGACATTCATTAGATCAATATATAGCTGAACCTTAGATGAATATGTACAATGTATATTCGTACTGATTTGGTTATACTCGAATGGATATGACGTAGGTACCTGATTCTGGTATCCTAATTTTATGACAAAAAAACATCATTTTGCCGAAATTGCTATCATCACATATAAAAATATGGAGTTCGTGCGCTCGCTATGCTTATCGGAGTTTCTTTACGGTACCTACATACCTAATGCTGAATTAATACGAAGTCATCGACATAGAATGAAATGTTGCATGAAATGTTGTTGTTGTTGATTGTTGTTATTATTATGTTGAAATGTGTTTTATGTCACAAATAAAATGTTGTCTATTGTCTAATTACAGTCGCCGACACAGCTTAAAGTAGTATGAGGCCGGCCAAATTTCTCGAAGAACCGATAATAATGAACAAACACATTTCCTGAAGAACCAGTGAGATAACGTAGAGTTCTAAAGCGACGACCATGTGTAGGCAAGCGTGGTGTGGATAACTCTGTGGCCAGTACGAGTGACGACCAGCATAAAGCGGCGGGAAATAAACTAGATACAGATCTGGCGACCGAATTCAGTGGTGTACCTATACTTAATAGGAGAGCTGTAATGAACAGGAAAAGAACAAAAGAAAAGCGACACCGCGTAAAATGACGAAAAATTACGCGTACGACACGTACCATTATCTGGCCATGACCATTAAAACACTTTGAGTCTAAAACAAAGCTCAGAGCATCGCTGTCTTGCGCGCATTACTTTGAGACATGTTGGTTAGTTTTAAAAGCGCTGTGATTTCGTTAGCTACGTACCCTTCAAACCGGAATACAGTAATGTTCAGTCACAATTACCTACTTGGCGGCAGAATATTTCATACCTACCTACCTACCTATCTAGAAAACCTCCTACTTAGGAGTTTTATTACTAAGTAAATCGTCTCACCTGAGCGGCCATAATTCGCTGCCTCTCTTTGATGAGACCGCACTTGGGGCACTGGCAGTGACGATAAGCGCAAGCCTTCTTATGCCCTCGAAGGCTGGAGATGAGCCCGTGGTTGCGACATCGCGCACATTTCGGCACTCGCGCTCTGCCGCTGTTCATGTCGTAGCTATATCTTTGGTTAAACTTGTAGACAACAAGTTTATTTTCTTTATCTGTAAAAAACGGGACTTCAAGCTATTCAGATGTTTACATAAGTACTTACCTATTCATAACAGTATCCACGAATGAATCTGTAAGGTATGTCTAGCAAGTAACTTTATTAAACTCTAGATAGGTAGTTATTAGAATAGATACTTAATAGGTACAAATTGATGGTTAACTATTTTGTACAAAATGTACCTACTTCGGTATAAATTGTTTGGTGCACGTAATAAAAATATATGGATAGAAAGAAAAAAACGGTACGAATTGAATTAGGTATTTTTTTTTTTTTTAAATTACGTAGGTACAGTTGTTTTGGGAATAGAACGCCTGTCTTCCGGTCGACATTGAAAGTTGCTCTACCAATTTTAATGTAATTGTCTGTTGAGGTTTTTGATTTACCTAGTCGTTATGTTCTAAGAATAAGTAGAAAATCGACCCTACTATTAAAAATATTTGTTATTTATATGTCTAGAGACTAGAGTTCCACTTTAGTAAATCAAAATAAGATAAATACACATAACTTATACAGAGAAAAAATAAAACAGTACTTATTTAGATAGCATTACAATAAGGTGAGCGCACTTGCCTTTATTTTTCAGAAGAAGCTGTCACAAGCCTAAACTAGCACTCAACTCATAACCACCAAAAAACGCACTTTTCACCAACACACATAATATTGACTTAAACCATACACTTAAAAGATTTGGGAACCCCTTTGCGCCCCTATTTAATTAGCCCCGCGCTTTCAGGAGCGCAAGTTTGCACTCAAGACTGAAACTAATCCGTTATGGGCTCCGACTGTTGAAAGAAGATAGATAAATCACAAGAGGCGTAACTAATATAGGTAATGTAGCTTTACGATCTTGTGCCGCATTATCTTAGTAACAAATGTCATGTTAGAAAGCGTGTAGCACAGACTCCGGGACTTTGTATCCCGGTCCGCCCACATCGGGAGCGACCAATCGCGGAAAGCGACTTTCAGGATTGGTTACAACTTTGAGAAAACAACGGAAAATGATCCTCTGTTATTGTGTTTCATTTGTGCAGTATACATTTTGTGTTGTATAATGTCCAATGTTATATTTTTCTTGCAATCGATCAAGTTGCTGTAGTTTGTTCGAGCCCAGTTTCGATCGAAGTCGAAGGCTTAATAAGGTAAGTAAGTATTTTTCAATGATCATATAAATCTTTGTCCCTAACATTCAACAGAAGTAACATAATATGTATAGATTTAATACATAGCACCATGTATACCTACATAATGTTTACCTAGTATACTACCTACCTACAGAAAAAGCAATAAATCGTCTAAATCTGTGGCCGTAGCATATTATTTTGCGATAATTACGTTAGTAGATGGGTACATAAAACGATTGTCAAAGCTATGAAAAATAAGTAGACCGTACCTACCTAGTTTCCATTTACTCCCGCCAGTAGGTAAAGCTATCCATAATTTTTTTTCTTTTATTTATGTGCCTAATATCTACCTACGTATAAGTATATCGCAATTGTTTATACCTATACCTACCTATCTACTACTTAACTCCTTTAACATTTAATTTTATTGTTCGTTAAAATTACCTGGCTGCTGTACCTCTATTTAAAAGTTTTTTTTATTTACTATCAGTTTGTTTATTAGTGATAAAAATGCTTGCATTAGGTAGGTATCTACTCCAGAGCAGCGATACCTTAAGCTTTATTTTATTCCTCAAAATTCTAAATACCGCTACAATGGTCATAGACAGGCGTTATCTCATACCCACCATTAAATAAATAAATAAATATTGGAAGACATTTAACACAGCGCCATCTAGCCCCAAACTAAGGAAAGCTTGTACTATGGGAACAAGACAGCTGACAGAATACCTACTTAAATACTTTTTTTTTTGTAAATACATAAGTACAGTACACCCAGACGCAGGAGGATCCGTTCGTACATAAAATTACACAAAAAAATGAACTTTAAATTAGTGACTTTATCTTTAATTAACCTACCTGAAAACTTTTAAGGTTTGAAGTTTGAACACCTCTCACACAAATCTGTCAATTTTTCACACGAGTAATTTAGGAGAATTTGGTACTGACGTATGTTTAGGTACCTACTTTCATCCCCTTTTTACTAGATACAGAATAAATAGAAAGACGACCCACTACTAGATACCTATCCATCATAGAATTTTCTTGGATAGGTAGGTACCTACCTACCTACCATCCATACGGCCAAGAAATGGAACAAGCTGCAATCTTCCTTGTTTCCTGAGGGATATAGGTATCTAGATAGACGTAAAGCTTGGAGTCCCTATTTCACACAAGCATGCGGTTGTCCAAGATCTCACCTAGTAGGTACCTACCTACCAAGACGTATGTCGTTGTAGGTAGATGATGGTCTAAAATAGTAAATATCTAAGTCTACTCGTAGCTATTCACATTTTTTTCTGACAAATACGTATTGTATTTGATCTAAAAAGCAGACGCAATACTTATATATAGGTACTAGTTTTTAATCTTCTAGCGTGTTTTTTTTTCATATGTAATATGTATCTACATAGAGTTAATAAATAATATCTATTAAATATTGTGGGAAAGTGGATCCGTTGATTAGCTTGCGACTCTTCACTATCATCACTACATAGTATAAAACAAAGTCGCTATTTTTGTCCGTCTGTTTGTCTGTATGCTTAAATCTTTAAAATTACGCAACGGATTTTGATGCGGTTTTTTGTAATAGGTAGAGTGATTCAAGAGGAAGGTTTTTATGTATAATAACATCTATTAAATAATGGAGAAATACTGTTATTTTCAGGGTTTCTAATGTGGTGTCGTAAATTCTAACATTTCTTGCCGCTTACATTGCGTACGCAGGCTTAACCTTACAGGATTTATAAAAATAATGTACTAAGTATTGTACACCTTGAAAAGGTCTACAGAAAAGTCCGCGATGGTATATGTCTATCTCTTATCGATATCCCACAAAACCATTTTTTGTCATTTACTTTTTACGGCAAATAATAGCTAATTTTCGAAGCGATTTTAAGCACTACAGCATTATTCCTTATTTAATTAAATACCATAAATAGATTGTTGATTTAACATAGATTTATATGGTCTTTTACAGCACATAATTTCTTTGAATATTTTCGAAGATATTACAGATTTAAAAATACATTGCGTAGCGTTTGCGGCGGTACCTATCGGCCGGCAGCCGCCGACCGCAGCGCGACGCGACGCGTTCCTATAAATATCGCGTCGGAGGCCGCACTTCTCGCTGATCTATGAACGCGTCCTTCTGAAGCGAATCTGGTCCCACATCATCGACAACAACCTTCTCCCCAACGAGCAGTTCGGCTTTAGAGCCAGACACTCTTGCGTCCAGCAAGTACACCGCATCACGGAGTACATTCTAGAAGGTTTCAATAAGAAACCTAGACAGGGCTTCACCCACAAACCCTACCCCCAGGGGACCGTAGCGGTCTTCCTAGACGTCGCGAAAGCCTTCGATAAAGTCTGGCACAACGGACTGATACACAAGTTGTATCAGCTCGGAATGCCGGACCGTCTTGTACTCATAATACAAGACTATCTCAGGTCACGAAGCTTTCGCTACCGCGTCGAAGGATGCCGCTCCTCTCCTCACCCCATCGGCGCCGGAGTCCCTCAGGGCTCCGCGCTAGCCCCGATTCTTTTTTCGCTGTACACCAGCGACATTCCCCGCTCCCCCAACGTAGAACTTGCTCTATTCGCGGATGACACTGCCCTCTACACTAGAGGGTGGCGCAGACGCATCCAACACGCCCACCTTCAACAAGCCCTTAGCCACCTCGGCGACTGGCTCAAGAAGTGGGCTATCACAGTCAATCCCGATAAAAGTGCAGCGATGTACTTTCATCCTTCTAGATCCCTCCCTAGGCCCCCCAAACATCTCACGCTTCACGGTCAGCCCATCCCCTGGGCCTCCGCTACCAAGTATCTTGGTGTGACCCTTGATCGTCGACTCTCCTTCTCGAAACACATCCAATTAGTCCGCAACCGAGCGGCCTTCTTTCTAGGCCGTCTCTCCCCCCTCCTCAACAGGCACAGTAAATTGTCCCTTAGAAATAAGGTGACAATCTACAAAACCTGTATCCGCCCCGTCATGTCATACGCATCTGTTGTGTTCGCCCACGCGTCCAACATAGATCTGGATAAACTTCAAGTTATCCAGAACCGATTCATACGCAATGCAGTCGGCGCTCGCTGGTACATGCGAAACGCCGACTTGCACTGCGATCTCGAGCTCCCCTCCATACGTCAGTATTTCAAATTTTTGTCCCGCCACTTTTTCGATATTACACCCCACCACCCTAACCCCCTAGTAGTCCAAGCCTCGAACTACGCGACAGACACGACAAACACTCCCGTTTTCCGACGTCGTCCCAGACACGTCCTAGAAGACCCGGAGGACCCCATCGCCGCCGTCACCTCGGCGGCGTTGGGGTCTCCCGACCCGCCCACCCCTAGCAACAGGAGGTATTCCGTTTTTGGTATAGGCGCCGGTTACCAAAGGCACACCATCATACGTCGACCTCGCCGGCGAGGTCGCGGTCCCCCCCGATCTGTCTGAAGATCAGTCAGCTTAGTGTAGATTAGTTACTCACTCACTTGCTCAGATTACAACCTATTGTAGGTGCCCACTTAGGGCAAGTCAGGTCCCCCCCGTCTGGCGACAGCCCAAGCCGAGGTCCGTACCACTTTGGTGCCCTTGTGCTAGTCGTCCTTAACATTTAGGCTCAGCGCCCTTTGCGCTCGCCACAGTCCGGTGACGCTGTAGAGGCCATCTGCGGCCAACAGCATTAGTCAAAAAAAAAAAAAAAAAAAAAAAAAAAAAAAAAAAAAAAAAAAAAAAAAAAGCACTTCTCGCTATAATAATTTGAATTTGGAAGCGATTGGACGTGGTTTTCGGAGCTCTCTAGCAAGGATAATAACATGACTATGTAAATATTGACTATCAAAAAGTGATGTGGTGCATCCTATTTTGATAAATAAACATATTGATTTTTTTCGAATTTTGCACCCGTGCGAAGCCGGGGCGGGTCGCTAGTTCACGATGTAACACAAACGAAACAACAGATATGCCTTCGGGCAATCTGCTGTGCTGGCCCATTAGAATCGTGTCAGCCTCTTTTCAAAGAATTAAAGCTACTTACGCTTCCATCCATGTATATTTTTGAAATGTGTATGTTTGTCAAAAAGCATTCCGATAAATTTAACACATTGGGAGATAATCGTAGTTATTACACAAGATACCCAAACAGATTAGTATATCCACAATGCAATAACGAACTGTACCGCAGAAACTGTTATGTTATGGCTCTAAGAATTTATAATAAAATCCCAGAAACTTTAAAAACACTTCCATTGCAACAATTTAGAGTTAAATTATATAGGTGGCTAACTGAATGTTGCTTCTACGAAACCAAACACTTTCTCGAATGCAATAAGCACACATACAGTTTTACCAAAAAATAGTCATAATATTATCATTTAAAATAGTAATACTTAGTCGTAATATTGATCTCACAATGTCTCATATTTTTATTATTCCTTTCTGTACAATTAAGTAGTTAATAATTTTGTTTTTAGTTAATATTTGATATCGTGTTGATTATTGCCATAACTGTATATAATTAAATTTTTGTCGTCCATTATTTTAATAAATATAATATAGATTTTAGCTATTAGGAATATTGTAAATTCGCATGCCGATTAGAGTAAGATGTGCTGTACTAGTATTATATATTTAAGATCAAAAATGTAACCACATCTTGAGCGAATAAAAAACTTTGAACTTTGAACTTTGATCAATACCAAATATTTTTTAAATATAAGTACTTATAGGTAGGTACCTATATTATAATCGATTCGACATTTTGATTTTTAACTTATTAGTGTTAGGTACAACATTTCCCCTCTGTTCTTAATATGTCTCGTGTTTTCCATACTTGGTTATCTGGAAGAGATCGCTCTTAGCGATAAGGCCGCCACTTGTGGCACTAACGCATAAGATTCTTTTGTTCTCTGTACTTTATTTTTATTTTTGGTGTGCACAATAAAGAGTTTCTATCTATCTATCTAAGTATGAGGGGTCCAAAAGCGGCTATCTTAGATGTTAAACACAGACGCCTCTTCTGAAAACTCAATGAAAATATATTTCATCCCGAATATATACAAAGTAATACATATATAGGTATAAAACAATCCCTGTAAGATTGTCGCCGCCGCCCCGATGAAACCAAAGACAAAGCATTTAGAAATACCCTCAGATAAACGTGTGTTGGTATAGCGACCTAAAATACGGCCATGTCGCCAAAAGTGACTGCGGAAACTGCCGTTATTTATAATAACAGTGAAGTCTTTACATTTCATATTTTTTCGCAAACATGGCTTGCAGTAACTAAATTCGTGTCTGGTGGTCCTAAACCTTGGGAGGTCGCTAGAGAATAGGCCGTTTGCACGGGCAAGCTTTATCTTCAAATATCAGAGCATGTTAATTTTCAAGTTTCACATAGGTACTAAGTATGAATAAACGACGGAAAGATAGGATATAGAGAATAAAAAAATATTAGAAGTTACAATATAAACCTTTACTTTTCAAACATTAATTTCATAAAATTGATGTTTTCTACCTTAGGAAGACACAAAATAAATACATATTATATCATTATAATTGAGTAAACTTTAAACTATTTTGGCATTCAGTTACAAAATTAAATAAAATCACCTATAAATAATAATTGCATAGGTTTGAGTCTTATTAGTTCTCATATTTCGTGAATATCCATAAGGAATGTAAGTTAGTATGTGTTTGGTACTTTTTTACACAGGACTTACAGGTTTAAATGATGGAAATGTAAATGGCTTACCTTGGATTTAAATACAGGCTACTTTTTAAGTAAGCTATGAGATAAAACTAGTGTTATCTTACTATGTCTACCAGCTTCAATTCTGACTCTGATTCTTCAATATTTTATTTTCAATTTTAAAGCATTCTCGCTGCGTCCGAGATAGGCTTAGCCAGAATGCTGTTACAGTAATCAACTTGGGAGTTGTGTTAACGGCTTGTTCAAGAGAGTTGTCCTAATTTATTCATTTTGAATACACTCCAAGTTCATGTTAATTCCATAAAATAAATTGTAGTCTGTAAGTCACATGTAAGTCTTATTACCATAATATTATACTTAGTAGCTATTTTCTAACCACTCTGTAAAGGTGTAGAGTGGTACAATTCATTCTGTAATTAACAGATTTCAACATTAACAGCTTCAGTCTAGCACAGTCTTACTTTGAGCTTTTCCTACCCTTCTCATGCTGTTTAGCTGCTTTTTTCTTCATGATCTGCAACCTTTTATCAGCAGATATAATATTGATACTAGGAGTAATAACTTTAGACGGAGATGATGATGCTGAACTGCTCGAAGACATCTTTACAGGAGTAGTGGATCCAGAGATATGAGATGGAGATTTCGAGGATGATGACACCTTGCTGGAATATCCAGTAGCAAACCCTTGGGACTGGAGACAGGATGCACATTGCCAGCCAGAGCTCATGTCATTGTCACTGATTACTGGCTTGTGGCAATCCTGAAAACAATTTACAACTATAGTTATTTTCACATAAATTTACTGTAAATTTTAAGGAAGAGTCTATTTTTAAATTCACAAATGAGCTAGGAATGTTTGCCCACTATTTACCACTATGCATTTTTGTTTTTGAATACTTGACATTTGAGATCATGTTCTATGTTTGTGACTATGTGAACTAACTACAGAAATACATTGTAGTTAACTGTTTAGTAACAGATTAAATAGTTGTGGGTAGTAGCGAATTCAAAGAGCGATCCAAAAAGGTTTTTTACAATATGGCTTTGATCATGGTTTTCATCCTAGTTTCATTTAGTAAAAACCTTTAGACCATTATAATATATATTGACACATAATTACATATATTTTAGCTATCTTGAGTTCACTATACTCACTAATATGAACAAGTTTTACTATGGGCAATCTAATTACAAAACCAACTTTACAATTATACTAAATATTATTTAAAGTAGCTACCTGATGATACAAGGCATGGCAAGCATCACACTCGACCAGACGATTGCCTGCCTGCACAGCTATCTGCCGGCACACAGCGCAAGTTAGATCTTCTTCCAATAAATCGAATGCCAACTCTCCATCCATATCGTCACTATCCCGTTCTGGGATCTGTATCTGTTGCGGACTCGGCTGAGGCACTGGCACAGTCTTACTAGACTTCTCTTTATGTTTTGACCGTGAGGATTCCATTTTTTCTTCAGTGAGATACTTTTTCGGCAGCACATTGCCAAGAGTCTTGGCGCTACCGTAAGTCTGGCGAATGTGATCATCTAGAGTCAACCTGAGTTGCTCAGTGGAATCTGAAGCACTTGAATGTAAATATTTCAGACAGAGTTTTATGGCTGGGTCAAAATCGATCGATGACATTTTTTATAATTCTAATTACAAACTAACGTTAAGGGTAACGTTTGATTTTACGAAATTTCTCTTGTCCTGCGGCTTTACAAAATAAATGTAAATCTGGAACTCAGAAGTCGAACGATCAGGTCTGGAGTCTGATCTGGTCTGGAGTCTGTATTAAGTTAATAACAATAAATATGTACCTATTTGATATTTTTTTTAGGTTACGAAATCACTGTTATCATGACTGTTATGATTATGACTGCTGGTGTTGAATGCTGATTTTTTTCTTATTTGCCCTATCGGGCAGGCAAAAGCTATAAAGCCATACTGCCTCGTCTTCGGTTTTTGCGATAATTCATGTCTTACATCTATAGTTACAGTCAAAGTCTAGTACTGGTCAAGTCCAGTCCATGTCAGTCAAGTCCAGTCATGCTTTAGTAAAGTAGTGGCACTTTACTACGAAGCTTCTATAGAGTTATGGAAGCAACACGAAAAGTCATGTTTCACCACATTAAATCATTTTCCCACACTCGCGCTTGTGATTCGGCACTTTATGAACAAAACGCCAGCATTTTTATGCATAAACACTCGACAAAATACTATTTTTGGAAAAAAATACAACGGGAAAAAATATCAAAACACTTGACACTGGCAAATACACAAAATACTACGCCAAAATCAAAGAAGAAGAGTTAGATTAGATCATAATAGTCAGTGTCAGTCTGTCAGTCTAATCAGTGGTGTATTTTGTTTTTGTCCTGTGCCCGTTACCCAGTTCCCAGTTTTGTGATTAATATTTTTCTTTGGTTCCCGGTTCCAAAAAACCGAGACAGAAAGACAAGTTTAGTGATACTTTCGCATAAGATATTTTGTGTAGAAAAAGATGGAATCTGTATTGTGGTTTTGGTTATTCATATTGGTTCAAATACTTCAAATTAATACACAATCGGGACCCGATCCCTGGAACTATAATAGTAAACCACCACAAATTAATGATGAATCTACACTTCCTCCCGACATTCGCATGCCACTAAAAAAGAAGATTCAAACTGAAAACAAAGTGGGTCTGGGCGAATGGTCCTTCAGAAGAATGCTTAATATGGTCTTGAAAGGAGGGCGGGCTCAGGTGTGTTGAATTCGACGACAACAACACAGCTTATTCCTGCTGTTGAGATTTACCGTGGGAATTTGATCTTTACAACCGAAAATACGTAACTTATGACTTAATTAAATATTTTTGGTAAGTACATGTCATGAAACATGTTGGTATTAAATTAAGTACTCACTTTATTTTACTCATAGCAAAATGAAGATGGCACAGTAGACATTTCACTGCAAATGAAGTTTGATCCTACACAATGGAGAGTACTCGAGGAATCATTGCATTCTGAAGCTCCTTGGTCTGAAGACATGCTCCGCAGATCCATAGGATATGTCCAGGAGTCAATTTACACTCCATCTATCATAGAGAAAATCACTATGGCCTGGAGTGACTATGTTGCAATATATCTCACAGAATACAAGGTAAATAACAACAAAATAAATAAATGTCTCTTGTCATTACAGTTTTTACAAGTCCATTTTTTGTTATGTAGAATTCAAAGTGATATTTGTTCAAATTGAATTTCCGACAAATTAATTATTATTTAGTACATTAATAAATTAAATATGGTATGTAAAATAAGGCAAAACTTCTTAGCATACAATGATATCTCTGTGTGAGTGCCAGGTCCATCATGTTGCAGGTATGGCAATCCAAACATAGCCTAGCAATTGTGACCCAGATGTGTGCTCTAAGAGGCATAAAATCTGTTGCTATAAAAAAGACTACAAATAGATTTCCTTTGTCATTATTACAGACCCATATAACATGGACAATTGGTTGCCTGGCGATATCTAGTGGCCTTTTTTGGCTTTGGAGTCACATGTCACATAAGCATGTAATCATCATCATGATACTCATGTTCTATGCTTATGAAGTTATGATTTCATACAAGGTAATGGTCATATTGTTTAATTTGGTATATATTCATTAATTTAGTGATAGATCTACTTAGCTGGAGGTTCCATCACAGTATTCTGCCACAAACCTGTAGTATATAAACCTTACTGTGTTTTGGTTTAAAGGATACTGTTGTTAGTGAAATTACAGGGCCATTGAGACTAACAAATGAATGGCTCAAAATAATTACCACCAAAGCAGCAATGCTGTAGACATTGTTTTGTTACTCAGTTCTGGGTACAAATTAAATGGCAATGGACAATTAGACAGATGTTATCTCTTACCATCAGATGAAAGTTTTGTTTGTCTCATTACTTAAATAAAAAATGTTATGCAATTTCAAGTTCAGTACCCAAAATGTGAGTTTACAAGTAGGTGTGTAATTGTGTATATGTGGCTGTTCCCACTAAACCTTTTTAACAACCAAATAAATATGCTGTAAAAATGTATCATTGTGGAAAAAACAATAGAATCTGCCTATTATGGCTTTGTTTTTATCAACAAAAACATATGCAACTTATGTTTGTACAGATGAACTGTGAAAATATATCTGCAAAGTGTGATTCCAGTTTAAGCAACCAGCTTCTTACAGCAATTAGCAGCCATTATTGTAGCAATTTTTTTTACAGTTAATTGTCTGCTTACAACTATGATTGTGTGAGTTTATGCACTCATTATTATGTTTAAATAAAAGTCGAGATTTTCACTTTATTTCATTTGTATTTAAGTAGGTACTCAACTTAATTAAAATACCTATCAGAGAGATTTAAGGTAAATGCACTTCAGTTCATAAATAAGTCCAATTCAACCACTGGTTATAACTAAAACTACACTCATAAGGAGTTGCTAATCTTAAAATAAATACTAATTCTGTGTTTACAGGAAGCAGAACAAAAGGAACTGGAGAAGTTTTTGGCAGCAGTGGAGCATTGCAAGTGGTTCTTCTGGCAGTCAACATGTGAAGTGCCTCCCCCAGATCCCCTAGTCTTCCTCAAACACATGAATCCTCTGAAGATTGCCTTAAGAATGTTCACGACCGCGCTGGCTGAGCCCATTGTCGCCATCAGTGGAACTGTCGAAGTGATTCTTCATGGGATCACTGGTATGTATAGCTAGAATTTTCATCAGCAACCTTCTAAAAAAATATTATACTTAGACGACACACTAAGTAGATTATGTATTGAATGATTAGAGATTTGCCGCGGGAGTGCAGACTATAGTAAAAGGACATACTAAAACCTAACTAACTAAAAATATGACTTATTGTTTCTAGCATTGCTTTTCGTAAAGTTTGCCATTGTCTAGATCAACTTTTTCAAGTCATATATGAGAAATCGGATAAAAATTCGTCCTGGTTTGCAGACAAATTTAAGTCCAGTCATGCACTATTAAAGTAGTGGCAATTTGAGGAGAGTTTTGTAAGCAACTCAAAAAAACATGTTATACCTTATATCACTTTCCTACACTCATGCAAAGACAACTAGTAAGTAATTTGGCAATTTATAAATAAACACAAATAATTTTATGCATAAATCGTAAAAAGATATTATTGATGATGAAGGCAAAGATTTCAATGCTTTTTAAAATGACTCAAGATTGTGCACTGTCAAAATTACTCTGGATTTTACCATTTTTCTCGCACAATGGAAAAAAGTAGAAATAATTTGTATAGTTTTCTAGATTAGTTCAAAATTGTATAATTATTCATTGTCATATGAGCTGCATACCTACATCTCTTTGTGTATTGTTTCAGATGACATAATGTACCCATTCAACAAGTTAACCTATGGTATACTCATTGTTATCATCAATATATCTCTAATATACTTCCTAGTCATGGTCATATTTAACTGGTTACTGAACATCCCCTTTCATTTAGGCTTTGGATTGTTTGGTATCAGTATTAGGCAAAGGGAAAGAACAGTATTCTCCAATAATACAAATCAAGAGCCTAGAATACAAAATACTGATAGAATAAGTGACGCTACAGTTGGTAAAATCATAGATTTGTGTCAAAAAGCCCTATCCAGTAACGAACAAAATAAAAGGAATAGTAGCGCTAATATGCTGCCACTAAATGCTTTACCTATGAAACCAAAATCGACGCCAATACGTCGTTCAGCGAGTACGGGAAGATTGCCGAATTTAAGTTCGTTTGAGGATAATTATATGCTATCAGATAATGCAAAGAGAAGACTTCATGATGGTAGTGGAGATGCATAAGCAAGACTATTATTATTGAAGCAAATTAAATACATTTTCTTGAAAAGTCGGTATTTGTAGGTCAACACTAATATTTTAATCATGGAATTTAATACCTAACAGTTTTTTGAAGTTGGGTATTAGTAGCTAGGTATTGAAAAAGTAGTTGATAGAAAAGAGTGGCGTTATTGTTTATGCAGAATTATAAGCTTGGGGTGTAAGTAGCTGACGAGAAATGTTTGTTTTACTTATGCGGAATTACGACTATATCCGGTGGCCTTCATCATGGAGACAAAGCTGAGTACAACTCACGCGCGGCCTCGTCTTGCTTGAATGTATACACATTACACATATATATATATATACGATGTCAGAGCTGTGCTTATAGTAAACTTTGTTCATAATGAGATGAAATACTGTACTGTATGTATTATAAGTATATATTTACAAAAAAAAAAAAAGTATTTAAGTATTCTATCAGTTATCTGACGCCCATAGTACAAGCTTTGCTTAGTTTGGGGCCAGATGGCGCTGTGTGTAATGTCCTGCGATATTTATATTATTTATATTATTATACAATGAACCGCTTGGGCTTAGTACACCCTAAACTTATAATCTCAGTATATCGCGACTGTTAACTGACTTTAATTTTTTTAACACTACATTAGGATTATTCAAGAAACTGTCAATAATTTATGTTAACTTAAGTTTATTTTTTACTCCTTACTGTGATAATAAATGCGCATATTTTTTAATTCTTTGTTTAATTTGTAGATAGATAGATATAACTCTTTATTGTGCACACCATACTTAGAATCCAAGAAATACGATTACTGTAGCAATTATAGCTCAGTGGTTATCACGGTTGGTTTACACGCCGAAGGGCGTGCGTTCAAACCCCAACAGTGAGCTTGAGCTGCCGGTGAAGGTAAACATCGTGAGGAACCAATAACATGGTGGTAGGGTAAGTTCTAGTACTCTGCTGGCTAGTTGAGTATCTGCTGCCAAGCACCTCGTGGTGATCCGGCTGCTTCACTTGAGAGCCAGTTCTATTCCAGGTGTTTCACCATCTTCGACCCCACCGTCACTTAACATAAGGTGAGCTATGGTAAAAACACCGATCTTGTCAATCATTTTAAAAAATACCAAGGGCAGGCTAGAAACCCTATAGGTATTTTTATGGTATCTAGACGCTCACCCGATGGTAAGAAAAACTAATAATATTCTAGCTGCGCCCCGCAGTGTTACCCGCATCCTGTTTTCGGGATAAAAAGTAACCTATGTGTTAATCCAGAGTATCAGCTACCTCCATACCAAATTTCATCCAAATCCATTCAGTAGTTTTTGCGTGAAAGAGTAACAAACATCCATCCAAACTTTCACATTTATAATATTAGTGGAATAATTTTGCTAGCTTGCAGTACCTACCCTTCAAACAGTAAGACAAATGCAGCCTCGTATCTACCATTTTTTCCAACTGGGGCAGAAACAAATATATGGGTGGCATTTTTGTAATCGGAAGAATAAATAGTAGATATAATTTACAATTACTTAGTATCTGGGCGACCAAGCTCTCAGTACCTACCTATAATTATGCGTATACAATTTAAAACTTGGAAAATATTTTCCTAAAGATGAAACTAGATCAATTTTTCACCCCCACGTTAATTCAGCTCGCTCGTAGAGCCCCTAGTACTGAATGCGACAGCGATTCCCCCAACAATTAAGCTGCGCGTTTTAAAATCAAATTAATATAATCAATAGAACAACGTGCGCTGGATGCCAGGCGCTTTGTGAAACAAGCTTTCTTTTCAAGCATATTAGGAACCTTTATTATGATTTTAGCGCCCCCTGTAGCTGCCGCCGGACAGGTGTCCAAGTTTTGGAAGGACGAAAGTACCTACATAGTATCAGACTCTTGAGTGTAGTTTGTAGATTAAGGTCGTTATACTAAATGAAAGAAATAAGACATTTTATGCTTTACTTTCGTGATGCTTTATGAGAAGTGTCACAATGTCAATTAAAATTAAGTATATAGGTAAGTATAATAAATGGAAACATTCAGTTCATTCGACAGAGCGAAACATTTTCGTCAAAAAAAGATACAAACGGGATTCCAATAGGTAAGCAAATTCTAGTTTCGATTTAAAATATGCTTAAAATTATTTTGCTTTTGGTCGACAGACATTCGCAACCTCAGTATAAATAACATTCAACAGAACATTTTTATTTACAATAAAACTAGAAAACATCTCTCAACATGACGACTATAGAAAGTCCAGGTACATAGAAGTACAAAACTTCTTCTCAACCACTCTGTTTACACAATCGTTTCAAATGGATAAATGTTTTTTTTTATTTGTACACCAAAATCCTAAGTAATAAAATAAATATGAAGACCAATAAAAATATGTACACGATGACAACTCCTGTGCAAAATTATGCAAATTTTTACAAAGGCATATTACCGTCTAATCTTGTCGTGTATAGGAGCTTTACGTCAACACGACACGATCTGTCACCTCATCTGATAGTAAGCGACAGGGCGATGGCAAGATATATTTTCCATAGGAATAAACGACGCAAACAATGGTTACTACCTTTTACTCCCGTGACTATGCTCTTTGTAGGGCCACATAGGACTCATTAGCCACATTACGTGGCTAGTAACAAAGTAGGTACTAGATCATATAATTTAATTATCATGTAGGAATATACCTACTAATTAGGTACATTAGAATGACAAGACTCAGTTTGACTAGATCTAGAATATTGTCGTCCAAAGCAATATTAATTACTATTTTGTTGCAATGGAATTTCTAATCTAACAACTAATGATAAATTGTACAGATTGCCAAGAACTAGATAGACTAGAAGTTGAGATTGTTATGAAGGTTACAACTAATATTGCAAGTACTCGCAATTTATTGCAAATAGGACTTTAACCAAGTGACAAATTTTAGAAGATAATCGAGTTTTCACAGTAGAAACACTCTAAAAAATTAACTACTTTTTGCAACCGAATGTTTGGTCAGGTACATAATTACGTATATAACAAAAAATCATAAAAAGCTGTGTCGCAATTAGTATAAGAAATTTCAGTTTCATAAAATTTGCTCACTGAAGTAAAGAAATTCATTACAATAAATGTCCATTCTATAAACAAAATTATGCAAGTAATTAATTTGAAGCAAAATTATTGAGACACTGGCCTGAGCATTCGATTACATTTAAGTATAGAGAGAAGAAATAGAAATTAGATTCAGAAACGCTGTAAAGGCGAATGCCAAATAGAATTGACTACCATATTAGGTAAAATGTAAATAAAATACTACTGTAAACTTACATCAATCAACATGAAACAACTTTGGTCCAGCTATAACAATTCAGTACTCCTAGCATAAATACTATTGATGAAATCCTCGTTGCGTAATCGATAGAAAATTTATGAAAAAAAATGTGTTACATTCGAGGTGCTGTCCATTTTTCATGCGTTTTTCGACTGAATAATTGAATGAAGATCTTTTTATCAATAGAGTTTGTGCTAGGGGTATAGTATTCAACAATCACTATCTCATAATTATAAAATACGTTTCTGCCAATAAGCAAACAGTGCAATATAAACAATATCTTGACAATTTCGTGCATACAATTAAGTAATTATTTTATCTTACAACTTTGAATGAAAATCAATGATTGATTGGTGATAAAAATAATGATCGCTACGCGTGCGATATTCAAAAGAAATCATCTAGTATAATTTTTTTTTTTAATTAAAATAATAACATGATGATTTTATCATTAAAATACGTAAGAACTGTAGTTACATTGACCTAATTTATTCTGTGTTTCAACTACAAGAATATCTAAAAAAAAATCGCACCTATTTATTATCACCCTTCAATATACAGGTTTATGCTATTTCATATGTCAGATCTACTTTGAAATATTATTTGTATAACTCGACACCACCTCTGACCGAAATCTCAACAGTAAATTTTAAATATTGTTACTTTTTTTCTGGCGACATGATGATTCGACTAGATAAACTTTATTAGTTAGGGAAAATCTAATTGGATATGTCAGTGAATGATATCAAATAAAGTGCATTATAAACTAGCATCAGCTACATTATTAATAGTAATGACTAATTATAGTGATTTATTAATTTATTGAAACCGTGACAGTATGTACTTAGTGATGTAGATTGATTTAATTCGGCTAAAATTGGTAATGCCATTGCGAGAAATCCTACAATGCGAGATTTAATTACGAATTGTCGCATAAGATTTACTACAGTATAATGAAATTGAATTTGAATTTGAAAAAAAATATTTGGCTTAACAATACCCTCCGCCGGACAAGAAAATCACTACATGCACGCCACAAACATAAATTTATTAATATCCAGAACCAGTGTTGCCAGATATGTCTGTACATTATTTTTATAATTTTGAAAGTGTGTACTTTAATTATACACAAAGTAATAAAGAAATGGTTTTGCTGCTTATCCACTATTAGGGGAGTACTCTTTTTCAGAAGTGAAATAAATATGTCCCTGAGTTGAATAAATTATGCATTTATTAACAAGCATTTCGATTCTATGTTAATGACTTTTTTGATAGCTAGATACATGTATTACGATTATTTTTCTTACAATTTGGCACCAATTTATTTCCCACTATGGCATACCTATTTTTAATCCTCATCTACAAATTTTAGCATTCTTTACTAATTCCTGTTTTTACTAGGAATACTAAGATATCTGAACTTTAATTATTGACAAACCCAACTTTACGACATTTGAGTCCCATTATTGTATTATCGCAAACCTTAGTTAAATTAAATAATTATCCCGGTGTTACTGTAACGTGACTAGTTTTTTAATGTAGAAATTCTCCTGATAGTAAGAGATAATGTCTGTCCATGACCATTGCAGCGGTACAGGTACTCAGAAATTTAGGTAGCAAAACAAATTCCAAGGCAGCGCTGCTTTGATGCACAATCCTTTGAGATATGGTTAGTCTCATTAACGTATAGTTTAAACAATACCATTATTTCCAAATGTTTTGGAAAAAAAATACCATCTCATTTTCAGTCGCAAATGCAATCCAGTTGAGTTTAAGTACAAAGTAAATATCACAATATGCCGATGAACTAAATTACATTAATGTATTACTATTGTTAACACCAGTATAAATATTAATAGTAAGCCCTAAAGACTTAGCTTCGTTGTATTTTCAACACTAACAATATGGAATATTTTTCATTTTCTTTTGTCACATCAGTCATCGTTAACTTATTATTAGCAAAATATGTATTAGATGACTTCTAAGCTCCATCACAATAGAAATTAATATTATTAAAAGGCAATTACAATACTATGCTACTTTGCTTTTTAAATGCGATATAATACTTATTACTAAGTCCGTGCTTAACTTGATCAGGACATGATTTAATGACTAGGGAAATGACTACGATTTATTGTAAATTTGTAAATAAATTGGTGGGCTTTACTGATAAATGTCAAACTGATGTAAACACTGCTTCCACCAGATCTATGTGTCAGTTTTCTTAGCGTCGTTAGAGATAATCAGTGTGATCTATTCCACTCCACAATTATTCTCCATTCTCCCAAGAAGCTCAATTTACACCAGTTGTCTCTAAGCGGAATGTTTACCGTATTTACATAACGAGGCATTTTTCTCGGCCGCCGCCGGTCGAGCCGCCTTCGCCGGCGTCTTTCACAACTTTGTCTTTCTTTTTCTTGCCCTTTCCATCAACTTGAAGGGACACGTTTCTGTTCTTTTCCATATTTAATAGCTCCTGAAATGTAAAATATATAATATGTTATTTATGTCATAATCAGAACAAAAAATAAATAAATTAAAAATAAATTAGCATTTAAAAATAAAAAAAATAAATAAAAAATAAATATCGTGGGAATATACACACAGCGCCATCTGGCCCCAAACTAAGCAGAGCTTGTGTGATGGAAGTCAGATAACTGATAGAATACATGCATACTTTTTTTATGTAAATACGTACTTATAATACATACAGAACACCCAGACACAGAACAAACATTTGTTTATTCACAAAATGTTTGCCCTGAGTGGGAATCAAACCCACACTCTACAACTCACAAGGCAGATATACTACCAATTAACCAACAGGGCTGTCAAAAACATGATATATTAAAATTTCTGCATTATAGTAGGGATGGTATGGCTTGGAATACTAGAATGAGGTCTAAAAATTGCAATAATATTATAGTGCGACACATATTGTAAACAATACAGTGACGCAGTAGAAATACAATTTTGCAGCGATGATAGCTCAGTGGTTAGTGCGGTAGGTTCGCATGCCGAAGGGCGTGAGTTCAAACCCCAACAATGAGCTTGAGCTGCCGGTGAAGGAAAACATCGTGAGGAAACCATAGCATGGTGGTAGGGTACTTTCTAGTACTCGGCTGGCTAGCTACCACCCTCAAGTTGAAAATCTGCCGCCAAGCACCTAACGGTGTGTTCCGGCAGCCTCACTTGAGAGCCAGTTCCATTCCAGGCTAGGTATGCTTTACCATCTTCGACCACACCTTCACTTAACATCAGGTGAGCTGAGATCAAAACACCTAGCCTCTCATACATAAAAAAAAAAAAAAAACATTACTATCAGTAATTGTAACTTTTTATGTATTTGTATAACACAAATCGGATGTGATGATAACAACCCATTATAAAGGTAGCCAAAACTTCAATAAAACTCCAGAGCATTATTGCATTGGTGCTCGTTAGAGCATAATTAGACCAATAAATTTTGTTAGTGACAGTACCCTTCAAACCAAAGCTATAATGCTTACGCACTATTACTAAGCAGCAGAATATGTATTTCATACTACTATGATATCTACCTACACAACTTCTTGCTATACCTACCCAGAACAATAAAATACTTTGTTCTTATGCAGGAATACAACAAAAATGAAAAATATTCCATACCTGAAATAGCTGAGTAACATTGTGATTAGTCTTGGCAGAAGTTTCCATGAAGGATACGCCCCAAGCCTGCGCCTGCGCCTGTCCTTCTGAAGCAGAAACCTCGCGGATTTCCGGGCTCTCATCGCACTTGTTTCCCGCCAACATAACAGGGATGCTCGGCAGCTCTGTCCCCTTTATTTCCTTTATAGTCTGCCATATAGGTTTCAGCTCTTCTAAGGACTGTCTACTGCTCACTGAGTAGACTAGGATGAAAGCGTGACCCTGTAAATGTATTTATAATATGTATCCAAAAAATTTAACTTGACCATTAAAATAAAAAATAAAATATAAGTACTCTCAGTTATCTGATTCCTTTAGTTTGATTCATAAAGTTGGTGTTATATGAAATGTCCTCCAACATATACTACATAATTCCTGACAGACAGCCTAAGCTAAGCTAAGACAGCCCTGTTGGTTCATTGGTAGTATGTCTGCTTCGAGAGCTCAAGGGTGTGGGTTCGATTCCCACTCAGGACCAACATTTGTGTGACTAACATCGATGTTTGTTCTGTGTCTGGGTGTACTGTATGTATTATAAGTATGTATTTACAAAAAAAAAAAGTATTTAAGTATTCTATCAGTTATCTGTCTTCCATAGCACAAGCTCTGCTTAGTTTATTTATTTGTTTATTTATAATACTATATATATAATTATATATATATTGCTACTATGACAATAGAAAGGATAGCTATAAACGTCACATTTTATTTCAGTCACTCTCATTCAGATGGACTATGAGTATAGTATAGAAGAACACTGTTGATGAATCACTCAAAACACTTTTGAGTAGCTAGCAGAGTAGTACTATAATCTTATGTCAGTTTTTAGGTTGTCACTCTACTTCTAAAAGTACACAATATGTGGGGTATACCTTGCTTATTGACAATCGTTGCATGGCAGGAAACTGATGTGATCCTGTGGTATCTGTTATTTGTAGTGTGCATATCGTTTTGTTGCTGCTTATCACCTAAAATAAAATAAAAGCTCTTGATGTAACTTTACATAAATAGTATCTAGTGTATTTCCGGTTTTATGCTGTTGAATACAATGAGCTTGAATTTAACATTGCTCAAAGTTTGTTAATGCTTAAAATATCTTGTCAACTTCTCTCCAACTTTTGAGATGCGAACATGTGATGACAAGACAGGGTATTTTACAGGGTTGATTGGTTCACTCTGAGTTTTTAAATTAACCTTAAGATGAATTAAATGGCTAGTACACTGCAGTAATAGTTTTATGAGACTGCAGTACCAAATTCGATTCCCAGCCAAGCAGATATTAAAATAATACATTTGCTTTGAGTCTAAGTGTTAGTTATAGAACAACTCCTATTCAACTTTCAGGACTTTTTTTTTTTTTTTATGAAAAAAGTAATGAGACGAACGAGACGCTCTCCTGATGGTAAGAGATAACGCCTGTCCATGACCATCGCAGCGATACACAGAACTTTAAGTAACAAAACAAAGTCCAGGGCATCACTGCTTTGGAGTTCATTACTTTGAGGCTTTTGATAGAGTTAGTCTCAACAGCCCAGTAATTTCGCTAGCTGCAGTACCCTTCAAACCGGAACACAGTAATGCTTACACACTACTGCTTAGCGGCAGAAAAACTGGTACTGCGGTGGTACCTACCTAGGCGACCTCCTGCTAAGGAGATCTACCACCAAGTGCATAAAGAAGCATAATTAGTCATTTATCCTTTAGAATTTAGATCCTGAGACTTTTCTGAGGCAGTGGTATGCCAACATTAAGAAATACAAAAATTTACCTAGCAAAAAAAAATTTCAGCAGATTAATGTATTCCAACATTTCTTACATTATGTATAACAAATATCAAGCTTTATTGCTTTGCAAGCATTCACCATAACTAGTGTTAATAGATTACACATTTCTCTCAGAAGGACATTGTTATGGCTAAATTGGCATGTCCCCAAATTGCTATGTCAGGGTCTTGGCATAAATTCAAGGAGCTCAAGGTTCACTTTTATGAGTATGGTTTATTATGCTGCATTATTACTTATAGCTATAGATTACATACTTATACATAGATTTGCAGTATTATCTCATGGTTGCAGACAACAAATTGCAAGTGTTTAAGATTAGTTTATCTTAAAAAAACAAGTGTTTAATAAATGTGTATGTGTTTTTGTCTTTTTTAAATCTTTTAATTCTAAAGTATTCCATTTCATACTTAAGACTTTATTTATGTGTAAACAAAGAGAACAGTCTTAGAATTTAAAGATACACACACAAAACAACTTGAGTCTATTTAGATTGATGGTAATGTCACTTTGTTTTATTGTATGTTTCGTAGGTGTCTTTGTTCCTATATGCTAATCAACTTATCTGATTTTAAAAAGCAAATAATTTTCAGACTCTTCTTTACCTCTGGCATTTAAGAACATTCTGCAGAGGAACTTTTATGATTGATGAAAATTATGATTATATATGGTAGGTAAAATTACTAACAATAGTTAGGAGTACTAGCAATGCATGAATATAAAAATAGAACCAAGAAGTGTAACAATCTTACATTATTATTAAAAGGACATCTTGCTAATAGTAAGCAACCTATATTACATTCTTATTTATTGAATATTAGAAATGTATGTTAGATAACTGATGTCATCTAACATCACATCATCACAGTCGTGAAAATTTCGCAAACACACTTATCTAAGTGTAATGTTACCTACTCTTCATTTACTTGTTTTAATGTGTGTTTACGGGAACATACATAGACAAACTTTGTTGTGGAGTGAGAACTTAAAACTTGATAACTTACTTATGATTCTTAGAATGGAAATGATATCAATAACCCTGGTATGGGTGTAGATAAGATATAATTAACTAGGTACATAGCTTGCAAAAGTTAAATGTGACATATTTTAAGATCAAAGCTTAGTCAATCTTCAGAAGGTGTTGACATTTAAAATGTGGGTGGTTAAACTTGGGTCTTATTATTAGAAAGTGCCGATCTATTTTCAGAATTAGGATAACTTACCTGTCTGTAGGTGTCTTCTATGGTGGGTATATAAGATTCTCTGAAAGTTCCCTTTACGAATCTAAGCACTAAAGAACTTTTGCCAACGCCGCCTGCTCCAAACACTACAACACGGTAATCGTTGCTTTGCTCCGGCATAACTTAATCTTGGAGATATATATCTAAAATCAATTAGGATGTTTCGATACACAGAGGCAACCACAAAGACGCGGCCGTTTTATAACATTTTATGTTGAACTTTAAGTTTGTGTTTGCTTTCAATAAGCAATACTAATGACGGAAATTGAAATCCAATGCACGCATTCTCGCTCGCTTTAGATGTTGGCCGTGGTATTATGAATTACAACGCCCTAGTTGAATGAATGAAATATTAAAATACCTAGTTATAGGTCTATAGATAAACGCCAAAACAGCAAGCGAGCGCAACATGACATACTAGGCCGACTGCCTATGTTAAGTTTTAATAAATGTCAATGTCGGTTTTTCGCTTTATTTGCATTTTTTATTCATCTTTGTTTTTTAGCATTGCACTTTGAAGACTTTGCCAAAATATTGCGATAATATTATATATTTATCACGCCAAGTATTTTATTATGGGTAACAAACTTATAATCAAGTATACAAAGAGCATGTAATGCTATTGCGATACACTATTTACGATTATTTGTATTCACGAAAAATTTTATACAACGCGTGCATAAAGATATAGCAGTAGAATTCATTTTCAAATGTTCCTAGTAATTATTATGATATTACAGAATCGGAAACGGAACATGGGATTCTTTTTTAATATGGTTGGATATCAAATTAGTAACTTAGTATCATTATTCTTATCGATCATAATTTTTTTCTTCAGTTTTACTTTGTGCCTTATCTTGTGCAAAGTTCTTCAATATTTTTTAACTGTAGCTGTAGTTTTGACGAAGTTTTGAAAGCAACAAAAAAATACATATTTCACCTACTAATATCATTTTCTTTCACTCCTACATGTAATTTGGCACTTTTTGAGTAATAATTCCATGTAAATAAAAATTCTTAAAACATGAAATGTGTACATAAGTTTTAAAAAGAAAACAATGCGATAACCCTTATAGACAATTTGATGAAAGGTCCTAGCGATAACCTGATATTTTTGTTTCCCACCAAAATCGGCTAACTACCACAGGCTTACAAAGGCATCATAAATGGCAGAAACACACTGCAGATAAGCTGATGTAGCTGATGTCAGTTTAATGATGGACTACACAATATTTTGATGCAATTCAGGCAAACTGCAAAGAATAAAAAAGTAAATAAATTACAAATGGCTTCCGTTTTCATCTCACGGCATTTTTCGTCTGGCATGGTTTTTTATTAAGGTTTGTGTAGTTTAATTGCATTATATCTTCTCAATTTCACAAGTTAAACTAACTGTAAATGTGTTCACATCATATTTTTGTGTTTCTTAGGAATAATCAGATTTGTCGTTTGGAAACTCAATCGTTGGTATGTGCCGGCAATTTTCATGCAGTATGATTATAATATTTTCAGCCCATCGATTACATTTCTTCCTCCAAAGTGAACATTACTATGAGACATTTTCTAGAAAAACAAGTCTTATAACGTTACGAGGTTTCTTGTGCCGCTGTATTATGTGATTATGCCGCGGCTGTATACATTACTTGCTATTATTTACCGGTATTTAATTCTTTTTCAGAACAATAATTTGTCGCTACGAACGTGTTTATTTGTTCTTCGATAGTATAGTTGCAGAATCATGGGTATTCAAGATATACAAACATCCTTAGAAAATGAGGGTATAGGGGTTGATTTGTTTCGAATTGCAAGGAATCACCCTGGGGGTTTTCGGCTCGTACTTGATGCTGAGGGATGCTTGGATCGCCTTTATGGAGGGTACTTTTCAGGTAAATATCCAAGTCGCTACTTTTTGTGTCTAAAACTAACTCCAGTAATAAATATATCTTTAGAAATATATTTATTACTATACTGAGGTAGGTACTGAGATTTAAAGCTATACTAAGGATAACTCATTACACACCTAGCACATGTGGTGGATAAAACTGTCTTTCCCTTTGTAGGAACCTGACAAAGCTAGAACTTAAATATGTCTGTCTCATTTTCACTTCTAGTAAGGTTTTTAAAAAGCTTTGCAAGCTATGAAAGCAGATGTGAGTTGATACAGTGAATACTATTAAAATGTGAGAAAAGTTTAAAGACCATAAGCAACAAACTAAACTGCACAGTTTGGTTGTCTACTTACCTATTCAAATGCACCCGGTTCCAAGGTGCCCATAATAATGATTGAATTATCATGCTGGACAGCAATGACTTACCTTTAACAACCATTACCATTATCTGATTTCCTTGGCAAAAAAATTGACATCCAATGACTTCTCTATAGCTTCGTAAACAATTTACAAAGGTAAGCCAACAGGAAGCCAATTAGGAATATCAACAATGCTTGCATATCTGACTTTGCCTTTTCAATATGACTTAGGTAGAACTTGGTTGGGTTGAAGTTGGAAAAAAAATTAAAAATTGCTCTATAACCACAGTCACCAAAGATTGCATCATAACCAAGATATAATAAAACTTTTTCTGTGGCAAGACTTATAATTATGATAATAATAATAATTAAAGGTTGTACACATTCAGCCTGGAAATACAAAATGGTTGACTTGCATTGGGGAGTTCTGCATTCCAGTATTCTTAAAGTGGCACACCTAACTATATGATTGTTCTCCTGTTGCTAACTTCTAGCTAATTTTAATGCATAACAGATGGCCATACTGGACCAGAGTAATTTAATTAGAAAAGCCTCTGAAAAGTCTTGCCATTTTTGCAATAGATACAGCCAGACTGGTGGAATTCAGAGTACTCCTTGATAGAGATCATTACTCAAGTTGCTAAGATAAAGTACCTGAAATCGTTTATGAAGCTGTAAGACCCATAGCAAGCAAATATCCCCAAGTCCCACACAATAAAGTTAAATAGATATTATGGCATTTTTATAATCTTACTAAAAGATCTCTGCCTGTATAAGAACAACAAAGGTTGCATCATATTAAATTTGATTAAGTATGTATGGAAACAGGCAGTGAAGGTTAGCGTCGATATAAATATAAAGCACCCATATCTAGGTTGCAAGTCCTAGACATTGCAGAAGGTCATGTCCCTGCATTGCAATGTCTCCCCTGCATGATAATACCAACAAATGCTAAGATGTTTTTCTTTATAGATAGATAGTTATAACTCTTTATTGTGCACACCATAAGAAGAAACAAGTACAGAAAAACAAAAGAACCATATGAACACACAAGTGGCGGCCTTATCGCTAACAGCGATCTCTTCCAGGCAACTAAGAAAAGAAAAACACGATAGAAAACATAAGAAAGTATAACAGTTGGGGTAGGATTTCTAAATCACTTTATACCACAAATTCACACAGTGTTTTCTTGACAGATTGGGCTTGCGGAGGACAATGGGCTCGCTGTGTTCAATTCCTCACAACACTTGCACAGGCCTTAGCTGAGCACCAAGTGTCCCTCTGTGTCTGCTTTAATGGATCTCATCCGACACCCCCAGCTTTACCCCAGCATTGGATTCAAACCCAGACTACATACAGGCAGAGAGTCAATTCTGTAAGTGGTTTTAGAAATGTATACAGTAGATTGTTGGGTTTAAAAGGTTTTGGTATAAAACTGTACAACCAAATCTGAGTCGCTCTGCATGGTTTGCCGGTGCAGATATGAGTAGGGCGGATCTTGTAACGGCCATGAGGCTTCGGTCCGGTCACATTCCGCTCAACAGATTCCTTTACCTGATGGGCAAGTCAGATACGCCAAACTGCACGGAGTGCGGGGTGGTCGAAGACGCATTTCATGTCATAGCGGAGTGTGTCCGGACCGAAGCTGAGCGATATGATTTTTTGGCAAAAACGAATATTAACGTGAAGGATGTAGGGTGGTGTAGCAGTGTGCTGGCTGATCCCTTATCGGAAGAAGCCAGAATACTGTTCCGCATCACCAGTATTTTTAATAAGCGTAGGAAATAAGAAAATTTTGTTATAGACCAATGAGGGTGGCATAGTCATGTTTGACTAAACCCTCTATAAAAAAATAAAGATTAAAAAAAAAAATTGTTGGGTTTAATAGTTGTTTGATACCCACAAAAATTACAAATTACAAACAATACTTGAGTATTTATTTTAAAAAGTAAGTGCCTATGGAAGCATAGGGCCCTCTACACAAATTACATTATGCTAATTATACATACAAAGTAATACATAGATTATGCGAAATGGTATTTGACTTTACTGATTTGGGTGATAAATGATCCTTGAATTTTTAGTTGACTTATGGTAGTACTAGTGTCCAACCGTGACTTTGCAAGGGCTCATTTGATTTTAGTGACATTACAAAACAATTAATTTCTTCACTAATACAAAAGTTTAAAACTGCCAGCATAGGTTACGAAACCTGCCTTATGACGTACATATATATAACTAATATACATCAAAATATTAGTATAAGTCTTAAAACATATTTATGGTGAACACATGCACTTAAAAATACTTACTAAAAAAATAACCCTCCTTTTTTGTGTAGTCGGGTAAAAATAGATAAAATGATGGGACTGTATACTTATGTTAGATTACCTTAATTAAATAGCTACGTAAGTGTCCTAATGTTGAAAATGCTAGACTTTCTACCAAAATTATATTAAATACTGTAAAAATTTCTTAGGTACTGCGTCACATTGTATCAAAAGGCACCCCACCTCCCAAAGTTTGGTGGGTACCACCAACTGGATTACATTCCTGCCTCAGAACTGCTTTGAGATACCTCAATATTCCAATTGTAAGTACTATTTAAAAATTAAGTACAAATTTTTACATAACAGAATTATGGGTGACTCCTGTTAATTTGCTAATTTTATGAGTATGCAATATTACTTTCTTTGTAGATGGTATCAACAGATGACCACTGGCAGGAGGTAGTAGGCCTATGCCGTGAGAAGACATATGCAGGCCTGGTAGGGTGCTCCGGGGAATATTTAGTCTTTCAACCACCTAGATACTTTAGCTCGTCACAACTCAAGCTCACATACAGGGTAAGTTACCTGGTTTTCAAAAGCATCTAAATCAAATTGTATTACGTATTTACAATCATCATTATAATATACCTACCACACTAAGACACTCCACTGAGCGTAATCCACCTCCTATACTTCTTATAACTCACGATAACCATGATTAAATTTCAACATGTAATAGTTACATACTCGTAAAGATAAAACATCAAAAAAAATATTATGTGAATTGGTTCCCAATCGGCGGAGTAATTAATTATAAATTGTGTTTTTTAATTATATTATATTTTAGTTATGTATTTACAAAAAAAGTATATAAATGTTCTATCAATTTATCTGGTTCCAATACCGCAAGCTTTGCTTAGTTTCGGAGCTAGATTTACGATCTTAGACAATAATAAATTATCTAAGATCGGTCCAACTGGAAAAATACCATGAAATTTCCCGAAAACGACTCTTTTGTACATTGGTCATACGTCGCGATCATTTCTCCAACTGCAAATGTAAGAAAAAATTGAAAAAGAAAAAATATTTATGTAATAAATAAGTAAATAATATCGTAGGACATTATACACAGCGCTATCTGACTCCAAACTAAGCATAGCTTGTGTGATAGAAGTCAGATAACTGAAAGAATACATAAATACTTTTTTTTTTTGTAAATGCATACTTATAATACATACAGAGCACCCAGACACAGAACAAACATTTGTTGATACATAAAATGTTTGCCCTGAGCGGAAATCGAACCCACGCCCTTCAGCTCTTAAGTCAGATTACTACCAACGAGCCAACAGGGTTTTCAATTGAACTACATACATAAAAACATGTGCATAGAATTACTTCCCTTAAAACTTTGTAGCAATAAAATCTCGCACATCTTAATTTTACACACACGCACGCACATTACACTGTCGTTAGATTTACCTAATTCCGAATCAGCCTTGCTTTTTTGTCACCGAGTTGTATCTCATGAACCGTGATAGTTAGACAGTTGAAATTTTCACAGATGATGTATTTCTGTTGCCGCTTTAACAACAAATACTAAAAAACAGAATAAAATAAATATTTAAGGGGACTCCCATGCAAAAAACTTGATTTTTTTGCTTTATAGATAATGGTACGGAACCCTTCGTGCGCGAGTCCGACTTGCACTTGGACGGGTTTTTTATAAACTGACCCACTGCTAGCGGGCTTCTTTTCATTGTGAGAAGGGTAATAGTCCATCTCGCTGGTCAAGTGCGGGTTGGCAGATTTATTCAATTGATTGATACCATTGTAGTAAAGGAATTTATTTCCTACATACATATAAGAAAAATCAACCTAACTAAAAACATTTTCATGTTTCCAGTCATCGCTAGAGACGAAAGAGTACATGGTGCACGAACTGCCAAACTTGCTAGATGTGCCACAAGACCGGCTTTGTCTTGCCGCAGCTTTGCTTGGAGGAACCATCCTCTCGGAACAAAGCCTTACTGACTTTTATAAACGTCTAGGAATCAACCAGAAGAAGGTGAGTAATCTTTGCCCTCTATATGACAGTATATGGATTGATCATGTGTTTTGTTAAGTACAAGAATGATACGAAAAGAATAATGCCCAGAAGTCACATTCTAGAATTCTCATTTCCATAAGTAGGTAAAATTTGAAAATAAGTTTTCTTCCATTTCAAACTTGAAACTTTTTTACTTTAACCATCTTCTAAACTAATACCTATATGCCTCTACCTGACAAACAGTTTTTTAAGCAAAGAATTTTTTTTTAATTTTGAAATTAGCGACTGTTTAATACTATGTCTTTCGAAACGTTTCTGAAATTAACAAATCACTGTATTTTAAGTTGTAAATGGATACATACTTAGTTTTATTTATAAATGTGATTTATTCTCATTTGATAAATACAAATCGTTATATATGTAATTACTAGTGCTTGTAGTTTTTCCCGTGAGTGAAGAAATTTCAATAGCTCCTTAAATTGAATCTTTGGATTCCTTATTCCTCCCCCAAAATAGACCATGGGTTAGCAACACTTTTTAGTTCTTGATCAAAATCCTAACAACAAAGAATTTTGCTTTTGGTTCCAGACTAACAATGGGAACTCGTACGACCCTCTGACCGTAAGTCAGTGAACAAACGTTTAGTTAACTTTCAACTCTAAACAGTTTGCTAATAAAACTTAACATTTTAGACGCCTGTGCCGCCTGAAACTGTGGTAAAGACAATATGCCAGTTTGTCAAAGAGCTGCCATCTTCAGATGTGGATGTAGCTTGTATTGAAGTATTTGGTGATATGAATGATCTCCGAGCTGCCAAATTGAAACAAGCCGTACAGTATTATTTGAATGGTACTAAAGATGGTTTCCTCAAATATAGGACTGCTTCCGGTAAGTGAGAACCATCTTAATTTTTAAAGATGGCTTCAAAGTATAGGTCCTTGCATAAAAACTGTTTCTTTATGATATTTGCGAGCTATCACTGTTAAGGTGGTTCGATTTCCATACAAATAATTTTTTGCCATTTATGAGCCAATGGAGCATAATTTTATAGTAAAATCACAGCTACTGGCATTTATTTTAATCTTTATATGCGGTAAATTACAATTGCTTGAATAAAACAGTAGATTTTAGCATAAAATCAAATTTATGAATGATTTATGATTTTTTAATAAGACAGTAGATTGTACTAATAATCTACTGTTTTATTCAAGCAATTGTAATTTACCGCAAATGAAGACCAAAATAAATGCCAGTAGCTGTGATTTCACTGTAAAATTATGCTCCATTTGTCCATAAATGGCAAAAAAATATTTGTATGGAAGTCGTACCACCTTAACTTATTCGTATCTGTCCTTACAATAGCACTTCATTACAATATCATCAAATATGATACAATACAATATGAAGCACAAGAGAACATGAGAGAAAACATTTTCCAAAATAGCATAATCATGTATAAAGAATAGTTCTTTTGTCTTATAATAGGACGCCGCCCCAAGAGCAACAAAAAAGGCCAGAAGCCTGACCAAAGCCTCGGCGGCAGCCCACCGTCTTCATCCGACATGGATACTAGCAAGTTAGCGACAGAATCATCAGAACACGAGGTTTATATCTTACCAACAAAGCTGTAATTGCTATGGTCATCCACGCCTTTTGCATCGTTATTAACACCATTGGCATCTATTGAAACTCTTTTTCACAGCATGAAATAACCAACCACAAAATTTATCATCTAAGTGCAGAGTGGTTCCTGATCATTTCTATCCTATAGTCTTCCTGACATCTCATTATCACCATTTTTTTTATTTTATATGTTCTGGCCCTTTCTGTCACAAAGCACTTGAGATGTTGATTGCAATTACAGCAAAAAGGCTTGGAAGATTACAAATTGGCAACAGCGAACGCGTGTATGAATGCCGACTTTAGCGTCGATGAGGGCTCGAACGATGTCCACCACGGCATAGCGGCGCTGTCTCTGGATTCTGGTGACGCCACCGCTCCCAAGCGTCAGACCAGCCCCGTAGACAAAATCGAAAAACAGCAACCTTCTACTTCGAAAGAGGTTTGAGCTTTACTATCTATTGTTGTTGTTTGTAAAACAAACAATTGTGCGCTTCGCTTCGATCCTACCTTTATCCACGCGCAACGGGGATGTGGAACGCTTTGAACTTATTCGTGTTTACCGAAAAGTACAATATGTGTGCTTTTAAACAGAGTAAGTTGCTTCTAAGTAACCATACCACACACCACACCACTCCATACCACACTACTGTTTAACATCAGGCAGAGTGTGGTCAAAGGCGAACCTACTTAAAAAAAAAAAAAACATTCTAAACAGCATCATTTATTAAAATCAAGCAGTATGTGGCCCAAACACGCATTATAAACCAATCACCTATTTTCATGACAGAAAGGGAAATTACAAAAATAAAATTGGCACATTGAAAAATAGGACTCAATTTTCTAATGTATGCTGAATGTTAGAGAATGTGAGTCTATATTTATTGGTATGTCGAGTGTTGGCAATCCTAATTTTTTAAACACTTAGGTCTATAGGACATCCTGCTTTATATCAGAGTAACATAAGAACTACTTTCAAATCCTACAGATGGACATAGGCCTACATTTTAAAGATGTCCCAGAGTGGGTTGGCAATTTTACATTGAGTAGGGTGTCCAGGCTCTAGATATCTACTAGATAGTGCCTAACCTTAAAACCTCCTGTTTTATTTATTGAGTTCAAAAAATAGTGGTAATTTCTACAAACACTTATCACATTTAGTCTTCTCCTTAAAAACATGTTTGCTTGTTTTTTTCTGGTTAGTACTAGTCGTATGTATACTGGAAATCTATTGATGTAGCTTTACAAGGTATCTGCAAATTATATATTTTAATTATAACTGATAATTCAAATTTTATCTAAGGCTGTTGGTATATGTATTTAAATCCTGTGCATCTTCAAAGATCAAATCTGTGAAGAAATCCTTGGCACAGTCTCTTTTTAGTGCACTAGACACTGCAACTGTAATCCTGTTAAATGTGTAGTGTTGTATGTATGTAATCTAGGTAATTTACTTGTGGGTGTTGTTTGTCGTGTTATTTGGTGTTGTGTCTTAGTGTTTTTAAAATAAATGTTTTTTTTACATTTCTACAATTTTTTTTTACCAAATTTTATGTAATTTAAAAATAGAATATTCTGAAAGGAGTCCCTAGGAGCATTAATTTAACACATATGGGGTGTATGGTAAGTAATTATGATAAAATTTATTAAGAATAAAGCACTTATCCTATTCGACAAAATTGTTTTTTTTTAATTCTATTTTATTTTTTATTCACTGATCACTAGCCATACATATAAATGTTACATTAAAGTCGCTACCTATAATATCTCTACTCTAAATAAAAGTATACAAACAAATTAAATAGAATATAGAAAAACAATATATATATTTTTTAATTATATGTTTATGGTAACAACTTTCTTGACAAACACGACGGTTTCATGATGGTAACCACCATTATCAGATATACTCAAACCCTCAAAAAATTACGAGTTACAAAATGAAGCCCAAAGCATCACTGTGTTGACTCATTAGTGCACAGATTTCTGTGTAGTTTCAAAGTTAGATGGTTTTATCTTACCATCAGAAGAGTGTTTCGTTCGTTTCATCGTTTGACAGCCCTGTTGGTTCATTGGTAGCATGTCTGCTTCAAGAGCTGAAGGGCGTGGGTTCGATTCCCACTCAGGACTAACATTTGTGTGACTAACATCGATGTTTGTTCTGTGTCTGGGTGTACTGTATGTATTATAAGTATGTATTTACAAAAAAAAAAGTATTTAAGTATTCTATCAGTTATCTGTCTTCCATAGCACAAGCTTTGCTTAGTTTGGGGTCAGATGGCGCTGTGTGTAATGTCCTGTGATATATATATATATATATATATATTATAGACTTGAAAATGGAAAATTATTTTAGGGACGTCAGTCGTCGAAGCCGCTGATCGGTTACGGTGGCGCCGAGGACAGCTGCCCGCCGGCGCCGGCCGAGGTACTCCGCACTTGCGCCGAACGTCATGCGCGCGGGCTCATGCACCCTCAGCTGCTCTCTATACTCTCTCACCGCCAGGTAAGGACATAGCTAGCTGATGCTCTAACATACATTTTTTGATCGCCCTGTTCGCTCATTTTGGTGGAATACCTGTTTCAAGAGCTGGAGTGCAGGAGTTCGATTCCCATCAGGACAAACTTTTATGTTACGATTTTTTTTTCGTGTGTCTGGATGGTTCTATATGTATTGTAATTATGTATTTACAGAAGAAAGTATATAAATGTTCTATCAATTTTTCTGGTTCCAATACCGCAAGCTTTGCTTAGTTTTGGAGCTAGATTTACGATCTTAGACAATAATAAAAGATCGGTCCAACTGGAAAACTACCATGAAATTTCCCGAAAACCACTCTTTTGTACATTGGTCATACGACACGATCATTTCTCCAACTGCAAATGTAAGAAAAAATGTGTTTTTTTTTTCAATGCGATAAAAAATATTTATGTAATAAATAAATAAATAATATCGTAGGACATTACACACAGCGCCATCTGACCCCAAACTAAGCAAAGCTTGTACTATGGGAGTCAGATAACTGATAGAATACTTAAATACTTTTTTTTTTTGTAAATACATACTTATAATACATACAGTACACCCAGACACAGAACAAACATTTGGTTTCTATATGATAAAATAAAATAAAATGCTTGTCCTGGGTGGGAATCGAACCCACGCCCCACAGCTCTTGAAGCAGACATGCTACCAATGAGCCAACAGGGTTGCCAATGTAAAACTGTTGTAAAGTTTATTAGAAGTCGCCTCGCTAATTTACATTATTTATAATGTTTTATCATTTAGGTCACACTTTCTGTTGTGATGGAAGATGACAATCATCGGGAAATACCCTCAGTGCATCATTTCTACAGGCCGATCAGACAAAATGTCTATGCCATACTGTACAACATGCATCACCATCGTTTTATGGCACAGAAGGCTAAAGGTTCGTGAACTGACTTAACTTTATATGAATTTGCGAGTGTGCCTTGCAGTCTTCTTTGAAAAAAATTGGTTTGTTGTGAACTTTTGTTGTTACTTGGTGGTAGATCTCCTTAGCAGGAGGTCGTATAGGTAGGTACCACCACAGTACCAGTTATTCTGCCACTCAGCAGTAGTGTGTAAACATTACTGTGTTCCAGTTTGTAGGGTACTGCAGCTAGCGAAATATCTGAGCTGTTGAGAGTAACCATCGAAACTCTCAAAGTAATGAGCGCCAAAGCAGCGATGCCCTGGACTTTGTTTTGTTACTCAAAGTTATGTGTACCGCTGCAATGGTCATGGACAGTCGTTATCTCTTACCATCACGACAGCGTTACGATCGTTTCATTACTTTTTACATTTAAAAAAAAACTTGAGATGTCATCTCTACATATTATGGTATTATAAAACAAAGTCGCTTCCCGCCGTCTGTACGCTTAGATCTTTTAAACTACGCAACGGATATAACTACCGAAATCTATGAAAAGTACATTAATACTGTTAGCAGACATAGACTGTTACTGATAATAATATGAAATTGAGCCCATTTTCCGTACATTTTGGAATCTAATACTTGATAAAGATTTTTCGCAAATTGACATTATTTCAGAGGAGGGTACAGCTGGTCCGTCTAGTTCGGAGCGCGCGTGTGTGGTGCAAGTCGCCGAGTGGATCTACTCGCGCGCCAACCCCGGCAAGACAGCTGAACTGGTGCCCGGGATAGTGCTGGATTGGCCCGTGCCTACAGTGCAGCGTCTCTGGTTCGGGTGAGCGCATAACGAGGATTATAGATTGACAAACCCAATGGTTACCTGGAAGAAATCGCTTTTAGCGATAAACACTCGGGGTATTTTTTTTTTTTGTTTTCTATTTTTTTTCTGGTTTTCACTATGAATAGTATCTATCTATAAACGTTTATTTAGGTTGTGCTCGACTATACATACCCGGGTCTCTAAAAATAAAATTCACTCAAAACGGAAGAAATCTCACTTGAATGTCAATAAAAGCCCAAAGCTTTGCTGCTATGTAATTTTACTTTCTTAAACGTGTTTATTGTTACAGTTACGGGTTTTATGTATAACTTGTATGTACATTGTACATCACGTAAATATTAAAAAAAAAAATATTTCCGTGCGTTAGTAACGCAAAAAAATTAAAACTGCTACAAGAAAATTACTAAAAATGTAAAGAAAAAAAATAAGGTTTCGAAATTGTCATTTTGTATGGGCCAATTCGAATTTCTTTCAATATCATCTGACCCCAAACTAAGCAAAGCTTGTACTATGGAAGATAACTGATAGATTACTTAAGGGCCAAGTCCTCGACCGTGGGAACTTCTGCTTGAACACCTACATTGATATTTTCCACTCACATAGACGTACATACGTCTGACGTTAGATTTGAATACATTGACGTCACGCTAAAATAGATAAGGAGAGTTAAATTACTATAGCCACGAGCAAGAAGGAGACAGAATGTTTATTCCTATTGCCGGAAGCGGATTTTACATTGATTATCTGTTACATTATGACAGAAGTTTTTTTTTTTGTTTTGGCATCGCGTTTTGAATATTTGCCAGTGTCAAGTGTCAAATACAAAACGGGCGGGAAGCATGCGCGCGGTGCTCGGTACCGCCGCCACCGCGCGCCCACCTCTTGCGGCCTCTCGTGACGACCACGAGGCTCGTGACGTTAGATTGTCAGATTCAGAGATTCTCGATGGTTTGTAGCGCCTACCAAAATAAAACAGCAACAGACGTAACGCAGAAAAGAGATTTTCAGCAGGCACTATCAGAAATTTTCATCAAACTATCCGTACTTATCTGCTAATAGAATAAACAAAACGTACAATAAAAGGTCTAAGCCTTAAATGTATCTGCATCAAAGTTAGCATCTATAAAATTGCGCCTTTCCTATAATTATTTTGATGTCAAGATTACGGATTAAAAATAATTTGGCCATATTCTATTTCATAATTTCAAGAAACGAAAAGCGTTTGAAACTATTTTTTCTCCAAGCATAATAATTCAGGATATGTACTATAGTATTCATTAATTTCAAACTTCCACATGATGTATAACGGCACAAAAATGTTGACAAAAACACATCGATTGCCTTATTTCACAAGACTTGCCCGTTAAATAGGTACCTTTTTTGATTTTTTTTTTTGTAATAAATAATAAAATCAAAAAACGGTTTATTGTATTACAGAACTGCCCAAGATGACAAGTGCCGCCGTATGAGAGCGTTCTTATCCTGCATGCGATCTGATACTCCGCTCATGTTGAACACATCTTACGTGCCGCAACATCTGCTTATTTTGGCCGCAGTATTGAGGTAAGAATTAAAAAAAGAAAGGGATTTTATGGTTTGGCTACAAAGGCCTTTGAACCATGTCATTATATGCGAAGAACGAATTCATGTCTTACATCTATAGTTACAGTCCAAGTCTAGTATTGGTCAAGTCCAGTCATGCTTTAGTAAAGTAGTGGCGACTTTAAGCTTCGATGGAGTTTTGGAAGCAACACGAAAAGTCATGTTTCACCACTTTATATCATTTTCCCACGCTCGTGCTTGTAATTCGGCACTTTATGAATAAAACACCACCATTTTTATGCATAAACACTAGTTTTGGAAAAAAATACAACGGAGCGTCACGTCTCTTTCCGCATTCCCGCCAAAACTCTCCTGAGGTAAGAAAAAACTTTTAAGAAACCGTGTTTAAGATGTTGTCTATACTAGAGACAACAAACAACTCTACTAGAGACAACATCTTAACAACGGTTTCTGATCTTCTGATCGAGGCGCTCTCCTGATGTTAAGAAATAACGCCTGTCCATGACCATTACAGCGATACACAGAACTTTGAGTAGTAAAACAACGTCCAGGGCATCGCTGCTTTGGCACTCATTACTTTGAGACTAGATGGTTAGTCTCAACAGCCTAGTAATTTCGCTAGATGCAGTACCCTTCAAACCGGAACACAGTAATGTTTACACACTACTGCTTGCCGGCAGAATAACTGGTACTGCGGTGGTACCTACCTAGACGACCGCCTGCTAAGGAAATCTACCACCAAGTAAAGTTTTATTACTGCAGTACCGTTTATCTATTAAACATCCTCAAAAAGTCATAACTCTGCGTATTTTTAACAAAGTTGTAATGGAGGTTTGTTTACGTTTCGTCGTTGTGTGCGACGACATGCGTGTCCGTTAATTAATTTTACCCATTATGTTAACCGCTTTTTGACAGCTCATACAAAGTTGACGACATAACTTTGTACAGCGTCTAGCAAAATAAATACGTTTAATCTAGCATTACCTCTTTACAAGGCTGCGTTAACTTGAGAGCAATTTTTATTAAACCTTGTAAAGAGGTAATGCTATTTATTTGCGTGAGATTTATTTTGCTAGACGCTGTACGAAGTTATGTCGTCAACTTTGTATGAGCTGTCAAAAAGTGGTTAACATAATGGGCAGAGTACAGCAATCAAAATAATAGCTTCTTGTATAGTACGTATAGACTTTGTTACAACGGTATTAAGGTATTTGAATGTTTTCACAGGTTCATAATGACATCTCAAATCCAGATTCTGCGTCGCCAAGAATTGGACGCATTTTTAGCGACTGCATTTTCCAATGATCTCATGAACGCTCTCCATTTACAGGAGATGAATGTGAGTATTATTTTAGGTTTTATTTAAAACCTTTGTTCTTGAATTTGGAACAAATTTAACAACTTTTCGTAATTTGGATATATAAATAATTTCTGAAATTTCCCTTCAAGCTGGCCAATTTGGTGAGTTCCATGCGTCATTCAATTTCATTATACTAGACACCATTTTTGGCTATTGCATACATATGCTTATATGTAACTTTTTAATAAGGAAAAGTGCTAGTTTCTATTGTAGTTTATGTTTTGTCGAAGAATACTTACTAGTTTTTATTTCAACAAGGTTATAAGCTTTGTACTAAATCATAGCAATTAATTGTATAACCCAAGTGTCCTTAGCGGGTGGTTTAATAAAATCAAGATTGTGATTTTTAAAACGTTATTAAAAAAAAACTAAATAAAGGGGATTCCAAAAATATCTTGAAGTATAATATGTATATGATAAAATGAAGATATATGTATGTTTCAACTTAATTTGGAATAATAAAGTTTTATAAGTTTATTTTTCTTAAATTATTTTATTTATTTTGGGGATTATTGTTGGTGTTCCCCGATGAATACAGTCTGGGTACCTTCAAGTAGCGAATGAATCTGTTTTTTCTAGACAAGCATGCTGCATCGTAGCATCTTCGCTTAATATCAGGCGGGATGGCGGTCAAATTGTTCATATACGCAACTCGCTAAAAATAATTGAATTATTTTTGAAATATCCGTGGTGCAGGTGAACTCGATAAGCTCGCGCGGCGTGCAGCTGGGCGCGCTCGTCATGGCGGGCGCGGAGGCGGCGCTCGTCGCGAACGACGCCTGCGGCGCACCCGTGCCGTGGCTCGTGGCCGCGCCCTGGCTCTATTTCGACGGCAAGCTGCTGCAGCGGAACCTGCACCGCGCCGCGCACTGCAAGCATCTCGCCATGCTGTGCGACAACCATCTCGACACCGTCGTCAAGGTAGGTATTCGTACTCTTTCACACATCACTAAAACTATATACACTATCCCTTACACACGTTATCTAAATTAGCTTTCTCTTTCATACTTACCATTATCTCGCATCTAGGCATCTCTTTCATATTGACGTTACGTTCCATTCATAGCTTCATATCCTTTCGCTCGTTCAAACATATTAATTGCTCATTCATTCTCTCTCAGTCTCGCTAGCTTACGTTACATTTCACGCAGTGCCTAAAGTACAGTTTACAGTGATTTGTTTGTGTTGGTCAGGTGGAGCGCATGCGCAAGGCGATCCTCGAAGGGCTGGAGGTCGAGTTTGCGATGCCGCCGCTGCCGCTGGTGGCGGGCGTGGTCGGCGGCGCGCTCGGCGGCTGGGGCCGCGGTCGCGGGCGTGGCGCGCGGCTCGAGATCGCGGGCGTCGTCGTCGGACAGTGGGGCGGCGGCAGCTATCCCACGCGACCCACCAGATACCCGCAGGTACCTACTCTCTCTCTCTCTCTCTCTCTCTCTTTGTTGTCTCTGACGTGTTACTCCTCCGACTCCTGATTTTCTGATCAAATTCAACTTAAATGATCCCGCATAAGTAAAACAAAAATGTGTCAAAACCTCAGTTTCCATTGTATCATGTACCAATATTGAATCTATGTAATAGATATGTATTTATTTAATTAAACTTGAGTCGTGGAGTACTAAATACGAATTTACTTTTTTATTAAGAGCCACATTGATTTTTATTTTAAAAGTCCGCCATGATCGGGCCGGACACCAATCATAGTGAATGACGTCACTTTTGCGTAAACAAAAAAAAATTTGGTCCGAATTTAAATCTAAAAGCTTAAAGTATGTTTTTTTTTCTATTAAACCTTTATTATCTGCAGAAATATGACATTCATTATAAATTATATACGATTCTAAACTTGGATAGTTTTTCAATATCTGCCATCATGCCTATTATCATCTGTTCAATGCTGAGACTGACAAAAAGTATGTTTTCACAGCAGCAAGTCAGCTATGTGGGATACACGCCGCCGCCGCGCAATTCGTACGGTGGTCGCGGTGCGTGGCGCGGGGGCGGCGGGGGGCGCGGGCGAGGGCGTGGAGCTCGTGGGCGCGGCGCGGCGGCGGGCGCCACGCGGGCTCCGCGTCGTGTGCGACGCGACGAGGACCACCCCGCCAAGCCGGCCACGCTCTCGGTCAACGGGTATGTATTTACTTGTTACGTCACTAATATTATACTTCTATTACGTATTGCTAGGTCTTGTTCTTCACAATAAGTGGCCTTTTTTCTCGCACTCTGTGCATTCTGCCAGTTTCAACGTTTATTGTATTTTGTGTACAGTCTTCAGCCTTCAGCTTCTTTATCTTTATTGCCTTGTCTTCGGGTTTTGCAAGTCATGTCATCTATAGTTACAGTACTTAAAGTCAAAGTCCAGTCTTGGCAAGTCCAGTCATGCCTTAGTACAAACAGTAGTGGCGATTTTACTATAAGCTCCGATGCGAGTTTTGAAAGCGACACGAAAAGATATGTTTCACCACATTGTATCACCACACTCACACTTGTAATTCGACACTTTATGAATAAAACACTGTACTGTAATTATACACTGTACACTGTATTTATATTTAAAAAAAAAACACTAATTTTGAGAAAAAAACAAAATGCGACGTCAAAATCAAAGAACGCTACATTTCACGAAAACCTCTTGTTTATTTTAATGTCATTTATCGCCTTTATCAATTGTTGACAGTATTGTTTTTATATTCCAGCAAAACTGTGAGATCTGATGACATTGGTTCTCAAGTCGAAGAAGGAAGCCCGCAAGACGAAAATCTAATGCTGGAGACTGAAGCTGAAGGTAGAAATGATTATTATTAAGATGCATGATAATCTTTTATCGACATCTCGACTTCAAATCTTGTCTATACTAATTTTGTTGTATGTACTCTTAAAATAAACACGGTTATAAACTTTGCGTGTACTAAGCCCAAAGGGGGTCATCGTATTCGTCATTAAGAACAACTTTTATTATGATTGATTGATTCAGGCGTTACTTTGCGGAAGTTCATTTTGAGCGTTCAAGGTATATATTTAGTTTATTTCCGCTTAACAGTCGTTTCACTTACAACAGTGATGAGGATTTCAATTTCACTAACTTTACAACAGGCAGCATTATTTTTGTATAGAACAGCTGTCTTTTCGTGTTAGTACACCCCAAGTTTTAAACTATATTTTAAGATCAATTACTGGGCTGTTGAGACTAACTTTATCAAAAGTCTCAAAGTAATGAGCGCCAAAGCAGTGATGCCCTGGACTTTGTTTTGTTACTCAAAGTTCTGTGTATCGCTGCAATGGTCGTGGACAGGCGTTATCTCTTACCATCAGGAGACCGTCTCGTTCGTCTCATTACTCTTTACATAAAAAAAAAATTATGTTATCGTACGATGATTGATATTTTTTATAATTTTACTGTTGTCGTAGGTATGCAACCTCAGAAAAGCAAAACATCTAAAAACTCAAAGAAGAATGTCGGTAAGGGGAAAAGGAAGGGATCCGCTCCCAAATCTGACGTGGCCCAAGCGTTGGAAGCCAACGGTCCCCACGACAAAAACAAGGTTACCGCCGAATAGCACCACAAATAGACAATTAAACTGCACAGGATAATACGACGAGCTTTCCTTTATACATAATTTTACACATAAGCAAATTCCTTTCTTATATTTTGCGACAACTTTTTAGGTGGCGGAGCTAAGCCACATTTTCGAAAAGGAACATATCGGTCAAGGTGATGCACCAGTATCGGATTAAATGTTTTATTGCATTTAAGGTAACTTCGCAATATATTTTAGTAGGGTTACATGTAGTTTACTTTCACGCTTGATTTTTATGTATATTGTGTTGAGTTGGAATAGTTTTTATTTGTATTTATTTAATTTGAAGGAAAGCTTAACATTAGCTTAATACGGAAATATAACGGGTTGCTTGTGATGATCACAAAGCTTCTATGTTGGATATTGGACTTTAATCAATGTTGCATACCGTCAGTGACAAGAACATTACCACCGATGTACCATATTGTCAAAGGCTGTGTGATCTTCACAAACATTCATATGCAACTATGATAATACCATTGGAATTACACAAAACCTCTTGGGAATTTAAGCAAATATCTAATAACTGATTGTAACATAATGTTTAGCACGTATTTTTGAGGTTGCATTATGTATTGGTAAGTAATGAGCGATCATTTGTATACGTGCCTGAAGATCTAAAAGACTTCCCTAACGTGAGACTGATTATGTATTACTATAATTGACACATTTTGTGTTTGATTGATAATAATATGATAAAGACAAGTGACGTATTTGAGGCTAATTTTAATGCTTCGTTAAACCCTTATAAGACAAAACATGCCTCTCTGGTTATATTGTAATTTGCTACCATATAACACAAGCTGTCTCTTAAGTGAAGAGAATTGAATGTTTGTTTGGGTAGCACGATATTTTAGACAGGTGTGTCCTTTCTAAGATATAATGGTACTGTGTGCAT